>CAJGYO010000016.1:17567758-18767758 GCA_904845875.1 Miscanthus lutarioriparius | reverse complement strand
AAATCTTAACATTTAATATTTTGTCGGATATATTGTTTTCTAGATGGCTGTGAATGTATAGTGGATGCAGTTGATTTACATATATGATTTTTTTTACTGGTGCTATTAACATACAACTTAATTTAATTGTATGGTTGCTATTTAGCTCAGTGCACATCCTGTTTGACCAAGCGGTACTAGGTTTTGGGTACCGTTTGCTCGTGCAGTGACCTGACCGTGTCATTTCATCGATGAAAGGGTAGTTTCTTATGTGTCACATCATAATTAGAATTTTAATGCAACATCATACTTTTACATTTGTTAATGGAAGTTTGTGAAGTTTTGCTTAGAAAGGGATTAGGTTACTAATCTTGAGTGGTTCTTTATTCTTGCAGGAAGTCACCCGTGAAGATAACTTATCCCTTGATGCTATCAAACTAAGAGTACGAGATTGCTTTGGAAAGTGAGTTTGTTTCCATTTTTCCATTTTTTTAATAGTGTACTCGTATAGTTCTGGTTCAGATGTATTTTTAATTTTCTTTTGCAGTATCACTTGGACAAAAAGTATGTGGAGGCTATACTTTCTTATTGAGCGTTGCTACAGATCACGCGAACCTGTCCTCCTCGTTGGCGAAACTGGTGGTGGGAAAACAACTGTTTGCCAGGTTCTAAGTGCTGTCCTTGGATCAAAATTACACATTTTGAACTGCCATCAGTATACAGAGACATCAGACTTCATTGGGGTGCGTCACTGTTTCTAAGTTGTCTATGAATCCTGTTTCTCTAGATACCATTGTCTGTTGTTGAAATATGTGTCTCACTATCGATGATCTTACTGTTACCTGCAGGGATTCTGCCCTATACGTGATAGGTCAAGAATAGCAATTGAGTTCAAAGATCTTGTTGCAAAAATCAAACAGATGAAAATGTTTGTTTATGTTGCAGGGAATGTGGTAAGTTATCTGGTTTCCGGATGTGGTATTTCAACATAGCTTATGCATTGACTTATCAAAGTGGATTAACTGATTTGTCCATGATTTACAGCCACTTGAAACTGATGTATCTGGAGCTGATAGTGTTATCAGTCATCTGAATGAAATACTTGACAGATACAGAAAGGAAAAATATCTGTTTCCCGAGGTGCCAGCTCAAGATCTTGGTGCCATGGAGCAAATCAAGTTGGATTTGATGCACCTCCACAAGAGGTGGCAGTCAATTTTTCTGTGGCAGGATGGACCGCTTGTTCAAGCAATGAAGAATGGTGATCTTTTCCTCATTGATGAAATTTCTTTAGCTGACGACAGTGTGCTTGAACGCTTGAACAGTGTTCTAGAACCTGAAAGAAAATTGGTATGCCTTTTCTTATTTATTATCCATTCATTGTTTTTCTTATGAAGGATGAAGGAAACAGTAGATCTGGGCTTATCTTATGCAAACAAACTAGGCTTGATGGAACCTGTTCTGTTTGGTTACTATATTTGAATCCTTTTGCTGAGTGCTGTTCATTGGTTGTTTTTATGCTTTCCTCCTGTAAACTTGGAGCTCATCTAGATTAAATATCCTCAAATTGTGGGTTCTATAGCAGCTATCTTAGGCCTTGTTTGGATGTAGTCGGATTTGCATCAATCCACATATGTTGCGGTGGATTGGAGTGGAACTTGATCTCCACCCTAATTCACCCCGGCACATGTGGATTGAGTTGAATCCGACAACATCCAAACAAAGCCTTAGTTTATTTTGTTGTTTCGCTGCATATTATTTTCTTAAGCTTGTAAACTTGGCTTGATTTTTATCTTAATTCTAATGCCTTTTTCCATCTTAATGCCATGCATGTTGTTGAATGGATATGGAAGGCCACACCAATTATAGTTTATTAACACATAAAGATATGCTCTGATTGCTTCAGTTAGAATAAATATATGGCGGCATTTTGATGTATAGGGTGGATTAATAATTTACTTATGTGGAACTGTATGCGCAAATTCTCCTGCACATTAGATGGTCGGGACTAGGCCCCTCATTCAGGAAGTGGCCCCTTCTATCTATATGAAAACGTTTAAACAATGATGGAGATGGACCATTTGCACTAAAAAGTAGAATACGGAGGTCACACAAAAAAGGGACAGAATTGCAATGTCGGAACCTAATAATTATGAGTCAGATTGATGAAGTTGTGAACTTGACTAGTTTCAGGGTCCTGCAAACTTAAACACGTAACTTGGTTGACATAAGGTGTTTTTGGGAAAGTTTGCTGTTTATGTGCTCTGCCACACAATTTAGTCGTTGGAAAGCCTTCTAATTAGTTGGTCTCTTCATTTGTAAGATGTCACTAGGAGCCCGGACACTGTCATGTTCTCCAATATTTAGCTTTACTTTTTCTATCTAGACCTTATTAGAAAAAATATTATCATATATGGAAGTAGGTTTAATGATAGACCTACTAGTATCATTTCCTTGTTCCATTGCTTCGAAGGTTCCTGTCTAAGTAGTGAGCCCCTCTCTATGCACTGTATTCCCTCCTATATCCAAATTTAGGCTGTTTTAAGCCTTCCCAACTTTTCAAGTGTAGGAGGTTTTAGAACTTCTATGCATCTTTTACCCTTTTCTTCCTTCCTTGCTCCTGCTTAATAAATGCTACCACACTCATAAATGATCGAGTAATCTTTCTCATCAATACATAATAAATTAAGTGCACTAAAATCATTTGATCTACTTGACTACTTCCTTAATCCTTGATCGCAAGTTCAAAATGACCTACATTGGAATCAGAGGGAATAGCTATAGGATTAGTGGCCCACTGTGCAAAGAAAAGTATATTCAGAATCAGAGGTCATTTTTCTATCCATATGGTTAAACTTATTCTATACAATTCATTTTTATTGAATATTTGTTTTTTAATTGTTGAACTTAAGTTCTATGTATATTTATATGTGCTTTTCTACTGTTGTAGTCATTGGCTGAGAAAGGTGGTTCTGTGTTAGAGAAGATTGTAGCACATCCAAACTTCTTCATCCTTGCAACGATGAACCCTGGTGGTGACTATGGAAAAAAAGAGCTTTCTCCTGCATTAAGAAATCGATTTACTGAAATTTGGGTTCCTGCTGTTACTGATGTTGATGAACTTAAGAGCATAACTTTTGGGAGGTTCACCAAAACTGACTTCTCTTGCTTTGGAGATTGCATCGTTAATTTCTGGAAGTGGTTCAATCAATTGCACATCGGAAGAACACTCACGATACGGGACATGCTGTCGTGGATTTCGTTTATAAATGTGACTGAGCAAAATCTTGGGCCAGAGCAAGCTTTGATACATGGCCTGTTTCTTATTTTGCTTGATGGGCTCTCATTAGGTCTAAATGTTTCTAAAACTGAGGTTACTGAGATGAGGAATACTTGCTTGTCCTTCCTTCTAGAAGAACTGCAGAAAGTTAAGGGTAAGGCAGTAGATTCATGCTTGAATGATCTAAATAATTATGGCTGGGGTGACAATATGAAAAAAGAAGATATAGATCATGGTTGTTTGGAAGGTCATTTTGGCATTGCACCATTCTATATTCCTGAAGGCCATTCTGCTTGTAAGCAACAGAGCTTTGAAATAAAGGCACCCACGACCAGTAAGAATGTCTTGCGAGTTTTGCGCGGTATGCAACTACCTAAACCTCTTCTTTTGGAAGGTAGTCCTGGAGTTGGAAAAACAAGTTTAATTGTAGCATTAGCTAAATTTTCTGGTCATGATGTTGTACGGATAAATCTATCTGAACAGACAGACATGATGGATCTTCTAGGTTCAGACCTGCCAGCTCAAGGGGGAAATGGAATGGAATTTTCCTGGTCTGATGGTATTCTTCTTCAGGCTTTAAAGAATGGAAGCTGGGTTCTTTTGGATGAGCTCAATCTTGCTCCACAATCTGTCTTAGAGGGTCTGAATGCCATTCTGGACCACCGTGCTGAGGTCTTCATACCTGAGCTTGGTCAAACTTACAAATGCTCATCATCCTTTCGTGTCTTTGCATGCCAGAATCCTTCATCGCAAGGTGGTGGGCGGAAAGGCCTTCCCAAGTCCTTTATGAACCGCTTCACCAAAGTTTATGTTGATGAGCTATCTGAGGAAGATTATCTGGAGATTTGTAAATCACGATTTGAAACAATTTCTGAAAGTTTCATCCAAAATCTTATTCACTTTAACAACAGGCTGTATATGGATATCATGGTATATAGGAAGTATGGTCAACAAGGTTCTCCCTGGGAATTTAATCTACGTGATATTATCAGGTCTTGTGAGATGATGCGTTCCCGAGATCCTATGAAGGATGACTGTTTTTTAAATACTGTCTATCTTCAAAGAATGCGTACTTTGGTTGATCGCCATGAAGTTGTTAAACTTTATGAGGAGGTCTTTAAGAAAAAGATGAGCATTCACCAACCAAAAATGCTCTATGTTAATCCACATTGCTTGGTTGTTGGAAGTGCCTCTATTGAAAGAAATCACATCCAATCATATAAAGTGCAAAACAATCAACTCAACATATTTCCAGGTGTCCTTAATAGTCTTGAAGCAGCCATGCACTGCATCCAGCAAGGTTGGTTGTGCATTCTTGTTGGACAAAATTCAGCTGGTAAAACATCATTAATCCGCTTGCTGGCTCAGCTTTCGGGAAATACGTTGAATGAGGTGAATCTGTCGTCTGCAACTGATGTGTCAGAATTGTTGGGATGCTTTGAGCAGTATAACTTCTTTAGGCACTACAAAGTAGTTTTATCAGAAGTTGAGCATTACGTTGATGTGTATTTCAGCCTGAGTATTGATACAAACCGGAAGAATTTTGTTGCAGAAGGAAGGGGTTTGTTTACAAAATGGTTTGAATTTGTGGCTGAAAAAGGGCACTCGTCAATTAGGACTTCGAAATTCATTGAAATGAGTGGGAATGCATCTTTGCCTTCGTTAAGCTTGCTTGCTGAAATAGTTGAGCAGATAAAGTGTGATCTGGAAAAGTTTGACTTCCCTGAACCATTGACAAAAGATGGTCTTAGTAAAACACTGAAGTCCATCAACAACTTGCAGCAGAATGGAGCTGCACACCAACCAGTTAAATTCGAATGGGTTGCGGGAGATTTGATCAGGGCCATTGAACGCAGTGAATGGATTGTTTTGGATAATGCAAATTTCTGTAACCCTACTGTATGCTCTCTGCTTCTCATGTACTTTGCCTTTCTGTCCTGCTGCTTGCTTTTGCTAATTTTACATTTTCCTTTCGTGAATTCATTTAGGTACTTGATAGGATAAACTCCTTGGTTGAGCAAGAAAGGTCTATTGTAGTCAATGAGTGTGGTCTTGTTGATGGCAATCCTGTAGTTATCAAAGCCCAGCCTAAGTTCAAAATGTTTTTGACAGTAAATTCAAACTATGGTGAAGTTTCAAGAGCCATGCGAAACAGAGGAGTGGAGATCTTTCTGATGGACCAAAGTTGGAATCTGGAAGGATGCAGCAATGTGCCTGTGGACGGCGAACGGAAGGATGTGATAAGATTTTTAATCTCTTGCGGAATACCAAGAATGGAACTGGTCTCGTCTATGTGTGAAGCACACATGCATGCAAAAGCTGAAGGTTCACGTGTTGGTATAAACATTACCCTTCTTGAAATCACACGCTGGGTTCAATTGTTCCAACAACTGATTATTAAAGGAAATCAGTTCCTTTGGAGCCTGCATTTGAGCTGGGAACACACATATCTACCATCTTTGGGTGAAATTAATGGATCTAGAATTGTGGAGGAAGGAAAAATTAAAATTTTGAATAATTTTGATGGATCTGAAATTCTGGCAAGAAACTTTAGTTTTTTTACTGTTTTTGATGGTTATTATTCAACTGGTTTGCATTCTGGATTATCTTTGTCCTTGCCGGGTGGTTGGCCAATTGAGCAAAAACTAAGGGATTTCATTTGGTATTCAAAAGAAACTTGCGTTATGAGGAATTGCATGTTTCTACAGTCATTGGGTGCCCAATATGCTGCTTATCAGATAAGCAGTTTGAAAGATAATTCATCATTGTTGGGTGATATTAGTATCGTCCACCAATCTATTCTTCCTGCTACAAGCTTACGTGAATTACAGTTTCCTACGGTTACTGGTCAGAGTGTCAAAAATTGTGTAACTGGGGCATTCAATTCATACTTAGCTGATCAGATGCTTTTCTTTGCTGCAAGCTGGGTAATGGAGCAATGTACTGAAAACGATCGTGAACTGTATGCCATATGGTTTAATTGGTATAACTGTCTGGTCCAGCCTTATTGCAACTTTTTTGAGAGCTATGAGTATATTCTGAAGCAAGAAAGTGAGCATCCTATTTGGCATAGCATCCTTGAATGTTATAGGAAAATAGTTGACCATCACAAGATCGATATTGTAACTCAGCATATTCCATTACTTTCGAAGAAGTTGCTGGATATGGCTGGTTGTGATAGCCTGAAAGCATGCCAGAACCGGCTGAGTAGTGCGTTTGATGCTTTGAGCTTGTTGCGGCTTACGCTGCAGCAATGGCAAATTGAGACGAAATGTCCTGATCTTGCTGTTCTGAAATGTACTTTGTTGCCAGCATTGAAGTCCCTCAGATGCTTAGAGGGCGAGGTACTTAAAATGATTGTGGAATTCCCGAACCTGCTAAAAATATACTCTCGCCTTCTTGATTACCACAGATCAATATGGAAAATGATGATTGCATCTCAGTTAGAGGGACTACCGATTGTTTGGAATCTTTTGAGGAAAGAAATACTGAAATTGCCACCAGAGTTCCAGGTTGAAGTTGGCGTCTTTTTGGTAAGTTAGCATCCGACCATTTCTTTTCTTCTCTTTCTGATACTACAATTAACACCAAATTGACATCTTGTTCAGATGGAAAGTGTTAATCTCAACAATCTACATGATCTCAATTTTCAATATGGAAAACCAACTTTGTGGGTTTATGGTGGTCATCCTCATCTGCCATCATCTAGCGAGATATTTGACAAAATACAAGAACTTTTTTCCTTCACAGCAGATGTGTGGCCAAGGAAGAATCTTTTGAATATAGAACTTGATGGTATTTTCTTTGAGCATGTGTTTTGATTGCTCAATTCACACCCCATCTAGAATATATGAATATAATTGCTACCTATTGCTTGCAGATAGAGAACAACTGACTGATGCTATGCTGTCAGCCAATCAGGATCTTAGACTCCTTGCAATGGAAGGTAGCCACATGCAATTTTCTTTTTTGTTCTGCCTTTTCTTTCTTTTGCCTGTCGGGTTTATCTTGGAACACAATTAACAGTTCTGTCTTTCGTGCCTCTAGCACAACTTCATTTAATTGTGCCATGTTAGGTGTGCTTACCTCATCATCCCTTTGTTGTTAACTATCTTTACGAATGTCTTGTAGACTTTGATGGCAACTTTCCTTTCTGATTACTTTTCTCTGTGTGTCAAGGTGTCTCTATGGCTTGTATTGCTACAATGAAAACTGAGGAAGATGTTTTAACTGTGGGCCCCCAATTGGATGAAGTTCACAAGGTTATTCTTGTACCCATGTAATGTTTCTGACATCATTTCGTCTAACCTCCTTACGATTTCATTGTATTTTGTTCATGTAGAGGCTTGTAGGAAAGGTTAACTTTGTGAGGGGTAATCTTGGATTATTGTCCAAGACATCAGTGCCTGAATTTAAATTCTGTTGCTCAGTGTCCTCTGAGATTTTATGTAACATTTATGGTTTCAAGGGCTGGCTAGCAAGTCTTCCATTGCTCAACTTGAAGAGTTTAAACTTGGATACCCTTTTACTTCAACAGCTATGCAAGTGCACACAAAAAGATTCTTCTGAAGCTCATGAGGTCTGTCTGTTAATAATTTCTTTGTTTCTGAATCTCATTTATTAATTGTTTCCACAGTTTGGTGCAAGATCTGATAATTTTGAGTGCTAAACTATAACAAAGAAGTGGCATGCGGATTTTCATGTACTCTTTTTGAAAATGTTTATTTTGTCTAGCACGGGAGTGCATAAGGTTGTGTAAACTAGCTAGAGTTAAGTGAACAGGATATTCATCAAGGTAAGTATTGGGAATATACTGAATATGAGAGAATATATAATGCAGATACTGATCAATATCAAAATGAGGAACTTTTGAGATCAAAAGAGAAAACTCATTCGATCTACATGCATGCATTTTTATTCTGAATCATGATCACTGAAGAAAAACTATAGGTCCTATATTTCAGTATGATTGAAGATTTTCTATTACCGGACAGATTCTTGTGAATTCTGAGTACCTGCTGAAGTATGCTATGGATTACTCACTGGGTTCATCTTCAAGATCTCCTCTGGACTATATTCAACATCAGATAATTTGGTGGATTTGTCATGACTGGGCCAAAGTTGATAATGGTAAAAAGGCAACCTTTGTATTTTCTGACAAAGCTTGTCCCATTTTCTGTTGTAGCTTACAACTTGATACGAGACATGTGATTTTTTTGCAGTGCATTTAAAGGTTGCTAGCTGTATTCTTGAAATGTGGTACAACTACCACTCTTCCTTGTGGACTTATTGCTCAGGAAGCCCAAAGGTCTCTCTTGAAAACCCTCACATTTCTTAGTTATATATATACTAAGACAACCATGATACTTTCCTTATATGATTTGCTTCATTTTCAGAGTCTATTCCCAGTCACACATGATGATTCCTGTGACCTGGCACACCTGACAAAAATGGACGCCATCAATACTATTATGTATGCCTAGATGTTTATTTCTTATGGAGTGTTCCTTTTTATGGCTACTGCATAGAGCATGATCTTCTGCTCATTTAGTGGCTATTGCTGGAAACTGAGTAACCTGATGATGTTTAACCCTTTTGGTTAAGACAATCCCACAAACTTATATTATTGTCTCTCTCTGCAGCCAGCAGGATTTATGTGTGGTGGATTATCTGAAGAATTGTGTAATGCTCAAAGTTGCATCTAGAAACCTCTGGGAAGGTGTTTCGTGTTTGGGAAACTTCATTTCTAGTCTGCACTCTGCTGCTGATTCCCTATTTAAGCAGGTATTGGTTAATTTATCTATATTTTGTGTTGAAGCTGCCTATTGAGTTGTCTATTCTGAAATCTTGCAGATTATATTTGTCCATAGGAAGTATTTCAAGAAAGAGGACTACAACCAGTTAGAGTCTGTCCTCTTCCAACATTCGAGACGTTTTATAGAGGTTTGTGCATCATCCTCTGATGTTATTAGAAAAGGTTTAGGGTTAATATGTATATTTTCTTAAATGTTACTTGTATGTCACCCTGTACATGGTCCGGTTAATACAGTCTTTGGTTAAAACCCAGTCCAACCCGTAAGAAATGCTATGCCGTGGTTTCGTACCCACGGGTTGAACGGTTCCCACGGGTTGCGAGCAGCGATGCAGCCGTGCGAGGAAGCCGTCGCCGCCTGCACCTTGCATAAACACTCGAACACCGTCTTGCTTCCAAAAGCCATTGCGGGAGGATCAAGCCCCGCCGGGTAGGTGACGGAGGTGGAAATCAAGGCAACTTGTGGCACTTCCCCCACTCCACCCAAATCGCCCGCTCTCGCATGGCCGCACCGCTGCCATCGTCGTTGCAGGATGTGAAATTCAGGCTCTCCCACCTTTCTTGGCCTGCAGCAAGCTCCGGCCAGTGGTGTTGTGCCCGTGCTCCAGCTCCAGCAGCGCGCCATCTGCCACGCGCCCGCCGCGCTAGGAGAGGGCGGCGCTTTGCCGGCCTCAGCCGAGATTGCAGACCGCCGTGCCGGCCTCATGTGGCTCCTTGACCGCCAGGCTGTCACTGATCTCGCCGAGATCACATCCTCGCTGCTTCGTGGAGGACGCGCATGGCCCTAGCAGTGGCCGGTGGAGGTGGCGTCTCGTTGTCGACCAAATCGCAGGTGGCAAAGACAGATTCATTTGGAGGAAGAAGATAAGCTGACGCCTGACGGGTTGGGCGGTGTGAAACTGGTGGAAACCGACCCGTGTTATGGCCTCCGGATGCGGTTTTCCATGGGCTGGTCATGGGTTGGGTCCGGTTTCAAACTGGACCATGTACAGGGCTACTTGTATGGCCGTGAAATATAGAATCACTATCAACAACACAATATATAGATGATTTTGCAAGTTTGTTAAGTTTTCAGATATTTGTATTTTTTGTTTTTGTTTTCAGAGGAAATATTTTCTACTACCAAATAAGCTATTGAATGCTTACTAGTAGAAGTCTTAATTCAGCATACTGAATATTGGTTAACCATGTAAATGAACTGAGTGTATGTGAGCTAAAACTAAAGTAATTAATCATGTAAATTAATACTTGACATTGTGCTGAGTGTATGGGAGCTAAAACAGAAGCAATTTGCAACAAAAGGAGCAAAGCACAATGCCACTGATGTGCTATGTAGCCTCGGTTCTGTTGTTCTGGTATCAAATTAAGAGTTCTCTAGTTCTATATGATGCCATGTCTATGATCAATACATTCCATTCTAAATGGATTGTTTAGATGTACAATGAAAAATGTGGTATTCCTTTTTTCTTTTGTAATTTCTTGTTAGTTTGTGTGCAATTTTTGCTGACAAGTAAATCTCTGTAGATAGCACTAACTCTTTCATGTTATAATCTATTTGGTTCAGCTACCTTTGCTGATGCTTCACATTTTCTTGACCCACTCTTCTCCATTGCAGAAAGAAGATCTGGACACCATTTGTGCTCTGTTATCATCCTCAACCCATGGAGTATTGGCTTCACTGTTAAAGTCAGATAAACTCATAGAATCCTTGCTTATGGACTTGTATTCATCCTACTCCCGTGGTATTCCTTTTTATCTTACTCAACAGGATTGGTTTGTCATTTGATGTCCCTAAAGTTCTGTAATTGATGATTATATTTTTGTTATCATCCTACACTCCTGGTAATTCATTTTTACTTCTATTCCACAAAGGATTGATTTGTCATTTAAAGTACCAAAAAATGTTGCCATTTTGGTACAATATATGGTTATGTTGAATGATTCAGTCATGCGCTACTCTGCTGATTTGATATTACTGGATTTAGATGTAACCATGGGATATAGAACCACCTATTACAAGTCTACTGTACTTGTTTCCCCTCACCATGCAGAAGGTTCTAGTTTATGCTATTTTTGTTGCTTACGTTTTCTTTTGTTTCTGATAGTTTCATCATTTCGTGCAGACTCTTTATTGCATACTGGAGCTGCTTGGGTGCGTATTGGAGAGTTACGCTTCCGGTTATTGTTGAGCTCATACAGTCCAGACCCTACATTTAAATCTACATACAAGCATTCACATATTGTGGAAAAAATTACACTGGTGAAGCTTGAGGAAAAGGTAAAACATCTCTAGTTACCTTGGTGCATGGCTTGAAATCTGTATTCCGAATTGTCAGTTTCATATACATAATGAGATGCAAGGAAGAACATTTTTGTTGAATACGCATGCAAGCAAGAACATAGATGCACCGTGGCTTGTATCATCAATTGAGCTATGTTTTTTTCGATTATCAATTGAGCTATGTGGCATGTATCATCAAATTGATATTCATCTTTTTAAGAAAGAAAACCAAACTCTTCCAAAGAAAAGGGAAAAGACTGGCAAATTTATGTCTGCTGTGCTGTCACAGGTTCGTCATGGTTGTGAGGAATTAGCTGGTTCTAGCTCCCCTGAAGATAGCTATGACAACACGTTATTGCAATCGCTGGAAATTGATGAGAAAGACACCCGAGCAAAGGTCCTATTACAATTATACATCATCCATTTCCCATTTCTTCCTGTTCATTTCTGCATTCTGATATTTTATATCTCCAGTCAATTAAATATGATGTTCTAGATAGGGGAAAAACTGTTTGTTTTCTGCTAGGTTCCTTTGTCGCAAATGGCGAATTTATTTGACCGGAGGTAGCAGATATGAATTCTTTGCATCTTGTGAGCTTCTGGTATTTTTGTTGTTTATTTGGTGAAAGCAATCGAATTGAACGGGGAAACAATAGATTGATCTTGGGGCTGTAGGTGTAGGGTACGGGTGCATATAAAAAAACTCGACATGTGGGGGGTAAGACAGCCCCCGAGTATTGCATTAAGGAGAAGACCTTCTCACGTTGGTCGAGAAAACCCCTGAACCTCTGCCCCACCTATACACAGTGGCACTGTAGCCTATTTGAGAACGACCACGACCGGGGCCGGACCTTAGACCTGTGCTTTGGCGTAGGACAGACGAGGGGATTTTTTTTAACCCGAGCCTGAAAATTCTCTCCCACGGGGAATCAACTCAGCTAGAGACTGTTTCACACAGGATGATCTAGGGTTGGTTTATGCAAGTATGACCACCATAAGATATGCTTGCCTACTTGTATTATATGACTAACAATCAATTTATAGAAAACCATAACTGGCTACTGTATACCGGAGGGCCTAGCTGACTATCTGTTCAACACAAGGAGAACGCCAATGTTTGCTGAGCCCGTGATGGCATATGCCCACCATGGGGTTGTAGAAGCCTGGAGGAGGTGCCGACCAGTGGCCCTTGGCGCTGGCCACAAGGGCCAGAGTGGCTGGCGCATGAATGCTGGCTGGGGCCACTTGGAGAGCAGGGGCGGCAGACAAGGGTGCCAGAGGCGGACGGTTCTCAGGCCACATGTGGATGGACTTGGTCCACGGGTTCTAGGCAGGCGGGCCGGACCCTGGGCCAACTGCTGCATCCTGCTTGCTTGCCCCTGCCTCTGCGCTTCCCACGTTTGTCGCCACAGCCAGAGTTCCTGGAGCCGTTGCTGCTGGTGGTCGATCCCCCGAGCCACTGCTGGACGGCCGCTGTGCTGTATCCCGGGGGGTGCTGGACTTGGTGTTGCGCGGCAAGCGGGCATTGTCACCAGCGCGAGTGCTGGTGGAAGCAAGAAGGGGTGGAGGAAGGCGTGGTCGACCAATGCGCCACGGTAAGTTCCTTGAGAAGCAGATCAGCGCGGGCCTCCGGAAAGGTGCATACCAAGAGGGGCGAAGTGCTCGTTGATGCTGTGGATCAAATGCAATGCAAGCAACCATTCAGACCCTAAGATGTTCTGTGCTTGGTCAGGATACCTTTGGTGATGGCGATAGTTACACTTGTTATATTTGTTCTGTCTTGTAGAAATTTGTATGTCTGGTTGGTGGTTATCTTCAGAGAATGTACTGAACCATTTCGATTGATCATCAGCCAATATTCGATTAATGCAGTCTGTTTGTGCTTGAAATGGAATGGAGAACTGGTGGGCTTAACCTTGTGTGCATTTTTGCAGGTTGTATTTCGTCCTCGACAATCTAAGCACAAGAGTCTCATTGCTACATGCCTTGAGTTTGAGGACCGCCTGTCTGAGTGCAAGGACTTGTTAGCTAACTTAAATTGCGAAGGACTTGGACAACTAGAGGTTGACAGAGTCTGCAATTGGCAGGTGTGAGTTTTTGGTACTGATTTTGTGTGTCTTCTTGCTGAGAGTCTGTTGGCCTATTTATTCTTCTTTTACTGCTGGTAACTGCAGCTGATTAGCTTTGCAATCATCTTGTGGCAGATAACATCCATGAACTTTATCAAGAGGCTGACAGAAGATTATAGGGAATATGTTGATTTGATCCGGCCAATTCAAGTTGCTGTATATGAAATGAAACTTGGCTTAGCAATTGCTCTATCTGGTTCTCTTCAGAGGGAGTATTTGAAGAAGATTAAAGAAGAGGATATTAATAGAGTTCTTGTATGTGTCTAGTTTTGCAACTATATTTCAAACATAAATGATTCTTCCATTAATTACCATCAATTTCTAAATATATGCTTATTTAACTGTGGACTCTGGTATAGGTATAGGTATATAGGTATTGGTAATAGTAGGTTGAATTTGATAAATTGTCATAGTTATGTATTAATTTGATGCTATCCGTTTTACTACATTTGTTTGTAGATGTTGCAAGGAAGCAATACAATGCCCTTGGCTAGTGACGAGCTCTCATTGACTTCATGATGCTAATATTTCTTTTGTTGCCATTTCCTTTGTGTAGGGAGCAATTTATGCTTTTATGCAGTTTCCCTCTGGATCTTTTACTGAAAGGGTTGTAACTGACGCGACTGATGATCTTACAAATTATACAATTACTGACCAACTAGGAACCCTATACAGTGGTTCTGGAGATTTAGATATGTTGAAGAAGCTTGCTGCTGTGTCAAGTCAGTTGAATGTTGGTAAAGTGGCTGACAAAGTGGTTAGTGCATCTATTTCTTCTTGCTTATATTCAATGTCATTAGCTTCTTTAATTATATATATGGATTTATTTCTCTGGAGCTGGCTTTCAGCAATGTTTTGTGTACTAATTTGCAGAAGTCCCAGTCTGAGATGCTTGTTTCAGTACATCATATTTCTTTAGTAAGAACAGCCGATTGTGTCAGTTGCTCCCTTGTCATGGATAAGTCATCTTATGTGGTATGCATTTTCATATCCATGTCGTTTTGCTTTATACTCATAAGATAAACCAAGTGAGATCTCTTACCAGTTTCTCTTTCCAGTCATTGAAGGATACCTTTGATCATTTTACAAGCATGTGGATCAACATGAAATATCATTTGAAGGCTAAAGAAAGCGATGATTCTCAGTACTATAAGTTCAAATCGCGAATGATCAGTATAGAAGACATCTTTAAAGCAGATGTGCTGTTACTTTCTGATATGGAATCCAAAGGCAGTGTTGTAGATAATGAAGAAAAACTAGAGCATGATTTTTTTAAAATTACGGTATTGCCTATGCTAGTTCTTTATGG
Organism: Miscanthus lutarioriparius; assembly: GCA_904845875.1. Taxonomy (NCBI): domain Eukaryota; kingdom Viridiplantae; phylum Streptophyta; class Magnoliopsida; order Poales; family Poaceae; genus Miscanthus; species Miscanthus lutarioriparius. Next base: position 18,752,968 of record CAJGYO010000016.1, on the reverse strand, counting down.
ATGTCTATATTTCATGTTGCACATCGATGTAACAATCTTATTTATTTCAGGAAAGAATTGATGAGGATAATGGTATTGTTGAAGATACTTGGGATCTGATACCAGAGTCTGCTCTAAAATGTATTGTGACCATACATGACCAATTGTTTGGTTCGCCAGATCTTTTTGAGAAGGTATAATAAAATTATAATGAAATACCTGGAATAATTTATCTGATATACTAGTTGTGCATTCTTTTTTCTGGATGTTCAGATGTTGAGAATGATCTGATGCATTTTATGCATCCTGCATTTCTGTTTCTTTTGCATGTAGTAAATAGGGCGAGAATAAATAGTAATAAAGAGTAAAATGCACGAGTAGTCCTTAAACTTTTCTCATAGTATCACTCAGTCGGGTACCCGAACTTGTCTTCAGGTGTCATCCAGGTCCAAAACTCTCAAAATTTCATTTTTAGGTTCTCGAACTTGTCGCGTGTGTCATCTAGGTCCAAATGAGCTCCAACCTTGCCCACATATCGGTCTCTAGCGCTCCATCTACATGCTCTTCCTCACTCTTCTAGTTCCATCTCCATGCTTTCCTCCTCTCTTCATGTTCCAATCTAGTGTGGCGTCACATAACTGTCGCCAACTCGCCATCCCTACCCTTATGCCTTCATCATCCTCCACATCAGAGGCCATGATGTCATCAGTAGTGGCGGCAAGGTCAAAAGCTAGTGCTCCTTAGGCGGAATAGGTAAGGGAATGATTGCTTTGCCATTAAGTTCTTGCCCCGGTCAATAATAGTTGTGGATCCAACCGCTGTGGCATGTGGCATTGTGACTTGGAATAGATCGGGTCTATTTTGATCTAAATGACACACTATGGCAATTCAGGGACCTGGATGGCACACTCAGACAAGTCTGGGGACCTAAAAATAGCATTTTAAAAGTTTGGGACCTAGATGACACAGAAAGAGAAGTTTGAGGACCTTTTTTTTTTAGAAATACGCAGGAGAGCTGTGTATCAATGCATCAAGGAGGAGAAACCAAATAAATTACAACGCACCCATCATGTTCTCACAAACACACACTCTTACGAACTCGTACCAGAAACAAATGCGCCTTTTGCATCAAACCATGACCCGACCCAACAATCACCGTCATCTGATTATCTACTAGAGTACTAGCGACCTCTAGATGGGCAGGAGCCTGCAAGGTCCCATAGGTGTGCCTCTTAAAGGATTTGCCTAACAATGAGCTGGAGGCTAGGGTTGTTCCCATTGAAAACACAATCATTACGGTGATTCCACAACTTCCATGCAGTGAGGATTATCAACGAGTTGAGGCCATGCTTAATTTCACCAGAGAACAAATTATTAACTCTCATCCACCAATCATTGAATGCTCTATCGTCTGGGACAATGGGGAAGGGGAGTGATCCAACAATCCAAAATGACGAAAGAGGACTGACCAGCCAACCACACTTGTCTAGAGAAGACCCAATTGAATAATATATGGTGTATGTTTTCAGCATCTTGGTCACATAAAGGACACCGGTCTTTTTTTTTTTCTCAAACGCGCAGGAGAGCTGCGCATCTTTGTATAGAAAGGACACCGGTCTGGATGGGGCAAACCTCTGGGAACCAACCAATCTGCTGTTTAACACCAGTTATGTGCAGCAAGCCAAAGGAAGAATTGACATTTTTTAGGCGCCCAGGTCCTTCAAATCAACTCACAAGGTTCAAAAGAAATTGACCCGATAAACAATGTTTTGTAGGCCGACTTTGTTGAATAGTGACCTGAAGAACATGAGAAACGCCAACTGTGCTGATCAGGTGTATTAGGCCGAAGCTGGACTTCCATTATTAACTCCCAGACCTCCAAATATTCTGCAAGAGCCGTAACTGATGAAGCCCCCTGAATATCTAGCACCCAGCTATTCTGAACCATGGCTTCACATACTGTATGTCTTTTAGCCCTCCTTTTAGAATCCGAGGAAAAGAGCTGAGGAAGGAAAGCAATGGATTTTCCATGCAGCCAATTATCCGTCCAGAAAAGAGTGGAGTTTGCGTCTCCAACACTGGTGATCAACGCCACAAAGAAGAGACCTCTTACAGAAGAATGAACCTGGATATGGAGCTCCGCCCATGGTTTATCTGGCTGAGTTTTAGCTTGCTAAAGCCATTTCACTCTCAAAGCCCATCCAAGTGATTTTAGGTCATGAATGCCCAGTCCTCCAATCTCCTTGGTCTGAGTGACTTTTGGCCGTGCAATCAGACAATGTCTGCGAAAAAAATCATTTTAAGAGTTCAGGGACCTAGCTGACACCCAGGGACAAGTTTAGGGACTGCCATGTGTTTTACTCAATTGTAAATACCATATTATATATGTCATTGTGTACAATTTCATTGCTAATTGATAATTTCCTGTTGAATTTCTTTCAGCCCCGCAAATGTCAAGTTAGTGATGCACAGAAAATCCAGTCCTTCGTAGATTCATATGAGCTGGGAACAAGAATACTTAAAGGTAAATTTTATTGCTTCCATTTCAAACAGTGCTGTATGTATAACATTGGCTCTGTATTATTATTTTTCAGATCTCCCGGAATTAACATGTTCTATATTTGATGAGAAGCTCATGCCTGAGCACCTATTTCGTGTTTGTCTGGAATACCAACGATCTTGTGCAAAAACATCTCAAGATTGCAATGGTTATAATGCTTACAAGGTATGACATCTTTCAGATTGTACCTTGATGTCCATCGGTTTCTTTTCATGTATTTAGTAACTTTGCTTATTGCAGGATCCAAATCCTCCTTTATTGTTCAAGATGGTGGAGCCACTAACTACACTTCAGGAGAGAGTTAATAACTATTTGGATGAATGGCCTGATCACCCTGGTCTCTTGAAAATATTGGATCTAATTACTTCCCTTTTAGCGATGCCCCTGAGCACACCAATTTCAAAGGTCTGTTATTCAATGATTGTTTGTGTAGTATTAACTTGCTTTTAAATGCTGATTTGTCCTTTCTTTTTCTTCTTATATTTCTTATTCTTAAGGTCTTACTTGGATTGCAACTGCTGGCTGGGAAAGCTCAAACATTGCAGGAAAATGACTCCAAGTTCTTTCTGAAAGGTAAAGCTAAACCCTGAGAAACCTTTGTGCACATTTTCTGATGTCAATGCCTATATTTCAGTTCATACTGTAGTTTTCCTCAAAAATGGATTATGTACTGTATTTTCAAAACTTTTTAATTTCTCATCTACAATCGGTTAAATTACCATAATTTTTTTTTTCAATTTTAGCAGCACATTGTGTCATATACCCAACATCTGAAAAATATGTTTGTGGCAAATCATAGCATTGTATTGTTTTAATCTCCTTTTCCCTGCAGATCATCTTGCATCAATATTCTTGCTTGTGTATTCATGGCAAAGGCTCGAGTTAGATTGTTGGCCTATACTGCTGGAGGAGGTCCAGGCAAAGTATGAGATGAATGCTGTAAAGGTGTGTTTATATTACTGTCAAGCTTATTTAATTTCTATTGCTTGATTTTTGGTTTAACAGAATATTGTTGTACTTGTGCAGCTGTGGTTTCCATTGCGAGCGGTACTTACTCAGAGTTCTGGTATTCCAACGGACGAGGATTTGTCTATTACCAGAAGGTAATGCATATTTTTTTCTCTCCCTTCCTAGAAACGTATATTTTTTCTAATGCAAAAAATGGTCTGCAAATTCAGTGTTGAGGAATTTGTTCAAACATCGAGTCTTGGAGAATACAAGAGACGCTTGCATATTCTCTTTGCCTTCCATGGTGAGATTTCTACTGGTGCTAGCATGGGTTGTTATTCAAGGTGAGATCAAAACTTGATCAGTACTGTTTGCTTTGTTTAAGTTTGTTCAGTATAGCTGTTGAAATTATTTTGCTGTTCCCACTATAATTAATTTTCCTTATCCTGAAAATATTTTTTTGTTTTTTCATTTGTCCACTTGACAGTACTGCAGTGAAGAAAATCCAGAATATTCTGTACAATGTGTTTGGCTACTACATGCAGTTTTTGTCACTGTAAGTCACTCTTCATTCTATGTGGAAATATTTCTGTTTCTTTTGTCCACTGTTGGTTCTGACAAAATTTCGAACCTCAAGTGTTCATGGGAAAATTGAAGATGGTAAAAAAACCATTGAGAAGGAGTTGAAAGATCACGTCAAGCTTTACAGCTGGGAGCAAGCGCCATATAGTAGTGCTTCTATTGAAAATTTTAAAAGGACTAGGCAAAAGATTTTTAAGCTTCTGCAACGGTTCAATGTATGTACTGATTACTTGATGTGTTTAAGTTTATTATGAAAGTATTTTTAAAGTTTCTGCATTATTGCTTGATGTCTTTATGATTGGTAATGCTTTGGATCCAAAGCTATTATTTTTGCTGTAAACATAAACTTGGCCATGGGAAGAAGATACCCCACTGGCTGTCTTTAGAATAGGGGAGTACCAACTGAGCTACTGCACAGTTCTCTATTATTTGTTGTATAATAACATCATTGTTATTGAGCTACTCCCTCCTGTCACAAATAATATTGGTGAAGTTTTGGACATCAGCCACGGCCTCAAAAACAACTTTGACTAGTACCTTCTGTTTTAATATATTTATGAAACATAAAGTAAAGTACTACTTTTATGAAAAATGATTACTTCTATGAAAATCTGGTGGTATCATTTTCAAATATCCAAACTCAATACATAAAATTTAGTTTGTAACCAAATTTTGGTATGGTTGACTGCACACAACCTAAAATGGCAACTAATACATGATTGGAGGGAATCAGTTGCCTTGTTGGTGTCCAGGTCATTAGCTCTTTTGGTAACACAGTTGACATGCTATTTGCATTTTGGATAGGATATTTTGAAAAGTCCTGTCATCATTCTACTGAATGAAGAAGCCACAGCAAGGAAGGTTCCGTGCTGGCTTGATCCTCAGAGGCCTGAATCACAGCTTCCTGTTGACACTGAAACATTTAACAAAAGGTGGCCCTGTAAAGCTGATCATATTTGTAGTATTGATTCATTAATTATCACACCAATTTATGTTTATTTTGCTTTTTCTTGCAGGTTTTTGTGGTACCACAAGTGGGCAAGTGAGACTTCTGTATCATTACAAACATTGCAGCAATCAAACGGTAGTATCGTTGGAGTTCCTAGTGCCAAAGGTCTCTATCTCCCCCAACACACACACACACAAAAAAAACCCAATTCCATCTCCCTCTAGTGTGTTTGTTACGAACTTACAATTTTTTTGGGCAGAATATGCAGATATTGTACACAATGTGAAGCACCGGCAGAATGAAATTGAGCTCAACGACAGATTGCAGTTATTTTGGGTCTCACTTGAGAGAATCTGTGGGGCAGCTAATTTTGCTAGTACAGTGAAGCATGGGAAAAAGAATCAGAAGAAAACAGCTCTATCCAATCTGTTCAAAACTCTTGAGGAATGTGGACTATCAAAGCACAGGCCAATGGGTCATGAGGTACTTTAATGCTAAAACAAGATAGCCTCTTTCCCTATTTTTATAGCTGTATAATAATAATTCTGTAATCTGTAATTGAGACCAAACAAAATATACTGTGACTGAAACCCTTGACGTTCGTTTACTCCATTGCCCAAAAGAAAAAAGTTTTTTATACAATTTTTCTCTCTCTTACGTCCAGTGGGGAGATGAGCTGGCTGCAACAAGTCCATTGTTCTTGGAGCAGTCATATGATTCTGTACATTTACTACAGCAAGTGAACTCACAGAAAATGCTGGAAGGTCTTAGCATCAATCATTCCACACTATTGAACACAGATAACTGGAAGCATGCAAATCAACAATACTTCAAATGTTTGGCAATGATGCAACAACTTCGACAGGTTTCTTTGAAATTTAACAAAGATCTAGGTTTAGAAGAGGTCAGTTCCTAGTTATTTTTAGTATCTGGTGCTATAGATCAGCATATATCAGTTTTGTATTTATGCTTTGAGCAACCTACAGGTTAAAAAGGCCACGTCCTTTATGAGTCATCTGTTGACTGTGTTGTCTGAACAACGGCATCTTGCTTATAATCTATTTGATCAGCTGAACCAATTCCGGCATGCTATTTTCTTATTAGGTTCTGGAGGTACTTCTCGACTTATGCCTTTTCCTTTTAGGGCTTGGAAATAAATTTGCAAACTCACTTGTTATCCTTTATAGAAATAGGAAAAAGTAAATCTCTATCATCAAGCCAAAATATGCTGCTGAGTTCCATGTGGCAGCAAAAGGTAGAGTTTCTGCTTAAGTTTTTTAAGCTTATGGATTTTACAATTTTGATGTGTCTTGTGCTAGTTTTTATGCACATTTTTTAACAGCATGGTGGCTAACACATCATTTTGCTATTTTTTAAATGTAGAAATTGTTTGATACTGTACTCACTATGACAACAGACTCCAACTTATTGCTCAGAAGCTTCAAGGATTGCCATTATAACTCTTGTAACAACTTCATAGAAGTTGCAGAGATCTCATCTCTTCTTGGAAAGTTTGTCTTGAAATTTTCTGAATCTAAGGTAAACTTAATCATTTCTGTTGCCTTATAGGGGTGACCTCTTTAGCTTATGGATTGTAGCGAACCAAGATCAAACAGGGGTCTTAGATTTTTGGTTTCATTCAATCAATCTTAGACCCCAAGATAAGCTCCAAATAAGTTGAAGCCAGTGTGAGGTTCCTTTGGGGTTCTGAGCTCAAGGGACATATGAGAAGTAGTGCACTCATTGATATACTGATGTGTCTTGTAACTCTTTCTATCTATTTTTTTTTGCAGGAGTTGTTAGATAAATGCTTGCTTGGATGCAATAATATATTTGCTGGTGCATATAAGAGTATGCCTCATGCTGCAACAGAGATGGAGCAACTTTTTGCTCATAATTGCCAGCATATAGATTCATTGTTGGATGAATACTTGCTTGGATCCAATAATATATTTGCAGATGCATATAAGAGTATGCCTCTTGCTACAACAGAGATGGAGCAACTTTTTGCTGATAATTGCCAGCTTATAGATTCATTGAGAGAAGACATGCAGGTTCAATGCCACCAGGATCTTTCAGTGGGATCTGTTAAGAAAGTTCTTATCTCGCGTTTGGAAGAATTGCTGGAGAAGGTTTGTGCTGCTATGTATTTGAATGCCTGTTTAGTTACCCGTCCTATTTTGAGTAGTTCTGTATATATGCTTAAACTTTTTTTTGTTATAAGAGTATAATATAATATGGCAGGGATCTAGAAGCATAGAGTTTGTTATGGTAGGTTAGGATTAGTTTTCATCCCTATTGGTTGAGTTCCAAGTGACCACCGCACCACATAATGTGTAAACAGCCCATGAGGTTCAGTTAGACCTGCTGTTAGGGAGGGTATGGGCACACCTGGGCCATCCACACCCAAATCCAATCCTGAAATATCCATTCTGCACCCTCCCCAATTATCCATACCCATTGGGTAATTTGTTATAGTTGATGACCATGGACAAGAGCTTGAACTGCTGTTCACGAGATTGCAAAATGGGAAGTGCATGGCATCTACAAGGAAAGAGTACAGTTCAGGAACAAATCCGGGGATGAAACAAAAGTTAGGGACAATTGTCTAGCGGACACCGAAAGTGGAGGTCGTTGGCTGGCGGACACCCAAAATTGAACCATTTGCTGGAAGACACTCTTGTTACTGATAATTATGCTGCTGGACACCGCGCCCCTTATTTTATTCATTTCCACTGGTTGAGGAGAGAGAACAGCTGTGAAATGACATTCTTGCCCCTGCCGCTTTCTTCTTCCTCTCTCCCTTTCTCTTTTTCCACGGACAAGACGAACGAGACGCGAAATGACGACACACGCGCACGTCATGGATCCCAAGCAAAGCAGTGCCGGTTGATCTGTGTGCATGCCTGAACAAGCCTACCTAGCTAGCTAGCTAACCGCGGCGGCACTGGTAGGTGTCCGGCGTGGCGGCGGTCGGTTGCAGCCTGAGCTGCTTGTAGAACTTCCATATGAAGTCGTCGGCCTCGGCGTCCACGCGCTCGTTGCAGCACCCATCCTCGAGCACGGCCGGGAACGGCGAGTCGGTGAAGCGCAGCGGGCGGACCCCGGTGGGGCTGCGGCCCAGGATCCATGCCACCATGGGCGACGGCGTCGCGGTGGCCACCATGGGCGACGGCGCGACCGCGGGGGTGCCACCCCCGGCGTCCACCTCGGCGCTGAGCATCTCAAACGCGCGTGCCACGGCCGCAGCGGCGAGGCCGCCGTACTGCTCGCCGCGCGCCCGGCCGCCACCGCCGCGGCCCTTGAAGGGGAAGAAGAGCCCCTGCGGGTACGGCCGCGTGGTGGTGCAGCTGAACTCCACCTCCCGGGGGTGGCCGTAGAACGAGGCGAGCGTGGAGGAGGGCGACGACGACGCGCAGCTTTAGTTGGTGAGGTTTTGGCCGTGGTGGCGGCGGTGGCTCGACGGGTTGTGCGCGAGGTGGCCGTGCAGCGTCTGCCCGACGAGCTTGCCGCGGCCCAGGAGGAGGTGGACGTCCATCATGATGCGCTTCGGGGACAGGCCGCGCCGCAGCATGTGGCACACGGCCAACACCACGTGCCACAGACGCCGCGCCAGACCTGGCTCCATGGGCCGCCGCGCCGGGGTCGTCGCCAGATCCATGGCTAACTGCAGAACTCTAGCAAATCACTAGCTTGCAAAGGCCGGATCAACGATGTGCCGGCGGGTGCGGGAGGCGGAGAGGGTGGCGGGGACAGGAAACAGAAAAAAAGAGAAAGGGAGAGAGGAAGAAGAAAGCGGTAGGGGCAAGAATGTCATTTCACAGCTGTTCTCTCTCCTCAACCAGTGGAAATGAATAAAATAAGGGGCGCGGTGTCCAGCAGCATAATTATCAGTAACGAGAGTGTCTTCCAGCAAATGGCTCAATTTTGGGTGTCCGCCAGCCAACGACCTCCACTTTGGGTGTTCGGTAGACAATTTTCCCCAAAAGTTATTATTTGAATGCTCCTCACAAATTAAAAGGTGAAATGCAAATATATTGAAGAACAGATCCAAATTGCCTTTTTAAAAGGGGAAAAGAAGAGCAGATCAAAACTCACCCAAGGGAGGATGGATTTGGGGATATGTCTAGAGAGTACCTCGTGTGAGCGTGTCACCGGTTCTATAACACATGCTCCTCGCTGATTGTTCTTCCCCTTCCACCAATCTTGTAGACTCAAGCGTCCCTGCCCACCAGATCGCCAGGAAGGGACCTTCATGTTTCTGTCGATGAGGTCGGCATAGCTGTAGAGGGACTAGGGCTTCCGCTACCTGCTGGACCAACGAACAAGCAGAAAGGATGGAGTCATTGTGGGGCTTGGGCTTCCTTGGATGACACTGGGGAATCAAGCTATGGAGGAAGGGGGCAAAGGGGCAAAAGGCTAGTCCACCGAAGGAAACGGGGCGAAGGTTACAGACGGATATACCTGTACCCTACCCCTCTTCCAACGTGTAGCTAGCTGCTTGCCCATACCCGACCCAAATCGCATGGGCGTGGATCTGGGATTGGATTAGGTTATCCAATGAGAGGCCTGGGCTCAAATGATCACCCATGGCTCACAGTATATTCATGTTCTCACATTGTATAAGATGGCACCATGCCTGAGCAGTCACATCCACAGCATCCGCCACATTGCCTCCAGGAGATTATTCTGTTCCTCTCTCGGGATAGGGAGAGGAGAGGATAGATGAAAGAGAACAAGGGATAAGGAGAGGTGACTAGGTGAGGCCTGAGGAAGAAGAGAGGGGTAGGCAGTTGGGCATTCTTTTGAGAAACATGGGGAAATGGAAAATCAATCCTGTCCCACTTTGATTGGAGCGGCACATCTCCAGTTCATTTCTTTTTTCCTTTGTTTCAACCAGAATTTACTTCTGTCCAAATAGTGCATGTGTTGATTTAACTAGGCATTTTCCTTTTAGCATGTTACATGTTTATTTAACTAGGCATTTTCCTTTGTATTCTATGTGGATTTTTTATGCTTAAATATTCATGACTGATGTAGGGCAAGATGGCAATGAAGAACCCAAGACAAGTTGAAGAAAATCATAAGCTATGCTTGAAGCTTGAAGCTTCGTATATAGAAATTTTGAAGGAAACTTTCATGCTATTTGTTGGTGTTCTTGGAAAGCTCACTGATCATGAAGTATGCAGTAATGGAACTGAAAATTCACCAGTTGGTAATGTTGCATCATGGAAAGATACTTTGCAGACATGCATTATGAATCTTAAATTGGATGATATTTGTGTTGCTGGTGAAAAGATTTGTATTCTAGTGGTTTGTGCCATCACCTTTACACTGTTTTCTTATCTGTATAATTTTGTGTTATACCATCTCATTTGTTATTGTTTGCAACAGAGGTTGCTGGTTGACTATAAACCTGAGATACGTACTAGTATAGAGGTGCACCTAATGCATCTTCATGCTTGGCTGGGTGTGATCCTGTCATCAGCAGAAGGGATACTTTCTGAACTTTTAGAAGCACACAGAACAGTAAGTATTTCATGTTTGGAGGAACTTTAGACTTGTCCTCTTATATTTTGGGTAAAATAATGTTTAATTTCGTTTTTCTAAGGCCTCTCTCTCTTGGTTTCAGACTTCTGAAATGACTCTTGCACTTGGGGACCTTTTTATTCATCTATTTACGGAGGGGTTTGGTTCCACCGAAGATACAGCGGAAGATGCAGATGATGAACTACAGCAAGATGCTGTTGGAAGTGGAACTGGCATGGGTGACGGAGATGGTCAAAAGAGTGTAAGCTCTGATATAGATGATGAATCACAACTTGGTGATAGTAAGGTTAGTGTGCTCAGTACATCCTTCTAACTTCTTTTGATAACAGGATGAAACAAATACCCCAGCCTCTACACTACAAATTGAAGATGTATACGAGTGATATATACTTTTAACTGTAGCAGTTTCTGTATGCTTCATTGAAGCTGACCTTCTTTCATGTTTCAGGACATGACATGTAAGGCAGATCCAGCTCCTAAGAATGATGATAAAGCTGTCGAAATACAAGACGATTTTAATGCACAATTATCTGATGTTTCTGAGGATCTTGAAGGCGAAGACTCGGGTGGCGAAGATGAGGATAACTTGGATAATCAGATGGGTGATACTGGTGATGCAAGTGAAGTGGTTGGCAAGAAATCATGGGATAAGGATGAAGGTGATGATCCTAAGACATCTATTGAGAAATATGAGTCAGGCTCGTCAGCCAAAGGGACAGAACAGGATGATAGGGAACTGAGAGCTAAGGACGATGGTTCTATTGAGGAGGAAGATCCTATGGAAATGGATCCTGAGGAAGGCAAGAATAATAATTTGGAACATGATCCTACCTGTGATGAAGCCGATCTGAATACTGATGAAGTCATGGACAAAGCTGATGCATATGATGACCGGACTGGACCTGAAATCCCTGAACCAGAGAATGATTCTGTTGATGTTGATATGGAGGAACAAGAACAAACTGATGATAGAGATGCTGACAATGAAGATATAGGTACCGAAGAAGCGGAGCAAGCAGATGAGAGGTTAGATGCTTCAGATGATATGGAGGAAGGAGATGTGGCACAGCATAGCGATGGTCTGGTAGATAATGAAGGGGAGCATGTTGAAGATGCAAACACAGAAGCAGGTGAGATGGATACACACCAATTGGACAAGACCGATTCACTTATGCCTCCATCACAAGGCCTACAGCCTGACAATATGCAAGTAGATTCTAACAGAGAATCTGAAGCCAACTTGGCCAACAGCAGTGATATGCACGGCGCTGTTGCTCCTTCAGTAAATTTTTCAGGAAATGAAGTGCCCAATATGGAAATATCTATGCCCAATGCTGGTGATGATTCAAGACTATTATCCAACTCCAAGCCAGATGTGCAAAATGATGCTCAGCAGCACATCAAGCAGACAAATCCTTTCAGAAGCATTGGAGATGCATTGGAAGACTGGAAAGAACGGGCCAAAGTCTCAGCTGACACTCAGGATCACCAACCAGAAACTGGAAATGATAGTAATGAGAACACTGCTGAATTTCGTTATGTGCCTGAGGGTGAGCAGAGCACCTCTCAGGCATTGGGTGCTGCAACAGCTGACCAGATCAATGATGACAATCAAATTAATCAATCTTTCTTGGAAGATGAAAGCCGTGTCAGGAAATTGGAACAAAGTGATGAGAGAACACCTGATAACCCTGAGGTGCCTTATCTTCAAACTTCACAAGCACTTCCCAGCAAGTCTGAAAATGCCAATGAATTTGATGGCAGAGAGATTCAAACTGATACATCCATTCAAAATTTAGTTGAAAGCAGAATAGATCACACTTTCCAAGATCTTGTTTCCTTCAAACGACCCCTGGCAGATGACAAAATAGCTCTTATTGACCTAACTACTGACAGGGAATTTCCTTCTCAGATGGATCTGGACATCACTGATGCACAGACAAAAAGGTCTATTGTGGACTGGAAAAATCTTGAGCTGGCAACCATGAAATTGTCCCAAGAACTGGCAGAGCAATTGCGCCTGGTCATGGAACCAACTCTTGCTAGTAAACTTCAAGGAGATTATAGAACTGGAAAGAGAATAAACATGAAGAAGGTACTTTTATTTCCAATGAACTTATCATTATATGTTTTTCTTTCCCCTCCATAGGGATGTATATGACGCACCACAACTCTTGTTTCTTCAGGTCATTCCATATATTGCAAGTCATTTCCGCAGGGACAAGATATGGTTGCGCCGAACTAAGCCTAATAAACGGAATTACCAAGTGGTTATTGCTGTTGATGACTCAAGAAGTATGTCTGAGGGCAAATGTGGAAAATTTGCTATCGAGGCATTAGTTACTGTGTGCCGTGCTATGTCACAGCTTGAGGTTGGACAATTTGCAGTTGCAAGTTTTGGAAAGAAGGGGAATGTTAGAGTGCTACATGATTTTGATCAGATCTTCAATGGTGAAGCTGGAGTGAATGTAAGTTGACGAAATTTACAGTATGATTCTCTTATGTTCATTGTACGCTTGTATAACCATTGCTATGTATCTTTCATGCTCTCGTTTCAGATGATCTCTAGTTTGTCCTTTGAGCAAGATAACAAAATTGAGGATCAACCAGTGTCTGATCTCTTGACGCATCTGAATGCTATGCTGAATACTGCCGTTGCACGGGCACGCACCCCATCAGGGAAAAATCCTCTCCAGCAACTGATACTGATAATATCTGATGGAAAGTTCCATGAAAAGGTAACTATTTTTGTTGTCAGTTTTGGCTGCAGCTCGTATACCCCTTTTCCTCTTGGGTTCTGAAGTTGGTTCTCTACCAGGAAAACTTGAGGCGTCATGTTAGAGATGTTCTAAATCGAAAGAGGATGGTCGCGTATGTGCTCCTGGATAGCCCCGAGGATTCTATCATTAATCTAAAGGAAGCATGCTTTAAAGCAGGGGAGAAGGTAGAGCTGAAAAAATACATGGATTCCTTTCCGTTCCCGTATTATGTTATGCTACAGAACATTGAAGCTCTTCCTCGCACATTGGCCGACCTGATTAGACAGGTGTGAATTACTCCTAGCAATTTAGCTCTTTTGACATACTAATTATCTCTTTTGAATTAACAAATGGTTGCCCTACTAATGACCTCTTTTCTACTATGCAGTGGTTTGAGCTCATGCAGAGCGCCAACGAGTGATCTTTGGGACGTTATCCAACCAAATTTTGCCGAGTAGTGCCACGCATTTAGCTGTACAGCAAACTACATTCTAGCTTTTACTTTTGCTTGGGCCTGGATAACTCTGATCCCCTTCACAGTTCAAATATATAACACCCTAAAATTTGCATCATTCTGAAATAGGTGAATTTGATTTAATTATGCATTTTGTGAGCATTTAAATTTAGAAAAATGATAACTTATTTAAAATTTAAAATCAAATATAAGGTCTAGCTACATGTTTGTGAATATATGCTGCTGTATATTATTTTGTATTGAGTGGTTTGATTCAAAACTCAAAAGGGAATTCAAAACTCATTTGAAAATTTGCTTTGGAAATTTAGAAAAGAAAAAGAAAAAAATGAAAAACTCTCTCATGTCCCTCTCTCTTTCGCCAAAGCCTAGCCGGCCTGCTCCCGCCTCTCTTCCCCGTGTCCTGCTTCCTCTCCTCCCTTTCTCCCTCTTGGGCCGACCCAGCAGCCACGTCGCCGTGCCCCTTCTCTCTCCCTTTGACTGCTCGACCCCGTGCTCCCTGCCACTGCCACCTCGGGTCTGCATGTTAGCGCCGTCTCCTTCCCCCAGCTCGTCTCCGCGACGGACATAGTCGTCGGGAGTCCGCCTTCGCGTCGACTCGTCGTTGGCGTGCGCCCCATGCCGCTGCCCTCTTAAATACCGAGCCCCGCACCGCGTCCGCCTCCCTGTTCTCAACCATAGCGCATGCGCCGCCCTAACTTGAGCTCGCCGCGCCGTTGAAACCGTAAGTCGCCGCCGTCGAGATCGCTTCGTAGCTCCGCTACTTCGTCGCCGCGGCGACCTCTTCGAGCTTCGCGCGGAGGTAAGCCGTAGGTGCCACATACGCCCTCCTTCACGCTCTCTGTCTCTCGCTTCGTGTCGCTGGGGTTCCACCGACAAACCTGAACCGCTTGAGCGAGCTCCGTGCCGCCTTGGTGCCGTTGCGGCCCTCTCCGGCCTCCTAGTTGCGTTCGCCATTGCCTCCTCTTGCTTCCTGAGCTCCTTCGCTGCCGGCAATGGCAGCCGTCGTGGTGGTCATCTTCTCCTGCCAGCTGCGCCTCTCTTTCCCTCCTTGATCTAATCAGCATCGTCCAATCTCAATCCAGCGATCTAGATCACGCGATACCCCTTCATTTTGCTAAAGAGTCCCTCAGTTTTATCTAAATAGAACCCGCAGTCCATAGCAACTTTCCAGAAAACGTTTTCTTCTTTTGAAAACGTAATTTCTTTCTAGTAGATTCAAAATACGTTTTCATCTATTTATAGTTTTGCCACTAGTCTTATTTATGCCATAATTTCTCCGTTTTAACTCTGATTTGATCCGTTCAAGTTACGTTAGATTCGTAATTGCGTAATCTATATGTTTATCTTACTGTTAAATATATTTTTAACTTTTGAAATTCGAGCTTAGATTGAATCTATTATTTTATTAAAGGAAATCTTGTTTAATTCATAACTGCTTCGTTATAGCTTCGATTAGAGTGCTTTTCGCGTTTGTGTGTTCATAGTAATGTGTAGAGCATCTTTAAAACCTTTTTACTTGTTGTTTCATATGTTTGGTGTACTGTTCTAATTTAGTTGTATTGTTTGCTTCATGTATGATTGTATGGATGCTTGTGTGGTGCTTTATGATCTTGTTCAGTTGATGAACTTTACGTGTTGATCAAGAAAGAGTTCTTTTGAAGGTTTGGACTAGAAGAAGGATATGAGTTTAAGGCAAGTATAGCATGGGATCTTTCTTGTTGTCCTATACACATTTAATCATTTAATTCATGCTGTATGTGTTTACCTTGGCAACCGTAGTAATTTTTCTAGCTAATTGATATCCTGGATTCCTTGACACTTTTGGGTTATTGCATTGGGCAGTATGATGCTAGTGCTCAACTACAACCATGATCTTGTAACTTGACTAATGGAATATGCAATAAACATTAAAAGATGCTTTTTAGCAACATGAAACAAGGGGGCTAGAGCATTAGGCTATTTTTATGGTGCTCTAGATTCCTCTCCATAAGGACTTATCTATAAGTGATCATCCGGGACTTATAGTACAACTGTGAGGACTACATGGCTCTGGCTTTAGTCAAGTATGGACATTTTCTAGTTTGTTAGTGATTACCTTTATGGCGCAAGAATGGCTTGACGAATCAGGTATAGTATGGCATATGTCCCCTTGTGTATAGGCCGCGCGTCCTTGTGCCATTGGGAAGGGGGCTCTACATATGTTTGCCGAGTGAATTTAATGGCCCTAACTTGTTAGACGAACCTTTAAAAGGCTTTATAGTGAACCCTGCCGATCTTCCTTGGTAGTGGGCCAAGAGCCTGATCACCTCATGCAGAAGGGTAAATCACGACTCACAGTGAAAGTGTACAACCTCTGTAGCGTAAAACTGGTATATCAGCCGTGCTTACGGCCACGAGCGGCCTTGGACCCTTACAGAATAGATGATGAACACTGATGATACTGATGATAAAGATGCTCATTAATGGTTAATTGTTTATGCTATTCATTATTCATGTTTACCTGATCATGTGTTTACATGAGCTTGTGATAAACTTGTTGCCAACCAATTGCTAAAAGATGACTCATTAAAAGCTAATCGCAGTTAAACTAGTGTCATCCTTTTGAGCCTCATGAACCCCATGCTATATTTGTTGAGTACGACATGTACTTACGCTTGCTTTATTTTTTAAATCTTTGGAAAAATCTCGGATGGGTACCAAATTGCTAGTCTGGAGGAGTTAGGTTTATGATCAACCAGTCAGTTGTCCCTGTGGAATTGGAGTCTTCACCCGAAGATCGAAGCTGTCTTTCCGCTGTTTGCTATCTAAGGTTATATCCTTTATACTAAGTACGTTATATTTTGAGCATGGTATTTTGATATTACCCTTATTTATAGTTATATGTGAGATTTAACTTTCTAGACTCACATATGGTGTGTATCTGGTTTTGTTTTTAAAATCGGGTGCTACGAAATCACTTTTGGGAAATATGATCTGTGATCGCAGGCTCTATTGTGTAAAAATACCGTCACAGTTCAAATTGCTTTTGGCAAATGTGAATAGAATTTCCTTGCTCACGTGGTATGTTTATTTTTCATTTAGAACTGTATGCGACCTCGCGTGCGATTGATCCTTCACTCTTGCCCTGCTTTCCATCTTGTGAGGTCTGTCATGTTTGGCTTTATTGATGTGTGCTAGGCGTTGAGATTATGGGTTCGTTTGGTTGTCGGTCATAATTTACCACGCCTAAGGTTAAGTATTTGCCACATATGGCAAAATCGAATTGTTTGGTTCGTTACTAAAGAAAAAAAATGTGTGGCTGTTATTTGGATGATTGTCACAAAAATTTAACAAAATTGCCACATAGATCACTGTACTTTATGGTAAAATCAAATCACAAATTTGTATTGTTTCTAATGAACAAAGAATAAACATGTAAATTAAGACTAATATAGACAATTAGTGGTCTAGAATACCCCTATTTTTCTATTTTTTTCTTAATTTTTCACTTATTTTATTTTTTCTTCTACCCCATCCAGACTTTTATTTTTCTTATTAATTCCTCCCACGGACGCACCACACGAAGGCCCAGCGGCCGCGCGCAAGCCCTCGTGCGTCCCTGTGCCCCAACGGCCCTGCGGCCGCACGCCCGTCCACCTCGCATGTCCCGACTGTAACAGCCTAAAAATCCATACACAAAAAATACTAACTACAAAATTTTTCTTAAAAACTCTCATGTGATGATGAGTGTCATGTGTAGAAACCCAACCTAAGAGATGCATTAGGTCTAACCTCAATCCAAGTCAACACATAAGCATGACATGTCATTAGTTAACTGTGTTTATTTAAATTCTAACAAATAAAGTATTGCATACATTGTTAATTCAAAATGTGATTTGGACTTCCATTTGAGTTATGTTATACTTAACAACTCCAATAAAGTAATAAACCATAAAGTAATTAATACTCAAACCAAAGAATAAAGATTTAAAGAGAAAAACTAATTCTATCTTTGCATAACAAAACCACATCTATTTTTGTTATACAAAATAGCTAAATAAAACTCCTTAAACTTCAATGAATAAGGTACATCAATTTTGAATTCAAATTCCAAATCAATTTGAATTTAAACAATGAAGAAGAAAGAAAAACAGAAAAGAAAAGAAAAGAGGAAAAGCCTCGCAGCAGCCCAGGCATGCTCGGCTTCGTGGCCCAGCTAGCCCCAACCACGCAGCAGCAGGCCGGCCCGACTCGCGCGCGGCCCACGCAGCCAGCCCGCGCACCGCTCACGCCCGCGCGCCCGTCTGCCTCGCCTGCTGACGCTGCCACCCGGGCCCCGCACGTCAGCCACACCAAACAACAGTGTCGTCTTCCTCACCCACGCCGAATCCTTCTCTCCGACCAAGCCCCGACAGCGTCGGCGGGAGCGGGCCAGGGGGTCACGCCCGGGACATGGCCCTGTCTCCTTGGCGCCGCGCCCACGCAACCACTCGCGGCCGTTGGATGCAAGCACGCGCCCCGATCGCCCTTGATCCCCATCCACCGATCACCGGGCTCCGCCGTTCCCCGATAGGCTATAAAGCCCCGGCCCTGGTGCCCTGAGCTCTCAACGCCCCGCCGCCACCTTATGGCCATCCCGTGCACACCCGAGCCAGAGAAGGGCAAGGAAGCAGGAAGGGAGAGGGAGGAGGAAGAAGGAGGCGCCATCGGAGCACCTCCGAATCCGCCGGAGCAGAGCCGATGCCACGATCGCCTACGGCAGCGCTGCACGGCTTCCGGAGCTACACGGCCGCAACTCGCCACTGCATCACCATCCAATCTCCCACAACACCAACGGTGAGCCCTCCAGTCATTCTCTTGCTCGCCACCGGACCTCACCGTGTCGGCCATGGCGCTCCACACCGGGAGCGCGTAGGCCAGGGCCGTCTCTGGCCTCTGGGTACACACGCACCCACGCGCACACCCGTGACCACGCCCTGACCGCCCCACCGGAGCCCCGTGGTGCACCCGCGTGCCTCGCCGTCGTCACAATGCCGCCGTGGCCGCCGGGGAGCCCCTACCGGCCACGTGGGAACCCGAAGCTCCGCCTTGCGCCCTGGATGCCCTCGCCGCGTCCCCACGGATCCGTAGGAGCTTACACACTCCACCGAGACGCCTCTCCGAGGCCGTAGCCCCCACACCGATGCCGTCGTCGTGCCCAGAAGACCGCCGCCGTGGCCGGCACACCACGGGACCCCGCACGCCGTGTTAACCCCACCATCGCAGTCGCCGAGGCCTAGCAGTGCTTTTCCCCACGTTAATTGGGCGCTAGCGACGCTGCGGAAGCTCGCCGGTAAGCACGTCACCGGCGGGAACACGCCGACAAGGAAGCAGGGGAAAATCCCCTCGCCGGCCACACACGCATGAACTCGGTGCACATAGACCACGCCTGAGAGAAGAAGGGTGGACTCGGTCCACCGTAGACCTGTCTGCGGTCCATGGACCAGCGCGTCTTGGTCCACCGTGAGCCACGCTCAGGCCCGTGAGTCGAGGACCACGGCCCAGTGGAGGCCCACGGCTACGACGTGGCAGCGCCATAGCTTGCCACGTGTCCGGCCCGACCCGGCCCAACCAGAAGCCCGCCAGAGCCCGTTTGAGACCCAGTCCGTGTTGATCGTTGATCGGTCAACGTTGACTGTTGACCTAGCCCCACATGTCAGTGGCACAGACACACTGGACCCACATGTCGGTGGGTGACGTCATGCTGACGTCACGCGGGACCCACACGTCAGAAGCCAACACAACCGGGGATACGTCATGCTAACGTCACGATGACATCACCGCCGACGGCGTGCCAGCCACGCCCATACGTCGATGACCACGATCGTTGACCGTTGACTCATTGTTGACTTCATTGTTGATCGGACGTTGACTTTGGCCGGACCCACATGTCTGTGACCCAAGAGACCTGGACCCCCACCGGTTTAATCGATGATGGCGCGGCGATGACGCGTCATGTCGACGTCATTTGGACCCCTGTCATCACCGGAACCGAGATGATGACATCATGCTGACGTCAGCATGCCACGTGGACCAGTCACAGCGTGACACGTGTCAGCCCAGGATTAATTCAGCCTTTTTCCATTTTTAGAAATGATTTAATCTTTGGAAATTCATAACTAATTCATGTGACCTCAGAAAAATACGAAACCAGGACCAAAATTCATCTAAAATCAAGCTCTACACAATGAACCCATGTTTGAGTGCCTTTGGCTCTTTTGAATTTTCATTGCATCTTTGTGCTATTCTATAGACGTCGCTAACACGACTATAATGCAATCGTTTGCAGACTCAGAGGAGAATCGGACGGACGAGGATCGTGAGTATCGTGAGGAGTACGGAGATGACTACACTGAAGGTGCCACATCCCACCCAATCTCGTAGCACCTATTACGCATGGCTAAAATAGAAATGCTAGTGCTTTACTTTATTGTTATGATCACACTATGATATGACTTGCATGGTAGTATACTTTCTTGATGGCCTTTACCTTGACGCAACCTTACCCCTGCTCACCCTGCTGTTAGGCTAGTCACACGCTCGCTACTATATTTCGTTGCTTATTACTTCTACTACGCTTGCACTACATTGATGCGTGGTGGAAAACTGGTGTTATCTGTACTATGGGGAGAGTGCTGCATGTGTGACTTGGGTGCGTGGAGGGTGAGGGTTGTGTCAACCAAGTTGGAGTATACGACAAGCCTGGGGCAAGTCTTGCCGTGGGGTGCTACCTGGGCACCCTTGGAATGGATACCTGTGGTGGGTAAATGGTATATGAGGTGGCCCTGGGTGTGATCCTGTGATGGGAGGAGCCCAGGGTGGAGGTGCTATGGTGGCACGGTAAATGGAAACCCTGATGAAGACATTCTGGCTTGGTCATCCCTAAGGACTTACTAGTACTCCGATTCACCGGGAAGCCTTACGTACCACTCACCCTATATGGTGCGGGACGGTCGGACTACTTGGTAGGATATTGCCACTACTGCTAGGTTGATAGCGAACAGTGTAAGGAGGTACGGGGCGCGGAGGATTTCCCCCACACCCTTCCGAGACTTCATGGAGACCTTGTGGATCTGGCTCATGACTCACAGTTTCAGCCACCCCAGACTAGACTTGGGTTGCACCAGGGCTGAATGGTAGAGTTGCATTATCCTAGGCTAGCAAGTGGCGGAATCATTGATTGATGACGGTCGTGAGGAGGCGGATCTTGTGGTTATGTAAAACCTCTGCAGAGTGTATGGTTGATCGATCGATACATATGCTGACTTGTCGGTTATGGACCTTTCCTGGGTTTCGCTTAAACTAGATAGTGAGATGAGTCCTTCTCTTCTCCCCCCCGGGAGTGAGTGTTCGGACGTAGCCAGGGGCTACGGGCCTTGAGATAGTGCCGAGAGGGAGTTGGCCTGTCGACTGAGCGATGGTATGGGTGTGGTACGGTGATGGTGTGGAGATGGTGGTATATCGATCTCAGGATCGAAACCTGGCTCTGGGATGGTAATGGGGTGGAATGTGCGTGAGAATGGTGTTAAAACTTGACCAACTAATCTTATATACTTGATATGCTAAAACATAGGAAACCCCAGCCTTATAGGTTCCTTTTTTTTTATATCCAACTTGCATCCAATTTCCACAAAGCAATGCTCATAGGGTGGGAGTGGCCAGTACAAATCATACTGATAAATTTTGGCACACAGGTTCTACTGAGGAGTATAGCTCCGAGAAGTTTGACGGTTGAGGGGTTCGTTCCTACGCTCAAGTTTCGCGATCTTATCTTCAAGCTGTTCTGAATGAATGCTACTTTTGATTCCGCCAATGCGGCGATGTAATAATTTATGTAATTCTGCACTATTTGTACTATGATATTATCGTTGTATGGATGTGATATTCGACTGGAATTTGGGTAATATGATCTATAACGGTCTTATTACACTTCGACTCTGTGGATTTCCCTTCGTGGAAATCAGGTCGCTTCAGTTGGTATCAGAGCCATACTTGACCATAGGACAAAACCCTTAGAAATGGACATGAACAACCCTTCTTTCGGTTATATACCGACCCTGCATTTACTTCAATGCAAGGCTTATCTATTATTGACCTGCTAACACCTGTTCCTTGAAACATGCAGATGGTAACGAACGTCGACTGACTGCCTCTAGGACCGCTACCTCTGGACCACGCCAAGCTTACCTTCGACCTACGTGAGCTTGTGGGTTTTGCACAAACCCTCTGCCGAGTTCTCGTCACGTTAGGAGTCCCTGACGAGCTTGTCAAGGTCACCTGCGCCGGGAAGACAGCTCAGGACGGAGGAATCGAAGGACCAGTTGTCACCTCAGTCGAGTTCCCAGCTAGCACTACCTTACCTTCTGCCCCAACTTTCATCGAGTTGACTATAGAGGACACAGTTGAGGAGGGACTGCGAACTATTTCACACAAGGCACTTCGCAGAGTGATGAGGGACCACTACGAGCACCTGAAGACGATAGAGTTCCGTCTACTTCCCTAGGCCCTCGACCTCAGCCTCACCCCTAGTGAGCAGAGTTTCACAGCCGGCAGAGTTATCTTTGTAGAGGAGGACAGATGCCTTCACGTCTCAGCTATCCACCTACTAGAGCAGGACAGGTACGTGACCCAGCTTGAGCAGAGGAGACGTCAGGACCGGGCCCTTCTGTGGGAGTACCAGGAGCGAGACTCGCAGGGAGCACAGGAGCGAGCTAGTCTGCTCGAGACAGTTGCCAAGCTACAGGACGAGCTCAACCATCGTGAAGAAGTCCACAGAGCCGAGGTCGCTGACTTACAGGACAAAGCTGCCGAGCTAGGCAACAGGAACTGCTACCTCGACAGCAAGGTCTTAGAGTTGTAGAGAGAGTTGGACGACAAGAAGGCCGAGTTCAACCGCAGAGGAGACAGAGAGAGGTCCAAGGGGATTGATATGCTGAAAATCCAATCTTGGAACAAGACCATGACCCAGGAGCTAGATGAGTTCAGGAAGAAGGCCGTTTGCAACTAGGGTCACCTGATCAAGGCACTCAGGCAGAACAAGTACCTACAGGACAAGTGTGAGAGGACTTGGCAGGCTTGGCAGAAGTCTGACAAGAAGTGCCTCAGGGAGATGAAGGGTATGTGGGATCAGCTACCCAAGGAGATTCACAGCAAGACAAAGCCTAGGATAGAGGAGTTTGAGTTAGTCCTGACTCGCCTCAACCTAGACGCCTGCCCTACCCTACCTAGAGCCAAGCCTACTGAGGAGCTCGTCGAGGCCTTGAAGTGCGTGTCCCGACTTCACAAGTCTGACGAGGAGATCGAGATCGAGAACAGTCGTATCCCAGCTGCGGTGTACGAGTTAGAGTAGATGACGCTGCGTGGTCATGAGTCATGTCAGTGGCTTCCATAAGTTGTAGCCCATGATGTACCCCTTATGAGATGTATTATGAGACACTATGCGTAGTACGATTCTCGCACGTCTTCAAGTGTAGCTACTGGAGATGATGCTATGTAATAAAACCCATGTAATGAATGTTTTTGGATCTTATTGCATCTTATGGATCTTATTGCTTCTTTGTAATGAGTGTTGGATAGTATAAATGTTTTTCTTTAAATCGTCAAAATCATGTAATCAGATTGAATTATAAGCACTTATGGCACAAGCACTAAAATTCCTATGATCCGTATTGCAGATGCCGAACCGCCGATTTGCTCACCTAATGAACCGTGGACGTGCGCCCATCCCCGAACCAGTCGAACCCAACGGGGGCCGTGGTGGCAACAACTGTGGCCGTGGCCGTGGCCGTGGATGTGGAGGGATACCCTTCAACCTGGAGAATACCCCGCCGCCTATTGAGGAGAACATTCCGCCACCACCACCACCGAACCTGGCAGAAGTGATGGCGCAGGAGACCCAGCTTCTTGCAGCCCTCGTTGATGGAGCAAACCGTCGCCAGGGAGGTCAGCAGAATGACTTCCAAAGGAAGCTAGAGGGATTCCTGAAGCTAAGGCCACCTACCTATGATGGCACCGACCCTGACCCGCTTGTGGCTGATGACTGGCTCAAGGAGATGGAGAAGAAGCTTGACCTCACCACTTTCACCGACGATGAGTGTGTTGGAGCTGCCGCACACTAGCTCACAGGTGCAGCACGCGCCTAGTGGGACAGTTTCAGTGATTCCCATGAGGACCCTACCAATATCTCATGGGATGAGTTCGCCGAAGCATTCACTGAGTATCACATTCCCAAGGGTATCATGGAGGCCAAAGCCGAGGAGTTCCGCAACATCAAGATGGGAAAGGACAAGGTGACCGAGTACACTACTCGTTTCACCAACCTTCTGCGCTATGCCCCTTCCTATGTTGTGAACTCTGAGAAGGAGAAGCTGTACTATTACCGCAAGGGACTTAACCCGCACATCAAGCTGAAGTTTGGCGGTATTGAGAGTAGCACACTGCGTGCTCTGGTGGATCGCTGCATCCAGATTGAGAAGGACCGCGCTGAAGCTGGAGAGGAGTATAGGGAAAGGAAGCGTAAGCCTAAGGAGTCCTTCCGTGGCCATGATCGCAAGAGGTTCCGCAGAGATGCACCCTCCAGGGAACGCTCTCACCACAACAGGGATGACAACCCTGGATCGAGTAAGGGTAGTGGAGGCTACACCACCAAATACTCCCGCCCTACTCAGGATCGTTACACCTAGGACCGTTATGCTCAGGACCACAATACTTAGGACCGATCCAACCGTCCCCACTCAGCGAATGAACGCCTAGCACAGAACAGCTCCGCACCAGGCATTAGAAACAGGAGGGCACCCGCGCCAACCCCTACAAGCGGTGCGCCTTTCACCTGCTTCGCTTGTGGCCAACCAGGTCACAAAGCCGCTGAATGCCCTCAGAACTCAGCCGCTCAGAAGTCTCAGTTCAAGGGATCTGCTACCCGTGGACGTCTCAACCATCTGGACGCCGAGGAAGCACAGGCTGCCCCTGACGTTGTGTGTGGTATGTTTTTAGTTAATGGCAATACTGCATCAGTTCTATTTGACTCTGGAGCAACTTGTTCTTACTTATCATCCAAGTTTGTACGAGAGCATAACCTACCTGTAACCCCACGTGAAAAGCCTATCATCACCAGCTCACCTTTAGGAGACCTAAAATGCACCCACATATGTAAGGGAGTGAGTCTTACCATTGAGGGTCTTATCTTTAAAGCCGACCTAACCCTGTTACCTTCCACTAACCTAGATGTCATCTTAGGCATGGATTGGCTAACCATTCACCGAGGTATCATATCATGTTCACCTAGATACGTCCAAGTGACCAACCCATCAGGCCAAGTCATTAGATGTGAACCCCAGTCTAGAAAGTCCACCTCTATCCTATGTGCCCTTAAAGCAAGTTCAGAATCACAAAAGGAGGAGAAGATAGTTCATGATGTGCCTGTGGTCAGAGACTATCCCGATGTATTCCCTGAAGAATTACCGAGTATGCCACTAGACCGTGATGTAGAGTTCATCATTGATCTTTTGCCGGGAACAGGACCCATTGCCAAGAGACCCTATCGCATGTCAGTTGATGAACTGGCCGAGCTCAAGAAATAGCTTGATGAGCTCATCTCGAAGGGATATATCAGACCAGTGCTTCACCCTGGGGATCCCCTGTTCTGTTTGTTAAGAAGAAGGATGGCTCGATGAGAATGTGCATTGATTACCAGAACTTGAACGTAGTCACCATCAAGAACAAGTACCCCCTGCCAAGGATTGATGATTTACTTGATCAGCTTCGAGGTGCCAAGTATTTCTCCAAGATTGATCTCAGATCTGGCTATCATCAGATGAAGATTCGAGAGAGTGACATCCCAAAGACAGCTTTCGTGACTAGGTATGGGTAGTTTGAGTTCACTGTGGTATCCTTTGGACTCACGAATGCTCCCACATACTTCATGAACATGATGAATAAGGTTTTCATGGATGATCTGGATAAGTTCATGGTAGTATTCATTGATGACATCCCTGTCTATTCACCCACCGCTGATGAACACGAACATCATCTGAGAACTGTACTTGAGAAACTAGCCCAACATCAGCTCTACGCAAAGTTCAGCAAATGTGAGTTTTGGCTACAGGAAGTTGCCTTCCTAGGCCATGTACTATCAGCTAAAGGTGTTGCAGTTGACCCAGCTAAGATTGAAGCTATGAAGGAATGGGAACAACCCCGTAATGTGATAGAAGTCAGAAGTTTCTTGGGATTAGCTGGATATTATCGCCGATTCATCGAGAACTTTTCCAAAATAGCCCATCCGATGACCAACCTTCTGAAGAAGACTAAGGAGTTTGAATGGACGCCCGAGTGCGAGCGAAGCTTCCAAGAATTGAAACAAAAGCTTACCACAACTCCTATGCTAGCATTGCCTGATATCAGCAAAGATTTCGTGGTCTATTGTGATGCATCCCATCAAGGACTTGGTTGTGTATTGATGCAAGATGGAAGAGTGATAGCTTATGCTTCTCGACAGTTGAAAGAACACAAGAACCGTTACCCTACTCATGATCTTGAGTTAGCAGCAGTTGTGCATGCTTTAAAGATCTGGAGGCACTACTTGATAGGCAACAAGTGTGATATCTATACCGATCACAAGAGCTTGAAGTACTTTTTCACTCAAGAAGATTTGAATATGAGGCAACGCCGATGGCTAGAGTTGATCAAGGACTATGACCTGGAAATTCACTATCATCCGGGAAAAGCTAATGTAGTCACAGATGCCCTCTGCCGTAAGAGTTACTGTCACACTTTGATCACTGAATCCGTACCACCTGAGCTCAAGGAAGAGATTGATGATTTCCAACTTGAGATACTACCGCATGGCTTATTGAATGAGCTCCGCATACAGTATGATCTCACAGATCGCATCCATCAAGCTCAGAAAAATTGTGAAGAGATCGAATATCTCCGTGGTCTGATGAAACTAGGCTACAAGACCAACCACCATGAAGATGAAAAAGGGACCATCTGGTTCAAGGATAGAATCTGTGTACCTTCTGATCCAGCCCTACAAGAGGAAATTCTGTCAGAAGCTCATGATTCTAAGTACTGTATTCACCCTGGAGGTTCAAAGATGTATCAAGACTTGAAGAAACACTTTTGGTGGAAAGGCATGAAGACAGACATTGCAGGACATATGGCACGATGTGACACCTGTAATAGAGTCAAGGCTGAGCATCAAAGGCCTGCAGGATTGCTAAAGCCTCTTGACATTCTTGAGTGGAAATGGGAGAGCATATCCATGGATTTCATAGTTGGATTGCCCCGTTCACAGAAAGGCAATGATTCCATCTGGGTGATTGTTGATCGTTTGACCAAGATTTCTCACTTTGTACCAGTGAAGACCAAGACCAATGCAGAAAAATTAGCAGATCTATATATTGAGCATATTCTCAGACTGCATGGAGCTCCCTCTAGTATTGTATCTGATCGTGGTCCTCAGTTTGTGTCCCGATTCTGGGAAGCTCTGCACAAGTCCATTGGAACCAAACTTGATTTCAGTACCGCTTACCACCCACAGATAGATGGACAGATAGAACGAGTAAATCAGATCTTAGAAGACATGCTTCGCGCTAGTGTACTGAATTATGGCTCTGATTGGGAGAAATGCTTACCCTATGCAGAGTTCTCTTACAACAACAGCTACCAAGCCAGTATCAAGATGTCGCCATTTGAAGCTCTGTATGGCAGACCTTGTAAGACACCTTTGATGTGGTCTCAACCGGGTGAAAGATCGTTCTATGATTCCGCTAAGATTCAAGATGTAGAAGGAGTTGCTCAAGTGAAGGAGAATTTGAGGATTGCACAAAGTTGATACAAGAGCTATGCTGATAAAAGGAGAAGAGAACTTGAGTTCAATGTGGGAGACTTCGTCTATCTCAAGGTATCTCCGCTACGTGGGACTGTCAGATTCCATGTGAAAGGAAAGCTTGCCCCTAGATTTGTTGGCCCATACAAGATTTGCAAGAGGATTGGAAAGCTCACCTACAAACTTGAGCTACCTAAGGAATTGGTGGGTGTACATCCCGTATTCCATGTCTCACAGCTACGCAAGTGTTTGAGAGTGCCCGATGAGGTAGTTCCAATCGATACACTCGACATTCAAGATACACTTGAGTATAAAGAACATCCTATCAGAATTCTAGGCAGAGATACCAAGGAGACCCGAAGTAAAACTATTCCTATGTGCAAGATCCAATGGAGTAATCACACTGAGAGAGAAGCAACATGGGAGAAAGAGTCTGACATCCGGCTATGATATCCTTACCTCTTCGAAGAGTACGTTACACTTTAATCTCGGGGACGAGATTTTGTTAAGGGGGTAGGATTGTAACAACCCAAAAATCCACACACCAAAAATACCAACTACAAAATTTTTCTTAAAAACTCCCATGTGATGATGAGTGTCATGTATAGAAACCCAACCTAAGAGATGCATTAGGTCTAACCCCAACCCAAGTCAACACATAAGCATGGCATGTCATTAGTTAACTATGTTTATTTAAATTCTAACAAATAAAGTATTGCATACATTGTTAATTCAAAATGTGATTTGGACTTCCATTTGAGTTATGTTATGCTTAACAACTCCAATAAATTAATAAACCATAAAGTAATTAATACTCAAACCAAAGAATAAAGGTTTAAAGAGAAAAACTAATTCTATCTTTGCATAACAAAACCACATCTATTTTTGTTATACAAAATAGCTAAATAAAACTCCTTAAACTTCAATGAATAAGGTACATCAATTTTGAATTCAAATTCCAAATCAATTTGAATTTAAACAATGAAGAAGAAAGAAAAACAGAAAAGAAAAGAAAAGAGGAAAAGCCTCGCAGCAGCCTAGGCCTGCTCGGCTTCGTGGCCTAGCCAGCCCCAACCGCGCAGCAGCAGGCCGGCCCGACTCGCGCGCGGCCCACGCAGCCAGCCCGCGCACCGCTCACGCCCGCACGCCCGTCTGCCTCGCCTGCTGACGCTGCCACCCGGGCCCCGCATGTCAGCCACACCAAACAACAGTGTCGTCTTCCTCGCCCACGCCAAATCCTTCTCTCCGACCAAGCCCCGACAGCGTAGGCAGGAGCGGGCCAGGGGGTCACGCCCGGGACATGGCCCTGTCTCCTTGGCACCACGCCCACGCAACCACTCGCGGCCGTTGGATGCAAGCACGTGCCCCGATCGCCCTTGATCCCCATCCGCCGATCACCGGGCTTCGCCGTTCCCCGATCGGCTATAAAGCCCCGGCCCTGGTGCCCTGAGCTCTCAACGCCCCGCCACCACCTTATGGCCATCCCATGCACACCCGAGCTAGAGAAGGGCAAGGAAGAAGGAAGGGAGAGGGAGGAGGAAGAAGGAGGCGCCATCGGAGCACCTCCGAAGCCGTCGGAGCAGAGCTGACGCCACGATCGCCTATGGTAGCGCTGCACGGCTTCTGGAGCTACACGACCACAACTCGCCACTGCGTCACCATCCAATCTCCCACGACACCAACGGTGAGCCCTCCAGTCATCCTCCTGCTCGCCACCGGACCTCACCGTGTCGGCCATGGCGCTCCACACCGGGAGCGCGTAGGCCAGGGCCGTCTTCGGCCTCTGGGTACACACGCACCCACGTGCACACCCGCGACCACGCCGTGACCGCCCCACCAGAGCCCCGTGGTGCACCCGCGTGCCTCGCCGTCGTCACCATGCCGCCGTGGCCGTCGGGGAGCCCCTACCGGCCACGTGGGAACCCGAAGCCCCACCTTGTGCCCTGGACGCCCTCGCCGCGTCCCCATGGAACCGTAGGAGCTTACACACTCCACCGAGACACCTCTCTGAGGCCGTAGCCCGCACACCGATGCCGCCGTCATGCCCGGAAGACCGCCGCCGTGGCCGGCACACCACGGGACCCCGCACGCCGTGTTAACCCCACCATCGCAGTCGCCGAGGCCTGGCAGTGCTTTTCCCCAAGTTAATTGGGCGCTAGCGTAGCTGCAGAAGCTCACCGATAAGCACGTCGCCGGTGGGAACACGCTGACAAGTAAGCAGGGGAAAATCCCCTCACCGGCCACACACGCATGAACTCGGTGCACATAGACCACGCCTGAGAGAAGAAGGGTGGACTCGGTCCACCGTAGACCTGTCTGCGGTCCATGGACCAGCGCGTCTTGGTCCACCATGAGCCACGCTCATGCCCACGAGTCCAAGACCACGGCCTAGTGGAGGCC
The DNA here is from genome assembly GCA_904845875.1 of Miscanthus lutarioriparius. Lineage (NCBI taxonomy): Eukaryota > Viridiplantae > Streptophyta > Magnoliopsida > Poales > Poaceae > Miscanthus > Miscanthus lutarioriparius. The sequence continues at coordinate 18,722,920 of CAJGYO010000016.1, read as the reverse complement.
CATGGCTACGACGTGGCAGCGCCACAGCTTGCCACGTGTCCGGCCCGACCCGGCCAAGACCGGCCCAACCTAAAGCCCGCCAGAGCCCGTTTGAGACCCAGTCCATGTTGACCGTTGACCGGTCAATGTTGACTGTTGACCTGGCCCCACATGTCAGTGGCACAGACACACTGGACCCACATGTCGGTGGGTGACGTCATGCTGACGTCGTGATGACGTCACGCGGGACCCACACGTCATAAGCCAACACAGCCGGGGAGACGTCATGCTGACGTCACGATGACATCAGCTGCTGGCGTCAGCAGCCCTGGCCCACACGTCAGTGACCCTGACCGTTGACCGTTGACTGGATGTTGACTTTGGCCGGACCCACATGTCATTGACCTAAGAGCCCCTAGACCCACCTGTCGGAACTGATGATGCTGATGACGTCATGCTGACGTCAACTGGACCCACCTGTTAGCTCGGAAACCGAGATGATGACGTCATGCTGACATCAGCATGCCACGTGGACCAGTCACAGCGTGACACGTGTCAGCCCAGGATTAATTCAACCTTTTTCCATTTTCAGAAATGATTTAATCTTTGGAAATTCATAACTAATTCATGTGACCTCAGAAAAATACGAAACCAGGACCAAAATTCATCTAAAATCAAGCTCTAGGCAATGAACCCATGTTTGAGTGCCTTTGGCTCTTTGAATTTTCATTGCATCTTTGTGCTACTCTATAGACGTCGCTAACGCGACTATAATGCGATCGTTTGCAGACTCAGAGGAGAACCGGACGGGCGAGGATCGTGAGTACCTTGAGGAGTACGGAGACGACTACACTGAAGGTGCCACATCCCACCCAATCTCGTAGCACCTATTACGCATGGCTAAAATAGAAATGCTAGTGTTTTACTTTATTGTTATGATCACACTATGATAGGACTTGCATGGTAGTATACTTTCTTGATGGCCTTTACCTTGACGCAACCTTACCCCTGCTCACCCTGCTGTTAGGCTAGTCACACGCTCGCTACTATATTCCGTTGCTTATTACTTCTACTACGCTTGCACTACATTGATGCGTGGTGGAAAACTGGTGTTATCTGTACTATGGGGAGAGTGCTGCATGTGTGACTTGGGTGCGTGGAGGGTGAGGGTTGTGTCGACCAAGTTGGAGTATACGACGAGCTTAGGGCAAGTCTTGCCGTGGGGTGCTACCTGGGCACCCCTGGAATGGATACCTGTGGTGGGTAAATGGTATATGAGGTGGCCCTGGGTGTGATCCTATGATGGGAGGAGCCCAGGGTGGAGGTGCTGTGGTGGCACGGTAAATGGAAACCCTGATGAAGATATTCTGGCTTGGTCATCCCTATGGACTTACTAGTACTCCGATTCAACGGGAAGCCTTACGTACCACTCGCCCTATATGGTGCGGGACGGCCGGACTACTTTGTAGGATATTGCCACTACTGCTAGGTTGATAGCGAACAGTGTAAGGAGGTACGGGGCGCGGAGGATTTCCCCCACACCCTTCCGAGACTTCATGGAGACCTTGTGGACCCGGCTCATGACTCACAGTTTCAGCCACCCCAGACTAGACTTGGGGTGCACCAGGGCTGAATGGTAGAGTTGCATTATCCTAGGCTAGCAAGCGGCCGGAATCAGCCCAGTTGACGACGGTCAGCGAGGAAGGCAGATCTTGTGGTTATGTAAAACCTCTGCAGAGTGTATGGTTGATCGATCGATACATATGCTGACTTGTCGGTTATGGACCTTTCCTGGGTTTCGCTTAAACTAGATAGTGAGATGAGTCCTTCTCTTCTCCCCCCCCGGGAGTGAGTGTTCGGACGTAGCCAGGGGCTACGGGCCTTGAGACAGTGCCGAGAGGGAGTTGGCCTGTCGACTGAGCGATGGTATGGGTGTGGTACGGTGATGGTATGGAGATGGTGGTATATCGATCTCAGGATCAAAACCTGGCTCTGGGATGGGAATGAGGTGGAATGTGCGTGAGAATGGTGTTAAAACTTGACCAACTAATCTTATATACTTGATATGCTAAAACATAGGAAACCCCAGCCTTATAGGTTCCTTTTTTATTATATCCAACTTGCATCCAATTTCCACAAAGTAATGCTCATAGGGTGGGAGTGGCCAGTACAAATCGTACTGATAAATTTTGGCACACAGGTTCTGCTGAGGAGTATAGCTCCGAGGAGTTTGACGGTTGAGGGGTTCGTTCCTACGCTCAAGTTTGGCGATCTTATCTTCAAGCTGTTCTGAATGAATGCTACTTTTGATTCCGCCAATGCGGCGATGTAATAATTTATGTAATTCCGCACTATTTGTACTCTGATATTATCGTTGTATGGATGTGATATTCGACTGGAATTTGGGTAATATGATCTACAACGGTCTTATTACACTTCGACTCTGTGGATTTCCCTTCGCGGAAATCAGGTTGTTTCACCGACGCCCCGGCAGCCTTGTGCCCTCGCACGCCTCCCCATCGCGGTCGTGCTCCCCGGTGGTCCGGCCTCCTTCACCGTGAGTGCTGTGGCAAAGCAGTTTTGTGGTGGGGGCGGAGCAAAAGCTCGCCACACATTTGAGACAAAAAGCTATGGCGACTCCTTCAGACGACTGTGGTGAGCCTTACCTTGGTAAGGAACCAAACGCCAGTCACAACACCTGTGACGAGCCTAAATAGTTGTGGCAACATGTGGCGGGCTGATAAAGACACGCCTAAGATGCCCAAGAATAATTGCCCAATCTTTCACGGTGCAAGATTAATAATAATATGATTCTCTGAATTTGATCTCAAGCAAACGGCCACAGAGAAAAACAAACACAGGTGCTGTTCACTTCTCAGGGCATGACAATCAGAAACGTGAATTAATTTAATTGGCCAACCAGCTATGAGCTCCAATATGAGTAGTAACTCAGGACCAGGAAGGGCGATCAACAAAATTAACTCGTACACGAAAACACTAGACAAAGTAGTGTTGTTTCTTTTTCCCAGATAATCAATAGCTGCCACTTAGAATGGATGAACTTCACGGCAATAGCAGTATATCAAAATGTACTCCAGTCGATAATCCAGACGCGACAATATATAGCAGTTCCGGCCAAAAGCTAATCAACGACTTCTCTTTTCCAAGCAATAAAGCACCTCTAAAAAATATATTTGATGATAGGCCGGCGCTAGTAAATTTCTCCATATTTTTGTCATATTTCTCATCAAAATAAATAGCTCCAAATTAAAGACCAGATGATATTAAAGAATTACCGGCTGCTATATTTGAATTATCTCTAGACATGTCTCCATGAACATCTTGAGGACCTATGGGCTCATCATCAATGATATGAATGTTGGTTCTCAAATTATTGTTCCTGCGAATTCATGCCATCTCCCTAAAGTAGCTACTAGTATTTTTGAAGATCATGAAATCTTGTATTCTTCTGATTCTGAATCTGCATGCAAGATTCCGGAACAAGCTTCTAACAAATTTGGCTCTCTCTCTCTCTCTCTCTCTCTCTCTCTCTCTCTCTCTCTATTTCTGATAATGGCAAGTTGGTTAGTCCAGAAGGTATGCTAGTTGCAACCAAGATTCGTCTGATGTTTCAATTAATAATGGTTCGTCTAGGAAAATATTGGAGGAAGAGACTGTTTTGTATCATGACGATTCTCATATTGCTGACGTGAAGAGCAATGGACAAAACATGCTTGTTGCTACCCAATGTAAGTCTGAAGATAACGATGCTTATGATGATGAGATGAAGGAAGATGCTAGAATTGTGTCCAAGCCGAGGACGGCTTTGTTTCAAGGGGGAGAGGATGATGAGCCCATAGCTCCTCAAGATGTTCATGGAAACATGTCGAGAGATACATCAAATATAGCAGCTGGTAATTCTCTAATATCATCTTGTCTTCAATTTGGAGCTATTTATTTTGATGAAAAATATGGCAAAAATATGGAGAAATTATTGTTCCAGCGAATTCATGCCATCTCCCTAAAATAGCTACTAGTATTTTTGAAGATGGCATGAATTCGCAGGAACAATAATTTGAGAACCAACATTCACATCACGAGCAACCAAACATGCTCTATGTTCCCCGTGAGTATCGCATCACATGAAGTAAATGTCCAAAATGAACGGATGTTGGGGCACAAACGAACTGAATCAAAATATAGACTGCATGAGCAACCTTAGGCTAGTGACAGTGAGATAAACAAGGTTGTCTATAATATAATATGTCGATATCGAGAGGGACGCATGCAGAACGGGGGACCTGCACGCCGACGGGCCACGAGCAAGGGCCGCGAGCAGAGGACCCGTGTGAAGCAGAGGAAGAATCCCATGAGGAAAAATGGATCGCACATGGATTAGATTGGTCTAATCCTAACCCTAATCCATGACTTTGGTACCGTGTTACTACATTAGTAGAGATGACTATATATAGAGAGCCTCATGAGCCTATAATATATGTGCCTTCGTACACTTAACTTCTTTCTCTCGCATGTTTAGAAATATCAGGAGGGGCTCTATTGTCGAGGGGCTTGAGCTCAACTGCAAGATCTACCATTGTCCGACGTGGCATGTCGAGGTGCCATTTTATTTAGTGCGCATCAAACTGATCGGTTGAAAGTCTTTTGGCAGGAGAGCCTCCTCTTTCTTGGGTATTAGAGTGATGTAAGCTGAATTAATTAAGCAACCAAAGTTTCCTAGCATCCCCTTGTTGTAGTGTTATGATGCTAAAAGCAAAGGGCATGAGCTAGATACATTTTTAGGACCCCTCTGTGTCGCTCGCAAGCGATGGGAGGGGTGACTCGCTGTCACGCCCAAAACTCCCTCCAGCCTCCACCATTGCTTGCCTTCACGTGTCAGCGACTCAGAGGCAACCCATGGTGGACGCGACAAAGGATGCTCGCCCACCACTCCTTTCCTCCCTTTCTCTACATTCTTTTATTCCATGTCGTGCTCCGGTGCCTGGCCTCGTTAGTTGTGAGGTCATGGGTTTTGGGCCTTCAAGGCTGGATCCGGTCTCCCCCACCTCCGGTGGCGCACCACGCACCCGCACCACGCACCCCCTGTGCTCCTCTTCGTGCCCACGGTGACATGCTTAGCGACCATGGTGTCTATACATGATTGGTCGTGTGCGTGTTGTGGTTCGGGAGACAGGTAGGTGCTTGGCGAAAGCCTTGCTATGAGGCCGATGATGGCGACATCTTTTGGACGTCGTTTTCCTCCTTAAAGGCATCTGTCGATGCACCTTCTATTCTCTTATCGCAGATCTTCTGAGTGAAAACCTAGGCGGCGATGGCACTATTTGTGACGTGTCCCTCCTTGGAGGCGTTGTCTTGGATGTTCCCTTGACATGGTGCACGGGGGGCTACCTAACCCTTCCCTGCCACGTGTGGTTGTTGTCGCGCACTTGTGGTCGTGCCACATCATCCGTCTACCTATAGACCTATTCGGTGTGTCTGCGCGCACTTCATATCTTTTAACACTTTTGTTTGTCCTACAGTGGTCCTCTTGCGGATGCTTTGCTGCCAACGTTATGTTACCCTTCTCCGACGGATGCTTTGTCACCGATGTCATCGATTCTCGCTGAGTGGATATTGTGCCGCTGCAGGTCTCTTCTCTGGCAGATGCTTTGGCGCCGATGTCGCTTGTTATCGCTAAGTGGATACTTTGCCATTGCAGGTCTCTTCTCTTGTGGATGCTTTGCCACCGTGGTTCAACTTTCATAGCAGATACTTTGCCGCTACTGTTGTTCGTCTTGTCTTTGGTGGATACTTGGTCATTGTTCTTCCATGGCGGATGCTTTGCCGCCACCGTCGTGCTGGTTTCCTTGGCGGATGCTTTGCAGCCGAGGTCACTTTGGTCTTTCCTATGGCGGCCGCTACTGCTGCTGGAAACTCATCTCGTCTTCTCTCGGTAGATGCTTCACAACCATGGTTTGACTGCTTTGTAAGTTACCACTGTGTTGATGTCTTCTTTATCACAGGTTCAGTTTGTTGGGTGTTGAGGACGAGGGTCCTTGTACCTTCTCTCTTGTTGCTCAGTTTATCTTTGGGACTGCTGTGGTAAGCGTAGGATTACTTACGAGTCCATTACCTTTTTGAACTCTACTTTCTCTTAATGAAAAATATGCCTTATGGTACGGTCACGGAAAAAAGTGTTATGATGCCGCCATAAAATATGATTTGATAACTTGCCAACAAACTTTATAGAATCTTCCTGTGTACCCGTCTGGCCTTGGAGCTCGATCATTCAACATTGGTTTGATTGTGTCCCATACTTCATCCTCCGCTATTATAACGTCCATCGCTGAAAGGTCCATGCCTTCCCTATGGAAGAAAGGCTGATCAAGTGTAGTAGACCATGGCAGCGCCGTACCAAGCAACCCATCAAAGTAGTCAAACATTACATCATGTTTCTCATCCTTGAGACACTAGGACCCGGGCACCATGTAAAAGTTTGGGGATATATATATAATTTTTCCTCTTACAAAACCCATCTTGCATGTCGAAGAGAGTTGTGTTTGCATCACCATCCTTAAGAAACCGAATTCGTGAGCTTTGATGAGCAATAGTTCTGTCAAGGGATGATAAAACTAGGCAATGCCGTTTAAGTTCACAGTTTAACCAATGTTGTTTAGAGAAAAGGTTTCCCCCACTTTTATCAAGAATAAAGCGTCAAAGCGTTTACAACACTGGCGTATAGGCGCGCCCGCCACAAAAAAGGTGACCTAATTGTTCATAGGTGTTGTTCTAGGCCTTAGCATTCGAACACTAGGTCGCTGCGTCAGCAAATCAAGCAAACGGATAACCGAAGCGAATACAAAGGGGGGGAACACTACAGATGTATTCATGTTGAAACAATGGTATTGGCCTTACAATCCCCGCCTCGGGGGCTATTTATACATGTCTATAGGCTTTCCATGGACAATACTGCCCCTGCAACTACTATGTATTCGAGGAATATCCCCGTTCTCTCGTGGCTTGTTTGCCTTTACAGAGGTATCACCCACCTTGGGTAGCGCCGGCCCTCTAGTTCCCATGCCTTGTCGCCTTTTTGCTGACCGAGCAGTCCCCAGTGGATCATGGTTGTCGGCACCCTGTCTCCTGGCAAGCTCTTCTCCGGGCAAAAACCTACAAGGTTAGATGCACATACAAGCTCCAAGCATTCGACAAGGCGAAAAGGCCCGGACGACTACCACAACTGCCGCCTCGCATGCACCTCTTCACCTGGGTGAAAGGAGTGGGCCCGCGCCTAAACCGCTTGGACCCAAGATACGCACCTAATATCTTGCCTTGGCGGAACGACAACAGCCTCCGCTCGATTTAGGGCAGTCTTTTCGCCTTGGCGAAAAGGCAATGATCCATGCGGGATGTAGGGCTAGCCCTTCTGCCTTGGTGAGAAGGCAACCGGCCCCCACTGAAAGGTCCTAATGGCTAGAGGGGGGTGAATAGCCTATTAAAAATTTCTACAACAACACTTAGCAAACCGGTTAGACAAATATGTGGCGAAGCGAGTGTTGCGCTAGCCTACAAAAATGCAAGCCACCTACCACAATTCTAGTTTCTATAGTCTCTATCAACGCAATGGCTATGTCACTACACCAAGTTAGTGTGCTCTCAGATTCTAACTAAAGAGCCACACTAACCAAACTAACAAGCTCTCATGACTAGTTACACTAAAGAGCTTGACAACGAGTTTGCGGTAATGTAAAGAGAGAGAGAGCAAGATGGTTATACCACCGAGTCGAGGAATGAACTAATCAATCACAAGAATGAATACCAATGAAGACCAATCACCTCAGAATCAAATGATGACACAATGATTTTTTATCATGGTTCACTTGCTTGTCGGCAAGCTGGTCCTCGTTGTGGAGATTCACTCACTTGGAGGTTCACGCGCTAATTAGCATCACATGCCAAACCCTCAATAGGGTGCCACACAACCAACAAAAGATGAGGATCACACAAGCCACAAGCAATTTACTAGAGTACTTTTTGGCTCTCCACCGAGGAAAGGTCAAGAACCCCTCACAATCACCACGACGATCACCAACCTTCGCTCGACGATCCTTGCTGCTCCAAGCCATCTAGGTGGCGGCAACCACCAAGAGTAAAAAGCGAATCCCATAGCGAAACACGAACACCAAGTGCCTCTAGATGCAAACACTCAAGCAATGCACTTGGATTCACTCCCAATCTCACAAAGATGATGAATCAATGATGGAGATGAGTGGGAGGGCTTTGGATACGCTCATAAGGTTGCTATGTCAATGCAAATGACCAAGAGAGTGAGCTTGAGCCTTCCATGGGCCTTAAATAGAGAGCCCCATGAATAGAGCCGTTGGCTCTTCTGTCCAGTGAAACACGAGCTGACCGGACACGCTGATCAGGTTGACCGGATGCTGGACCCCTGTGTCTAGTCGCTCGATGCTTGCCACGTGTCGTTAGCTTCAAATGTTGAATGCCCAATCTCAACGGCTAGTCTGTCTCGCACCACGTGTTAAGTTGTGACCGGACGCGCTGCTCAAAGTGACCGGACGCTCCATCATCGGAGTCTGGTCGTTTCCAGTAAGGTTCTAGAGACGGTTTTTCACGACCAGACACGTCCGGTGGCTCATGACCGGACCCAGGCCCGCGTTCGATCAACTCAGCCTCTCTCTATTGCTTGCGTCAGCATACGTCACTAGGTGACCGAACGCACCCCCTACGTGTCCGATCACCCTTTCTCTTCAGCGTCCGGTCAAGGAACCGAGGGTGGCCTTCATTGCGCGCCACTGACCGGACACGGGGTCAGAGTTCGGTCACTGCCCAAGGCAGAGTCCGGTCAATACGAAATAGCTCCTTTTGACCCAAAACTTCACCAACCTTGATCAAATGTGCCAACCACCAAATATAACACTTCGTGCATGTGTGTTAGCATATTTTCACAAACATTTTCAAGGGTGTTAGCACTCCACTAGATCCTAAATGCATATGCAATGAGTTAGAGCATCTAGTGGCACTTTGATAACCGCATTTCGATACGAGTTTCACCCCTCTTAATAGTACGGCTATCGATCCTAAATGTGATCACACTCGCTAAGTGTGGCAGAACCTCCTAAGAAATCAGGCCCACGTGCACCTATCAATGTCTCAACAGACCTCAGATAGCGTACACAAGTTCCCAACAACTTAACAGGTCTGTCGGGTGTCCTCGGGAAACCCAAATCATCCACGTTTCAAACAGGATTCCAATCACAGTCATTGCAGATTACAACAGTTTACTCAAATATATACCAGAGTAAATGATAGCGGAAGTCTTAAGATAACATAATTACAAACCAGTTGTTTTCAAACTTACAATACCATAAGTGTTATACAACCATAGTAGCGAGATAATATTACATTAACATTATTTATTTCACACAAACTAGTGCCTTGTCCAAAGGCCATTCATCATTCCTCATCGTCATCGACTTCATATTAATCGACATGCGGGGACCAAAACAAGCTGCGCATGCGACTCACCCTGCAACAAGGGTTAACAAACCACAGTACAAAAGTACTCAACAAGACCTGACCCACCAAAAAGGGCGAAGGTCTTAGGGATGCAGTGTTGGGTCAAGGTAAGGATGTAGAAAGATTCAAAAATTCTTTGCTAAAAGCTTACTATTCTTGATCCTAGTTTCAAGTTTTACCACTAAGTATTTTAGTCCAATATCTCCAACTAAGTGTTCATATCCCATGTTCCAATCCTGCTCATTCCATTCTTTTCTCATGTTTTAGTAGTTCACAGGTCCTACATTGCTTCTATAATGAATCGAGTCTCCATATCCATGAACACCGGCAATTGAATTGATTCAAGTCCCGGTGGGGATTCCTTATCACACGACACATATGCAGAACTTAATCTTGCATATATCAACCTCGCTACCGAATCCTCCTATACTAAGCCGTCTCCACGCCACCCGAGAGCACAAACACACCTCAAATCCGCCACATTCAAGCCACGAGGGTACACGCTACTCTCCGCCATCTCACCACTCCCAAAGGCGTGGGCATTCGTCTTAGTATTGGATTAGCCGAAGTAGGCTTACCGGAGTATGTGACCAGTACTACAAAGTGTCTCGTTCAGAAGATCCACAATGAGTGGCCTTTAAGCGACATAGTCGGCAACATTACCCAACATTCAAGATAAGTCACCCGACTAGTCTCTAGTTCATTCTATCCTCTTTCTTTCTTTGGCCAGTATGCCATCTTTGATTGTATCAAAACTTTTACTTTGAAATCCTACCACAAAGCACACTAAGCAATTCTACGCCTTTGTAAATGAAATCATCTTCAAGGATGGTAAACAATTAACAAGGTAGGCAATGCAGCAAATAGGTAACATTTGAATTAAACAACTTAATGCGATAAGTAACATAAGTGATAAACTTTTCAAAGTAAACAAGGTAATGGTTTAATGCATAAACCAGGGCTTGCCTTCGATGACGATTTCCGGTTAGGATTAGTACCACAATTATCAAATCCTCTGCGACAACCGGGGATTCTTCCAGAACTTGCTCAACTAGAATCGTTTCGTTCTCGGGTTCTACACGAAATGATAACATATGCTTTAACATGATGATAATGTAAACATGATGCTTTCACGGTACATGAAATGTAAAAACACCCGCAAAAGATTTTATTTTACGGTACAGTTGCAAGCCAACAAAACCAACTTGCAATCCTACCATTAAGAACCATACATGTGACTTGACCAAATGGCTCTTAGGACCCTACTAGTCACACTTCATGACCCAAATCAAGATCAAACCCTAAACCTACACTTAGGGTTTACCTTTGTTTATTTTTGAATTAATTTAGAATTAAGCTCAAAATGAACTTGCTCCAAATGATCTCAAAAATTTACACAAGCATCCTCATGATAAATTAGTGTACCAGAATAAATTTCATAATTTTTGGAGTTATACAGTGGCCTACAAAAATCATGGAAATTGCATTTATTAATTAATTGACTGAATTTTTGAACATTAAAAATTTATCCAAATTTCAAATTTCAAATTTTTAAATCATACTAGAACATGTACAGAAGCTACACAAAAATTTTCAGAATTTTGGAGCTATGATTATTTTTCTACAAATTTCCAAAGATTCAAAGTACTATTCACAAATTCGGAAAATAAAATTTTCATTGTTCTTCTTCCTCACTCTGTTGACAGTGACCCCCCTTGTCGGTGACTCAAGCAACCACCAATGGCGCTACCCTCACTGACCGCCACAAAGCGCGCCGGTGGTGACTCTCCGGTGAGACGGATCGCACCTACATGATCTACACCATGTCGCGAATCTATCCCAATCCTCGTATGTGACAAAAGGCACACCGGATAGAACTCTACTCCGGCCATGGCGGGCTCGGACCCAACGGCGGTCGATGTAGCTAGTGCTACGGTGCAGAGAGTCAAAAGAAGAGTGAGCATCACGCTCGGGAGCTCACCGTGATCACGATGATGTACTTAGTGCAAAGTGAGACGTCTTGAATCGCCCCGCCACGGTGAGGTGGGTGGGTCGCATGAGCTTCGGCCGGCTCAAGAAGATGATCGCGTCGCGGTGGTGCTGATCGGCTAGAAGCGAGGCGAGCAGGTGGGGAATGAGCGGCAAGGTGAGGCGGAGCTGCTGGCCAAGCATAATTGGCCCGAGGTGGTCCGACGAGAATGAATTGGACGATCGCGGCAATGTCACCGTGCCGTGTAACAATCGATGAAAACTTCGATTGACGACGACGTACTCCTATTTATAGCAAGATGGAGGGCGTACGGTGATGACAGCACACAGGCGAACTCGCCACGGAGGTTTGGGCGTGTCACTGCGCGTGAAAGCGGTGAAACCCGATCGGCAGTGACCTCCGCGTGGCGCCGGCGGCAAGCAGAGAGGTGGAGGTGAATTTTTGAAATAATTATAGAACTGCCACTGCATTCATTTCTCAAATTACTCAAAAATTTTCTAAAGAAGTTGAAAATCTCCAAAAATAAAAGTTGCTCAACTTTTCAAGTACTACAACTTTGGTTTAAGAAACATTTTCAAATTCTGCCTCCATTTTGAAATTCAAATTTGGGGTACATTTAAAGATTTGAATCATTTCAAAATTACTCCAAATTTTATATGTAATCTTGAAAAACTTTGAATACCAAAGTTGATCTACATAAAATAATCTCCAACTTTGCTTTTTGCCTCAACCCCAAATCCCTCATGGATTTTGAATTAGTAAAAAGGGGCAAAAAGGACTTTTATAATTTGAAAATGAATTCAAATTTGATTTGTCTTCCTTTTACTTAGATTTTGATTTTTGACCAGTAACATGGCCAATTAGGGTTATTTGAGTCAGATGACACATGGCCTCACATGAACACATGAAATTTGACCCTTGTGGTCATGATCTTTGTTTAAGGTTTTTGAAACACATCACATGAAATAACAACATTATGAAATAAACCTTATTTAGTGAATGCATTCAAAACTTTATACTATATGAATGCTTTGCAATGCACATGATGACATGTCAAATTTTAGTATTAGGTCAAAACACCAGAGGTGTTACAACCCTTCCCCCTTAAAGAAATCTCGTCCCGAGATTTAAAACTTAAGTCTAAGTAATGGAAAAGGAAATGTGTCAAGCTAACACATCATAACTTTATTTAAAATGCTAGTGAGGGGGTTTTCCATTCTATTAATAGCAAGACAAGTTACAATGTAGACAAGGTATTGCAACTAGATAGAAGCGAAGAAGTCAGGAAAGTTCTCTTCTAAGTAATCCTCGGACTCCCAAGTAGCTTCATCTTCCGTGTGTTGATTCCATTGTACTTTGTAGAACTTGATTATACGCCTTCGAGTGACTCGATCTTTCTGATCTAAGATTCTAATGGGGTACTCGGCATAAGTCAAATCAGGGGCTAGTTCTACATCACCAATGTCGATTACTTGGTCAGGTACTTGAAGACACTTTTTCAACTGGGATACATGAAAGATATCATGCACTGCTGACATGTGATCTGGTAGCTTGACGCGATAGGCGACTGGTTCACATCGTTGTTGGATTTGAAAAGGACCGACATAACGGGGCGCCAACTTTCCCCGAATCCCAAAACGATGAACTCCTTTCATTGGCGAAACCTTGAGGTAGACATGATCTCCCACTATGAATTCTAGAGGTCGCCTCCTCTTATCAGCATAGCTTTTCTGTCGGGGTTGAGCTACCTTCATATTAGCTTGTATGAGTTTAACCTTCTCTTCTGCTTCCTTGACCACATCCGGTCCAAAGAACCAACGTTCTCCAACATCTGACCAATGTAAAGGTGTCTGGCATCTACGACCATACAATGCTTCAAATGGTGCCATTTTAATGCTTTCTTGATAGCTATTGTTATACGAGAATTCAGCTAAGGGAAGGCATTCATCCCATATAGCACCATAAGAGAGAACACATGCTCTTAACATATCTTCAAGAATTTGATTTACCCTTTCCGTCTGTCCATCGGTTTACGGATGATAAGCAGAACTACGGATAAGTTTAGTTCCCAAAGACTCATGTAGACTTTTCCAAAACTTGGATATAAACAATGACCCTCTGTCAGAGACAATGGTCTTGGGTGCCCCATGCAGACTGAAGATTCTATTCAGATAAAGCTTTGCATACTGCTCCGCTCGATATTTATCTCTGACTGGTAAGAAATGAGCTATCTTGGTTAGGCGATCAACAATAACCCATATTGAATTGTAGCCTGCAGATGTCCTAGGCAACCCTACTATGAAGTCCATACAGATATCTTCCCACTTCCAAGATGGAACTGGCAAGGAATGTAATGGACCCGCAGTCTTCATATGAACTGCTTTGACTCTCTGTCAAATATCACACTTGGCCACATATTGAGCTATTTCTATTTTTATTTTGGTCCACCAATATCTCGTTCTCAGATCATGATACATTTTGTTGCTACCTAGATGAATGGAGTATCTTGTAGAATGAGCTTCATCAAGAATCTGCTTTCGCAGCTCTGGATGTTTGGGTACTACCAATCTATCTTTGAACCATACGACATCTGATTCATCAATCTTGAAACATGTTGACCTTCTAGATCTGACTTTATCCTTGATATGGGCTATGCCCTTGCTTTTCCGTTGAACAGCAATGATTTGATCTTTGATAGTGGACTCAACTGCAAGATTGAACAGGGAACCTTGTTCTATGATTTATAAATTCAGATGCTCCATCTCTTGACACAATGTTCGCTGCATAAGTTCTACAATCAGGCAATGACAATGACGCTTGCGACTCAGGGCATCGGCAACCACATTAGCCTTGCCCGGATGATAATGCACTTCTAAATCATAATCTTTGATAAGTTCTAACCATCTTCTTTGCCTCATATTCAACTCTGACTGAGTGAAGATATATTTCAAACTTTTGTGATCCGTATAGATATGACAGACATTGCCCAATAAATAATGTCGCCAAATCTTGAGTGAATGGACAACAATGACTAATTCAAGATCATGGGTGGGATAATGTTCTTCATGCTTCTTGAGTTGTCCAGAAGCGTATGCTATGACTCTCTGCCTTCTTGCATAAGAACACGACCAATACCAATTCCAGATGCATCACAATAGATATCAAATGGCCGCTTTCGATATCAAAGTTGTGCTATCATCGTGCGATTGTTAGTAACTTCTTCAATGTCTGAAAGGCCTCTTCACATCCTGTTGACCATACAAACTTAGTTTGATTTTTCAGTAGCCCAGTAATTGGCTTCGCAAGTCTGGAGAAGTCAGGGATGAACCGACGGTAATACCCTGCCAACCCCAGGAAACTACGAACTTGATGTACGGTTGTAGGTGCTTTCCAATTAAGGACTTCTTCTACCTTACTCGGATCAACAGCTATACCTTCAGCCGATAACACATGACCCAGAAATTGTACTTCCTCTAACCAAAATGCACATTTGCTGAATTTGGCATATAGTTGGTGATCTCTTAATCTTTGCAGAACAATACGGAGATGTTCCGCATATTCCACTTTGCTCTTAGAATAGATCAGAATGTCGTCAATGAACACTACTACAAACTTATCCAACTCAGGCATGAAAACTGAGTTCATCAGGTACATGAAGTGAGCCGGGGCATTGGTCAACCCAAAAGACATGACTAGATACTCATATAGACCATATCGAGTAGTGAACGCTGTCTTTGGCACATCTTCTCGTCGATCTTAACGGTGGTAGCCTCGATCTCAAGTCTATCTTCGAGAATACCTTAGCCCCCGCAAGTTGATCAAAAAGCAAATCAATTCGGGGTAAGGGGTATTTGTTCTTAATGGTGACTTCATTTAATGGCCGATAGTCAACACATAACCTTAAGGTTTGATCCTTCTTCTTCATAAAAATAGCAGGGCATCCCCAAGGTGATGAACTGGGTTGAATGAAACCCTTGTCTAACAACTCTTGTAGTTGCATTTTTAATCCTGCTAGTTCTTTGGGTGGCATCCTATATGCTCTTCTGGATACTGGTGTTGTTCCTGGTTTCAGATCAATTCTGAATTCTACGTCTCGGTCTAGTGGCAAACCAGGCAGATCATCGGGAAAGACATCCGTAAACTCACATACCACTAAAATTTTCTCGGCTCCTTCAACAATAGTTGCACAGACTGTTTTTACTGTACTTTTAGGAAAGGGAAGTTGGATGAGAAGTTGGGTTTTGCTGCCAGGTGCATTTACCCTTACGGTTCTATGCAAGACATCTATGATAGCCCCGTGTTGGGTTAACCAGTTCATACCAAGGATCACATCTATATCTTGATCCTTTAATATCAGCATATTGGTAGGGAACTCATAACCTCCCAAATCAATAGGTACATGCTGAACTACCTCCCTTGTATAGATTCGTCCCCCGGGCGACTGTATATGATAGGGCTCTTTTGTTTCCCCAATAGCTATCCCATGCTTCACAACAAATGTACGATTGATGAATGTATGGGATGCACCAGAATCAAATAAGGTAATTGCAGGATGCTTAGCAATGGGAAACATACCCATCATTATTGGTTCTCCTTCTGGAATAGCCTCCACTTGAGTATAGAAGACCCTTCCAGTTTTCTTCTCAGTCTGTCCCTTTTGATTGTTCTGAGCATTGCCCTTGTACTGATTCTGAGCTGGAGTAACAGGGGCTTTGGGTGCATCAGGATTGTTCTTTCTAGGATATGGACATTCTCGGGAAAAGTGTCCGGGTTTACCACAATTATAGCATGGATACTAGTCACACTTCATGACCCAAATCAAGATCAAACCCTAAACCTACACTTAGGGTTTACCTTTGTTTATTTTTGAATTAATTTAGAATTAAGCTCAAAATGAACTTGCTCCAAATGATCTCAAAAATTTACATAAGCATCCTCATGATAAATTAGTGTACCAGAATAAATTTCATAATTTTTGGAGTTATACAGTGGCCTACAAAAATCATGGAAATTGCATTTATTAATTAATTGACTGAATTTTTGAACATTAAAAATTTATCCAAATTTCAAATTTAAAATTTTTAAATCATACTAGAACATGTACAGAAGCTACACAAAAATTTTCAGAATTTTTGGAGCTATGATTATTTTTCTACAAATTTCCAAAGATTCAGTACTATTCACAAATTCAGAAAATAAAAATTTTCACTGTTCTTCTTCCTCACTCGCGCTGACAGGCTGACCCCACTGTCAGTGACTCAAGCAACCACGGCGGCGCTACCCTCACTGACCGGCCACAAAACGCGTCGGTGGTGACTCTCCGGTGAGACGGACTGCACCTACATGATCTACACCATGTCGCGAATCTATCCCAATCCTCAGAACAGCAAAGGGCACACCGGATAGAACTCTACTCCGGCCATGGCGGCTCGGACCCAACGGCGGTCGATGTAGCTAGTGCTATGGTGCAGTAGAGTCAAAAGAAGAGTGAGCATCACGCTCAGGAGCTCACTGTGATCACGATGATGTACTTGGTGCAGGCGGAGACGTACTGAATCACCCTGGCCACGGTGAGGTGGGTCACGGCAGAGCTTCGGCCGGCTCCGAAGAAGATGACGTCGCGCGGTGGTGCTGATCGGCTAGAAGCGAGGCGAGCAGGTCAGGAATGAGCGGCAAGGTGAGGCGGAGCTGCTGGCCAACGCAATTGGCCTGAGGTGGTCCGACGAGAATGAATTGGACGATCGCGGCAATGTCACCGTGAGCGATCAAATGATGAAAACTCCGATTGATTTGACGACGTACTCCTATTTATAGCAAGATGGAGGGCGACGGTGATGATGATGGCGGACACTGGCGAACTCGCCCACGGAGGTTTGGGCGTGTCACTGCTGGCGTGAAAGCGGTGAAACCCGATCGGCAAAGTGACCTCCGCGTGGCCCGTGGCAAAAGCGAGAGAGGTGGAGGTGAATTTTTGAAATAATTACAGAACTGCCACTGCATTCATTTCTCAAATTACTCAAAAATTTTCTAAAGAAGTTGAAAATCTCCAAAAATGAAAGTTGCTCAACTTTTCAAGTACTACAACTTTGGTTTAAGAAACATTTTCAAATTCTACCTCCATTTTGAAATTCAAATTTGGGGTACATTTAAAGATTTGAATCATTTCAAAATTACTCCAAATTTTATATGTAATCTTGAAAAACTTTGAATACCAAAGTTGATCTACATAAAATAATCTCCAACTTTGCTTTTTGCCTCAACCCCAAATCCCTCATGGATTTTGAATTAGTAAAAAGGGGCAAAAAGGACTTTTATAATTTGAAAATGAATTCAAATTTGATTTGTCTTCCTTTTACTTAGATTTTGATTTTTGACCAGTAACATGGCCAATTAGGGTTATTTGAGTCAGATGACACATGGCCTCACATGAACACATGAAATTTGACCCTTGTGGTCATGATCTTTGTTTAAGGTTTTTGAAACACATCACATGAAATAACAACATTATGAAATAAACCTTATTTAGTGAATGCATTCAAAACTTTATACTATATGAATGCTTTGCAATGCACATGATGACATGTCAAATTTTAGTATTAGGTCAAAACACCAGAGGTGTTACACTAAGTGTCTCGATCACTTAAACTGGAAAGCTCCTATCAATTTCACCTTTGCCTTGAGCTTTTTGTTTTTCTCTTTCTCCTTTTCCAAGTCCAAGCACTTGATCATCACCATGGCATCACCATCATCATGTCATGATCTTCATTTGCTTGACCACTTGGAGTAGTGCTACCTATCTCATAATCACTTTGATAAACTAGGTTAGCACTTAGGGTTTCATCAATTCACCAAAACCAAACTAGAGCTTTCAATCTCCCCTTTTTGGTAATTGATGACAACCCTTGCATAAAGATATGAATTGAAATTTAATTGAATCCATGTTGCTTGCCCGAGCATATTTACCATGTGTAAAAGGATATGGACAAGTTTCATGAACCCCAAATGGTAGCAATTGCTCCCCCTACATATGTGCTAAGAGTTTGGATTATAGCTTACACATATGCTTAGATAGGAAATATAGGAGACAATGTCTACCATATAATGCTAAGGTATAAGAGATGGACCTTTGAAGCGTGATACCAATCGGAGTGCACTAATATACCATCCTTAGCACCACTAGTAACTAGACATACATAAAAACTAGAATACCTCATGAGATCAACATTAGAAGCAAGGGTCTCGTTTCCATAAAATGAACATAAGTCTAGTTTATTAACCTATGCATGCTAGTTTTTGATTTTATCATTCAGACCTACAACTAACATACACCACACAAGCATGGATATTGAAATTTAAAACTTATGCCGTGCAAGCAAACATATGAAATGCACATTCAAATGCACCATACAAGTTCATGAGCTTGCTCCCCCTACTTGTGTGCTTAAAATTATTAATTGATCCACATCTCTCCCCCTATGTCAAATTCTCCCCCTATCACTTACATCTTTGTTTCTCTCCCCCTTGTTGTCTTTTCACTATCTTTGTACAATATTTCTCCCCCTTTGTCATCAATGACCACAAAGGTTTAAAATGTAGATAGGTTGAGATTATCAATGTCAATCAATGGGGTGAGGACCATTTTCTCAAATTTGGTTCAATCTAGAACATTTGTCAAAGATATTGAACTCGGTTTGATCCAAGACAAGCTTCTTCACACCTCCAAATAAGGGTTATCTTGTACCATATTGAGTTAAACACTCAGAGCTCATTTTCTAGATCAAACACTAGGTTTACAAGCCCACAAACATGTCATATGCTACTGAAAGGTCCTTGTGTGGTTTTGGTAATTGAGTGACAACCTAGGTGGACTAATTGTGTTTATGTGAGATACACAGGTGATTAGTCCATAGGTACATGTGTGTGAGCAACATATGCCATGAAGGTGAAAATGGCTTAGAGATGTTGCAAAGCTCACACATGTGATGATGAAGGAGCTCATTGCAAATGAGACATGACATTGAGTCATGTGATCAAGGTGGAGAAGATCAAGACATGACTTGACTTGATGGACCGGTTGCAAGCGTGAAGGGCAAATTGGAGTCTTTGGAGCGATGGACCGCGTGGCGGTGAAGCTTGAGCAAGACTTGGCGCATATGGATGAAGGCAACGGTGAAAAGCAAGTGAAGTCAAGATCGATGAACCAATATGATCATGTGATGATATGAAGTGGATCATATCATTGTTGATCGTGTTGGTGCATGTGTTGCATCGACATTAGAGGAGATGGAATGGAATGCGCAAGGCAAAGGTATAACCTAGGGTATTTCATTTCACCGGTCATAGGTGTGTAGAGAAGTTGATGACCGGGTTTAGGATAGATGGCCGTACTATCAAGAGGGGCAAACTTATTTGCATATCGGTCATCTAGTGCCACTCGAGGGATCAAACTTTGCATCATAGCTAGGATTGAGTGGTGTGGCAAGTTGAGTGGCTAATCCTTTGGAAAATGATTGTGAAAATGCTAACACACATACACATGGTGGTGTACACTTGGTGGTGTTGGCACATTTACAAAGGAGATGAAGTTGGAGTTGATGTGGATCAACTCGGCGATGGAATGGAGGCAAAAAAGGTTCGGAACTCCACCGGCGGAGTGTCCGCCCGTAGAGTGCGGGCAGTCCGATGGTGCCACTAGCGCCCAGTATAGAAAAGATAGGGTTTCACAGTGTGCACCGGACGCTGGTCACGCAGTGACCGGACACTGGGGTCCTATGTCCGGTCAGTGACAACAGTGATGGCGTAGGCGTCGGTCTTCGACCAGACGCTGGGTCACTTCATGACCGGACGCTGGGTGGCTGCGTCCGGTCCCACTAACATGGTAGCACATAGAAGAGGAGAAATGATTGGACATTGATGCTGTGTCCGATCGTGACCGACCGGACGCATCTAGTCATGAATTTTCACCTCTGGAAGCTTACTGGAAGTGACTGGACGCTGGGGTCCTGCGTCCGGTCACTTTGAGCAGCTGCGTCTGGTCATCACTTGACCATTGAGATCAAGCGACTGAGGTTGAATGGAGGCGACACATGGCGAGCATCCGTTGACCGGATGCTGAGGTCCTACGTCTGGTCGATATGACCGGCGCGCCCGGTCAACCCGAAAAATGCCCAGTGAAGGGGTAACGGCTATTTTAGCCCGTGGGGCTATAAATAGAAGGGGGTCTTGGCCATGGCTTGGGTTGAGCACCTCGGGGGACTTTGTGTCCATGCTTGAGAGTGCTTGGGAGCCCTCCATCTCACATATGCTTGATAGTGATCATCCGATTGTGTGAGAGAGCGATTCTAGTGCGATTGCATCATGAGGTTGCATCGAGTGGCACTAGGTGATCGAGTTGCAAGCTGGTGGTGCTTATTACTCTTGGAGGTTGCCACCTCCTAGACAGCTTGGTGGTGGTCTCCGTCGAAGCCCGCAAGAAGCTTGTGCGGTGCTCCGGAGAAGAGCTTTGTGAGGGGCATTGTGCTCGCCCCGCGGGAGCCGCGAAGAGCAACTCTAGTAAAGCATGTCATTGAGCTACCCTCACTTTCGGGGTAGGTTCTTGCGGTGCCCGACGTGCAGGCTTGGCGGGTGATGCCAATTAGCCGCCGAACCACCAAGTGAGCGGTCGACACTCACCCTGGACATTCGGTCAGACCGAACCGATCGGTTCGGTTCCTCGGTCATTCGGTCAGTTCGGTCATCAGAAACCTGGGACCGATCGGTCTTTGCAAAAAACGAAGACCGAGGAAGTTCGGTCTCGGTTAGTTCGGTTCGGTCTCGGTCACGACCGAACTAACCGGACCTGAGTAGCAGCCACAAACAATAGCAGGATCTATAGCAATTTTCAACAGCATGCTTGCTATTTGAAGGCAAAAAAATAACAACACAATATATAAAACAAACCACACATTATTATGACAAGTTCTAGCACACAACTTTCTCAGTTCTCACAAATCACAATCACACATAATGACATTACGAACGGAGTCTACAGAACTATGGTCAGTTCGGTCACTTCAGTTAACCGACACATATGACCGAACTTCTATCGGTTACTTCGGTTAGTTGGGAGCCAGGACCGAACTCATGACCGAACTTTTCGGTCTCGGTCTTTTCGGTCTCGGTCTCGGTCTTTTCGGTTCGGTCTTCGGTCTTCGGTTAATTATGCTCAGAGTTAGTCGACACAACGAGGACTAGTCTGTTGGCAAACACATGAACCTCAGGAGAAAAATCACCGTGTCAACTTTATTCTTCCCATTGGTTTGCATCCTCATTACACAAGCTTGTAATTATTTTCATATACATTGTGCTTGTGTGGTTGCTCTTGTAATTAGTTTGCTTGTATAGCTCACTAGTTACCTTCTTACTTGTGTAGCATAGAAGTAGCTCCCTTGCGTGACTAATTTGATTTGTGTAACCTTGTTAGTCACTTTACTTAGTTTAAGTAGCTAAGTATTTGCGCTCTCTAATTTGGCATTGGTTGCCTTATTATTGAACATTGTTAATGAGCTTAGTTGGCTTTGTGCTTTTGCTTATTAGCATGTGTAGGAGCTCCCCGTTGGTTAAAGTACTAGTGGCATAGGTTTATGTGACCTTGCTTCTAGAAATGATTAGGTGAGCTCTAGCTAGCCTGGCACCTTTGTTGCTTAATTAGGATCTTTGCAAGGTGCTAGAGAACATAGATAGAGGGGTGTAGTCTTGGCTAGACTGATAGATTTAATTTCGCACTTGTTTCGGTTAGCCAACGCGATTAAGTTTTAGAAACGACTATTCACCCCCCCCTCTAGTCGCCATCTCGACCCTATAGCTACCACTAGATCAAGTCAAGCATAGAAGCAATAGTGGTACCATACAATCATCAAATTCATTTGATTTTCATGAATGAGCCTATTAAATGTGAAAGATGACTAGATGCACTAATCATGTCCTTAGTAAGGATGTATGACATGCCAATCAACTTTTACCTTGGATTGCTCGAAGGAGAGGCATGTCATATAAGTGGGGGTGCATCAACACATATTTGAGAAATCCAATATGTTCAACTCATTCTTTAGCTTGCAAAACCTTTTCCCATCCAATGGTTTAGTGAATATATCGGCAAGTTGATCTTCGGTACCTACACTCTCAATGCAAATGTCCCCTTTTTGTTGGTGATCTCTTATGAAATGGTGGCAGGCATCAATGTGCTTTGTTCTTGCATGTTGAACCGGATTGTTGGTTAACTTGATTGCACTCTCATTGTCACATAGCAATGGCACTTTCTTGAACTTGATTCCAAAGTCATTCAATGTGGCCTTCATCCAAAGTATTTGTGCACAACAACTACCGGTGGATATGTATTCGGCTTCAGTGTTTGATAATGCAACACTATTTTGCTTCTCTGATGACCATAAAACAAGTGATCTTCCCAACAATTGACATGTGCCTGAGGTGCTCTTCCTTTCAACCTTGCATCCTGAATAATCCAAGTCAAAGTAACCAACTAGCTCAAACTTTGCTCTTTTGGGATACCACAAACTGACATTTTGTGTATGCTTCAAGTACCTCAATATTCCCTTTGTAGCCTTCAATGACTTTCTTTTGGTGAGGATTGAAATCTTGCACACTTGCATACACTAAACATGACATCCGGCCTTGATGCGGTCACATAGAGTAGGCTTCCAATCATAGACCGATACAATTTTTGATCCACCATATTTCCACTTGCATCACTATTCAAGTTACCATTTGTCTCCATTGGTGTGCTAATGGCTTTGCTATCACTCATGCCAAACTTCTTGAGAATGTCTTTGATGTACTTGCCTTGACTCACAAATGTACCATTCCTCAATTTCTTGATTTGAAGACCAAGGAAGTAACTTAGTTCCCCAATCATAGACATTTCAAACTCATTAGCCATTATCTTTCCAAATTCTTCACAAAAGTCTTGATTGGTTGATCCAAATATGATGTCATCAACATAGACTTGCAATATAAATAAGTCTTTGCTAATCTTCTTGGTAAAAAAGTGGTGTCAACCTTGCCCATCATGAACCCTTTAGAGAGTAGGAAGTCCCACAATCTCTCATACCATGCTCTAGGTGCTTGCTTCAAGCCATACAATTCCTTCTTCAACTTGTACACATGGTCGGGCTTCTTGTCATCTTCAAAACTGGGAGGTTGCTCAACATATACTTCTTCATTGATGTAACCATTGAGAAATGCACTCTTAACATCCATTTGATAGAGCTTAATGTTGTGGGCACAAGCATAGGCTAATAAGATTCTAATTGCTTCTAATCTAGCAACCGGGGCATATGTTTCTCCAAAGTCAAGACCTTCAACTTATGTATATCCTTGTGCTACCAATGTTGCTTTGTTCCTTACTACTATCCCATCTTGATCTTGCTTGTTTCCAAATACCCATTTGGTTTCAATCACATTGTGTCCCTTTGGTCTCTCTACTAATTCCCATACTTGATTTCTTGTGAAGTTATTCAATTCTTCATGCATAGCATTCACCCAATCAACATCTTTCAATGCTTCATCTATTTTATTTGGTTCAATGGATGACACAAATGAGAAATGCTCACAAAATGAAGCCAATCTTGATCTAGTTTGCACACCTCTTGAAATATCACTAATGATAGTGTCCAATGTATGATCCCTTACAATATTGGTTGGTTGGAGTATTAGAACTTGATTGCTTGCACTTGCTTGATCATTAGGTTGAGATGATGTACTAGCCACTTGATTTTGTTCATTGTTATGAGAGCCATTTGTACTTGCTTGATTTGTATCATCTTGCATGTTTATGTTAGAGAGCACTTGCACTTGTTCATCTTCATCATCATTCACTTGCCTAGGCCTTAATTCACCAACATCCATGTTCTTTATGGCATTTGAAAGTTGAATGCCTCTAACATCTTCTAAGTTCTCATTCTCATTTTGGGAACCCTTGGTTTCATCAAATTCAACATCATGAACTTCCTCAAGAGTACCACTATCTAAATTCCAAACTCTATATGCTTTGCTAGTAGTTGAGTATCCAAGTAGGAATCCTTTATCACATTTCTTGTCAAATTTGCCCAATCTAGTGTCTTTCTTCAAGATATAACATTTGCAACCAAAGACTCAAAAATATGTAATGTTGGGCTTTGTACCATTCAAGAGCTCATATGGTGTCTTCTCTTTTAATGGGTGACAATAGAGGCGGTTGCTACAATAGCAAGCCATGTTGATAGCTTTGGCCCAAAAAGATTGACTCACATTGTACTCACTAAGCATAGACCTTGCCATATCAATGAGTGTTCTATTCTTACTCTCAACAAGGCCATTTGATTGTGGAGTGTACTTGGCCGAGAATTAATGTCTAATTCCAAATTCATCACACAACTCATCAATTCTAGTGTTCTTGAACTCACTACCATTGTCACTTCTAACTCTCTTGATGGTTGTTTCAAACTCATTGTGAATGCCCTTGACAAATGATTTGAATGTTGCAAACATATCATTTTTGTCCACTAGGAAGAATACCCAAGTGTGTCTAGTATAATCATCCATTATCACAAAGCCATATTTGTTTCCACCGATGCTAGTGTATTGTGTTGGCCCAAATAAATCCATGTGCGATAACTCAAATGCTTTACTAGTGCTCATCATGCTTTTCTTAGGATGGGTGTTTCCAACTTGTTTGCCAGCTTGACAAGAGCTACAAAGCTTATCCTTTTCAAACACAACATCTTTCAAGCCTCTAACCAAGTCATGCTTAACCAATTTATTTAATTATTTCATCCCAACATGACCAAGCCTTATATGCCATAACCAACACATGCTAGACTTAGTGAACAAACATGTAGATAATTGAGCTTCATTAGCATTGAAATCAACCAAGTATAGATTCTCATATCTAAAGCCCTTGAAGATCAAGTTAGAGCCATCTACACTTATTATCTCTACATCATCTACCCCAAATATTCATTTGAATATAAGATCACACAATTGAGCCACAGATAGTAAATTGAAGTTCAAGCTCTCTACTAGCAACACATTGGATATACTCATGTCATTGGATATTGCAATCTTACCAAGCCCTTTGACCTTGCCTTTGCTATTGTCACCAAATGTGATACTATCATAACCATCATGGCCATTGGTATTGATTGAGTTGAACATTCTTGCATCACCGGTCATGTGTTGAGTGCACCCACTATCAAGAACCCAATGCCTTCCTCTGGCTTTGTAATTGACCTATAAAAGAAGATAAATTCCTTTTAGGTACCCAAACTTGCTTGGGTCCTTGAAGGTTAGTGACCAAGCTCTTTGGCACCCAAATGGATTTCTTCTTTGAGCTCATCCATGGTGTACCAATGAACTTAGCTTTTACACCATTTGCACCCTTAGTAAGCATATCGAAAGAATTAATCTCAATTGAGGATACATTAGCATTTTTGCTCTTGTTCTTGCACTCATGCTCTTTATGACCAACTTGCTTGCAACTAGTGCAAAACCGACCATTGTTCTTCACAAAACTAGTCTTGTGAGGAGCAAAGGTCGCCTTACCTTTCTTGGGGGTATAGCCCAATCCCTCTTTGTAGAGAGAAGCTCTTTGGCTACTCAAGCACATAAGCAAGCGGTCCTCACCACCATAGACCTTAGCCAAGGTGTGAGTGAGCTCATTGACCTCCATCTTGAGGGTCTCATTCTCAACCATTAGTGACGCATCACATGTGAAACCGTCACTACTAGATGAGGTGGAAGTAGAAGTGCTACAAGAAGGGTTAGTGGGAGCAATAATCATAGGCTTATAGAATGATTCATCAATTAAGTCACAAGTTAAGCCTACATTACATGTCTCAATATGCTTCTTCTTATTTTGCTCATCAAGCAAAGAGGAATGAGCTTTTTCAAGCTTCTTGTGAGCCTTACCAAGCTTCTCATGAGCTTCCTCTAGCCTCTCATGAGATGCATTGAGCTCATCAAAGGCTTGCTTAAGGGCTTTTATTTCCTTACGCAAGCTTTTGCATTCCCATCTCTTAATGTCAAAGTGTTCTTTAGCATCATCTAGCATGTCAAGTAGTTCATCATCATCATCACTATCACTTTCATTTTCATTTTCATTTTCAAGTTCCTCATCACTTCTATCATCACAAATTTGTACCTTAGTGGCCTTAGCCATGAAGCATGATGGAGTGTCGAAGAGGGAACGCTTCTCATTGATAGCAATGCTTGCAAGAGCCTTCTTCTTGGTGGTCTTGTCATCATCACTATCATCATCATCACTTGAGGAAGCATCACTATCCCAAGTGACTACATATGAACCACCCTTCTTCTTCTTGAAGGTCATCTTGTCCTTCTTCTCTTTCTTTTCCTTCTTGTCTTTCTTATTATTATTCTTGTCATCATCATTGTCACTATTGTATGGGCATTGAGCAACAAGATGATCCTTGCTACCACACTTGAAGCACCTCCTTGCTTCATCCTTGTTCTTTGATGATGACTTCTTCCTTCTAGCATGTTAGCCCTTCTTCATCATGAACTTACCAAATCTCTTAACAAAGAGAGCCATCTTCTCATCATCCATCTCATCAAAGCTCAAGTCTTCATCTTCACTTGATGATTCTTGCTTTGCCTTGCCCTTGGATGATGTGGCCTTGAATGCCACACTCTTCTTCTTCTCATCTTTCTTCTCCTTCTTTTCTTCCTTCTCATCATCATCTCTATATGTATCATCGGTCATTATATCTCTCAACACTTGGTTTGGTGTCATGGTGTCCAAACCACTCCTCACTAGAATAATGACCAATGTGCCAAATCTTGAGGGTAAGCATCTCAAGAACTTATGGGAGAAGTCCTTGTCCTTCACCTCTTCTCCAAGTGCTTTGAGATCATTGGCAAGCACTTGAAGCCTATGGAACATCTCCGGCACACTCTCATCCTCCTTCATCTTGAAGCTTGCAAACTTCTCCTTAAGAATGTATGCCTTTGCACCCTTCACGGCTTGAGTGCCCTCAAATGATTCCTCCAACTTCTTCCATGCTTCATGAGCTCTCTCAATGTTCTTGATTTGCTCAAAAGTTCTTCCATCCAAAGCATTATGGATGGCACTAAGAGCAAAGTCATTATTTTGGAGTAGCATCTCTTCGGCGGCGGTGGGAGCCTCTTCATAATCAATCTCAATCTTGGTCTCCACCACCTTCCAAACCTTCATATTGATTGACTTGACATATATTGTCATCTTAGCCTTCCAATAGGGATAGTTGGAGCCATCAAATTGAGGTGGCTTCTTGGTGTTGTTGATTTGAGCCATTTTTTACACTGAAGGTTGTTAATCCTTAAATCACGGTGACCATGGCTCTGATACCACTTGAAAGGTGCTAATGGCTAGAGGGGGGTGAATAGCCTATTAAAAATTTCTACAACAACACTTAGCAAACCGGTTAGACAAATATGTGGCGAAGCGAGTGTTGCGCTAGCCTACTGCCACCTACCACAATTCTAGTTTCTATAGTCTCTATCCACACAATGGCTATGTCACTACACCAAGTTAGTGTGCTCTCAAAGGCTAACTAAAGAGCCACACTAACCAAACTAACAAGCGACTAGTTACACTAAAGAGCTTGACAACTAGTTTGCGGTAATGTAAAGAGAGAGAGAGAGCAAGATGGTTATACCACCAAGTCGAGGAATGAACCAATCAATAACAAGAATGAATATCAATGAAGACCAATCACCTCGAAATAAAATGATGACACAATGATTTTTTACCGAGGTCAACATGCTTGTCGGCAAGGTAGTCCTTGTTGTGGCGATTCACTCACTTGGAGGTTCACGTGCTAATTGGCATCACACGCCAAACCCTTAATAGGGTGCCGCACAACCAACACAAGATGAGGATCACACAAGCCATGAGCAATTTACTAGAGTACCTTTTGGCCCTCCACCGGGGAAAGGTCAAGAACCCCTCACAATCACCACGATCGGAGCCAAAGTAGATCACCAACCTCCACTCGATGATCCTCGCTGCTCCAAGCCGTCTAGGTGGCAGCAACCACCAAGAGTAACAAGTGAATCCCATAGCAAAACATGAACACCAAGTGCCTCTAGATGCAAACACTCAAGCAATGCACTTGGATTCACTCCCAATCTCACAAAGATGATGAATCAATGATGGAGATGAGTGGGAGGGCTTTGGTTACGCTCACAAGGTTGCTATGTCAATGCAAATGGCCAAGAGAGTGAGCTTGAGCCGGCCATGGGGCTTAAATAGAGAGCCCCCACGAATAGAACCAATGGCTCTTCTGTCTAGTGAACCACGGGCTGACCGGACGCGTCAATTAGGTTGATCGGACGCTGGACCCCTGTGTCCGGTCGCCCGATGCTCGCCACATGTCATTAGCTTCAAATGTTGAACACCCGATCTCAATGGCTAGTCTGCTTCATGCCATGTGTTAAGTTGTGACCAGACGCGCTGCTCAAAGTGACCGGACGCTCCATCATTAGAGTTCGGTCATTTTTAGTAAGGTTCCAGAGATGGTTTTTCATGACCGAACACATCCGGTGGCTCATGACTGGACCCAGGCCAGCATTCGGTCAACTCAGCCTCTCTCTGTTCTTGCATCAGCGTATGTCACTAGGTGACCAGACGCACCCCCTGCACGTCCGATCCCCCTTTCTCTTCAGCGTCCGGTCAAGGAACCGAGGGTGGCCTTCACTGCGCGCCACTGACCGGACACGGGGTCAGAGTCCGATCACTGCCCAAGGCAGAGTCCGGTTAATACGAAATAGCTCCTTTTGACCTGAAACTTCACCAACCTTGATCAAATGTGCCAACCACCAAATATAACACTTCGTGCATGTGTGTTATCATATTTTCACAAACATTTTCAAGGGTGTTAGCACTCCACTAGATCCTAAATGCATATGCAATGAGTTAGAGCATCTAGTGGCACTTTGATAACCGTATTTCGATATGAGTTTCACCCCTCTTAATAGTACGGCTATCGATCCTAAATATGATCACACTCGCTAAGTGTCTCGATCACTTAAACCGGAAAGCTCCTATCAATTTCACCTTTGCCTTGAGCTTTTTGTTTTTCTCTTTCTCCTTTTCTAAGTCCAAGCACTTGATCATCACCATGGCATCACCATCATCATGTCATGATCTTCATTTGCTTGACCACTTGGAGTAGTGCTACCTATCTCATAATCACTTTGATAAACTAGGTTAGCACTTAGGGTTTCATCAATTCACCAAAATCAAACTAGGGCTTTCACCCACTGAACACTAGGCCATATTTTTTGTCTTGGTGAAAATGATAAACGATACGTGAGCCACGCTCCGGGCTCCTCTCTCATCTCCACCCGTTCTGGTTCATTTTGCCATAGCAAAATGGTAGCTGCATATGGGGCGGCGATGTATGAACCCCGTGGGGGTGCCCAAAGGCTTGGAGTGCCCCCAACATTAGCCCCTCGGCATCGCTCGAACGGCTTTCTCTTTTCGTGTGGATGTCCTGGCTGTCAGCCAAACGATCTTGCCGCAGGGCTTAGACGTCGTCCCCTAGGGAGAGTGGAGGACTAATTTGACCTGATTTTTTTTAGAAGACACGACTAACTGATTCTGTTTTTTTGGTTTGCGTGTCGTAGCTATGTTTTGCAGAATTTGAACCGTCTTGACGGTAGACAAACCATCGCGATGGTTCTAAAAGCATCTAGGCCCCTAGTTGGGGTTCGGTGATTAATGACAATGCGAGATTACTGTGACTAACGTGTGTTTTGTAGAGTCAACTTGAGTTAGGTCATGGTAATGATGATTGTTTGGGCAATTATGGTTTTCATGCTCCTATCGATGGAAATCATTTCGGCTTTCAAAGGATGGACGACAATGTTAAGGACGGACTAGTTCTAAGTGTCATTTGACATTGAAGAGACACTTAGAATAGTTTAGGACTTTATTTTTCATTTGGCCGTACTATTAAGGGGGGTATGAACTAGTATCCTGACCTAGGTGAGTCTAATGGGTTAGGTGTGGTGCACACTTGTCAAACTTAGCATTAGGTAGCTCAAGAATAGCCCAAAGATCAATTGGTTTCAACCTCATTCACAAAGGATTTTGAATTGGAAGTGAATGGAAGGTCAAATGTTGATCGGACGCTATTTTAGTGATGACCGGACTCACAGGTGTTGCGTCCGATCAGTGATCAGTGCGCACAACAGAAGTCAAGGAGCGACTGGACACTGCACAGTGATTGGAACTGGACACGCCTCTAGTCATATCTATAGCAGTAGGGCCTCGCTGTCAGGGAGGACCGGACGCTGAACAGTAAATGACCGGACACTGAGTTTGCAGCATCAGGTCAACATCAGAGAGGGTCTAGAGACCAAAATTCCTGACCGAATACGTCCAGTGGATGTTGACCAGATGCTGGCCAGCGTTAGGTTACTCTAATAGCCTTCCCTAAGAGGTTGACACCACGTAGCCATTGGCTACTGACCGGACGTGTTCGATCACTTCAACCGGTGTGTCTAGTCACCCCGAAAACTGCTGAGTTGGACAATAACGGTTATGTTTTAAAGTGGAGAGTATATATATACTTCTCCTACTCGTCCAACTTAGCTCTCTTGCCTATTTGTTCAGCTGAGAAACACCTTTGGAGTGCAAGGGAGAGCAAGAGCCTAGTGGGGTGATTGAGATTTGATAATCCAAGATTAAGGACCTCATTAGTGCATAGAGACTAGCAAGTGTGCATCCACCTTTCTCATTAGGCTTGTCTTGGTTAAGTGAGAGTTTGTCCTTGTTACTCTTGGTGATCGCCATCACCTAGATGGTTCGGTGGTGATTGAAAGCTTGGTGATCATCCGGCAGAGCTTGTGGATGACCCAAGTTATGGTGTGAGTGGTTGTGGGTGATTCACCGTGATAGAGTGTCAAAGAAACAGCCCCTAGAGAGCACTTAATCCTTACGCAGATCAAGGGGAGCTACACCCTTGCGCGGGTGCTCCAACAAGGACTAGTGGGGAGTGGCGACTCTCTGATACCTCGGAAAAACATCATCGCGTTCCTCTCCTTCTCTTTACTTTGAGCAATTCAATTCATGTTTTTATATTCTTAGAATTGTCATGCTAGAGTAGGATTGGAACCTAGGGTGTAAAACTTTTGTGCGGTAGAACAATAGAAACACTTCTAGGCATAAGGGGGTGAAATGGGCTAAGTGTAGGGCTTAATTATTGAAAGAAATTTAGAATTAGCCCAATTCACGCCCCCCCCCCCTCTTGGGCATCTTGATCCTTTCAGGTTCCTCGGTGTGCGAGCTGCCTGTGGGAGTCCTATATAAGCCCTCCCTAGAAGGGCAGAGCCATGCGCTCCTTTGCTCCTTCAGTCTCTACGAAAGACGTTCTTTCACTCCTCAACTTTCGCTCGTCGGTGTTGCTAGGACTCCACTCTTCGCTAGCTTCCCAACATGAGTTTCTCTTCACTTGCATTCGTTTTCAATTTCGTTCAATACCTTTACTATTGCTGCCTTTCGTTTCTTTACTCTTTTTTGGTTTTGCCTTTTTACGTGTGGTGGCCTTGGATAGAAGTCAAGTGAGTCGTTGTCTGGCGAAAGCTTGGCTAGTGATAGCTCATCTGGCAGTTCTAGTTTAGAGTCACGTACCCATTTGTAGAGCCAAATGGATTAGATATTGACTGACTCTTCGCAACGGCAAAATGATAACATGATGCTAGAGCACCATGCTATAGATGAACAGGCGCATTCACCCGATCCAACGGTCGAAGAGACTGACGCGGATGTTGAGATAGTAGAGGAGGGCAAAGAGGCCGAGACTGCAGGGGTCATGCCTTCTGGTGCAAAAGGGCGGCCGAATCTTTCCCCTACCACTTATCGGATAGGCCGGTCTCGCGTCATGGATGATGATCTTGATGAATATGTTGAGCGTGGGCTCATAAAGGCTTCGCTTCGTGACTTAATGTGCGCTCAGGGCTGGGAGGAGGTGCCCAATCTGGAGCCCTATGAAGTCATTGTTTTTTGAGATTTTTTCTAGGCTAGGCTGTAGTTTCTCTGTGAAGATTTCGTCGGTGAGGTTTTGGAGCGCTTCAACTTGCAAATTCAGTAGCTGATGCCGAACGCTTTCGCTCGGTTGGGTGTGTATGTTATGGCGCTCAAGATGGCTGGGTGCGCTTTGAGCATCGACACCTTTGCTCGTTACTATGAGTCTCACCTGCATAAGAAAGTTGTCAAGGACAAACGGACGAAGACCGAGATGGTGGCTCACTATGGGTCCTATAACTTTGTGTCGAAGAAGACGCGAGGTACCGTAACTATAGTGCCGGCTATCGCAATAAGTGGCCACGCTGGATAGATTACTGGTTCTACCATCGGGTGTGCTCCGACGACGACGTTGCCGTGGTGATGATGAATGATTTGTCGAAAGTAGACATTTTAGTTTCTGAGATGGTCCCTATGGATGGGTTTTGCTTGGCTGAATTCTGAACATGTCGTAAGGACGATGTTGCGGCCACCGATGCCCTTGCTTTGAGGTCTCGGTGGCAGATCAGTCGGGACTTGGTGGAGTGGATTGCATGCGATAGCCTTCCGTTAAGTAACGAAACCTGGTTTTTTGAGTTCAAACGAAGGGACGGATATGTGTATCCCAATCTGGGTGTCGCGCGGTCGGACGTCTGTTCGACCGACTTTGATTTTGTGAATCGTGTTGAGCACAAGGCCGAGCAGATTATTAGATTTTACAAGGACAAGGAGCACAAGGGCAGATGTCAGCGTTTGGCCAAAAAAAGGCGCATGAATCACGTATTCGAAGCGATGGGCCTCTGTTATGCTGACCGGGATGGCCCCTCAACGAGCCTTCTGGTCGAAGAGGCTGCCCCATGGGGTCATGGGGCTCGTGGTCGATGAGGTTGAGAAAGGAAAGTGACGGTGGGGTGTGGGGTGAGTACTTGAAAGGTCCTAATGGCTAGAGGGGGGGTGAATAGCCTAATAAAATTTCTACAACAACACTTAACAAAATGGTTAGACAATTATGAGGCGAAGCAAGTGTTGTGCTAGCCTACTTAAAATGCAAGCCGCCTACCGCAATTCTAGTTTCGATAGAATCTAATCACACAATAGCTATAACACTACCCTATGTTAGTGTGCTCTCAAAAGCTAACTAAAGAGCCACACCAACCAACCAAGCAAGCTCTCACAACTAACTACGCTAAAGAGCTTGACAACTAGTTTGCGGTAATGTAAAGAGAGTGATCAAGAAAGTTATACCACCGTGTAGACGAAGGAACCAATCAATCACAAGGATGAATAACAATGAAGACCAATCACCTCGGAATCAATGATGAACACAATGATTTTTTACCGAGGTTCACTTGCTTGCTGGCAAGCTAGTCCTCGTTGTGGCAATACACTCACTTGGAGGTTCACGCGCTAATTGGCTTCACACGCCAAACCCTCAATAGGGTGCCGCACAACCAACACAAGATGAGGATCACACAAGCCACGAGCAATTCACTAGAGTACCTTTTGACTCTCCACCGGGGAAAGGTCAAGAACCCCTCACAATCACCACGATCGGAGCCGGAGACAATCACCACCCTCCGCTCAACGATCCTCGCTGCTCTAAGCCATCTAGGTGGCGGCAACCACCAAGAGTAACAAGCGAATCCCCCAGCGAAACATGAACACCAAGTGCCTCTAGATGCAAACACTCAAGCAATGCACTTGGATCACTCCCAAACTCACTATGATGATGAATCAATGATGGAGATGAGTGGGAGGGCTTTGGCTAAGCTCACAAGGTTGCTATGTCAATGCAAATGGCCAAGAGAGTGAGCTTGAGCCGGCCATGGGGCTTAAATAGAAGTCCCCACGAAATAGAGCCGTTGTACCCCTTTACTGGGCACAACGCGGGCCGACCGGATGCTCCGGTCATATTGACCGGACGCTCCGGTCATATTGACCGGACGCTGGACCACAGCGTCCGGTCGTGCGATGTGCGCCACGTGTCATCGGCTTCAAACGCTGATCTCCCGATTTCAACGGTCAAGAGATGACTGGACGCGTCAGTTAGAAAGTGACCGGACGCTGGACCTCAGCGTCCGGTCGTTTCCAGTAAGGTTCCAAACACGATTTTTCCCGACCGGACGCGTCCGGTCATGCTTGACCGGACACAGCCAGCGTCCGGTCACACAACGTCTCCTCAGTACGCCCTACGTCAGCGTACATCAGCACTGACCGGACGCACCCCGCCAGCGTCCGGTCGTTGAGCGACACAGCGTCCGGTCATGAGACTGAAACGCACGCCCTCTGCTGCCACTGACCGAACGCGCCGGTCCAACCGAGACCAGCGTCCGATCACTTACAGTGACCTTTGTCTTTTCTGTTTAGGGCGCCGGTGGAGTTTCTTACCCTTGCACCTAAACTTCACCACCGTTGATCAAATGTGCCAGCCACCAAGTGTATCACCTTGTGCAGATGTGTTAGCATATTTTTTACAAACATTTTCAAGGGTGTTAGCACTCCACTAGATCCTAAATGCATATGCAATGAGTTAGAGCATCTAGTGGCACTTTGATAACCGTATTCCGATACGAGTTTCACCCCTCTTAATAGTACGGTTATCGATCCTAAATGTGATCACACTCTCTAAGTGTCTTGATCACCAAAACAAAATGGCTCCTACAATTTATACCTTTGCCTTGAGCCTTTTGTTTTTCTCTTTCTTCTTTCCAAGTCCGAGCACTTGATCATCACCATGGCATCACCATCATCATGTTATGATCTTCATTTGCTTCACCACTTGGAGTGTGCTACCTATATCATGATCACTTGATAAACTATGTTAGCACTTAGGGTTTCATTAATTCACCAAAACCAAACTAGAGCTTTCAGTACTGCTGCCCTAGAGTCACGTAAGTGAAAACACGGTGGACTAGGTCGGGGCTTCGCCGAGCCCACCGATATTTGCATCGGAAGGGAGATTGCTAGCAAGGTGGGCAACAACAAAAAAGTGGTGATCAGGAAGACTTGCCATTTTGGCCAAGTTTGGACCAAAATGGTAGTTCTTCCTTTTATGCTTTTAGCTTCTGTTTTTGTAGTTCCGGTTTCGAGTTCTCGTCTTAGCCTCTTGTTATCTTTGTTTCCTATGCTTACGCTCTATTGCCTTTCGTTGCTGCAGGCCACCGACGGTTTTGATGGAATGGGCAGCAAGGCGAAGGTTGCTGATTAAAAGGTCCTAATATGGCTAGAGGGGGTGAATAGCCTATTTAAAAATCTACAAACCAACTAGAGCAATTTGATTAGTATAACAAATAGCAAAATGCAAATTCGCTCTAGCTCTACAAGGGTTGCAAGCCACCTATCCAACAATTCTAGTTACTATGATCACTAGACACACAATTTGCTAAGTCACTACTCACTAAGAGCTCTCACACTTGCTACACTAAAGAGCTCCACTAGATGAAATCAAACTACAAAGCAAGCTCTCAATTCTAACTACACTAAAGAGCTTGCTACAACTAGTTTGCGAGAATATAAATGAGTAAGGTAATTATACTGCCATGTAGAGGAGTGAACCAATCACAAGATGAACACTAAATCAATCACCGGGAGAATACCAAAGGGCAAGAGACAACCAATTTTCTCCCGAGGTTCACGTGCTTGCCAACACGCTACGTCCCCATTGTGTCGACCAACACTTGGTGGTTCGGTGGCTAAGAGGTGTTGTACGAACCTCGTCCACACAATTGGACACCGCAAGAACCTACCCACAAGTGAGGTAACTCAATGACATGAGCAATTCACTAGGGTTACCTTTTAGCACTTCGTCGGGGAAGGCACAAGTCCCCTCACAATCACCGAGAGATGGCCACGAGCAATCACCAACTCGTGCCAATCCTCCTCCACTGCACCAAGCCATTTAGGTGGGGCAACCACCAAGAGCAACAAGTGAATCCCATAGTGAAACACGAATACCAAGTGCCTCTAGATGCAATCACTAAAGCAATGCACTTGGATTCTCTCCCAATCTCACAAAGATAATGAATCAATGATGGAGATGAGTGGGAGGGCTTTGGCTAAGCTCACAAGGTTGCTATGTCAATGCAAATGGCCAAGAGAGTGAGCTTGAGCCGGCCATGGGGCTTAAATAGGGAGCCCCCATGAATAGAGCTATTGGCTCTCTGTTCTCTGAAAAGTAGGGGCGACCAGATGCGTCGGTCATATCGACCAGATGCAGGACCCCAGCATCCGGTCGTGCGATGCACGCCACGTGGCCCCTGCTTTAAATGTTGATCACCCGATCTCAACGGCCATCAGTACATTTAAGTTATGACCGGACACGCTGATCAAAGTGACCGGACACAGGACCCCAGCGTCCGGTCATTTCTAGTAAGGTTCCACTCATGATCGGACGTGTTCGGTCATGCCCGACCGGACTCACCCAACGTCCGGTCACTCACCGTGTCCTCTATGTGCCGCCACACCAGCACGACCGGACGCGGAACAGTGTTCAGCCAGAGTTCGGTCACCTATGTCTGGTTAGGAGACCGAGGGCAGTTGCCATTGACCGGACGTAGGACCCCAGCATCCGATCACTATATGACCAGCATCCGGTGCACTCTGTGAAACCCTGTCTTTTCTGTACAGGGCGCTGGTGGCACCGTCAGACACTCCGCCGGTGAAGTTTCAAACCCTTGCTCCTAAGTGCTAAACACAATGTGTATCACC
The DNA here is from genome assembly GCA_904845875.1 of Miscanthus lutarioriparius. Taxonomy (NCBI): domain Eukaryota; kingdom Viridiplantae; phylum Streptophyta; class Magnoliopsida; order Poales; family Poaceae; genus Miscanthus; species Miscanthus lutarioriparius. Next base: position 18,685,670 of record CAJGYO010000016.1, on the reverse strand, counting down.
TTTGTGCATGTGTGTTAGCATATTTTCACAAATGTTTTCATGGGTGTTAGCACTCCACTAGATCCTAAATGCATATGCAATGAGTTAGAGCATCTAGTGGCACTTTGATAATGGCATTTCGATACGAGTTTCACCCCTCTTAATAGTACGGCTATCGATCCTAAATGTGTTCACACTCTCTAAGTGTCTCGATCACCAAACCAAAAAAGCTCCTATCAATTTCACCTCTGCCTTGAGCTTTTTTATTTTCTTTCTCTTCTTTTCCAAGTCCAAGCACTTAATCATCACCATGGCATCACCATTATCATGTCATGATCTTTATTTGCTTCACTACTTGGAGTAGTGCTACCTATCTCATAATCACTTTGATAAACTAGGTTAGCACTTAAGGTTTCATCAATTTACCAAAACCAAACTAGAGCTTTCAATCTTCCCCTTTTTGGTAATTGATGACAACCCTTTCACAAAGATATGAATTGAAATTTAATTGAATCCATGTTGCTTGCCCAAGCATATTTACCTTGTGTAAAAGGATATGGACAAGTTTCATGAATCCCATATGGTAGCAATTGCTCCCCCTACAAATGTGCTAAGAGTTTGGATTGTAGCTTGCACATATGCTTAGATAGGAAATATAGGAGGCAATGACTACCAAATGATGCTAAGGTATAAGAGATGGACCTTTGAAGCGTGATACCAATCGGAGTGCACCAATATACCATCCTTAGCACCATTAGTAACTAGACATACACAAAAACTAGAATATCCGGTGAGATCAACATTAGGAGTGAGGGTCTAGTTTTCATAATGTGAGCATGAGTCTAGTTACTTAACCTATGCATGCTAGTTACTCATTTCATCATTCAAACCTACAACTAGAATACACCACACAAGCATGTATATTGAAATTTAAAACTTGTGCCATGCAAGCAAATATATGAAATGCGCATTCAAATGCAACATGCAAGTTTATGAGCTTGCTCCCCCTACTTGTGTACAATTTTGATTGATCCCCTTACAATGTCATTTCATTTGTTTGCTCCCCTTATCTTACTATCTTTGTGAATTTCTCTATCCCTTTGTCAACAATTAGCACAAAAGGTGAGCTCAAATTTTAGACAGGTTGGAGTGAAACCATGCGAAGTGAGGATCATTTTCCCAATTTGGTTCAATCTAGATCACTTGCAAAAGATATTTAACTCGGATTGATCCAAGGACAAGCTTCTTTACACCTCCAAATAAGGGTTATCTTGTACCATGTTGAGTTAAACACTTATAGCATATTTTCTAGATCAAACACTAGGTTTACGATGATGTCATCGACGTAGGCCACCAGATTCTTTCCCTTTTTCTCGTCGATTACCTCATCTGTCATTCTCGAGAAGGTCGGGCCTACATTGCGCAGTCCCTCCGGCATTCACCGATAACAATATGTGCCCCTGGTGTAATGAAGCTTGTTTTCTCTTCGTCATCGGGGTTCATCCATATCTGGTGGTAGCCCGAGAAATAATCCAGTAAGCTCAGCATATCACAACCTGCGGTGATGTCTACTACCTTGTCGATTCTTGGTAATGGGTATGAGTCTTTCGGGCAGCACTTGTTGAGATCAGTGAAGTCTACACACATTCGCCATTTCCTATTTTTCTATCTGATCATGACGACATTAGCCAACCACTTTGGGTATTGTATTGGTCTGATCATGCCGACGTCCAATAGCCTATTTACTTCTGCTTTCACTGCATCAGCCCGCTCTGTGGACATCTTCCTCAGTTTTTGCTTTCTTGGTTTCGAGCCTTGGGCAATATTTAGGTTGTGATGTGCCAGCTCCCGACTAACTCCCTGCAGGTCGTTTGCGAACCAGGTGAAGATATCTTTGCTTTCGTGGAGGAAATCTATGAGACACTCTCTCTCTCTTCTTGGGTGAGGTCCGAGCTGATATGCACACATTTTTCTGGGTTAACTTGGGTAACGGAGTTTTTTCGGGTCTTCTGCTGCCTATGCTCTTGGGCTGATAATGGATTCGCTGCTCTCCACGTTCGCACTCGGCTTCTTCACCACCTCATTGATGAGGCTGTAGCCTAGGATAGGTTTTCCCTCTATTCGCCTAGAAGCTACCTGATCCCCGTGAACAGAGATTATGCCGAATGGTGATGGCATTTTCATGCACATGTAGCTCTGTTTTATCACTACCTCAAATTTGTTTAGAACTCCTCGGCCGAATATAGCGGTGTAGGGATAATCCATGTTTACTATGTCGAAAGTCATCATTTCTGTGCAAACTTTTTCGCCCTCGGCAAATGATACAGGTATAGCTTTCTTTCCCAAGGCATCGATCTTCTTCCCGTCAAACCCGGATAGTGAGTTTGCGGTTGGTTCAAGCATGCGCTTGTCGAGATTCATTTGTTCAAATGGCTTTATGAACAAGATATCAGTGGATCTTCCATTATCTATGAGGATGTTGTGCAGGGTGAAATCGGCAACATTCATCGTTGCAACGAACGTGTCTGTGTGAGGATAATCTCGCACCTAGAAATCATTCTCGTCAAAAGTTATGGGGACCATGGACCATGCTGGTCTGTTGAGAGGTAATCTGGGGGAAACTGTGTGAACCCTTCTCTCGTGGTCTCTTCTTGCTCTTTTGCTCTCATTCTCTTGGTTGGACCCCCCGGTGACTGTGAATATGTGACCCTACGAAGGTAAAATGTTGTTGACTGTTTGGTGCTCATGGGCATTCTCTTGCTTTGTTGGGTGAACCTGACTAGACTGTTGTTGTTCTTGTTGAACCGGTGAAGATGCAACGGCTGATTGTATTGGATGCTGTGCGAAATGCTGATACGGTTGGTATGTTGGCTGTTGCCAAGCGTACGGGGATTGGAAGTACCCATGCGAATAGGTGGGTTACTGGAAAGCATTGCTGCTTGTCAGTATGTAAGGGTGGTTGAACGCCTGTTGAGGCACGATTTCGCGGCCAGCACTGTGGAAGACATGTTTTGGCGCTTCGTTGCTTCTTGCGGCATCATCTTTTTCTTTGAGCTCTCTCGCCATACTGTTGTACTTGCAGTCCTTGGTGATATGGCCGGCATTCTTGCCACAGACGACGCAGTATTGGGGCCTCTGGCCTCTTCCTCTGCCATCTCGCCCACCACGCATTCCGTGGCCCCCACGATCGCCGCGGACGGGCTGATCGAAGGTTTTGTATTGCTGATTCGACGGCGGCCCTAGGGGTGCCTGGTTTGGTGCCGACTGTCCTGACTCTTCTTGGAGGTTGTTGATGGAACGAAAGGGCTTGACGTTTCGCTACATTGGAGTTTGTGGTGGTCTTGGGGTTTTGTTTGCCTGCCTCCATGAATTGTGAGTGGCTTTTCGCCTTTTGAGGTCATCGTTGGACCTTGCATAACTGCCCATTACCTCGAACAACTCCTTGACAGACTGAGGTTGGTTTCTAGCGAAGTGGGCGGTACATTGGCCTATGGCCAGGCCATCGATTGCCGCTGCTATCACGTTTTTGTCTGCTGCATTTGGTACTTGCGCCTTAATATGAATGAACCTTTCTAGGTATTCGGATAGGGGCTCGTTGTCTCTTTGGATGCAATTTAGGATGTCTCTAGTTGTTTTCGCCCCAGACCGGTATCCTTGGAAGGTAGACAATAGCTCTGTCTTGAGTTGCTGCCAAGAAAGGATTGAGAGGGGTTTCAGCGAAGTGTACCAATCGTGTGCGATGTCTTTGACTGCCATGATGAGAGATTTTGCCAGAGTTTGTGTGTCTCCTCCTATAGAAAATACGGCGGTCTCATAGCTAGCTAGGAATTTCTTTGGATTTGTCTTTTCCATCGAAAGCTGGGATGCGTGGCTTGTACCCTGGCGGCCATGGGTACTGCTGAAGCTCTTTGGACAAGGGCGAAGTTGGGTCATATGCATCGGCATCCTCATTTAGCGCTGGGTCATCAGGGATGACAAGGTTTCTGTCGCCCAGCGCGTTTCCTGTGGCCCCCGCTCCGTGCAGGGCTTGGATTTCCCTTTGCAGTCCGATTCTTTGAATTTCGGCCTGCCGAATGGCTCGCTGAGTTTGATCGGCTCTGTTCCGCGCCGTGGCTTGCTGTAACAGCTGGTCCTTTTCGTCTGTAGTCTGACGGTGTCTTGTTGGTACTGCTCCAGCCTCCTCAACTCCCTTGCCTGATCAGTGATTTCGCCTGCTTCATCTTCTTCTTCGATCTCGTTTCCGTCTTGACCAAGTTGGACCTCTTTGGCGATGCCTTATGGTGTTTCCTCCCGGGTTCGAGCTGTTGCGGCGCTGTCCGGCTATGGGTGCGGCGCGTGCAGCTCTGCTGTCGTTGCCGATGCCGCGCCATTCCGCGTAGCTGCTTCCGCCGCAGCAGCGGCGGCTGCTGTTGCGGACGGCTCCGCTCTGTCCGTCGGTATCTTCGGTTTTTGGGTGGCATGATAAGCTCGTGCAACGACCACGGTGGGTGCCAATGTTGTTCTAGGCCTTAGCCTTCGAACACCAAGTCGCTACGCGAGCAAATCAAGCAAACAGATAACCGAAGTGAATACAAAGTGGGGAAAACACTACATATGTATTCATGGTGAAACAATGATCTTGACCTTACAATCCCCACCTCAGGGGCTATTTATACATGCCCATAGGCTTTCAATGGACAATACTGCCCCTATAACTACTACGTATTTGAGGAATATTCCCGTTCTCCCGGGGCTTGTTCGCCTTTTCGAAGGTATCGCCCGCCTTGGGTGGCGCCGGCCCTCTGGTCCCCACGCCTTGCCGTCTTTTTGCCGACCGAGCGGTCCCCAGCGGATCGTGGTTATTGGCATCCTGTCTCCCGGCGAGCTCTCCTCCAGGCGAAAACCTACAAGGTTAGATGCACAAACAAGCTCCAAGCATACGACAAGGCGAAAAGGCCCGGACGACTACCACACCTGCCGGCTCGCATGAACCTCTTCGCCCGGGCGAAAGGAGCAGGCCCCGCGCCTAGACCGCCTGGACCCAAGATACGCACCTGATATCTCGCCTTGGCGGAACGACAACAGCCTCCGCTCGATTCAAGGCTGTATTTTCGCCTTGGTGAAAAGGCAATGATCCCTGCAGGATGTAGGGCTAGCCCTTCTGCCTTGACAAGAAGGCAACTGCCCCCGCTGAACACTAGGCCGTATTTTCGCCTTGGCGAAAATGATAAACGATACGTGAGCCACGCTCCGGGCTTCTCTCTCATCTCCGCGCATTCCGGTTCATTTCGCCACAGCGAAATGGTGGCTGCATATGGGGCGGCGATGTATGAGCCCCGTGGGGGTGCCCAAAGGCTTGGCGCGCTCCCAACAACAGGTTCATACAAACTGTTCTCATACAAAGTAGACTTAGAACTCAGCTGAATCGCATCATTGGAGTCCTCCAAAGGCTGAGATCCCGATGTTGGTGGACTTGATTGACTCCAACCTATTCCAGGCGGCTGGGACGCTTTCGTCTCCAATTGTTGGATGATCTGCTTCCATTTCTCCCATGAACAGCGGCTTCCATCCTCTCAAAGACTTTGTGATCCAGATCAACAGCATCTTCATTCCTGTCCAGACGACTCCCTGAAAACACATATTATTCAGCAATTTCCATAAGCACCAAACAGCAGCCGCCAACACAGCATTTGTTAACATGTGCTTTTTGTTGGCAATCCAAAGTGAGGCCATAGACTCATAAGACCAAACACCACTCAATTCAAGTCAATCAGAGAGTTCAACCCAGTGAGCTTTTGCCACACAACAATCAAAAAACAGGTGATGGACAGATTCGGGTTCAGCACAGAAGATACAAGTTTTATCATCTACATTCCTTCTCTTAGCTAAGTTATCCCGTGTGAGCAATTTATTTCTTGAAAGGAGCCACAGAAAATTTTGCACTCGAGGAGGGATTTTCAACTTCCAGACAGCATGCACAAAAACAGGTTTAACACCGTGGTGATTAATAATAGCATAAAGGGACTGAACGGAGTACTTTCCATTGGAGCTAAAGCTCCATATAATCTGGTCAGGTTCATCAATTAAAGTAATATCCTCCATAATCCCTACTAGCTCAAACTAGAGATTCATCAGATTCTCCGACACACTCCTGGTGAAAGAAAGCATTAGATTTACACCATCCCAAACCTGGGAAATAGTCTTACCTTGCTGCTCACATATGACATAAAGTGGCCAAAATTTAGTAGCTAAACTGAAATTTCCGAACCAATGGTCTTCCTAGAATCTAATTTTTTTTACCATCCCAACTTTCCACAAAATACTCATTCGGGCAGTTTGTAAAGCCCTGGTGACACCTTTCCAAAAAGGAGACAACTGGTTCCCCAAAGAGCAACAAATGTTAGGTTTATCTGTTTTGTATTTGTAATCAGTGATCTAAGACCAAATAGCATTGGTATGAAGGCCATATCTAAAGATCCATGAACACAGCAGGGAAAGATTTAAATTTCTTAAGCCAGGTATGCCCAAACCCCCTAGTTCTTTTTTCTGTGCAACTAGCTGCCAGTGAACCAGGTGGTATTTGTGCTTGTCTTCGTTGTTATTCCACAGAAAACGACCCATATGTGAATTAATCATATCAATCACCAATTTTGGAAACTTAATACTGGACATTAAGTATATAGGGCTACTTGCTAAGCATGCTTTTAACAAGGTCAGGCGTCCTGCGTAAGACAGAAGTCTACCTTTCCACCTAGCGATCCTTCTAATGATCTTATCAATGACTGGATGTAGGTCTTCTCTCCTCAATTTTGTGTAATGCAACGGTACACCCAAGTACTTTATAGGGAAGTCTCCTATTTTACAACAGAAGATCTTGGCCACGTCCTTAACTACTTCCTCAATGCCTATAGTTAGTAGATCACTCTTATCATAGTTAATTTTCATACCAGTCATCTTCTCATAGCAAACAAGGAGCCATTTAAGATTGTTAGCTTTCTCTAAATTGCTCTCCAGGAAAAGAAGAGTATCATCTGCATACTGCAGACTGGTAACCCCCCCTCTACTGCTCTCGGCAGTAAACCAATGATCAAATTATTTCTAGCAGCTTTTAAAAGCATTATTGTAAAAATATCAGCAACCAAATTGAACATAAGAGGGGATAAAGGGTCCCCTGGTCTAAGTCCTTTACCAGGCTTAAAGTAAATACTATTCTCATCATTTATTCTAACACAGATAGACTCCCCTTGTATAACTTTCTTCATCCATCCTCTATCTGGTTCCAAAGCCTCTAGATAAGAGCATATCTTCAATAAAGGATCAGCAAACCTTATCATAGGCTTTTTCATAGTCTAGTTTAAGAATAATCCGACTCTCTTTATTCCTATGGATATCATGAATAATCTCATGTGCAGCAACTACACTCTCTAAAATAAATCTGCCCTTAATGAAGGCAGTTTGGTTTGCACAGATCAATCTGTCAGCTACTTTAATCAGTCTATTATTAAGAGCCTTAGCAAAGATTTTAAAACTGAAATTAATAAGACTAATAGGTCGCCTCAGGTTCTTTTGGAATTAACGTAATGATGGCGTAATTCATCCTATCCAAATTTAACTGACCAGATTCATGAAATCTGATTTTATAATATCCTAGAAAGCTTGATAGAAGAGGAAGAAGAAACCATCAGGGCCAGGAGCCCCTTCAGCATAAGATTCAAAGACAGCCGTTTTAATCTCCTCCTCAGAGAATGGAGCTTCCAAAAGCTCATTTTCTGAAGGAGTTATTTTATCTTCCTCCTCCCAGAAATTATCCCCTAATCGAACTCCCAAATTTTCCTCTACACCAAACAAACTCTTATAGAAATCCACTACATGGTCTATCATATCTTTAGTATTCTCTAAAACACCATCAGGACCTTCCAGGACAGGAATCCTCTTCTTCCTAGCTCTTTGATTAGCAATTGCCTACAAGTAGGCTGTGTTTCTGTTACCCTCCTTGATGTTCCTATCCCTAGACCTCTGTCTAGCTTTAATCTCCTCTAGGTTCTAAATACTTTCAAGTTCCTTTACAATGTCATCCATTTTCAGCTTTTCTCCTGGTAGCAGGAGGCCAGCTTCATACTTCCTGTCTAAGTTCTCAAACTCCTTAAGAAGTTCAAATTTTTGTTTCTTGATCTCAGAATTAATATTGATGGCCCACCCCTTTATCTTTTTTCTAAGCAGCCTTATTTTGAATTGCCAAATATCCATGGCATCTTCAAAGGCACATTCAGTATTCCACACTTTTAGCTACCAATTGTTTAAAACCTGGTTGCTCAAGCCACCACTTTTTGAACCTAAATAAGCTTGGTTTTTTGGTCTCCTGGCAGCCAAAATTTAAGATCAGAGGGACATGATCACTACCAGCCCTGGACTTAGCAGTCACAAAGGCTCTAGGAATTTTTTGCTCAAATATAGTGTTAAAAAAAGCTTATTTATAGCTGCCATAATAGGCTGATCCTGATTGTTAGTCCAAGTATAGGATCTAGAAGAGTTTTTAAGTTCTAAAAGTCCAAAGTTATGAATCCACTCTTGAAAAAAGTCCATCCATTTATGATTTACAATACCATTACTTTTTTCTCTGACACTAGCTACCAGGTTGAAATCCCCACCAATAAGGGTAGGCCCATCCCAGTTTTCTAATAAGGAATGTAACTCCTTAATGAACTCTGGCTTCCCCTCATCATAGGGAGAGCCATACACACTAATGAATCTCCAAACTAATTTATCTTCAGAGTTTTTAATCATCATAGACAGACAAAATTTACTAGATTGCCAGGCTAAAGCCTCAAACTTCCTAGAATTCAGACCAACAAAAATCTTTATTAGCATAGGCTAGGAATAAATCTTCAAAAGACTCTTTTTTAGTTTCCTGAAAACTCACAAAATCTAATTTATTATCACAAATAAAATCAGTGATACACTGTAACTTGCCTCTTTTATTAAGGCCTCTAATGTTCCATGTTGCACCTATCATTAGAAAAACTTGAATTATTTGGGACCTCAAGGCCTTTAGAAACAATCTGTACCCAAGAACTAGCAGATTTATCATCATTCTTCTTCAAAGGAGCTTGCACAGAATCTATGTTCTTAGAAGACAAATCAGGGTAATCATTAGGATGAATTACACTGTCTAAACTCACTGGCAGATTAATGTCAGGGTTTTTTTCAAGAAAGTCAAGCCTATTGTTTAGTTCCTTTTCCTTCATAAAAGCAACATTATGATTAATCATAGAAGTATCAGACCCCAGCATTATATCCACACAATTAGCTTTATCAATCAAAGATGAATTGCTTTCAAAAGCAAAGGAAACAGAGGAACATGAAGGTTTAGTACCTTGAGACAGATTCAAATAGCTTTTGTACTCCTGGGCTTTCTGCATCATTGTCTTTCCATCTTCTGGGAATCTCCTAGGTCTAGGCATCCTCTGTAAAGATGGCAATGGGGACCCGCGACCCGATAACCGACGGGTATTTACTCCATTAGGGTCTAAATATAGACTAAACACACTACCCACGGGTACGTAAATGGACCAAACCCTTCACCCATCGGGTACGCGGGTATGGGTATGTTCCAGCAGTCTCCATACCCATTTACCCATGGGTGAAAAATACCCGGCCCAAAAGTAAAGAAGCCCACCAGCCCATGTAAAACCCTAGGTTTGCCAACCCTATCCCAATTGCCAGCCGTCGACGCATGGCCTCCCGCCGCCGCTCCTCTGGCAAGTCTCGCTCTCGCTGTCTCGCTCAGTCGCTCCTCGCCCAAAAAAAAGCCGCCGCCGAAAAAACAACACCGCCCGCCCTCGTGACCTCATCGCAGATTCGCATCCTAGCGTCAGGAACTCGCCACGCCATGCCGGCGACGGAGCAAGAACGGTGATTCCCCTTCCCCTAATCCCCTTCATTTCTTTAGTCTTTGCACTTGCAAGCGCAGGCCGCAGGCGCAGCAGAGGCGCTCGCCGCTCGGCGCTCTGCGCCGCGCTCCTCGCCTTTGCCTCCTTCTCCCCCACACTATTGCACTAACCAGCTCCTTCACTCCGGCGTCAAGGCACTTCGGGGAGGTCCTGGAGGATGGTGACCGCCTGAAGCTGCCGGATCCCGAGCTCGTCGACGCCGTGAACACTCCGAAACTGCTAGATCCAGAGGTCCAAGCTGAAGTCGCCGACGGCGCTCCTGCAGCGGATCCGAAGAACGGCGCCGGCGCCGGCAGTACTCCTGCATCCAAGCCCAAGAACGGGAACGGCACCGCTCCTACATCCAAGCCCAAGAACACCACCACCAAGGAGAAGAAAAGGACCGGCCGACCCCCTCTTTCTCCAGCTTCATCTCGGGAAGGTGCTGCTGCTGCTCGTTCCGGCCGCCGCCCCTCTTCTGCAGCCACATCTTCGGGTGGAGGTGGAGCACTAACTAATACTCGGCCTACTGGTACTAGCCGCAAGTTGCTGCAGCCACTGATGTAAGTAAACCCAAGAGTAATAGTGCTAGTGGCAGATTGTATTTATTATGACTATATGCTTCTTCTAATTTAAACATAGCAACATGAGTTATGAGTTACTGAATCTGCTATTGCCATATGCCCATATGTAAGCCATGTCCTGCATGCCATTCAGTTAGTTACATATTGCTTGTTTCCCATGTCCTGCATGCCATGTTTGTTATGCCTGATAAATTTTTTACATGATTGTCAAAACTCCAGAATATAACTCTCACATAAAAATGCCTCCATATGAGGTAAGTTGCCTGTCTTTTAGCTTCCATGTAACAAAAGGTTCGTATATGAGTATGGCTCATGTGGTCTGTAGCACATCTATGCCAGCTCATTGGATTCCAATATAAGGATATTTTTCACCTTGTTAATAACTGCATGATTGCATCATTTTGGTAGTCGACATGATTTAGGACTCAAGCCATCTACTGAAATTGAAATATGTGAGCAAGTACAATTAACTATTGACAATAAGGGAGAAATAATTAGATTTAGCTGCGAAAACATGGAGGCATTTTTTATCTAGTTCTAAAGCATGCGGGAAAAGAACTGCAAGCACACTTACCCTGTGAGAATATCCAGGTTGCTGGCACTTTTTACTCCTCCATGATACCATAGGAAAGGGCAAATAAATCTTCTCATATTTCATGTCAAATTTTTTTATGTGGTACAGATCGAAAAAAATGAGTTCTAGCAGTGAAGGTGAATGCTCACAAACTGCAGTTCAGATCTCAGAGCCTATTGAAATAGAAGATGATGAAGATCCTATTGAAGAAGATGAAGATGGTCCTCCTAGTGGTACAAAGAGGAAGCTCACCTCAGTGGTTTGGAAAGAGTTCAAGAGAGTTAAGTACATGGGCACAATAAAGGCAAAGTGCATGTATTGTTTCAAGAAGCTATCAGGTGAAACAAACCATGGAACTAAGCACTTACATGATCATTTGAAGTCGTGTACACTTAGAAAGATGAAGACAGCAGGAACAAGACTTTGTCACAATCCTGTTTGAGGTTTGGTTCCACAGATTCAGGTACCGTTCAAGTTGAAAACTACACATTTGACCAAGAAGTAGCTAGAAAGGAACTTGCTGCAATGATTATTCTACATGAGTATCCTTTAAGCATGGTAGAGCATGCTGGTTTCTGAAGATTTGCAAGTGCGCTTCAGCCACTATTCAAGATGGGTACTAGGAATACAATAAGGTTTGTTCCTTAATCCTTAGTCCTTACTGTTTGGTCTTGCTGCCATTGTAATTTTCGTATTCATTTTTTAATATTCCTTCAAAATTTTCAGAAAGGATATTGTGATGCAATATGAGCTGGAGAGGAAAAAAACTATTGAATATATGGCTAGTATCGATTCAAGGGTGGCCATAACTACCGACTTGTGGACGTCTGACAACCAGAAAAGGGGCTATATGGCAGTCACAGCCCATTTCATCGATGAATCTTGGACTTTGAGAAACATTATCATGAGGTACATCCCCTATAACATGAGGTGCTAGATACATGTTTTATTAGACTGTTCTAGTGTTTCAGACAACACTACAAGATTGTTTTAGCATTTCAAACTACACTGCACAAAGTGCACGTAAGCTTTAGTGTTTTAGTGCTCTATTTGTATCTGAACTGCAATTAGAAGATTCTACTTACACTTGCTGTGAAAGTATAATTTCATGGCTACATCCATGACATATGAAGATCTCATGAATGGTTCTATATATCTTGTTTTGATTGTAGAGAGGGACCGGACATGTGCAGTAGCTGCTGCATTGCCATCACAGGGCCTGTTAGGATAGTTACATGACTTCTATTTCTTACATTTGTAGCACTGCAGCTTCGCTCTTCTGATCTATGTACATTGTACTATCTGATCTATGTACATTGTACTATCTGATCTATGTAGAATGTTGCTGTCCCAGTTGTTGTATAGACTGATAATATGGAGCAAAGTGACAGGAATCTGAAATCTGATTACATACGTTGTTACATGTACAGGTTCATCTATGTACCAGCCCCTCACACATCTGAAGTGATTGGTGAAGAACTATATGAGTCCTTGGTTGATTGGAACCTTGATGAGAAGATATCCACAATTACCCTTGACAACTGCACAACTAACGATGCGGCCATCCCTTATCTGGTGAGGAAGATTGGAAAAAGTAAGCTTATAAATGAAGGGAAACTACTACACATGCGTTGTTGTGCTCATATTCTCAATTTGATTGTTAAGGATGGTCTAGAACATATTAAATCTGCTATTGTGAATATCCGTGAAAGTGTGGCTTATTGGACAAACAACACCAAAAAGGATAGAGAAGTTTGAGGAGATAGCTAAGTTTGTTAAGGTTAGTTTGGATCATAAGATAAACCTTGATTTGGAAGACTAGATGGAATTCAACATTTAAGATGCTTAGTGTTGCAGTCCCCTATAAAGTTGTTTTCATTAGAGCAAGTCGTGTTGATAAGCAATATACATGTTTGCCTAGTGAGGAGGAATGGAACTTTGCTGCTAATGTTGTAGAACGGCTTCGAGTGTTCAATGACATAACTTTGTTGTTTTCTGGAACTGAATATGTTACTGCCAACATATACTTCATAAAAAATTGTGAGATTAGGAAGAAAATCAGACATTGGTCAACTTGTGGTAGTACAAAGATTGAAGAGATGTCTGTTAGCATGATAGCCAAATTTGACAAATATTGGTCGGACATCCAAGAACTGATGGGTATTGCAACACTTCTAGATCCTCGTCTCAAAAAAATTGAGCTTACTGATGTGTTTTGAGTGGCTAACTGGTACAACTGGTTACATTTGTGAGGATAAGGCTGCTGAAATCATAGATCTGTTAACTGAATTGATGATTGAATATACCATGTGGAAGAAGACTGTGACAATAGCGAATCATCAGCGGCTGCACCAACTGAAGGCATGGAGTTCTTATCTTCATTTAGTGCAAGAGTTGCTAGTACAAGGCCATCTGCTGTGCGATTCAAATCAGAACTAGATCGCTACTTAGAAGATGAACTGGTATCTCTAGAAACTAAGGGTTTCAAGGTGCTAGATTGGTGGAAGGTGGCTGGAGTACGTTATCCAACCTTGAGAAGGATAGCAAAGGATATTTATGCAATTCCTATCACTACAGTAGCATCTGAATCAGCATTCAGCACTAGTGGGAGAGTACTTAGTGAGCATCGCAGTAGGCTGACTTCAAAAATGATAGAGGCTCTTATGTGCTCACAAGATTGGTTGCGGAACAAGTACAAAAGTATGTCCATTCTCTTCTTTTGTAGTTTGATTCTCTTTACTTTGATTTTATCTAATTGCTGGTTTTTCTTTTTAGTTGACAACAAGGAAAAAGAAGCTGCCACCTTCTGGTCTTGCCTCCAAGACATTCAAGAGGGTCTACAGGAACTTGAACTTTGAGCAAAGCAAGTTTATAGGCATGGTTACCGGTGGTTGCAAGTTCATCACTTGAACTGCATGTATACTTGCTCCAGCTGGCTGTGTAATTGCTATTGTACTTTGTAATTGATGCTTCCCCTTAGAACATGTCTTGCTCTACAAATTCTGATATCTGAACATGTCTTGCTCTACAAATTCTTGCTACTCATCTCAGTCTGTCGTGAAAAATAGAAACTGTTGTTTGCATTTGTTTGTTGTCTGGAGGTGAGTGAGACATTGCTGCTTCAACAGGAGGTAGGGTAGTTGCAAGATGGCTACACTCTTCTTCAGTGCTGCAGTGCATCACTTGTTCTGGACTCTTAATTTGCAGAAGATATTATTATATGCTATTATTTGTCTAATTTTATATGCTCTGGTTAGTGGTGGTTGCTGTTGAATTATTGATTTTCATGTGCGTGAATAAATTATTGGCGGGTACGGGTGACCCGGCGGGTATGATTTACCCGGCCGGGTATGGGTCTGGGGAAAATTCCCCACCCATGACGAGTATGGGTATTCTGGCGGTACCAAATTTTTATGGCGAGGATGGGTCTGGGGTGGCCATACCCGATGGGGATTTACCCATTGCCATCCTTAATCCTCTTAGTAGGGCCCCATTGGGTCTTTCTTTTCTGTTTTTTCTTGGCTTGTTGTTCTTCAAAGAGCTCAGCTTCATCTTGAATCAGATCATTTCCTAAATCAGCTTCCTCCAAAGTTATCAATTCCAGGTCTTATGGCCCCACTTCCTCATCAGAGTCTTGCCGCTCCATTTTACGCAGCAGCTGAGAGCATTCCTCATGAGAACTACCGGCCTTGGCCAACCTTCTAAATTCATCCCATCTAGAGTGTTGTGACTCATCTTCCAGGAAGCTTTGCAGCTTATTACCCACGATGTGACAGTCCGAAAACTGGGAGCAAACGGGATCAGGAGTAATTATCTCAATACTTTTAGCGCTTGTGTTAGAACCAAAGAGCACTTTCCCAGCAACTTTTTGTCCCTGATCTAAAGTGACTTCCCCTCCTTCAATGTCAGGTGATGCTACTGAAATAGCCTCTGTTGAAACCCCTTTTTCAACTACATCAAGCCCCTGGGTGAGCTTGTGAGCCATGGACTCAAGTCCTATATTCTCAACAGTGACAGCAGCAGAAACACATTCAACATCAATGTAGGATGGGTCCAACATTGGGTCTCTCAGCTGTTAACAGCTCAGAGTTCATATCTCCCATATGAGAAACCAGCAACTTCTCTTGATCCAGTTCATCACACATAACACCACTTGAGATTGTCTTGCAGCCTGTATTAGTACTTGATTTGTTCTCAGGAGTTTTCATCTTTGAGCTCTCTCCAGCTTTGGAATCCTTGGGCAGAGATTTACTAGGGATATCATCCTCATCATCATACAAGTCATCAACCAATGTTCATCCGCGTTTAAAGCCCGCCGGTCTTGAGCGATCTCCAGCCTGTGCAGAATCTCTCGATCTGGCTATAGCGTTACTGCGTTTTGATATGACCAACTTGCTTTTGGCTCCAGGATTGCAACGCGCCGTCTGAGGTGTCTAAGCTTTAGCAAGACCCGCTCAATGGGGCAAGCAGCTGAGAGGCTAGAGGCTTCTCACTCCTCGTAATAATTCTTCAAGGAAGCTAATCTTCTCATCATCTCGCTGGAGGCCATAGACGCCGGTGAACCACCAGGCCGGCCGGTTCTTCCTCGGTTTTAAAATTGATTGTTTTGTTATTGTTGTCATCGTCGTTTTGATCCTTCGGGTTCTGTACCTTTATTGTGTTCGGTCTGAACTTCTGATTTTAATACAATCGATAGCTCTCGTGCCTCATTTGTTTCAAAAAGAAAAGATATATATGGAGTTAGAGATAGAGAAGCCTGAACAAATCGGCGTCGATCAAAGTAAGCCCGTCGTTCGAGAGATGCATCAGGGATTCAGGCAGGCATGCAGACAGAGAAAAAAAAAGTAATGAACACGACTCACGAGTCACGACACAAGCTAGCTTCTCAGAGGAAGAGGACCAGTAGTAGTCTAGTAGTGCACGGCGACTCCATTTCACCGGCACCTAGCCAGCAGAGATCGCAACCGACACCACTCGCGCGCGGCCGCGGAAAGGCAGCACACGACATGGTTGCCCCACCCATGTGAGAAGATACGTACTTGGCGTTACACCCCAACAAACACCAAAAGTCACCATACTGCCAGACACACCAGAAGCTACTGAATGATCGAGAGCACGCTAAATAATGAAGGTACTAGAGCAACAATGGCTGGCCGGCCGACCTTGCGAGCTTCAATTTCGACGCAAGGCCGGCGCGAGTACAATAATAATAACAACAAGGTCCAAAAATAAATTACAATTATTCATTTCTTCAAGTACTATTAGTACTAGCTAGGAGCTGGATCTCCAATCTTTGCTCCACTCCATAATCCACCAATCCACCAGAGAGAAAGGAAAACGTCTACTAGGCGGGTGCTAGATTAGCAGCCTCAGCGTAGCACAAAGCCAAAGCCTCTCCTTCCTTCAATATAACCGGAGAGGCTTCAATTCGTCGTCTGTCTCTCTTGCACTCATCACGCGCAAAAGGCAATACAAATCGATCGATAGTACCGTAATTAATTATCCAATGCAGGATTAATCTGACGATGGTGTTCATCATCAGGAGTTCAGAACTGGGCGCCCTCGAAGGTCTGGCCGAACTGCCAGCCGGCGGGGACGGCGTTGTTGCTGGTGACGGTGCGGCCGTCGCTGGCGGTGACCTGGAACGAGAGCGCCTGCCGGTCCAGGTACGAGTTGCTCTGCCAGTTCTGGCCCCAGTTCCGGGACATGGGCTGCCACCCGGTCCGGGAGCCCCGGATGGAGACGGACCGCACGTCGCCGGCGCCCGCCACGTTGGTCACCAGCACCAGGTTGAAGTAGGAGTGACCGTTGATGGTGAACCGGATGCCGCCCTTCTTCACGCACGGAACTCTGCGATATATCGATCGGCGTCAATGGGAGTCGGTGAGTGGGTACTAGAGTGGCACGGCACATGCGCGTCGCCTGCAGCTATCCCCAAGCCCCGTATCGAATCTGCAGGGTAGCCCACCGAACTAATGGGCCGAACTTGGGGTGCGGACCCACCAACCTTCGAACCGACGTCCGACGCGGTTGGGCCGATTTGATCGACCTCTGATGTACGTGGTGCGACAAGGGCACAGGGCGGTGCGGGGGCCATCGTGCATGTGTGCGTGACCACTGAGTCGTGCCAGCAGCACACATGTGCAAGCCAGCAGGGCATGTGAAGAGCAACTGAACCGGTGGAGTATGTGCAGCAGCACGAGGGCCATACGTACCTCCTGAATGCGACGGGTACAATGCCGGCGCGGTACTGCGCGATGTGGAGGAAGGCCGGCTCGGCCATGTCGAAGTGCGGCCGCGGCGGGTTGCACCAGCCGCCGTCGTCGCTGGGGAGGCCGTAGTTGGGCGGGCAGAAGTTGGTGGCCGTCACGGTGATGGTGCCCGGCAGGCACGACTTCCCGGCGTTGTCGCACCGCAGCTCGTAGCAGGACCCGCACGCCGCGCCGTCGTTGAACAGCGCCGTGCTCAGCGCCGCCGTGTTCGTGCCGTACCCGGTGCTGTACAGGTTGCCGTACCCGCACGCGCCGCCTGTGTTGTTTGTGTAGAGAGAAGAAGAAGCAGAGCCAACCAACAACAACGATCAGTTTCTTTCTTTGCTGACCCGATGGTCGAAAGTAAGGCGGCTGGCGGCGACGTGCTAGCTAGCTAGCTAGCTGTGCGCGTTATTAATTTCGCCGCCGGCGGCCGAGGCAGGGCACTCGACTCAGACTCACCCATTGTGCCGGACGCGTCGCCGCCGCCGTAGAACGTGGCGTGCGCGCTCTGCCACCCGCCGTAGCCGCCGGCCGCGGCTTCCCGGGCCAGGAGACCGAGCAGGACGAAAAGAGCACCGGCAATGGCCATTGCTGGGCGCTCCGAACTCTGAACTAGCTTGCTATATCGTCAGCTGCCTTCGGAGGAGGAAGAAGAAGAAGAGGGTATCTAAAGCTTAGCTTGGCTTGTGCTACCAACTAATGGCTTGGGAACGTCTGGCTGGCAGTGAGGAGCTTTGCCCTCCCAGCCCCCAATTATTTATAGCCGAGCCAAAGCGCCGGTGGCGGTTGAGAAACTCGGGGCCGTGCTGGTGCCGCGCCGTGCGTGTATGTAAAATTTCTTTGCGATTTGGTGCGGCGAAAGGGGGCCATAAAAGCAGAAAACGAAACAAAAAAAAAAAAAGGGCCGGCCCGGTGGCCTGAGCGACGTGCCCCATGGCCACGGCCACGGCCATACGCAGCAGACGCAGGCAGGGGGTCGGGAGAGACCACCGTCCACCGGCAGTTAATACGAGCAAATCGGGTGCACATGCGAGCGCCCTCGGCCGCGCGCACGGCGCACGTAAACGGGGCACCAACTGCTCGCGTGTCGCGGGCGCGGGGTCCCGGCGCTCGGCCCCGGGCCCCGCGAGGCCAACTCCCCACATGGCTCGCGCGAGGCTGCTCAGCTCAGCTCGGCAGCAGACTGCTCTGCTGAGCTAGCTAGGAGGGGGCCTAGCCGCCTAGCTAGCCTTCTGTGAACTGTGGATGAGAGAGAGGCCCAGGGGAGAAATTTGGATAGTTTGGAGAAATTCTGGATGAATGCTGGATGAATCTGTGAGAGGAAAATAATGTTCTGGATGAAAAAAAAAAAGCGGATCTAAGCCAAGTTTAAGGGCACGCGAATGGCCCAAAGTCGAAAACGCTATACGTCAACCGGATGATTTACCTGTCATTGTCAACCAAATTTTCCAACATTGGATCTTGACTCCGGCCCGAGAGCTGTCGCTCGATCTTTCGGATGCCTGCAGCGTCACGCCGCCCCAGCCCTTCGAGCGTTGGATCTGATCGATTGCGTTTCTCTTCTCTGGGTGGACTTGCTGCTTGCAGATGCCACGGTACGTGTGCAGCCCGGGGTACGACCCGCGGGCCGGCCTGCAGCCCGAGGTACGACCCGCGGGCCGGCCTCCCCGCCGCGACCTCGTCGCCGATGATGATGAAGCAGCTATAGCAACTTATGCCGACGCAGCAGCAGCAACAACACATGTGGCAGTACCATGTCTCGGAGTATCAGCCGAGGCCAGACGCTACGCCTTCCTCAGCGTCGGTGGCGGCAGCGCGACACGACATTTCAAAATTTTGTGAAGATTTTGTAATTTTTTAAATTTATGAAGAATTTGTGAACAATTTGACATATATTTCTCTGATGTCTGGAATGCATAGAAATAATTTATAAATTTTTTTGAAAAAATTGGTATATATTTGTGTTATTCCCAACTTACATCACTCCGTCCAATAAAATTACACTGAAAAATTATTGTAAATATAGTTTTAAAACAGTGTAAGTGTAGAAAAAAAATTCAGTTAACAGGACTAACCAAAACAACTGAATGTCACGTAAACGTATAAAAAAAAGTTTCAGACTCCTCCGACGGCGACGGCATGCATGCGCCGCGGCGGCAGCGCGTTAACTGTGTGGACCCTGAGCGGCTGAATTGGCCGGTTCCCTGACGGGGATTGCCCATCGCTGGGCCGGAGGAGGTCCGCTCACGTTCGCTGTGTCGCCGCGCCGCTCGGCCGCGCGGCGTGGGGCTGTCTGTGTCGCTCGCGCCGAGTTACGCCTTATCTTTGATGAATCTTTTTTTTTCCCTTCTTTTTTGCAACTTGGTGATGCAGTTTCGTTTGGGGTCAGATTTTTTCCTACTACAGTACTCGCTTGGCCAGTCGAATGCAATGCAAGATTATCGATCGTATCATATGTGACTGACTGAGTGGCTGTTCGTTTAGCGATTCGACAGCAGCGAGACAAAACTAAGCTGGAAAGTGGTGTGACAGCTTGACGATCGTTCGAGCTTGCAAAACCTTGGTCAGGCTCAGAGACAGTCTGATAATCGCTCTGTCAGGCTCAACTGTTAGCGAGGATCACCCTGCTTTATTTTTAGTCTGATCTGAATGAACTCCGGAACCAACAACAGTGTACACCGAACAGGTGATTGGATATGGAACAGGAGCGGGTTTGTCGGTCCACACTCCACAGAGCACATGAAGCTAGCGCATAAAGAATGGACACCCCACACGGAGGGGAACCCATCAAGAAACTGCCCGGCTTGCACACGTTACCGGCGCGCGCGCGCCAATGATCAGTGCACGTTCACAGCAGGGTGTGAGAGTGGGAGCGTGGCCGTGTGAATGGGCGAAACCAGACCTACCTGTGGCCTGTGGGTGTGGGGGTGCTCCTGCGGGCGCCTGCTGGCTGTCCTTCAAGGTTCAAGGGGGACTCACATGGTCGCGCACCTCACATGCGTGGAACATGGCGAGACTCTTCAGTCTCTGGCGGTGAGGGTGAGCGTGAGCGTGAGACACGAACTGTGCGTGAGTGCATGAACCCAGCAGCTCCAAACAAAGCTGCCGTCAAGCCTATGCCTGCCCTGCGTGTCCCGACACCTCAAATCCGCCGTTGGTTGACGTTAAAACTTCATCTTTTACGTAAGTCTTCGTTGCTTGCTAGTGGTAAATATCGCTTCATTTCCACCTTGGCCATGTTTTGGAATTCATTCAAAGGATAGCATGCCTGCCAACGTCGGTGCTGTGCCTGCCGCCTCTGTTCAGTACTCCAGCAGGCAGCAGGAAAGCAACAGTTCCCCAGGCTCGCCGTCGCTGACCCCATGCCCATGTTAATTGCACATGGCCGCCCGGGCATTACGGCCGGCTAATCCCCTGTCACTAGCCGACGGTCTCCTCTTTGGACTCTCGTTCCTTCCTTGTGCTCCCAGTCCCAGCAGCTGAATCGTCTCCATACGCTAGCTGAATGCATGGTCTGGTGCCTCTTCTGTCTGCGGCCGTCTGCCCCACTCCACAAGTTGGACTGGAACACTTGCACTGAGCCGCCGCTACAGAAATGCAGGTCCAGGCAAAAAAGCATCTTCATATACATAGTACACCTCAGCAGTTTACTCAAACACGACTGCAGCGGTTTGTAGCAAAGACCATGTAGTAGTAGTAGTAGTAAAAACTTGTTTTCCTCTTTGTTTCAGGGCACGTGGAGCCACAGGTAACTTATCGAGACCCGATACCGGCAGCCGCTGCGAGCAGGAGCGGAGCAGTACGGCGCTGCTCTCGCCTGCGCACACCACATGCGGATATGATAGGGACGCTTCCGGGGCAGCAAAGGCAGGGCAGCAGCAGCCATGTGGGTGCACACCCAAACAGATCGCGCTATCTTGCCTTGATGGCTCGGCGGAGTCGCCCTCCAATCCGCTCCGAGACCAGGCCAGGCCAGGTCCCTCCAAACGGGCTGGGATCTCGGCCAAATCAAATCCTCCAGGAAGGGAACGGACGACACGCACCGCCGCTGCCTGTTGCGGTTGCGAGCAAGGCTGCAAGGGAATCTTGTGGCCGACGCCGACGCCCTGTGCTGTGTAACTGTGTTTGTGTGTGCGCGCGCGCCTTGTTTACTGCTGAGATGGTACTTTTGCTCGGGCAGACGCAATCATGATTCATGTGTTAGTGAGTGGTTCGTTACACAGTTAGGAGATCGAATACTCTGCTTGCTATGCTACCTTTCCAGGGTCGCGTTTGTGGTTGCATGCATGCATACCTGACTGACCTGGTGGTGCCGTGGTGGTCCATGATTGCTGGGAATATATATGCTTTGCTTGGACATGGGAGAACACGGATGATCTGGTCGAACTTTATGCTAAGTTTGCATTGCTTTCCAAACATTTTTCTGAACGACCCTGGAACTAGAAACAGACGATGAATTCCCAGCACAGCACTTGAGCTTTTGCTGGAGTGATGAATGAGTGATCCTCCGATCCCGAATGGGTGCAATGTCATAGCATCGGATTCGTCCAGAAATCATCTACTCGCCCGATCGATGAGGCTGCTGGCAGTGGCTGCATAACTGATGGCCTGCGGAGACTGACTGGGAGCGTCGTCTCCACGGCAAGCTGCCAAGCTGTCTGCTGGCAAGTGGCATGTGGTGATGTAAAGGGGTGGTGGAATTACGCGCACGGCTGACGGCCCCGCGCCATGGGTCGTGCGCCACGGCATAGGTGCATAAATTTCTGACGTGCGACCGATGCAGATTGGGGCTGCAATCGACGAAACAACGAGAGCAGCTCGCACCTAGCAGCAGGCTGCGGAATAATCGCAGACTTCCTTTTTGCGTTATCCACCTCAGATCTTTTGCGCGCGTGATGATGAAAGTCACGTTGGTGATGAGGATCCTTTCGGTCTGTGCTTTCAGCCTGTGTGATACGGTTTTTTGTGTTGGGGTTGCTATCTTTTGCTTTCAGCGTCGTTGGACCATTGCATTGCATGTGGTAACATGGGTTCGTTAAGCTGTCAGTCCAGCTAACTGATCCGCCCCTGGCCACTGCCAAAGAAGACATCGGATTAGACTCCTCGCAACCAAAAAAAAAAGGACAGTTAGGTGCGGTGTTAGCCCACATTTTGAAGCTCTATTTGTAGGACAGTTGTTCTTAAATAATCTAAACACTTCGTTAGCACAAAAGGTAGGACAAGCACTACTTACGAGTCACCAAAAGTCAATCACTGTCATCATTTACTTTTCCATCAACGATCGGCAATTTTTTTCCCAGAACGCAAAGGCTACATCACGTACATCTGAGAACATAGTTTAAAAAAAAACGTACACCCGAAAACATTCACTGCTACGAGCTAGGAGTACGAACACACAGGTGCACGTCGTACACTAGTGACGGCCCAACAAGCATCTTCGATAGGCTGAACTGCCATCTAGCTGTCAACGAGATGGACAAATTTCATTGCAAGAAAACAAAACAATTAAGTTATGCCCCATTAGTACCCGTTTTACTTACAACCTAAATATAAACGTCATTCACTATTGTTACCAGTTAGATTTTTTTTAAGCATCTGCCAATTACAGCATCACTGTGAAAATGCAGTGCAGGACCAAGGCTATGTTTGGGAAAGCTCTGCTCCTTGATTCTTCAACTCTGATGGAGTGATTACATTGTAATCCTAAGAGGGAGCAGGGTGGAAAGCTGCTGAGAATTGAATATCTGTCGATCCCCACCAGAATATAATAGGGAGTAGGGTGAAGCGAGTTTTTTTTACTCTTAGCTCCTAAGTATACATGGAGAATCGATTCTCTCGTGATCCCCACCTAAATCAGCTGGCAGTTTGAGCGTTGGGCTGGTTGGGAGTGATTCTCTCTTTTATAGAAGCTAGAGCTGGAGAACACCCAAACGACCCCATGTAGATAAAAAGGGCTAAAACGCAAGGGTTAGGGAGTTCGGACGTTGCTGTGGGCCACGACAGTATGAACGGCCCAACTTGGATGCCTTCTTTGATAAAAAAATCGGTTGTCTTCTTCACTTCCCATCGGAACTGTTTCTCCATTTGCATCCGCCACGGTGTTTTCCACCCCACACCACTGTCACCCCGACTTTCGCTCCTGCCTCGCCGCGCGCGCTGCTCCTGCTCCTCTTCCGCGTGCCCGCCCCACCGCTCTTTGACGCTGCTCCTGCTCCGCGTGCCCGCCTTGCTGCTCCTGCTCCGCTACCCGCCACGCCCGACGATGTCGACAGGCGCCGCCACCGCAAGGAGAAGCGCTGGGCCCTGGCATGGAAGCCCTCCGGCCTTGCGTCCTACTACGGCTGCGGCACACCGACGCCCTGTGCAGACGGCGGAGGAGGCCGCACCGGGATACAATGCATGTTGCAAGTGTACAATTGAAATGTTTCAGTTGTTTTAGAGGTATGTTGCAAGTGTTTCATATGGATGTTGCAAAAGTAGATCAGGATGTTGCAAAAGTAGATTGGGCTGTTGCATATGTTGCAATGGTTGTACACGTATGTTGCAAGCATTCCAATGTTTCATCTGTTTTTCAAACGTATGTTGCAAGTGTGTTTATCTTCATGTTACATATGTTTCACACATATGTTGCAAGTGTTTTATTTGCATGTTGCGTATGTTAACAATGGTTTTCAAGTTTTTTTAAGTGTTTCAGACACATGCTTCAAGTGTTTCATCTGTCTTCAGACGTATGTTGCAAGTGTTGCATCAGATCATGTGTCGCATATGGGATGCGCGTGGGAAGCGGGAAGGGACGCCAGCAGTCCCCACGGCGCGGCTCCGGGTGGGTGCGTGAAAAATAGGCACGAGCGGGGGCGCGGAGTGCAGGAACGCTCCGAGGAAACGAATCGGCACGGTCCACGATATCATCTGACGGATCAATATGGGACTTCCATGCACCATCTCCCTAAAACAAAGGGTGTACCTTGTGAGGGTGTCTACTGGGTCTGGCAAGAAAAATTGTGAGGGTGTCTGCTTCAATCACAATCTCGGGCTACATTTTTTCAAAAAAAAAATCACAATCGGGTTCAGAGGGGTACGGGCGACACCAGCGAAAACAGGCATGCAGCAAGGGCAACAGGGCCTGCCTGAAAACAGCCCAACGTTGAGCCCATCACTGAAACCAAAGATGACCCGGCCTTTTTAAGCTCAACTGCAGTTCACTTCCTTTTTTGTTGTTGTGAGAAGCAGTTCCACTTCTCAAACAAGAAACAACAGAGAGCAATCGAGAAGTTTACCAGATGTCCAGAAGCACCCCGCTGATAACATTAAATTAACTCCCTCGAAGAATTTGAACTGGATTAAACTACTATCCACTAACGATATTTATTGTTATGGCGCCATTGCTTGATCGTCCTGGCTCCACGAGTATCCTTGATTTTTGCACATGAAATGAGTTCAAACTCTATCGTATGCGTGGCGAGTTGTCGTGGTGGTTGCGTACTTGCAGTCATCGTTGTCGTCGTCGTCAGCGATTGGTGGCGTCTATCCTAATGACCAAGTTTCGTCAGTCCGCAGTTTGAACTACTATCAGGCTTCTATCATCTTCATTGTCATTCAGTGCATTTACAATACCACCTGCTGCTGTAATGTAATGGAGCTTGGGAGTTGGGACCTCGCTTTGGTTCTTCATATATCCAAGCCTTACCCATCTCCCTGTCTGACCACTGCACTCTTCTCCTATTGAGTGAAATACTCTCGGTTGGCCGACCACTTTCAAATTTGTGTTAGACGGATTGACTGGCAGCCCTGCTAGTTCCCATCCGGCACACGGCAATTGCCTGATCAGCGGCGCAGTATCGTTATAACCTACTTTGGTATCATATTTGATGATGCTTGCTAATTATAATCGTCATAACCCTAAATGTCTGTATAATCCAAAATACTTTAGTGTTGTGACATACTCTCTCTGTTCAAATTGTAAGTCGTTTTAACTTTTCTAGGTATGCACCTAAATATGCATTATGTCTAGATAAATAACTAATTTTTTTTAAATGCAAGGACCTATAATTTGGAGTGGAGAGAGTAATATTTATTGTGATCGTGTATTCTATTATCACAAATATATATGCCACATCCAAAAATATCTGTGATGTGAATAAGTCACTACGTAAAAAACGATTTTTAGCAACGGTTCAAATTTTTTGTAGGGGCGGCTGGTGATGGAGCCGCCCCTACAGTGGCGTGCTTGGGTGGCCAGGCACCAGCCGCCCCTACAAATAGAACAGCAGGGACGACTGGTGTTACGAGCCGCCTCTACAAATGTGGTCTGATTTGTAGGGGCGGCTCAATCACCAGCCGCCCCTGGAGTTGCTATTTGTAGGGGCGGCTGGTGAGTGAGCCGCCCCTACAAATGCCCCCGTATATATGGCTCCGATTTGTAGGGAGGCTCAATCATCAGCCGCTCCTACAAATGACCCACATATAAAACGGCAGCAGCACCTTTTTTCTCCTCGGGTCACTCACTTCAACCCGTGAAAGAAAGATGGTGAGGCCTTGGACACCTCCCAAAAATTGCTCTACTAAGGGGGGAAGATTTTGATCTCAAATCCTTTGGTGGAGAGGTTGTAGAAGGTAAGAAAATGCTATTCCACACTTTTTTAAAGTTTTAATGGTTGGTTAGTGAGTAATTAGAGTTTTGTTTTTCTCTCTCTTCTATGGTGCTTGAGCTACTTATGAAGCAAATTAGACCCAAGTTTTAAATGTACTAGGGTAAATTGGGGAGGGGAACAAGATCATACCCTTATTTGGTCCATGTTTCTTGATTGTAGTGAACAATTAATTAGTTTTATAGATGTTTCATGTGCATGTGGATCTAGATCCAAGGTTTGGTTTTTTTATTAATTTCGTTTTTATAAATTTATGTTTGATGAAATTAGACTAGGGTTTGTATGAAAGATATTGGGTAAAGTATAATTGTTGCTAATTGTTGTCTTTGAAATTATTTATTGTAATTAATAAATATATATTTTAATTATTTATGGATAAATGAGCCATTAATTAATTTTCCTCTACCATGTGTGTTTGTATGCTTCATGTAATTATATTAGATTTATATTCATATATATATCTGAAGTATATACAATTATTCTCAAGTAATTATTAACTTGATTCATTTTTATATATATCTGAATAAGTAGTCCTTTAATGTTTATTTTGTTGTTGTTGTAAAAGATGGAGTACAGGAACTCTTGGATGTATGGTTCATTAAGGTTCAAGGCAGGTTTCCGTGAAGAGGTGGATAAATTTATTGAAGCCGCAAAGAAGCATGCAACGACATTGAAAGAGAATAAGGATACAATTATTTGCCCCTGTAAAGATTGCAAGAACCGTATGGCATGGACAGATGTGACTATCATCAGATCATATTTGATTATGCGAGGATTTGTTGAGGACTACACAGTGTGGATTCATCATGGTGAAACGGTTATTATTAACGACGAGGATGAGGAGGAATACGACGACGAAACCATAGAATCCCTGTACCAATATTCAGCAGAGCTTGATGCACGAATAGATTTCGAGTTTAGCAATGAACAAGGTGGTGATGCTGGTGGTTGGGATGGTAACGATGAAGGTGGTGCCAATAATAATGGTGGAGCACGTGTCGGAGATGAAGATGATTTGGAGGACATGATTCGAGCCCTTGGACTAGAGATTTTACTAAATAGCCTGAAAGGTCTAGAAAATTTAGAAAGGGTGACAAAAGCATCGAAGGAGACTGTGTATGGTGTTGAAAAGGGTTGTCCGACATATTGGATATTGCTACGTTTTGTGCTTGAGCTGCTCATCCTGAAGGCTAAGTACGGCTGGTCAGACTGTAGTTTCAATGATCTATTGCATCTCCTGTCATGGGTGCTGCCACAACCAAACTCCGTTCCTGCCAACACATACCAAGCGAAGAAGGTTATAAATCCATTGACAATGGGGGTTGAAAAAATCCATGCATACCGCAACCACTATATACTTTTTCGTGGCGAAACGTTCAAGTCAATGGATAAATGTCCCTGGTGTGGAGCCAACCGGTACAAGAACAATGACCTTTACGATGGGGACGAAGCCTCTATAGGGAAAAAGAGGAATAAGAAGGGTACAAAAAAGGTGGTACAAGAATCTCAGCCCCCAGAGGACACTCCATTAGGCAACGATGCAAAGCAAAGAAGAATTCCTACCTTGGTAATGTGGTACCTGCCAATGACCAACCGCTTAAGACGTATCTTCCTAAACCCTAAAGAAGCCGCACTCATGACATGGTGGGATGATGAGCGCAAGGTGGATGATGATAAGATTGCATACCTGGCTGATTGTAGTCAGTGGCAAAGGTTTGATGAGAAGCACAATTAACGATGACCTAAGGAATGTACGGTTTGACTTGAGCACCGATGGAATGAATCCCTTCAATGAGAGGATGAGCGACCATAGCACATGGCCAGTGATCTTAACCATGTACAACATCCCAACATGGTTGTGTCAGAAAAAAGTACCTTCTCCTCACTATTCTTATTTCTGGCCCTAAACAACCAGGCATTGATATAGACGTGTTCCTTGAGCCTTTGATGCAAGAAATGGAGAGGCTATGGAGGCATGGGGAGCAGATGTACGATGCATTTCGAAAGGAGGACTTCATATGTAGAGCAATAATATTTGTTACTATCAATGATTACCCCGTGCTGTTTGCTTTGTCTGGATAGATCAAAGGAAAGATGGAATGCTTGGTTTGCTTGGATGGTACTACATGGGTGTACCTGGATGCCTCCAAGAAGATAGTTTACCTAAGGAACCGACGCTTTTTAAAGACAAGTCACAAGTACCACAACAAATTGTTCTTTAGATTTTATAACAACACCCCAGAGATTGAACCCCCTCCGGAGAGGCGTAATAACGGAGAACACGTGTACAGAATGGTGAAAAACATACGCGTCATCTATGGAA
Organism: Miscanthus lutarioriparius; assembly: GCA_904845875.1. Lineage (NCBI taxonomy): Eukaryota > Viridiplantae > Streptophyta > Magnoliopsida > Poales > Poaceae > Miscanthus > Miscanthus lutarioriparius. The sequence goes on along the minus strand of CAJGYO010000016.1, from coordinate 18,657,400 downwards.
AGAAGAATCCGGATGGGACGAACAGAGATAGAAGCACACCTCCTGTCGAAGGCGTACCTTTTAAGAAACAATCGATCTTCTTTCAGTATTTGTCTTATTGGCCAGACTTGGAGGTCCCCCATGCCATTGATGCTATGCACGTGTAGAAGAATGTCTTTGAGAGTCTCATTGCTACCTTGATGGACACAGGCAAGTCAAAGGATGGTCTGAAAGCACGGAAAGACATGGTGCAACTAAACGTGATGCCACAGCTTCACCCTGTACCTGAGGTTAATGGAAAATACACTCTGCCCGCGACGTGCTTCAACCTAACACCAGACGAGAAGAGAGCTATATGCACTTTTCTGAGGGGGATCAAAGTCCCGACTAGGTTTTCAGCAAATGCGAAGAAGCTAGTGTCGATGAAGGACTTGCCAATAACACACTGCAAGGCTCACGATTGCCATGTGATGCTGACAGTGCTTCTACCTATTACAATCAGGGCTATAAAGCCAGAGTTCTTGAAAATAGCCATCACCCGCATGTGCTACTTCTTTTCGAAGATCTCACAGAAGACGATTGGCAAGCAAGAGCTGAGTGACCTACATGAATTTGTGGTGGAGACACAAAACCAACTAGAGATGTGTTTACCTCCTGCCTTTTTTGATATAATGCCACATCTTATGATTCACATGGTTCATCAGATATAGGCGTTGGGCCCTTGCTACTTGCATGAAATATGGTCCTACGAGCGGTTCATGTCGGTTCTAAGTCGATACGTGCATAATCGAGCATACCCAGAGGGCTCCATGATATAGGGTTACAGTACTAAAGAAGTCGTCGAGTGCTGTCAAGAGTACCTAAAAGTATAGAAAGGGGTTGGTAAACCCGATTCTCGTCACAAGGGTAGGCCGGCTAGGAAGGGCACCAGTGGTAGAAAAGTGTTCATCGACCATGATTACAAAGAGGTGAGTCGGGTGCATTACAATGTCTTGCAAAGTACACAACTGATGCAACCGTACATTGATGAACACTTGTCTATCATTATGGCGGAGAAAAATGGCTGTTTGGATGATTGGGTCATGAAACAACATAAGAACGACTAACTACATGGTTGAAGGACCAAAACATACCGCCTGGAGAAACCGTAGACTCTATTACCATTAGTAGGTTGGCGGAGGGGCCATCGAGACAAGTGACATATTGGAATGCTTATGACATCAATGGGTATACGTACTATACCCATGCAAAGGATAGTAAATTTGTGAACCAAAACAGCGGCGTTCGAATAGAGACTCTCGATGGATTGGGGCGAAAGATCCAATACTTTGGCATCATTGAAGAGATATGGGAACTTAACTATGGAATGGATATAACAGTGGTCCTGTTTCGATGCCGCTGGATCAAACAATACCAACTGAACAAGATCGGATTGAGAGTCCTGGACCTCGAGAATCTAGGCTACCAAGATGACCCTTGGGTGCTCGCTTCACGTGTCGCACAAGTTTTCTATATGTCTGACCCACAAAGTAACCTCTCCCCAAAGAAGAAGACAAAGCACGTGGTTGCCTTCGGAAAACAGCACATTATCGGATTTGATGGCGTGGATGATGTTGAAGCTTACAATAACTACGATGGGATGTCGCTATTCACAGACTTTCCTAAGAAGATTAGTGTTGTGGAAAAGAACCTCCCCAAAGACATATTGCCATGGGAACGAAAAGGTGTCAAGGGGAAAGTCGTTACAGCGGGCTAACTAGTTGTTGAACGTGGAGTGTTTGTGTAAATGTGTGTTTATAAGACTTCATTTATGCATGCGTGTGAGACTATATATTTATGTATGTGTGTAAGACTACATATTTTTGTATGTGTGTGAGACTACATTTATGCATGTGTGTGAGACTACCCTTTGCAACATCCAGATGACTCTATTTGAACATCCACTCTATTACTACTAATACTTTATGAAATCACTTAACACTTTATAAAATGAAGAAATGACTAAAATAAAAGTAGAAGACCTTTACAGCTGAAATCATTTAGTGCTTGAAAATCAGGTTTGAAGCTGTTATTTTCTGAAATTTAAAATTTGAATTGTTCAAAATTAGTGATAAAGATAGATGACTAGATTAAAATGATAGAGCATGATTTTAGAAAATTTTAGGAAAAAAACCATCACATTTGGAGTTAGTACGAGGGAGAAAAACTATTTACAAGTTTTTGCTGAATATTAAAAAGAGAAATCACACTTGTTCATTATTGATCATTATAAACAGTTGTGCTTTTACTTTTTAATCTCTGGGTAAAATTTGTAACTAGTCTTTCTCCATCATACTAACTCTAAATGTGATGATTTTTTTTCTAAAATTTTCTAAAATCTTGCCCTATCAAGTTACTGTGTTGATTTGGTCATTCTTTTCATTTGACAAAGTTTGCGCACTTTAAATTTTCAAATTTAAAAAAATGACAAGTTCGAACGAGATTTTCAACGATTAAATGATTTCAGCTGAAAAAGTGATGAATACCAAAGTTGTATAACTCATCAAGATCTACAACTTTTATTTTGATCATTTCTTCATCTAACAAAGTGATATTAAACATTGTTCACAAATCAACATGTTTCTCGTATAGTTCTGAAAACTGTGAGTCATATGTGAATTTATAAACAATGTTTACTAATACTTTGTCACATGAAGAAGTGACCAAAATGAAAGTTATAGATAGTGATGAGTTCAACAACTTTAATGTTCACGACTTTTATTGTTGAAAACATTTATGGTTTCAAAATCTTGTTTGAAGTTGCTATTTATTGAAATTCAAAATTTTAACTGGATAAATTTGGTCAAATAAAAATATGATCAAAATAAAAGTTGTACATATTGATGAGTTCTACTACTTTGGTATTCATGAGTTTTTCATCTCAAATCATTTACTTTTTCAAAATATTGTTTCAAGTAGAAATTGTTTGAATTTCAAAATTTGAATCGTTCAAACAAAGTCACATGACAAGATGATAAAAATAAAAGTTGTACATGTTGATGAGTTATACAACTTTTATGTTTACCATATTTTCATTTTATTTCATTTAATATCATAAAATTATAGTCGAAGTTTTAAAATTTAAATTTTTAATTTTTGTTTTTTGTTTTCTATATTGTTTTGACTACAATTGTTTATATATATATTTTTTCATATATTGAATAATACTAAATATTATATTTGTGCATATACACAATTATTTTTATATTACTTTGTGTTTTTATGATATAAAAAATACAGAATTAATAATTTAAAAAAATAAAAAATATTTGTAGGGGCGGTTTGATCAGGAACCGCCCCTACAAATGCATTTATAGGGACGGCTGGATCAGGAACCGCCCCTGCAAATGCATTTGTAGGGGCGGCTGGATAAGGAACCACCCCTAGAAATAGTCGAGTATAAATAGGAGGGCGCACGGGAGAAAACCAGTTGGGCGCTGTCTTCTTCCTCCGACGTCGTTAGGCTGCCCACTTTTTGCCCCGCGCCCCGCCGCCGCCGCCTCCCGACGCTCGCGCCCCCTCTCCGTACCCCATCCTCTCCCGACGCTCGTGCTCTCCCTCGCGCGGTCCTCTCCCTCGCGTGCAGCGTCGCCTGCTCGCCCTCTCACCTCGCATGGTAAGCCATGGTGGCTAGGGTTTGAGCGGCACCCCTCTCCTACTCGTGCGCCTCCCATCTCCGCTCGCTCCGTCTCCAGATCTCTAATTCGTCTTCCTCGCAGAGCACTGCCATGGGGACTAGGGTTTGAACGCCACCGGTCGCTGCTCCCTACGTCTCCAAGCCATCAGTTGCGACCCTTGCCGTGCCGCCACCGCTGCCGCTCTCATTCCGGCCAGTTGGCCCGCGTGTGTGGTATGTAAGTCACAGGCTGGACGCGTCCTCATCTATTTTTGTTGTTAGATAGATCTGCTATATATATATGCATGAATGAATGGTGGTGGTTCCTGCACACGGTGTGCCTGATTGTGTAAATTGGTTAAATCAGTGTAAATACATGCAATGGCCTTGCTAGTTTTGGACAGAGTTTTGACTGTTAGGTTCAGAGAAATTTCTAGGAACTTGTCCTGGCAGCCTATGTGAGGTGTACAACCAAATTTGTAGGTTTTGGTGGCTATGTGATATGCTTATCTCAATCGCTTTATTCACTGGCTTGCATAAATTAGCAATATCACGCCATGTGCAGATTTTTCTGGCGATGTGAATTCACTTTTGGGTTGTTGTGCAATGCAACTGGCATGTAGTATGCCATAGCAGTGATACTTTTGGGAAGAGCTTTTTTTTGGGGTAAGGTTTATTATAGAGAAAACTCAAGTAGCATGCATGGGCGACCCATGTGCCCATTTGGCTAGTCTACGTGTAGGACCAAGTTGTAGGTGTTAGTGGCTTATGATATGCTTGTCTAAGTCAGAAGCAATTCGAATATCACCATCTTGTGGAATTGGTCATTTATAATACAAACACCTCTTGCCTGTGCTTTTGCCTTATTGCGAAGTTGACCTTTGACTGGGTTAGTTACCACCCGTTAGTACGTAACGTGGATGGGAAGGTAAGGTAGCTACTAGTTTGGAGAATATTCTATCTCTGTTTGTGGCAGTTAAGTTAGTTGGTGCGTGTGTAGAATGGCGACCCATGCACGCATGGAAGAGATCGAAGCAGCCAGGTGACGCCGCTTGCGTTACACATTTAATTTGCAGTGCTCTGCTCTGCTCTGCTGTGCATTGCTTTGCATGGAGGAAAGAGGGAAGTAAGAGAACACCTTTTACTATGAATCCCACAAATTAAAGTAGCTTAGCAGCCTGCATTCGAATCTCAATCTCTGGATGAATGGATCATATAATATATGGTGCAAGTTACTACGACTGTAGTCTACTCATCAGATGATGCCTGCATGTTGAGACTTGAGGCATGCATGTTACTAATTTTTGCAGCTGGATGTGGTTGATGCTAGCTATATGGTGCAAGTAGTTTACTACCAATCCGTTAACGACCTGCGATGCATTCGCTCCCTGTCCTGGTGTGAATGCACACAGCATGCAGCTAGCAATTGCTGGCCTGGTCTGCTGCTGTTGCTTGCCCCCGGTTGCATTTGGTTGCGTACCCTGTGGGGCTAGCAGTTAGCTTGCTTGCTTGCCCCTGGCCAGCCCATTAACTGGAATTGGAATTGGAATGAATAGTACATACGACGTATGCAAGGAATAAACGACATATGCTTGTTCCTTCGTTCTATGTATGTCCGTTTGTCCATTAACGGCAACTACTACATGAACATGATATACAACATCGCATCGGTCTGCTTTGCCGCCAGAGCATCGGACATTGTACAACTTTATTAGCTTCTTCTTCTTCCTCCTCTTCTTCATAGCTTCCATTGCATTGCATTGCATTCCTAGCTAGCAGCTACAGAGAGACGCTTCATATAAAAGCTACTTTTACTTTTTGGTCATCCCCAGCTGGTTTGAGTTCATTTGATATTTTGATTTAAGTGATGCCGAATCATTATAAATTGTTATTGTGAACGCATTTTTGTTTCTGGAACCTTTACTTTATGATCTGTCTGTCACTCTGTCTTGTGTGCTGGCAACAACAGCTGGTGCAGTGGTGCATGATGTGGTGGTTGATTTTCTCTCTTTTGCATCTGTATCTTTTTGCCAATAATTAGGACACTGAATTATGCACTCTCTTTTTTGTTTCTAGATTTAATAATCGTATTTTATTGGATGTCCATACTACATAAAAGTTAGTTTGATGAGCTTCACAATGATGGCTTGAAAATTAAAACAAAGTTTTATTTCTTTTACTTAACAATAACAATTTAGGAAATACTTGTAATCTATTTCTGTTCAGCTATTTTCTGGTTATGTCTTTTGTCCTTTTAGTTACACAGACATGTGTTGGGATAAAATCTACTAAGTCTTGTAGCTGGCATTCATAATCACTATTTTAACCCTTTCTTTACACTGCTCTTAGTTCTAGTTGAATCCTCTATGGTCTATCTAACAATAATTTATATATAGCAGATCCCTCCCGCGGCGAGCGGCCATGGTGCCCGAGCACTCCGGCCTCACCCTGGTGCATCTAGGCCAGTACTTCCCCCAGGTGGCTGATCTGATTGGACACTTCTCCTGGTGAGCTACTCTTTAGATTTTGCTACTAAATTCTCATGCCAGTGCAAATTGGTTCATTTGTTAGGAATTAGTAGCGCAACACCATGTTTCAGGCTTTCAGTCATTCAGCGACAATGGATTTTACATCATGCTTAGCTTCTGGTTCAAAGGCACACGCATGGAACTAGTCAAAAACAATTAGCTAGCAAGTACATTTTTTTTAGGTCTGCTTCCGCTGTTTGGCATCTTGCCAGACTGGTTTGTGCAGTTTTTTTTTGCCTCTTTTAATAAAAATCTCTGCAGTGGGGGCCTCTCCTGCTGTTCTGCATACCCCTTGCCGGAGCTTATCTTCAACTGCAGTACCCCTTGCTGGAGCTATTTCCTCCATTGCTTATTTAAACTGTCAATAAATTGGCTTTATTTCCTATCACATTGTCAACATGGTAGTATTAATGCTTGTATTCTATCACATTGTTCTTATTAATGGCTTTATTTTCTGGAACACATTGGCTGCTACTTCTATACTACTGTCCTACTACTACTGCTGCTGCTGCTACTGTTCTACTACTACTCTATACTACTCTAGTGTTGGCTGCTCTGTCCTCTTCTCTATACTCTTAGAAACTACTATTGCTACCAGCTGGCTGCTAGCTACTCTCCTAGACTACTCTACTGAACTACTACTACTCTACTTGCTACTGCTAGCTACTCTCCTAGACTACTCTACTGAACTAAGTTACCAGATTTTGATCTGCAGGGGTCTTCCAAACATGTGGCAGTAGTCAACTATTTTTTGACTATTTTTTCTATCCTCTATGTTTGGAAAGCAGCAGCTACTTGTTTTTACACCTTTTCCTCTCTATGTTTGTTAAGCAGCTGTTGCTTTTTTTTGTCAAATCTCCTCACTCCTCTCCTCTTCTTTGTTTTGCCGATGATGAAATTGTCTAAGTCCATACATTATATGGAATATGAGCTGATGATCAAGAACTTATGAGGAACTTGGCATCATTAGCAGCTGCCCCCTACATTACCTTCTCTCATCTTCTCTGTTATGATGCCTTGATGCTCCAAGTTCAAGATCAGATGATGATTGACATGTTTCTGAGGCCTCTACTACTGCTACTTCTCGTTTTTTATATATTGTTGTTTTATATGACTACTTTTGTTTATAGACCTTTTTTATTTCTTATACCTTCTCACGTACCTAAAGTACACTTTCTTGCATCTATTAGAACAAAGTGCGAAATAATGTCGCGGACACCAGACAGTGCAGCCCGATGCCCTGAGCATGATGAGCAGTTCGATAACGAGTTAGAAAAGGATTTAGAAGTGATGCTTACTCCGGAACAGTGTGACGAGGAGGAAGGGGGAGCAGAAGAAAGAGCAGGAGAGGCTGCTGAAGGCGAAACAGAAGAGGATGATGACTCAGAAGAGGGATATGTAAGTCTCGAGGATTCTTTCCCACCTGAAGCTAGAAGGAGGTCAACGGAGGAAGATTTGGACAAGGATTTTGACCCGAACGAGGAGGTAGGGAAAAAGCCTTAGCTTATAAATTTTGCTAAAGCTTTGGCTGTGTTACCTCTGCTAACACTTTGACCTGTCGTATATACAGGTCCCTCCTAAAACTCAGAAAAGACGACGTCGACGTCCGTGACATCTTGCTAGATAAGACGGAGTAGAGGAAAGGAGAGCAGAGGCCACAGCCACAAAGATGGATCACGATGCCTCTGCTCCACAACCTCAAGAGACAACCACGACTACCATGAATAAGAGGAAATGAGGGGATAGAAAAGGAAATCTATATCCAGATAAGACATGCTATGTGATAACGGAGGTCGGGCCAGCAGGGGAGATCCTTGAGCCGAAGGAATTAAGAGGACGATTCCGTAATGCGATCGGGGCCCTAGTAAGAGATAAATTGAACCCAGCAATCCCTAATTGGAAAGAGGTACTGTAGAACAAAAAGAATGAACTATGGGATAGACAGCTGATGGTCAATTTTAGATTTTCGGAGGGTAAACACGAACCGGTAAAAAAATGCTTTCAGGAATGAAAAAAGACCCATAAAGGATGACAAACTCTTAGAGCTCGTCGGCGACCTTTGCAACTTCATATTGGACCAGCTTATACACGTCAAAGACGCCTACCATGACTAAGAGTCTGACTTAGGTAGAAATTCTCAGTACCAACACCTTCGTGAGACTAAAAGGCTAGCTCTAGGATGTGGATAACAATGTGTATGGAATTTGTATATTTAATGATGGATTGTATATATTCTTATGAATTGGACTTGTAATTGTAGTTTATATAATACTATTGTGCTTGTAGTCGCGTTCCGAACGTTGGTCGTGTGGTGTTCGGCAACGCGAACGCGGTTTGGAACGTTGGTCGTGGGGCGTTCGGCAATACGAACGTGGTTCGGAACGTTGGTCGCGCGGCGTTCGGCAACGCGAACGCTGGATGGAATACGCGGAAACAAACAGTTCTGGTTGAATTTGAATTATAAATTTAATTTTTTTTTGCGGAAAAACATACTGTAGAGGCGGTTCTAGATTGAACTGCCCATATAAACAGGTATTATAAAGACGGCTGGCATTACAGCCGCCTCTACAAATCGATTTATAGGGGCGGCTGGTGATTGAGCCGCCCCTACAAATCAATTTGTAGGAGCGACTCAATCATCAGCCGCCCCTAAAAATAGATTTGTAGGGGCGGCCTAGGAACCGCCCCTACAAATATATAATTTGTAGAGACGGTTCGGCAGGAGCGGCTAGCCAAACCGTCCCTACAAAGGGTTACCAGCCGCCCCCTAAAAATGTTTTTTTCAGTAGTGAGTAACACCGCTAAAGTAATAGCCAAATAGCATGAGTTTATTAAAGACAATATTATATTGAAGATCCCAAATAAAACTCAATAACTCTAAGTGGTGTCATTATTTTTATAAAAGGACTCCTTGAAGTTGTTTCCTGTGCTTTTTCTCGCTTGCAAACCACCTCGGACATATAATAAAGTGTTCCAGAAAGTATTGTATCTATTTTCTTGGACACCAATATAGTCATGGTGGATTTTGTAAGAAATTCAGATTTGGAAATCAACAAGAATTGAACTTGGTTGTATTTCTAAGATAAAAAGAAAATCCCTTTCTCTGTGTATCTCGGCCTGCGCCAACTCGTCGGACGGGAGATACACACAACACAGCCGTGCAGGCAGTCCCAAACCCTAGTCGATGGATTCCCAAACCCTTCCCATGGAGCCGCCCGCCATTCCCCTCGGAGGCGCGGAGGACCTCATCAGCGGCCTCCCCAACGAGCTTCTACACATCATCCTCATCCGCCTGCCGTCCGCCGCGGCCGCCGCGCGCACCAGCGTCCTCTCCCGCCGCTGGCGAGGCGTCTGGGCCCACATGCCGGAACTCGTCCTCGGCGGCAGCCCTGCTCCTGCGACGACGCCCTCGGCCCTCCTCGACTCCATCGACGCCGCCCTCAACTCCTCCGCCGCACCTACGCTCCGCAGCCTCAACATCGACGTAATCGGATTCGACCGGTGTGACATCCCCGCGCACCGTATTTCTCCATGGCTCCACTTCGCCTCCCACCGCATCGCTGGCAAACTACGTCTCCATCTCTATCTGAGGAACTATGCCCAAAGGTACGGGGACAACATGGAGGAGCTCGCGCTGCCGATCTGCGAGAGAGCTACGGAGATCGACCTTTACATCGCGACTTGTAATGTTTTTCTCCGGCCGCCGCCGACCGGTTCCTTCTCGTTGCTGACCGATCTGAAGATATCATGCGCCGAAATGGACAGTGGTGAGCTGCGTGTCGTGTCTTCTCTCATTCTCTGCAGTGTCCGCGCCTGCGGAAGCTCCATCTTTTTGTGTTGAAGCTCAAACCCGTCCGCGACATCTCCATTAGCTCGGAATCTCTGCAGTCCACTTGTCCTCATGCACTGGCAAGCTGGAGGTTGTAGCTCCAATGCTGCAGGAGATTATTGTGTATTCAACAGTTGAGGCTTGCATTGTCGCCTCCCCGAAGCTGGAGAAGGTTGTCTGGCTCGATACCTATGATCCTTGCAGACACCAGTTTGTTGTGGTAGGGCGCCACCTTGGGTCTATCCATCACGCACTCGAACACTTCGTCCACACGGCTGATGGAGAGATTTGATACCACCAGTGAGCTGACAGTTTATCTCGGACTTCTGAAGGTATGATTGTTTATGTACATTATTTCATGACAAACCGAATATTATTGTTTTGGATGGTACATCTGGAAACCATGGAAAAATATTCTACAATTTTGAAAAAGGTAGCCAAGCTGAACTCAATGCCAAAAACCAACAAAAATTCAGACACAACTTATTATTGAAAAAGTGGAAACCCATGTATCTGATTCCCTTGTGGCCATTGCTTACGTGTCCTTAAGAACTGTGATAGCTGTTCTGCACGCATGAGTTAAAATTAATGTCACTATAATTCTTATTCTTATAATTCATCGATCAATAGGGCCAATCTTATTCCATTCCAATCATTAGAGCTGAAGCTTTGAAAATTCTGCATGCCCTACTACTAATATTTTGCTGATTCCATCTTCTCATTGACCTCAATGAATTTTGTGCCTATGGCAGTGGCAGGGGATAGCGGGATATACGACCTTCCTGAAGGAAATGGAGAAGCTTCCCATATGTGAAACTCTTGTTGTTGATTTATTGACGAATCACCATGTTTTTGCACCAATGGTGTTGCATCTTCTTAGGAGATGCAGTTGTATCCGGAAGTTCAAAATAACTCTTTATCATTATACTCCATCAGAGGTAATTTCCAAGTTTTTAACTTTTGTGAGACTCTTGTAGCAATGATAAGGGCGTACCCAGTGCAGAGAGCTCCCGCTCTGTGCGGGGTCTGGGGAAGGGTGTCAGTGGCAAGCCTTACCCTCGCCTATGCAATGCGAGGAGACCGCGACTCGAACCCGGGACCTTCCGGTCACAGGCGGTAAGACTCTACCGCTTGCACCAGGCCCGCCCTTCACTCTTGTAGCAATGAAATGAATTTTTAATCATGTGAATCTCTGCTATTAAGGAACTGAGCCATAGGTCTTGACTGACACTATCTCAGGGATTAATATTTATCACTTCAGCAAGGTTTTTTCATGGCCAAAGAAAAAATTAATTCCTATCAGGTAACCTTTACATGAATATACATCTAAAGTTTAGAAGGCATTAGTCATCTAAAGTTTAGAAGGCATTAGATGACACCACCTCATTTCTCCAGCTATGCATGCTAGAGGAAATTCATTTAACAGCTGAACCATATGCAATGTCACAACACATTAGCTAACAAGCTGAGCTTTTCTTTTTAAAATTTGAAACAAATGCAATGTGGTTGGTCTAGCTGACACAACTGAGAACAAGAAAGGTCTGCTGATTCACAATAGTTAGTCTAGCTGACACAAATTCCAAGCAAGTTTGTTTCACAATGGAAATCAAGAACTTAACAACGCAAACCCAAACTGTAGTGGGTCCTTGTATATATATGTATATGATAGAAGGATGCGAGGGGATCTGAATGTCCCAGGGTTGTGTGGTTGTGACATGGTCTTGTAAAACTGAAATGTGTACAAATGCTATGTATCACATTTGCGTGCCTGTTGAGATGAACTATAAGTCTGACGCTCCCCTCCCCAAAGGGTGGACGTTGTCTGTATTGCATTTGTTTCTATAGATGAGATGTTTGCTAATATTTTTTTTTACTTATTTTTCAGTTGCCGTCATGTATTATGTCGGATTGTCCTTGTCATTTGCCAGAGAATTACAGTTTGGATGACATCACCTTTAATTCACTTGAAGCGATAGAGATCAGTTTCTTTACAGGTTCAGCCGAACAAGTGGAATTTGTGGAGTTGTTGCTGTCTAGATGCAACAAGGTAATCCTTAAAAGGGTAGACTTTACAGTGCCGTCTGGCCCTGTTTCTTCAGAGATCATGGAGGTTGTCCAAAGGATTCGCAGCATGTGTCATCCAAACAGCAAGGTCCAATTTAATGTGAACTGCAGGGAGGTGCCGAAGCCATAATATAGAGGGCACCCATGTGTCATCCTCACTCCACCTGGTGCTCTGTCTCCGTGGTGGTCAGTAAGCCATGGGTCATCGAAGCTGCTCTGCCTGGGTCGTCTGGTGCCTTTTGTATCCATTGAGGGTGCCTTCTTTGAAGCTATGGGAGAGAGTTATCGAGCATCGCTCGGGAGCAATAACGCGGGTCTCTATAAACCAATTTGGTTTCATGCCCGGAAAGTCAGCCATGGAAGCCATTTTCTTAATAAGACAAGTTATGGAGCGATATAGGGAGAAGAAGAAGGACCTACATATGGTTTTTATTGACTTGGAGAAGGCTTATGATAAAATATCAAGGAATGTTAGTGGTGGGCTTTGGACAAACATAAAATCCCAACGAAGTACGTCGGGCTCATTAAGGACATGTACAACAATGTTGTGACTAGAGTTCGAACAATTGATGAAGACACGGATGACTTCCCGATTAGGATAGGACTACATCAAGGGTCAGCTTTGAGCCCTTATTTATTTGCCTTAGTGATGGATGAGGTCACAAGGGACATACAAGGGGACATCCCGTGGTGTATGCTTTTTGCGGACGATGTAGTGTTAGTTGATGAAAGCCGGACAGAAGTGAATCAGAAACTGGAGTTATGGCGTGCGACTTTGGAGTCCAAAGGTTTTAAACTCAGTAGAACTAAAACTGAGTATATGAGATGTGACATCGGGACTACTACTTGGGAGGAGGAAGATATTAGTTTGGAAGGTCAAGTAGTGCCTAGGAATGATACCTTTCGATATTTAGGATCAATGCTACAGAGAGACGGGGATATTGATGAAGATGTTAGCCATAGAATCAAAGCAGGGTGGATGAAGTGGCGGTAAACATCTGGTGTTCTATGTGACAAAAGGGTACCACAGAAGCTAAAAGGCAAGTTTTATAGGATGACGATTAGACCTGTTATGTTGTATGATGCAGAATATTGGCCTACGAAAAGACGACATGTTCAACAGATAATTGTCGCGGAAATGCGTAAGTTGCGTTGGATTTGTGGTTATACAAGAAGGGATCGAGTTCGGAACGATGATATACGTGATAGATTAGGGGTAGCACCAATTGAAGAAAAGCTTGTCCAACATCGGTTGAGATGGTTTGGACATGTCCAACAGAGACCTCCAGAGGCACCGGTGCGTAGTGGAATCCTAAGCCAGAATAGTAACGTGAAGAGAGGCAGAGGAAGACCGAAGTTGACTTGGATAGAGGCAGTAAAAGGAGACTTGAAAGGATGAAATATATCCAAAGACTTAGCCTTAGATAGGAGTGCTTGGAAGACAGCTATTTATGTGTCTGAATCTTGATTGCTTCTGCTAGGTTTCAACTCTAGCCTATCCTAACTTGTTTGGGACTTAAAATGCTTTGTTGTTGTTGTTGAGGGTGCCTTCTTTGAAGTACATCTGTGTGGTTTGAGTTGTGGCTGACTTTAATTTCATGGGCGGCTTGTGTCCCTATGTGTCTACTTAAAACTTTCTTTGTGATCTTTGAACTTAAATCCTCTGTTCTGGCAGTATGGTTTAATCATGAATAAGTTGTGATCTTTAAACTTAAATCTGTGTTTGATATAGTTGTTTTTGTATACGACAGTTAATATTGCCTGAGATTAAATTGGTTGGCAAGAGTTTCATTGGCTGTTTTATTTGGCACCTCCAGATTCTGCTGTCTCCTGTTTCTACTGAATAGCTGTTTTATTTGGCACCTCCAGATTCTGCTCTCTCTTGTTTGTACTGAATGTTTACTTCAGATTCTGGCAATCTCTATTTTTGAGACTGGGTTTTGTAGCTTAACATGTCTGGTTTTGAGTTTTTTTTTTGCTACTCAATATGTTGCTTATTACTAGATTCGGATTGCTAGTTGTATATTACTAGACGCAGTTTCAGATTGTTAGTTATTGCTCCTGTTTCGGATTTCTTCGTAGTGTATGTACTCGCATTGGAAAACAACCGGAGCGGAGTTAGAGCAAATGCGAGAGGAGCGCACTTGTATTGTGGATGGATTTTTAATGTAGGGATATGTATAAGATTAAAAATTGATTATAATCACTTTTTTTTTTAAAAATATCCTTAGGTGCGTCAGTACCCCTACACTGTATATAGATCCACCCCTTGGAAACAATTATGACGCTTCAGAAAATTTAGAATTTCAACTGAACTGATACTTTTTTTTTGGAATGAAATCCTCTGTTCTTTGTTTCTTTTTACACTTTTGATGAAAAGTATCATAGTATTTTTTTTAAAAAAATCATCTGTTCTTTGTTTCTTTTTACTCTTTTGATGACAAGTATCATATTTTTTAACATAATTTTAAGCCAAGTTTTGAAAGTCGACGACTACGACGCGCCTAGTCGCTAGGCTACGGCCCGGCGCCTGGACTAGGGGGGGGTAGTCGCCCCTCAAGTCGATGGGAGCGCCTAGGCGGCGCCCAGAAGCCCTAGGCGGCGCGGAATCGACTCGAGTCGGCCCGGGTTCCAGTAGGCACATAAAATATTACTGTGGCGGGCGATGGCTGCTGGAAAGGTTGGCGCCGGGAGGGGATTGCTTGTGGCCATGACGGATAAGGCCGTGTATGGGTACGAAGGGTTGCACGACGCTATTCCGCTGCCAGCGACGCTCCTCCGCCGGGAAGCGGCTTCCGCCGGGCGCCGACGCCTCCCCGCCCCGCCATCCGCTCCGACCTCGTCCTCCTCCTCCTCCTCCCGGTCTCCGCCCAGCTCATCCTCCTCCCGCGCGATCGGCCACGAAGGGCCTCCCCGCTGCCAACTCCCCCGCCGCCCAAGACCCTCCCGGCGGTCATCTCTCAGCGGAGCCCCAGCCCCCAAGGCCGACGCCTCAAGCCGAAGGTATGTCCTCCCCCGCTCGCTCTCTGCTCCCTTGAACTGCTCTGCCTGCTTCCCTGCTGCTCTCCTCTCCTCTGTTTTTAAAATCTGAAGTATGAATCTATGAATTGCTGTAGTACTGCATGTATATATCATGATTTCTGCTATATAAATATATATATTATGCTATATATATTATATATTATACTAAATTGGCAAAACGCCTAGCAAAATGCCTAGCATCGCCTAGGCTGGACTAGTCGCTAGGCTAGGGATCATCGTCTAGATTTCGTCTAGCGTATAGAAAAACTTGGATTTTAAGAAGACGTGGCTTGCATGTACAGAAGAGATGAACTATAATTACTTCAAAGGAAAATTTAGCAGACTTGACCATTTCACCTGTGCCCTCCTGTCATGGTGATCATCTCTTGACACCACAGTGTACAGCTTCACTCCATTTACTACTGACCTTTAATTTTACCACTTCCTGGTAAGGGATGATCTACTATCTAGACCTACCATCCTAGTGAACCTGCCGTTTTAGCCCCATGTCTCAGTGACTAGTGTACCAATATTATTTAGCCCACCAGTATGTAGTGAAATGAGAGATTCTAGGTGAAATCTTCAACAAAGCTATGTAACTACTCATCTCATGCTCACTAGTCAGTTCATATCCATCGTGATATATTAATTGAATATGTATATTATAACTTGCTGGATCAAATGACAAAATTGTTATCACTTTAATGTTCTGACCATTCAACATAGCAGAAAAAAAAGGTCCTAGGATTTGAAGAATTTGAAGGTCAGTGTAACTTATTGTTCACTAGTTTTCAAGTTTTTTTTCTTTAGTAGGTGTAGGTCTACTAATTTTTTAAGATGTCTTTCTATTCGCCCTTCTTGGGTGTGAGAAAATTCGAACAATGTCACAATCTATGACAAGAAAACTGTGATAATCTAATCTTAGGAGAGTAAATTCAAGTTGTATGGGTGTTCTCACTACTACAGAATTTAACTGTAGGGGCGGCTCTAGGGCCTCTGTAGGGGCGGCTGCGCCAGCCGCCCTTTCCAGGGTGTTCCTATAGAGGGTGCCTCTGTCGGGGGTTTCCTGACCACCCCTGCAGTGCCCTCTGTAGGGGCGGCTGGTGTTTTCAGCCGCCCCTACAGTGCACTCTGTAGGGGCGGCTGGTAATATCAGCCGCCCCTGTTGTGTGTATTTGTAAGGGCGGTTCAATCAAGAACTGCCCCTACAGTGGATTTTTCAGAAAAAAAATAATAATTCAAATTCAAATCTGATCACATATATATATATAATTCAAATCAAGTAACAACAATCTTTTCTCAACTCTGACATATATTTAAGCATTTCCAGAAAGTACACCAATTCACACTAAACATTTTAACACTGGTTTCACAAAATCACAACAAGCAAATACAACTAGAATAATAAAGTTCAAACATTTGCTCTAGCCAATACTGAAAATTCAGTACATTTGATGTAGTCACAACTACTGTACTGTGAGGTTACTGCCAATTCATATTTTTGTTGTACAGAAGACATCAAGGTTCTTTAATTTTTAATCTTTGAATCTGCAATTAGCAGTAACGAAGTAGCTGATACTGCACTGTGAGGCTGATTAACGCATGAGCAGGGCAGGGTACTAACCTTGGTTGTTTTGTATCATCACATTGCTCGAAGGCATAGTAAGTGTTGTACCGAAACATCGCCAAGCTTGTGGTAGTCAGCTTTTGCAGCGAATCCACGTGCTGAAACAATTCAAATGTAGAATTAAACAATTTGATCCCCTCTGAAAGTTAGACCAAGGAACTGTATACCTGTTCTTTTGGGCAATAGAGAAATCATAGTTAACTGTAATGTAATGTTGAGAATAATGTAATCGAGTGCTATCTGTCATGTCACATAAGAATTACAGATCTATCTGATAGAATGCATAAAGAAAAAAGACACATCATCTGGTTTATTATTTTCACTTGGGCTATGTGGGCCTTGGCACTTGGGGTGGACAAAAATTGCTATCAGTTTAGACAGGACAGACCACTTGGATAACTGAAGAAAGTTGCACATCTTTAGAAAATAACCCAAATGGTGAAGTGCAACTACAACTGGTTGAAAGAGCACTTCCAAAACAGTAAAGACTCAAGTTCTAATTTTGAAAGTGCATTGGTATGCCAACACATGGATATGAGAGGTAGATCATTAAAAAATGAAAATACGTACGTAGAAATTTCTTTCCTAGCTAAAAAGTGTATACTGATCCAAGTCTGCTTGTTATATGTTTTAAAATCAATAACGAAGGTGCAGCCAATTAGGCTGATTAGGGGAAGAAATCATGGAGTACAGATTTACCTTTGAAACAGTTGGTAAAAGAATTCCACATATAAGGAAGCTGACATCCTTGCCATATAAAGGGCACTTTGTAAGATTTCCCTAACAAATATGTCAATTATCATATTGATCACTGCATCAGGTCTGTAAACTTTGGTCTTCAACGTAGAAATGAAAATTGTATTCTTGGTACTTTATTTCCCTACAAGCATTTTAGAAACTTTCTATAAATGAGAATTGGATCGAGCAAAGAGAACTGACAGTCAGCAAGTGCATAGCTTTAAAAAAGAATTGTGTATACTTGTGTGTTATTACTTAACAGCGTGTGTACTGATTAGCACTGCATACTCTCTGATTCTGGTTCACAGTAAAATCTATTGCAATCACAGTACTAAAGAACCGACGATCAGCATATACTGCAACAACATGAATGCCATGGCACCATTGTTACCTTTCTGTTTGGTTGCCATGCTTGGGTCTCTGGTAGGTACAGATTCAGACAAACATGTACGGTCCTTGTAGGCAAGCACTGGATGTTCACATGATTATACGAGTGTATATATAGTATCAGGGCCATTTCTTCACTTTCAATGCAATTACAAAGGTTCATATATGAAATATGCAGATCTAACATAACTGAGAGAGAGCATGTAAATTTATATCTACCTTGATTTTGTTAGTGTTATCCATTTGTCTTAACTAGGAGTATGGGCAAACGGTAATACTCAAAATTTAAACATGGTTAAATCTCCATTCCAGTTACTAATCAGCACAAACCTGAGTGGACCCCTGTGCAAAGCAGCAGCTGTTCAGGCATTTTTCGTATGGATAAGTTTCCAGAGGAAACCACAATATACAATACCTAAAATCCAGCTAAAATTACCAAACCAAGAAAGATTGGTATACACTGGTTCAGAGGGCACAAAAACAAATAAACGCTCCTGTTCAGGCACACCAACAAATGTAAGCAGAATATACAACCGAAGTCATGAATACTGGAAACCTAAAATAGCAAACCAATTCAATTATTTGGGGGGGAAATCACCTACTTAGTTGTGACTCCTCGTAGATCATCGCATTAATCAGGCAATCAAAGAAATCAGAACTGGACTTTGTTGTTGAACGCGTCTGTGGACCAACGCAATTGGGTACCTGCAACAACAAAAAAATATTCAGAGGCAAATATCGCAGTATAGCATGAGCAATTGTTAACAATGGACACAGAGGAGGGAGAGAGGTCTACACACGCCGGAACCTGGGCTGCGCCGCTAGGGTTTGCAGGCGACCTCAGCACGTGGAGACGAAGGAGAGAGAGAGACAGCATTACCTGGATCGCGTCGTGCCGGAAGGCTCGCGCGCGGCGGATCCGGGTCCCCCGCTCCTCCGGTTAGCCACCGCCGCCGTTGTGGGTGAGGAGCACCGCGTTCTGCATGCCATTTGTGGGGAAGAGGTGGAGGGAGGGACGCTCGGGCTTCGGAGCCGCCGCCGCTGTGGGGGAGAGGGAGAGGCGCCGCCGCTGTGAGGGAGAGGGAGGGCCGCCGCTGTGGAGGAGAGGGAAAGTGAGAGGGAGGGGCGATGGGCGAGACGCTCGGGCCTGAGAGAGCGGAGAGGAAGAGGGAGCCGGTGATTCCAGAAGTCTAGACGCGTGGACGATGCGGGACGGTAGGATGCGGATCGGACGGTAGTGGTGGAGGTACTGTTTATCTACAGTGAAATGTGAGAGGGGTGTTGGTATACGGCTTTAAGAGTGTAGGCTAGAAAATTAAAATCAAAACTACTAAAATAATTTTGAGACACAAATGATCTCAAATGAAAATTTGATAAACATAAAAGTTGTAGAGGTCATGAAGATATACAACTTTTATTTTGGTCATCTTGTAATTTGACAAAATTTGAACCTTTCAAATTTGAAATTTTAAAAAATAATAAGTTCAAACCAAAATTTGAGACCCAAAATGATTTCAACATAAAATGTGATGAATACCAAAGTTGTTCAACTCATTAATATCTACAACTTTTATTTTAGTCATCTTGTCATTTGACAAAATTTGAACCTTTCAAATTTGAAATTTTGAAAAACGACAAGTTTGAACCAAAATTTAAGACCCAAATTGATTTCAACATAAAAAGTGATGAATACCAAAGTTGTTCAACTCATGAATATATACAACTTTTATTTTGATCATTTCTTTATTTGATAAATTCTTAGCACACATTGTTCACTAATCTTACACATGTCTCATATAGTTTATAAAACCATATGAGAGATGTGTCACATTTGTGAACAATGTCATTACCACTTTGTCATATGAAGAAATGACCAATACAAAAGTTGTAGATCTTGATGAGTTATTCAACTTTGGTATTTATCACTTTTTCAGCTGAAATCATTTGGGGTACCAAAATCTTGTCTGAAAGTTGCATTTTTTTTAAATTCAAAATTTAAATTGCTCAAACTTTTCATATGTATATATTGACAAAACCAACAAAATAAATTGATAGATAATGATTTTAGAAAATTTTAGGAAAAAAAATCATCAGATTTGGAGTTAGTATGAGGAAGAAAAACTACTTACAAAGTTGACCCACAGATTAAAAAAAGAAATCACACTGTTCATCATGATCATGTAAGAATCATCTAGAACAGTGTGATTTCTCTTTTTAATCTGTGGGTAAACTTTGTAACTAGTTGTTCTCCCTCATTCTAACTCCAAATGTGATGGGTTTTTTTTTCTAAAAATTTCTAAAATCATGCTTCAACATTTAAGTTTGATCAAACTTGGACGTGACAATGTTTTACACAATTTAAAATTTGAAATTTGACAAGTTCAAACCAAATTTTAAAACCCTAAATGATTTTAGATGTAAAAGTGATGAATATAAAAGTTGTTCAACTCATCAAGATCTACAACTTTTATTTTGGTTATATTGTCATTTGACTAAATTTGAACCTTTCAAATTTGAAATTTTAAAAAATAACAAGTTCAAACCAAAATTTGAGACCCAAAATGATTTCAACATAAAAAATGATGAATACCAAAGTTGTTCAACTCATTAATATCTACAACTTTTATTTTAGTCATCTTGTCATTTAATAAAATTTGAACCTTTCAAATTTGAAATTTTGAAAAACGACAAATGGGCACTGCAGGGGCGGCTGCTGATTAAGCCACCCCTACAGATCAGCCCCAACTGTAGGGGCAGCTCAAGTTACCAGCCGCCCCTACAGTGCCATCTGTAAGGGCGGCTGGGCTGCTGGGGCCTGAGGACGCCCACTGTAGGGGCGCCTCCAACCTCAGCCGTCCCTACAGTAAAAATGCCCTCGTTCCTACAGAGGGAATCTGGCGTAGTGTGTGCTTTGGAACTTCTATTTCTATTTTTTTTGTGTGTGTTCTTTGCAGTGTTCTAACTTCTTTGTTTTGCTTTGTACTTAGCTGTGGTTTGTTTTTCAAGGAAGCTATGTGGCGGGTCATGCATCCAACCTAAGATAGAGATCTTAGCAGGAAGTCGATGACACTGTTTAAGACGTGTGCTCTCGGTGGCCCTCGATGAAGAGGTCCTGGATGTAGGATCAATGTGGCATGTGAGTGCCGGAACACCAGTGGTCACAACATCCTTCTGCCCGATGAGGAACATGTAGAGGGGATGGGGATCTCCTCTTGCTCAGATGGCTAGGGATTGCAAAGGTGCAGATCTCTAGGTTGGTCGACAACGAAAGGTGATGTTGGTGCCTGGAGTGAAGGTGTTGACGTCATTGTTGATGAAGCCCATCTGATCCGTACAAATTAATCTATGCACATCCTCCCTACCTAACATGTCAACTATTGTAGGATCAAAACAGAACACTGCACTCTTGTCTATCCCACTCAGGGATAAAAAGATCAATTCACGCCCACTTAGCACCGTTAGTGGTCAAACCTAACGGAAGGGTCGTAAAAGGAAGCAAAGTTATATTTCTGGTCACATAGATAACTTCTAAACTAAAAGATAAAAAAATGGAACTTTGTTAGGGCAAAAAAAAAGTAATTCTCTCAAATAATTGCATTCACCGATTCACTCCATTTACTGCTGGTCTTTTACCACTACACAAGGTCAGACCTAGATCCTGATAAACCTACATATCAGTCCCCACATCTTAGTGACTCTGGTGCACCAACATTTGGTCTAGCAATATTATCTCTATGAATGCACTTTCACACATCTTACCTTTACGAGCATCTCTGAAAGATTGGTACCGGGCTGCCATGTCTCGAGATTGACGAAGTCACCGTATGCATCTCTTTGTCGGGGTATGCACTCACCACCGAAAGAAACAACGCCATTAAATCATAGAAAAAAATTTAAAAAAATTTAAGCACCCGTATCAAGTCAAAAACTTAAATATGTGTGTACATCATTTAGCTCCAAAACTTGCTATTATTAATCGGCTTAATCTGTGTCAATCCGTGAGGTAAAGAAGATACTTCTGAAAGGAAGTTAAGCAAAAGGAGAGTGAAGGAGACACATTTTTTGTTTTGAAGAAAGAAAAAATTAGTTTATATACTTCCTCCGTCTCAAATTATAAGTCGTTTTATTTTTGTTCTAAGTCAAACTCTCTAATTTTGACTAAATTTATATAGAAATGCACAAACATCTACAACATCAAACATGATTTATTAGATAAAAGAAATATATATTTTGATAATGTATTTATTTGATGTTGTAGATGTTAATATCTTTTATGTAATTTTGATTAAAATTAAACAAGTTTAAGTTAGAACAAAACTAAAAAACTGATAATTTGCTATTTTACGATTAAAACAGAGGAGAATGGTTCCTTCTTTCCGCGCTTTGGGCTATTTGGTGGGCCATAGCAGGCCGTCCGAGTCCGCCGCTGCCGACACCCCGTCGGATGGAGGCAGTCCCAAACCCATGGAGCCGCCCGCCAGTCCCCTCGGAGGCGCGGAGGACCTCATCAGCGGCCTCCCCAACGAGCTTCTACACATCATCCTTGTCCGCCTGCTGGCCGCCGCGGCCGCCGTGCGCACCAGCGTGCTCTCCCACCGCTGGCGAAGCGTCTGGGCCCACATGCCGGAAGTCGTCCTCGGCGACTGCCCTGCTCCTGCGACGACGCCCTCGGCCCTCCTTGGCTCCATCGACGCCGCCCTCAACTCCTACACGGCACCTACCCTCCGCAGCCTTAGGATCGACGTCAGCGGAATCGACCGGTGCCTTGTCAGCAAGCTACGCCTCTGTCTCGATATGAAAAAAGATGCCCGAAGGTCTGGGGGTATAAGGGGGAGAAAATAGGAATTTTACCATTATGGAAGGTGGGCTTCGCTGTTTTACCATCCCGCAACGGGGCTTCGCTCCTTTGCCATTACAAAACATGTACAACCGCTAGAATGCCATTCCGTGAGTTTGGAGCTTAGAAAAAAAGAAAAAACGAAATTCTCTTTCAGATTTGTCCTTCCCCTTTCCTCCTCTACTCACGAGAACACGGACGCACGGAATGGGGAAAGAAGAAACGGATCGAGCGGTGCTTCTTCTCCGAGCGGGTGCTCCTCTGCTTCGCCTTCTCCCCGGAGCCGAGCGCCACGACAGCGGCGACGCCAACGACTCCCGTTGCCCACCGCGCGTCTGCCCCGAGCGACGCCAACACTGCTCGTGTTCGCCGCCCCCATAGCCCAAGGTCAATGCCTTTGCGCGTCGTCTCCGGATGCAGGGCAGGCAGCAGGGCGGCGCCACGCGCGGTGGCAGGCGGCTCCACGAGGAGATGTACGCGTACCCCAGGAACCGCTACACATGCGACGACATCGCCGCCTTCAACGGGAGACAGGAGGATGCGGTGGGCGCCGAGGCACACAGGGCGGTGGCGTTCGTGACCAAGGACCCGCCCAGGAGAGAGATGACGGTCAATCAGCTTCTCGTCAAGGTCAACCAGCTACATCATCTCCTCTTCCTCCGCGGCCATGCACGCAATTTGTCTTTGTGAAGTTGGATCATGCATGTAGACAATGCCGCCCGTTTCGTGCATTGCCATATGAATTTGTTAATGACCAAATAATGAATGCTCATCTTCCGATGACTTTGTCACAGGCTAGTTAAGGAGAGCGTGCAGCTCTACTGCGAGCTTACGGAGGCGATGGCCATGCTCAAGCAGTTTGCGGAGATGGAGACCGTGGACTACGAGCGCATGCATGCCCTCTTCTGCGATCTCGCCAAGCAGATGGAGGAGCTAGAGACCTTCTACTTGTGGTGCAAGGTCTTCTGCGTGTACTGCCAGACCGACGTTCCGGCGTGGGAGAAGATGAATCGGAGGAGCATGATCCGTTTCTTCTTTCCCCGTTCCGTCCGTCCATATGCTCACGGGAAAAGAAGAAAAGGGCAGGGGCAGATCTGGAAATGAATTTTGTTTTTTATTTTTTCTAAGCTCTAAACACACGGAATGGTCTAGCGGATTTTACATGTTTCGTAACGATAAACGAGTAAAACCCCGTTACGGAATGGTAAAACAGCCAAGACCACCACCCATAGAATTCCCATTTTCTCAGGAGGACGAGCTCGCGCCGGTCGACTCCGCTGACGTCGATCCTGAGGCGAAGCGGAGACGTCGCACCGGTCGCCTCCCAGCGCCTTGTCGGCAAGCTACGCCTCTGTCTCGATCTGAAAAAAGATGCCCGAAGGTCCGGGGGTATCAAAGAGGAGCTCGCGCTGCCCATGTGCGAGAGAGCTACGGAGATCGACCTCAGATTCCGGACAGATTTTTTTCTCCGGCCGCCGCTGACCGGCTCCTTCTCGGCCCTGACCGATCTGATGATATCACGCGGCCAAATGGACGGCGGCGAGCTGGGGCGCGCCGTGTCCTCTCCGCAGTGTCCGCGCCTGCAGAAGCTCGGTATCTTTGTGTCTAATCTCGGCCCCGTCTGTGACGTCTCCATTTTTTCGGAATCTCTCGAGTGTCTCGACTACAGCGTCTTGGGCACCGGGAAGATGGAGATCAACGCCCCAATGCTCAAAGCCTCCACCAGTTTGCTGTGTCCGGGCGTCATCTTCAGTCACTATATATATCATGCACTCGACCTTTCTTGGAATACTCATATCGTCCACACGACTGATGGAGAGATATGATTCTGCCAAGGGGCTGATAGTTTCTCTCGCACTTCATCGGGTAATTTGTTTATGCACAAAATTTCATAACAAATTCAATGTTAAATGTTATGTCTGCAAACTAGAGAAAAGATTTTACAATTTTGTAAAAGGTAGCCAAGCTGAACACAATGTAAAATTGATAATTTTGGACACAACTTAGTGAAAACCCCTGCTGCTTGCACTGAAGCCATTACTTCCCTATCCTTAAGAACCGTAATAGCTATTCTGAAGACACGAGTTAAGAGCAACTTTTCTATCATTCTATTCTTATAATTCATCAATAGGGCCAATGTTAATTACTTTGTTTCAAGAATTAGAGCTGAAACATTGGTAATTTTGTAAATAAAACTACTGATAATTTGCTGATTTCATCTTCTCATTATGAAAATTGTGCATATGGCAGGAAATAGCTGGATATGTGACCTTCCTGCAGGAAATGGATAAGAATCCAATATGTGAATCCCTTATTATTAATTTCATGGCGAATCACCATGCTCTTCTGGCAATGATGTTTCATCTCCTTAGGAGATGCAGCTGTATCAGGAAATTGAAATTATTTCTGGATCCGAAGGTACTTCTAAGCTTTTAGCTTTGTGTGCGACTATATCTAATTTGTTGCAGCAATTCTATGTATTTTGAATCATGCGATCTCAGCTATCAAGGAATTTAACCATAAGTCTGCACTCACAGTATATCAGAAACTAATATTTTATCACACTGGCAAGGCTTTCTAATGGGCAAATCAAAAAATATTTTTTTATCATGTGACTTTTACTGTTTTACATGAAGGTAAGTATAAATTAGTATATTAGAACTCGTTAGTTATAAAATATATAGTTATATAATAAATAAATTAGATTACAGCTCTACATTTCTCCAGCTATACATGATGGAAAAGGAAATTCGTTTAGCAGTTCAACTAGAAACCGAGGCGTGGCTTTGCCGCGCCCTACTAGATCGTCCAGGTAAGGGTGGTTTTTGCACTGAACATTGATCTTGGGCCCGCCATGCAGCTTGCAGTAGAAAAGGGATGTCAAGTAGATGTGTCTTGCTTGAATATTGGGCACTTGCACTAAGTTAGATTCCCTCAAACTTAATTTCTGTCTTCTTCACCCTGATAGTAGTCGATTAAGCTAATGAAAACAGTTCATATATCAATTGATGTAGAAAACAATAGACTGGTACCAGGTATTCGGCCAGGTTGCAATCAATTTCAACAGTTCAACACATTCTGAATTCTTCACATATTACACGGTTTTAGTGTTGACAGGTCTTACCATTTTGTTTTTGTGAAAACATAGAAGTCTGTAGGTGAAGTTGAAGTAAAATAACATTGTCAAAACAAATAATAATTAGTGCGAGGAAGATTTATTATTGTGCTACTGCAGAAAAGGGTTGCAATTGCGAAATAGACAGCTTGCTTTCTCAGTGCTTATGAATGAACAAAGTACCATATTATGTATGCTGACAGTATGTAGGTATTGAACAACAGGGAGAGAAATTGAGAAGGAGCAAGCTCATAATGCAAGAATAATATGAAACTTATATAATTGAAACTGAGCCTGAATCTATGGTGAAATTATTTTCATTCATCACAGGATTATATTGGATGTTTACACAAATTTCAAGTACCTTTTTGAAGCAACAAAGTGATCATCCATCATTGGTTTCCAGCACCGCTATGAACTCAGAATTTTCGATAAAATATATATCAGTACAGTACTCCAGATTTACAGAGAATCAAAATAGGACTTAATGGTTGCCTTGGTAATCGTCATCACCTTCAATCGAGCAATCCTACATGTATCATTAGTAACAAGCGCTATAACCAATGAGGCCCTGTACTCAGGTAGATAGTAGGCTAATCTCTTGATCCCCATGATGATAACAAATCGTGTTTCCACTTCACATCAAAGCATCAAGGAGTGTAGATACATGTAAGATTAATGTGGTAATCTCATACTATCAGGCAGCGATGAATTGAAGGAAATACGTTTTCAGTATAATCACACTTATTTCAATTAATAGAAATATTCTTTAGTCTATTTTTTTGAAAGAAAAAGGGCAGGAGCTCTGCCTTGCATTTAAGGAGGAAAGAAATATTTTTTAGTCTACAACTGCCCTGTTCGCTTGGCTGATAAGCCATGGCTGAAGGTACTGTTGGCTGATTTGTTGTGAGAGAAAAATATTGTTCGTTATCTGAAAAAGTACGGCTTATAAGCCAAACGAACAGGGCGAACACCATAGTTGGTTCTTTTTTCTGAGGTACTCCTGTGAAAGGTGGAACATTGAACTGTTATAATATGGGAAAGAGATATATGTGCAGGTATAGACTGACAGATGAGCTAAAAATTAAAGAAAAGAGTTAAGCTTGTGGAATGAGGAAACTAAGATGGGTAGCTGCTATAGGTGTGGCCAAACATGAAGAGGCCATCTCAAATATGACAATGCTGATATTGTCCTCAATGTTGTGAAGATTAGTTTAACTTAAAAAGGGCCATACTGAGCTATACTCTACATTAAGAAACTACGATTGTTTCCTCATGGCTAACCTGGTATATCCTTCTCCAAAGGCATTCACGTTAAACTCTCTTTGACCAGGCTCTGTTTGGTTCAAACAACACCTGCAAGTTTAGGTAAATGCCCAAAAGAAGCACAAAACGAAAGCAGCCACTAGTTGAGAATCTTACCTCTTACTGAAAATGAAAATTTTAGCAAAGTATCGATTAGAGAAATCTCATTTTATTAATAGGCTTCTTCCTTGGATGTAATTTTCTGCACCTAGGGTATAGTTGCTTGTCCATATAGTAATCCTCGCTTGCCGATGTAGTAATCGTCGTCTTCTTCCATCTTTGCATATAGTAATTTGTAAAGAACTGCTTCAGGTAGATCAAACCATGATTGCTAGAAGAATCCTGTAAAACAGTAGGCTACTCAATAATTATGCAAAGCAATAAGAAAAAGCACGAAAATGACATGTGGAGTCTTTTTTGTTGAGCATTCCAGATGCAGTCATGGACTAATTGCCATTGAATGACATAAACATCTGATATGAATTGTCATCGCAAGTCCGCAAGTTAAAACTTCTCTGTTCATGTTACCAAAGCGGGCTAGGCATTGTGTCAAACACATGACATGCAGGGTAGATGAAGAGGACGTGAAAAAAGATCATGTTACCAGGGAAGGGATTTGAGCAGGTAGACAAAGAGGACTTGACAGGGGCGGAGCTACAGGGTGGACAGGGTGGGCTGCGGACCACCCTGCAGATTTGGCCCAAAGTCTAGTACCCCTCAGTATTCGGCCGGACTCTGCTGGGCTGGCCTATGTGCTTCTGCTGCCGGATCTCGATTGAGCCTGAGCGACGAAGTCCAAGCGACGTCCACATCTCCGCGACCTGCACGTCTTCTGAGTTCTGACTCCAACCGTCCAAAGTCGTACTCGATCTGTATTTGCAGCAACAGAGCAGCCGCTGCCCACCGCTCGGCCAGACGTCGGAGTCAGAGGCAAGGCTAGCAAGTAGCAATGCACAACCTGTACGTTGATCTTGAATCTTGATATCCTTTCTTCTTTACTCGAGTTCTATCATGTTTCTCTCTCTGTATCAAGTGATTAAACCCTAAACTGCTAAAGTGCTAACAGGAGATAATCAACAATCTACGATTCAACTTCAATTCAATTCATGGCAAGTATTGCATCTGCTACAGTGCTACGTCCAACGGTACCCCGTACGTAGAAATAATTTAATTTCTATTTCATCTCAATTTTAAAATTTTATTGTAGGACTGAAATAATTTAAATATTTAATTAAAACATTGGGCTTGCTTATTTCTCTTACAGATTTGTTGAAAATGAAGAGGAGTGGTGATATCGCCTCTCTTTTTTAAAATATGAATCAAAGAAGAAGGCTTCTTCTCCATCTCCTTCACTGGCTGCCGCTGTTCCAGAAGAGGAAATTGAATAACAAGAAGGTGGACCGGATAAAGATAGAGTGATTGAAAAAAATGTGGCTCCAACTCCAGTGTCTCCAACTCCAAGTCCACCAGTTTATGATATTAGTCGACTTCCACTTGATCCAGGGAAAAGACAGTCCATTGCAAATTATCCTGTTAATGATCAAGATGCAGTTCGACGATCTTATATCATTAAAGGCCCATACCAACCTTATGCTCATGAATTTAAAAGTAGAAAAAATAGACATAGGGATCGGCAATTCAATCCTATATGGTTTTATAAATATCCTTGGATTGAATATAGTATCAAGAAGGAAGCAGCATTTTGCTTTGTGTGCTACTTGTTTGCAAAGGAGAAAACTAAAAAATCTGCATTTATTGAAGGTGGCTGCAGAACTTGAATAGAAATGATGCACTTGATTTACATGTGGGTGGTGTAACAAGTGCTCACAATGCAGCTCAAGAAAGATACAACTTATTTATGACTCCCCATGGAGCAATTGATGATAAAATTGTGAAGGTGGATAATGAGGAGTGGCGTCTCTACAAGATCAGGTTGACTTATTCACTTAGATGTTTGAGGTTTCTTTTGAAGCAAGAGTTAGCATTTCGTGGGCATGATGAAAGTGAAGAGTCTAGCAACAAAGGAAACTTCATTGAGCTTTTGAAGTGGCTTGCAGCAAATAATGAAGAGGTGGACAAGTTCGTATTGAAGAATGCTCAAGGTAATTGCACTTTGACTAGCCCAGACATACAAAAAGAAATTATTCAATGCTGTGCAATGGAGACTAGAGATCAAATCATTAAGGAAATTGGTGAAGATCATTATACAATTTTAGCTGATGAGTCTAGTGATGTCTCTCATAAAGAACAACTAGCCCTTTGCTTGCGTTATGTTGATAAATCAGGAAGGCCATGTGAGCGGTTTCTTGGAATTGTTCATGTAGATGATATTACTTCATCATCACTTAAGGAAGCAATTCAATCATTACTAGTTAGTCATGGTTTGACTATAACTCAAATCCATGGTCAAGCCTACGATGGGGCTAGTAACATGAAAGGAGAGATTAAAGGGCTAAAAACCTTGATTATGAAAGAATCACCATCTGCTTATTATGTTCACTGTTTTGCACATCAACTCTAATTGGTTCTTGTTGCTGTTGCCAAAGACAATGATGATTGTGTGTGGTTTTTTGATCGAGTATCCCTCTTGCTAAATATTGTTGGTAGTTCTTGTAAGCGTCATGGCATGCTTCGACATCACCAATATGCCAATGTCATGAAAGCACTTGAGTGTGGTATACTAGAATATGGAAGTGGGTTAAATCAAGAGATGGGGCTGCCTAGACCTGGTGACACTCGGTGGGGCTCTCATTATAAAACTATGGTCAACATGATTGCTATGTATCCCATAATTCGCGATGTACGCATAGCTCTTGGACAAGATACTTCACAAAGGGGTGAATGGCCAAAAATACATACTATGGTTGGAGTGTTTGAGTCATTTGATTTCATTTTCAGTGCTCATTTGATGCTTGACATTCTTGGACATACAAATGAATTGTCTGAGTGTTTGCAAAGAAAAGACCAAGATATCATTAATGCAATGTCACTTGTCCATTTGGCAAAGAGTAAAATGCAGCAAATGAGGTCTGAAGGGTGGGTTTCATTTCTTCAAAGGGTTACAATATTTTGCAACAAATATGGCATTCAAGTTCCTGGAATGCAACATAATTATGTGCCATATGGAAGATTAGCACGTTTTGCTCAAGACCAAACAAATGATGATCACTTCAGAAGAGAAGTATATATTGGAGTCATTGATAAAATTAGTCAAGAGCTTGACAGTCGGTTTGATGAGGTAAATATGGAGTTGCTTACTTGTATGGCTGCTTTGAATCCAGCAGATTCATTCGCTTCTTTTGATGCAAACAAGGTACATAGACTTGCTAAATTTTACCCTAATGATTTTTCAAGCTCTGACTTGCTAAGACTCGATCTGCAACTTGAAACTTTTATTGATGACATGAGGAAAGATGAAATGTTCAAAGGCCTAAACAATCTTGTTGACCTCTCAGTAAAACTTGTTGAAACAAAGAGGGATAAAGTTTATCATTGGGTCTATTTACTTATCAAATTGATATTGCTTCTACCGATGGCTACTGTAAGTGTTGAAAAAATATTTTCTGCAATGACCTTTATCAAGAATAAGTGAGAAATAAGATGGGTGATAGCATTCTCGATGATTGTCTAGTTACTTTTATTAAGCGGGATATCTTCTTACAATTGAGTGAAGAAGAGATCATCAACACTTTCATGGCTATTAGAAGGCGAAGGCCTGACAAAAAGAAGAAGAAGCAGTGACATATTCTTCTTCAACTATTATAGGTATGTAATATTTCGATCAATTCTATGTTAAGAAAGTTGTACTCGTCTATTTTATGAACTCTATATGCCCTTTTTTTCCTTAATTGTATTTTGTAATTCATATATTTGTGTACTGACAAGTTAAATTTATAGCAGTTAAAAAAATTTAGATAATAAACCATTGTAGCTATAAATCCTAGCTACGCTACTGGGACTTGAGCAGAGGCTGGCCTGCTAGTGCACCATGACGAACAGCTCATCGTTGAGACTCGAGATCATAGATATTGCAGAAGTACTTGCTCCCTTTGGGGACCACAAGCCCCCACCCTGCGGCAGCAGCTAGCACCGCGGCCGGCGCCTTGGCGTCGCTGTCCAGGAACCGTACCGCACGGATGTTGGCGCCGGCCTTCTTCTTCTCCGGCGCGGGCGCGAGCGCCCCGCCCCCCGCGGCCACCGTGGCGGCGGCGATGCTCGTACGTATGGGCCGCAGGCGGCGGTGCTGCGACGACCCCGCCTTCGACGACGATGAAGCCGGCGATTGCTGCGTTGGGCGAATCTAGACTGGGCTCTATCCCGCGAGTTCGCGTCGCGCCGGCAAACTCCCGAGGTTCCGATGGGTCTGGAACTGGGCCGAAAGAAATGGTGCCTGCACGGACGGCTCGATTGAACTCAGCACGTGAATTGAATGGCCGAGAAAAACTGGCGACGTGGCCCAATGAACGGCCTGAGCTTGGCTCAGGTTTAGAGACATAGAGATATGCAATGTCACAACACATCAACTAATTAACTAACAGCTTTTTTCCCCTAAAAACAAATGCAATTTGGTTGGTCTAGTCGACACAAGCGAGGAGAGTAAGAAGGGGCAGCTGATTCACAATAGTTAGTCTAGTCGATACTGGTTCCATGTAAGAAAGTTTGTTTCACATAGGATCAAGAACTTAATTAACCCAAACCCAAAACAGTATTGGGTATACCAATACATGTATATGATAGAAGATTGCTAGGGGATCCGAACGTCACATTGTTGTTCGGTGTTGCATAGGCTTGTAAACCTGAAATATTTAGACATGCTATATCACATACATTCATGATGAGAACTAGGCCCGGTGCTCTCCTCCCAAAGGGCAAACATGAAGGCCCTCTTTTGGAACACAGGAAAGCAAAATCGCAGGAATAGGAAAATCATAGGAATATTACATGAATGTAGTTGCAAAACAGAGGATTGAAAACACATAGGAATTTTGATGGAGTGATCATTTGGACAGAGAAACGTAGGATTTCTACCAAGAGCTTTGAGTGGATGTTAGATTTCCTGTAGTTTTCCTCCAAAACAGCAGGCAAAGGAAAAATTCCTGCATTATTCCTATACTCCATTCCTACGAACCAAATGCATGAACAGTGGAAATTCCTATAGGATTCCGATCCTATGTTTTTCTTGAATTTTTCCTATGAACCAAAGGAGACCTAACATCGTTTCTTCGAGACATGTCCTGTCTGCTAACATTTTTTTTTACTTATTTTCAGAAGACATCTTGTTCTGTGTCAGGCTGTCCTTGCCTTCTGCCAGAGAATTACAGGCTGGATGGCATCGCATTTGATTCACGTGAAGAGATTGGAATCAAATTCTTTACAGGTTCAGATGAACAGGAGGAATTTATGAAATTGTTGCTGTCTAAATGCAACACGGTAACCCGTAAAAGGGTGGACATTACGGTACCACTTGCCCCTAATTCTTCGGAGATCAAGGAGGTTGTTGAAAGGATCCACAGCGTGTGCCATCCTAACAGCAAGATCCAATTTAACGTGCACGCCATGCCGTTGGCCTCCTAATATAGAGGACGCTCATGCAATAGCCCTTCAGTTGTACGAGAATACTGCTAGAAAGTCTAAGGGATTGAAGATCACAAAGTTGCTGCAATTTTATGTTTGTTTGGTTCTGAGCAATCAAAATTGTGGAAGGGAGTATATAACTAACATTTTTTGGTACTAAAGAAATTCCTACAAGCTGGTACCTCAACAGAGCTATATCAGGGCCACAGGTTTTCTCAGCTCACACGACATGGTTAGAAATTAATCTGAAATTTGCTTGTTTTAGTCTGGTATAGGAACCCGGGATTGTGGAAATTCTGGGGTTTAAGTCAAACCTTAGTGCAAGGTTCACCTTTGATTTTTATTATCTGGTGTGTAGTAAAACAATGCTTTATGTTTTGGCTAACTTTGGCTCGAATGTTGAACTGATAGTTTCAATGAAGTGCAATCTTACCCTGAATTTTGATAGTGAACCGGCAAAGGTGGAATTATGATTGAATTTGCTTGACTTTTTATTTGGACTGGTTAAACTTTGTCAATGCCAATTGTAAAGCAACGAAGAACTTGAAACTGGTGAAATGTAAAATGCAAAGCTCGAATACATCTTCCTCATTACGCCATGATTCTTAGGGATGGGAGGCCAAGGATTATTGTGTCCATGTTATTAGATAGGTTCTTTTTTGTGAGACCCCGCTAAATGGGCCAAGTTGGGCCGGTCTAATGGGCTGGGCAGAATAGTACTGTAGCATCGCGGGAACACTGTAGCTACGGGACTTTAGCCTAACCAGAGGCAGTGCCGAAACAGCTTAAAAAATCCGCAACTTTGGAGGCTGTTAACTTTGATTGAATCTTTTACGCGAAGCGAGGATGAAAACGTAAAAGAGTTAATTAGCAGGTGTGGTCCAACCTGGGTCGGCATTACATTATTGTACCTAGAAGCTTATACAAATTAAAATTAAACTGTGTCAAAAGAAGAGAGAATAATTTTGACTGATACTTCTGCGTGAAATTAAAAAGAACAAGTTCAACTGTTCAAGGATGCATTATTATTTTTATTTGATTTGACATGAAAAATGATGGCCCCATGGACCAAATAAATGGGTTAATTAATTCAGTATTCTGCCTAATTTTTTAAAATTTTTGGGGCTGATCAGATTAATTAGACTATGGTTTTGTAAGAATACTGGACCTATAAATAATTTCTAAATAATTTGGGACCTATTCGTAAAATTTTGGATTTTACAGCTCCTTCCTTATTTTTTGTTTCTTTTTTTATTTTTTTTTCTTGAATTATCCCCAACGCAACCCAATTCATTGTTGGGCTGATTTCATGTGTTTTCCTGTCTTCTGCATACGAGACCTTGTTTTTTCGGGAAACTTCTACATACGAGACCTGTAGCGGTTGGTTCATCCCATCCTCACTTTGGGCTGTTTGCTAGGCCGTGGACCGTGGACCGTGGGCCGTGGCAGGCGACACCTCCACGCCGGAGGCTTCGCGACCGGCGGTAGATCTCCCAAACGCCAATCCCATGTCCCAACCCTTCTCCTGGTCTATCTTTTTCTCCTCTCCACCAGAGCCCAGTGCAGCCCATCCGGACCTATCCTTTCCTCCTGGCCCATCGTTTTTCTCCTCCTAACCAGAGCCCAGTGCAGCCCAGCCGGACCAATCCTTTCCTCCTGGCCCATCTTTTTTTTCTCCTCCCTACCAGAACCCAATTCAGCCCATCGGATCTCCGGAATCATCCCGTCCGCGCAAACGACGAGCGCAGGATCGGAACGACGAGCGCGGGAACCGCGGCATGGCGCCCTATCGCCGAACAACGAAGCGATTCTGTACGTAGGACTAAAAGCATCTGGGTGCGGGTTCGAACAGCATTTGGGCTGCTTAATTTTATTATGTTGCCGGCCCATGGAACAGGAACAGGAACGTCAGATTTGTTTTGCTTTTTTCTTTTTTATTCTGTTTTCTTTCTTTTCCTTTCTTTTTATTTTTTCCTTTATATTATTTATTTTTCAATTCTTGATTATTTTTATTTTTCACTTTTTCTTTCTTTTCATCTATTTTTTTATTCTTCTTTTCATTTTTATCTTTATATTTATTTTATTATTATTATTTATTTACATGTTTATTATCATTTTTT
Organism: Miscanthus lutarioriparius; assembly: GCA_904845875.1. Classification (NCBI taxonomy): domain Eukaryota; kingdom Viridiplantae; phylum Streptophyta; class Magnoliopsida; order Poales; family Poaceae; genus Miscanthus; species Miscanthus lutarioriparius. The sequence goes on along the minus strand of CAJGYO010000016.1, from coordinate 18,622,621 downwards.
CTTTCTTTTTTGATCTTATTTTCTTTTCTTTTTAACTTTTTTTATTTTGTTTTTTCCTTTTCTTTTTACTTATTTTCCCTTTTCTTCTTACTTATTGTTTACTTTTTTCTTTTTTGTTTTCTTTCTTTCTTCTATTTTTTTCTTTTTTATTTGTTTATAGTTTTGTGTTTTCATTTTTATTCTACTGTCATTATTGTATTTTATATCATTCATTATTTTGAACATAATTTTTTCATTTTCATGTTTTCTTCTTCTATTTCTTTTTTCCTTTCTATCTCTTTTATATTTTTCTACGAATTTCTTGTTTTCATTTTGTTTTATTTTCTTGTTTTTTATTTTACTTTAATTATTTTATATTTCCTACATTCTAGGAGATATATGTTATGTTTATGTAGCATATGTGATGTTCATAAGGTATACATTTGATGTTCTATGATATATTTTATAGTGTTCACGTTGTATGCACGTGACGTTCTATAATATATTGTGATGTTCAAGTAGTATAAATGAGATATTTTACAAGTATATTTTGTTTTTTCATGTTTACTTTTTTATTTTTTATATTCCTTGAGATGTTATGATGTTCATGCAACATACATGTGATGTTCTATGATGTATTTTGTGATATTCACGTAGTATATGTGGTGTTCTATCGTGTATTTTTTTAATATTCACGCAGTATACATGTGATGTTCTATTATGTATTTTTTATGTTCACGTAGTATATATGTGATGTTCACGTAATATACATGTGATGTTCTATGATATACTTTTTGTTATGTTCATGTGGTATACATACGACGATCTATGATGTTTTTGTGACGTTCACGTGGTATACATATGATGTTCTATGATATTTTTTTGTGATGTTCCTGTGGGATACACGTGATATTCTATGATATATTTTGTGATGTTCATGTAGTATACAATGATGTTCTATAACGTATTTTTTGATGTTTGCGTAGTATACATGTGATGCTCTATGATGTATTTGTAATGTTCACGTAATACACATGTGATGTCTTATGACATTTTTGTGATATTTTTATGATTGTGTGATATGGTTTATAATAGTATAAATATTTCATAATTGAGACCAATCATGTTCATTGTGTAGTGGTGAGGAAATATTCATATAGTATCGGTGAGATGTTTTGTGGTATATTTTAGGTTTTTACGTGAACTTTTTCCTTTTCATTATTTTTGTTTTCCCTTATGCTTGTTTGTCTTTTATTATTTTTTTAATTTTTTATATGCTACTCCATTCGTTTCAAATTATAAGCCGCTTTGATTTTTTTGGTATATCTATTTTGTTATGCATCTAGATATAATAATATGTCTAGATACATAATAAAATGAATGAAACAAAAAAGTCAAAGCAATTTATAATTTAGAATGGAGAGAGTATGTTATTATTTATCTATTTCTATATATTTCATATATTTTCTCATTCATTTTTCCTCTATTTTCACAGATATTATAATACGATTCACATGAACGTAGATTGTTTTTATCCTAAATCTAAAATATTATTCTCCTTAACTTAGAACATTGTTTTATGATGACGGAACATTTTATCATGGACCTAGAACATCTTGTACGTAATAAAAAGAATTGTTCTATCTTCATGAGATAAATGTTCGTCAATAGAATTTTATCTAAATATATCCATGTGAGATCTTGTTTTAAAGAGTTTATTGTAAGGAATACAATGGTGCAATCGGATTTTAATTCCGATACTTTGGTTTAGCACTATGACTTTTTGTTTACTTTAAAAAATAATGGACATATGCTGATGTCATCAATTTCAGATCTTCCTGCCTGCCCAGTAAAGAAAACGCAAAAAAAAAAATGCCGGCGCACACGCTTTCTTCATGAAGACATGCGGGATGAGCGAGGCAGCTTGCGTACATTGGCCGGACGTGACGCAGAGGCAAATTAGCACAAAAATCATTTGCTAGTGACCACACGCGCGGGAAATATCAGCGCGTTGGCTCCGTCCGAACGGCCGGACTCCAACACGGCCCTCGGATCTCTCCTTTCGGTCCACGCCAGCTTCGGTTTTTTTTTTCAGCCCAGCAGCAGGTGGGTCCCATTGTAAGTCTATATATATACCTCTATATCTATAGATAAATGCTCGGGAGCATGTATTTTTTTTTGTTGACAATTACGGCGATGGATTTATAGAAAGCAATAAAATTCGCGTGTATGCTTTGAACGGAGGATGATTCATATCAGATATGAACGATTGAGGGTCAGCGCTGTTCTTTTTCCTCAATGGCGCTGGATGAGCCGAGGAGGATATCCGGTGCAGCTATAAGGTCCGAACTCTGGACTGGCAGTTAAACCAATCTTGACCTGTCCATTTGAATATCAAATCGATTCTTCCTACTAGCTTGGTGTACAGTAACACGATTTTGTCGGTGTTTCGAACCGTCTAGTAAATTTGTGTTTACGTATCTGGTCCGGATGGTGTGTTTGGAGAACACAAGAATTTATACTGGTTCGGACGGAATGTCCCTACGTTCAGTTTGAGGTTGTCCGTGTTACCGGCACTTGTTTGCAGTAGGAGTTACAAATGGGCGAGAGAGGGAGAATGTCCCAAGTCTTTGATGGAATGATCGAATGGAGTTGAGTCTAGTTGAACTCAGTTCCTTTCAGCGTTGAGCCGTCTCCTTCGTGGGGCGTCCTGCTCCCCTTTTATAGTTGAAGAGGAAGACGCATATTACACGAGAGAGAGAAAAACGGGGAGGAAGAAGGCCTCCGGAGTCGCGGCGCCCTTCATCTCCTTTACACGGGTCCCGTCAGTCCTATAGATGATGACGGGGGTGGCTCCATGTCGTGACCCTGTTCATCACTGACGCTATACATGGGCGTCGTCAGCCTGTCGCGACGCTCTATTTCGTTCCGGCGGGCGGCATGGTTAGCAGATACCCCCGTCGGAAGTCGTACAGGGATTAGGTAGCATAGCGCCGGCACGCTCGACACTGTTGGTGACGTAAGTCCTCAGGTATGGCCCGTCGTGACCGTGGGTCACGTCAAGACGCGCCTACTCCCTTTCTGGTGTCAGAAGTTTGACCCTGGGTTCGTACTCTTAGACCCGTAGTGGTTGGAGGCGGTACGGACCCCGTCGGGCGAGGCGGAATCCCCCTTCGAGGGGTCTGGCGAGGCGAAGTCCGCGCCCGAGGAGTCGAACGAGACGGAGCCCGCACCCTCGGGGTTAGAAGTGACGGAGCCCGTGTCCGAAGGGTCTGGCGAGACGAAGTCCGCGTCCGAGGGATCTGGCGAGATAGAGCCCGCGCCCTCGGGGTCGGACGACACAGGGCCTGCACCATCGGGGTCGAGCGACACGGAGCCCGCACCCTCAGGGTCGTGCGGGACGGAGCCCGTACCTTCGGAGTCGGGCGAGACCAAAATACGCTCTTGACCATCCGGGCGGGTTAGTGTTCACGACCATCAGCTTCCTTCTTCCAAGTATCCCTAATGCTGATACCCGACATATCTTACTATGATGTTCACAAGCTAACGTCTTTGGTACAACTCTGCTTCACTTGTCGTGGTTTTTTTTTGGTTTAGCTGGTGGTCGGTGGTGCAGCTCATTGGTTGATCTGCAGCCTGTTCGCTTGCTCGTAAACGATCGTAAATTTTTAGCCGGGAATAATGTTTTTCTCTCACACCAAACCAGCCAGCAGTAAATAATCCACGATACGATATGGCCTCCCGAACAGGCTGCTGAAGCTTGTTTTAGAAAAGTGTCTGGCAGACCTTATTCAGTTGGAATTTCCTCCTCGGGCGACGCTTAAAAAATAGCTTCTTCTATTTATCGAAAACCATAAAAATGTCAATAACATCCTTCAATTTTTATTTTTATTTCTTTATTTTTTTCTCACTTTTTTCCTCGGTTGATTTTTTTCTGATTCCTAGAATCCGATCCTTTGGTATACTCCCCAGAGTAGTATCCGGTGATTTTTGTTATGCCGGTTTTTTTTGTTTTTTTTACCGGAGATATTGGAGATTTTGTTGTTCTGGCGTTAGACAGTCCGAATTTTTTTTGATTTTTTTCCGATCGTTTTTTCCATTCCGTTCTGGCGTTAGGCTGTCCGTTTTTTTCCCGATTGTTTTTTCCGTTTCTTTAACCCGGTCGGATCAGTTTTTTTTCCCGGAAACTTTTGGTTATGCGGTTGGATGATTCCCGTGGGAGAGGCGACCAGGGCGGGGGTGCAGATTGTTTTTTCCGTTTCTTTGGGCCCGTTCGCTTCACTGAAAAAACAAGTCGAAACATTGTTCTGCCTGGAAAAAAAAACTAAAAAGTACGGATTATAAGATAAGCGAACAGGTCTTTAACCCGGTCAGATCAATTTTTTTTCCGGAAACATTTGGTTCTGCGGTTGGACAATTCCTGTGGGAGAGGCGATCAGGGCCAGGGCGGGGGCGCAGATGATACTTTAGTTAATTTTTAGGTAAAAATAAAAATAAATTAGATTAATGTCCGTACGTTGCACGAAAAAATAATAATGGTGGAATAATTTAGTTGAACGAAAAGGTGCAACTTAATTACTCACATATGGTCCCTTATGCTAACAGGCTCGTAAATGGTTTTTTTAAGCACTCAACGACTATTAAGAGAAACAAACATAACATTTCTAATCCATTTGAATTTAAAAAGGTGAGGACACACACTAACGTGCGAGTGCTTCTTGAATTAGATTTTGAAGGGACCGATAGTCTCTACACCTAATATATGGGATAGTATGTTAGTAGAGCTAACTATCATTTGAGTTTGATTAATTAATCAACAATGCATCTATGCAGTTCGAATTCTGAACACTGCCGTGGAGGAATTTATGGATGTACAAGTAACTACAAGTTAGTTAACCAAGGTATTGGAAAAAGAAAAGGAAATGGAACTTGTTCGAGTTCCTCCTCAAGTTGTTATGCGTTCCTCCTCAAGTTGTTATGCGATGATGCTCGATCTGCTCCTCGACGTCTCGGCGTGCTCCTGCGGCGCTCGGCGTGCCAAGGCCGAGTTCCTGTCCAGATGATGCTCGTCGTGCTCCTCAACATCATGGCACGCTCCAGCGGCGCTTAGCGTGCCAAGGCCGTGGAGGTGGGTGCTGTCTGCGTGCTCGTGGAGCTCCTTCGCGATGCTGTTAGCCGCGTCACCAAGCGCTGGCTCCTCCTGCTCAAGCGCCAGTGCAAGTACCCGGAGGGCTAGTTCGTCTTTCGGGCTCGTTCGTTTTGACCCGGAACGGCCCGGATCGTGGCCTGATCCGCCCGGATCGAATAGGCCCGGTTCGAAGCCAGGCCGGATCCAGAACGGCCGTTCGGTTAGATACGGTCCGGAATGCAAACCGGTCAATCCGGGCCTTTTTCCCCTCTCTTTGGCCCGGAACGGAGACGGACCCTCCTACGTCCGGAACCTATCCTGGCGACGGCGCGGCACGCGACTCCCGACTTGCGACGGAGCAGCACGAGGCGACGGCGCGAGGCATCGCGAGGGGACACGACGGCGCGGCACGAGGCGACGGCGACCGCTTCCCATCGAACACCCGCATTCTCCGCCGCCTTCTCGCCGGTAACGCATCGCCCTCGTCTCCCTTGCCCCATTCTCTCCCTGGCGCTAGGGTTCTTGCTCGCCTACGCTCCATCCGTCGCTAGGTCTGGGCTGGCGACGATGAGGTCCGTGGACCAGTTGCCGCATGCCCGTGCGCACATCTATCTCCCTGTCCTGCCTTTGCATCCGTCCCCTGATTCCTTCGTACTATATCCCCAAAGCAAGCAGCTCTCGAGTACAAAGCAACCACCACGAAATCAGACGCCAGCGACGAGCAAACCAAGGGAGGGAGGGAGGGAGGGAGAGCGGCGGATGGGGCAGTGCCCGTGTTTCGGCGGGTCGGCGCAGGCGGTGGAGCACGAGCGGCGGGCGGAGGCGGACCGGCGCGAGTCGCAGGACGCCCACACCAAGACCGCCGGGGCCGCGCAGAGGAGGTAAACCGTCTCAAAGTCCCAACCATCCTCCCGGGCCGCCGGCCGGCATCTGACCGCAGATTGGTGGTCACATTTTCTGTTGTAGCCCTCTTGTACTTGTTGGTGAATGCTAGTTTACCGCTGGGTGGTCATGTGCCTGGTTAGCAGTCATTGCGCGCTCTAATGCTGCAGCCACCGTCTCTAGAGACGATGGATTTCTGGAACCTTAGCCCTTAGGTTGTAGTGGATCTGTGGTGCTTTCATCAATATTTGCAGCCTGATCTTGCATTTTGTTTTTCTTTTCTTTTTCTCCCAGAACGGTACACAGTTGTCAGTTGTGTTACTGTGTATGATCAAGGAATTGAGGATTGAATTCTGCTTTACTTTTCTTTGGTTAAAAAACTATGAGTAATTGCCAATGTACATTTATAAGTTAAGTTAGCCTTTTTGTTGATTGTCATTTGTTCCCCACTGCCTTCTTTTGTTAAACTTAGGGTTTGTTAGCCTTAGGATTTGTCTACTCCATTCCCAATTTTAGTTACGGTTAACTTACACTGGATCTACGCTCGACATGTACTAGAGCTACGGTCATTATTTTGACATATAATTTCTAGGTAGAATTGGTGTAACTAAAATTCAGGTATAATTTAGAATTGGTGTAACTAAAATCCGGATGTGGAGAAGGAATACTTCACTTGATTCTTGCAACACTTTTAATCTGGATGCGATACTCCTTTAAAGCACCAAAAAGAATTCTTATAACATACTCGCAATCACAAGGTTCGGGTGTAAGAGATAAGTTTTTCACCAGACCATGATATGGCAAAACTATAGAGCATTATTATACTTTCTGCTTTCCAGATTTAAATATTTGATTTATGTTCAACTAAAAATGACAAGATATTGCTTACAACTATGCCTTTTGAATTCAAATGTTTACAAACCGAGTAAATAACTAAGAAAGCTTGCCTTCTCATCAGTACAAAAGTTCGAAATATGTTCTTCAGTGCAACAAATTGTTCAAGTAATTTTCCTACTAAACTTCCATTAATTGTTTGTCATGTTTTACTTTGGATTTGATATAGTACTACAACATTGAATTACACGCCAGATTGAGAGACGATGATAGATCAATCATGGGGCGTTCCTTGCGTTGGTTATTGGGCACGAATATACTGTAGTTCCCTTCCAAAGAGGGGTTGACTTGGCTCTGGGTTGATCCGCAGGACGCGCTCGAATTGAATCGAGCTCGGCTGTTGTAAATTTTATTGCAAATTTTAACTTTAAACATAAGCCTCATCTCTTGCTGCTACTACGTCATTTGCTCTAAAGCAACCCTGGGCTGCAGTTTCTTGGATGGGTAATGACTGTTAATCACGTTTCTAAACATGAGTACTAGTAGTGAAATACCTAGTTAGTGACGATCGAGATATATTTCTAGTCTTCTGGTGTCTGTTTTTGTGCTCTTGTCAATTGTAGCATTTACGTATTCTCTATGATTGTTGCTTCTGGACTGATGTTTCTGGACTGCTGTAGGGAGGTGGTAGCTTGCTCCTGATGTTGGAGTGCTATCTTGCTGTAGCATTAGCTATTAATAGAAAAAAGAGCATGCTGCACTCTTATGGAAAACTATTGGAAAACCTTGGAAAGGTAGGGTAGCCAGCCAATGCAAGTAGATATGGAGCTACACCTCTGCTCCTTTTGAGTGAATTCACATTGCAAGCTTATTTTGATTTGCTCTTTTTTGCGAACACGCGCTAGGGAAAGGAATGTCCCTTTGTTTCAGTCTGTAGTGAAGACTGAAGTTGACATACCTAGCCTATTAGCTCACTTTGTTACTTGTATTATTATCTAGATGATGTCTTGATTTGCCAAATGGTTTCTTATTACTTGTAGATCTCTCCAGCACCATTTAGAGTTGGGGAAGGTGAACCTCCGCTTTCTTGGGATCCGGTACCAACTCCAAAAGGTACTCCAGAAGCTTCTATATGACTATAAATTTATATATGCTTCTATAAGATGACTATAATCTTTATTACAGCTTCTATATGACATGATCAATAATATAACTTCTATATGACATGGTTAATAATATTTAACTTCTATATGACTATAAAATTGTATGCTTCAGTCCTACAATGCGTCTCTCACTACGAGATCGTATTAGAAAGAGGAGGGAGGAAGAAGACGATGACATGATGCTATTTATTTTCCCCGCCTTATATCTTATGAGTTCTGCTAGAGGAGGGGAAAAGAAGAAATGTCATACTTCGGAAGAAACAGGCGAGGTTAAAGTTCGTACACTCCTCGAGGGACATGTCAAGAACTGTTAAGTTGCATTTAGGATGGAACCACACATCTTTAAAGAATTGGCAAATTATCTTAGAAGCAAAAGGCTTGTTGTTGATACTAAGATAACTGTGGAGGAGAAGTTGGGTTTCTTCCTATACATGTTAAGTCACAATGCCTCGTATGAGGATCTCTAAGTGTTCTTTGGGCACAGCAATGACACCTTCCATCATCACATCAACCACTTCTTCAAGGTGGTCATTCCCGCACTCTCTCGCCGTTACCTTCAAGCTCCTGATCATAATCAAGTGCATAAAAAAAATCCAAGACAATCCTAGATTCTATCCATTTTTCAAGAATTGTCTAGGTGCCATTGATGGAACTCATATTCCTATTTCCATAGCCTCTGAGAAAGCTTCTCCTTTTAGAAATAGGAAGGGCACACTAAGCATTAATGTGATGGTGGCATGTGATTTCGATCTCAACTTCACTTTCATTTCTAGTGGATGGGAGGGATCGGCTACAAATTCTAGAGTGCTACGGTCAGCTATGAGCAAGGGCTTCCAAGTACCTCCAGGCAAATTCTATCTGGTTGATGGAGGGTATGCAAATACTCCATCTTTTCTTGCTCCATATCGAGGAGTTCGATACCATTTGAAAGAATTTGGGGCTAGACATCGAAGGCTGCAGAACCCAAAGGAGCTCTTTAACCACCGCCATGCACTACTGAGGAACCATGTGGAAAGGGCTTTGGTGGTGCTTAAGAAGCGCTTCCCCATTCTGAAAGTTGCCACATTCCACATGTTGGAAAATCAAGTGAAGATACCTATAGCTGCTTCCATCTTCCATAATCTAATCCGATTACTTCATGGAGATGAGGAATGATTAGATCATCAGCCGGATAATATCTCCAAGAAACTTTGTTGCTGTACCAAGTGGTGATCAAATGAATGACCAAAATGTGGGTTCAGTACAAGGCAACGCTTTAAGAGACACCATCGCCCAAGAAATGTGGGTTCAGTACCAGCAACATTTAAATTAGTCTTTGAATAGGCTATAATAAGTTAATAAGCTTGTAATAAGCATGGATTATAATTAAGCAGAAACTTCTTTTTAGTCTTTAAATTAGTCTTTGAATAGATTGTAATAAGCTTTTGTCATGAATAAGCTTGTAATAAACTTGGCTTGTAATAATTGAATAAGCTTGTAATTAGTGAATAGGCTTGTGTTATATACTCATATTTGACAGCGATGGTTGGAAAAGGCTCCCCGAAGCTCAATATGATTGCAAGGGCGTCACCAAAGTTGCACCGGTTCTTGGGTACAACAAGTGGTATTAAAAAGAGGGCTTCTCCTAAATGCAGTAAGGCAAAGAAGACTGGAGATTCTCCGAGAGGTATGGTGTTTAATTCTCTGCTATTATTGCTGTTATTTCTCTGCTATTATTGCTGTTATTTCTTTGCAGCTGCTTGCTACTAAAAAGAACTTTCTTGAAGTAATTCTCTTCTATACAATTTATTCCACCATGTGCTATTATAGTAGTTTTAGTAAACCTATAACTTGTAAACTGATATTTCTTTATTGTTATTTGTATTTGCTGATTTTTGGTAACCTAATGTCTGACCATGGTTTACGTAGTAGTAAAGCAAAGAGCGGACTGGAATCCGGCCCTTGAGAAGTCCCTGGTAGACATTCTCCATGAGTATAAAGATAGTGGCTATAGAGGTGACAACGGATGGACCCCTGAAGGGTGGAATAAAATGGTGAAGGAGTTCCATCTGAGGAACAAGTATGTCAACTACATAAAGAGTCAGATTCAAGACAAAGAAGGACAGCTAAAGAAAGACTATAGGATGCTCAGAGAGGCAAGGAGGCAGAGTGGGGCCACCTGGAATAAAGATAGGCATATGGTCGAAGGATCACCATCTATGTGGGATAACCTTGAAATTGTAAGTTGATTTCTTGAAGTAATTCTATGGATATCCTCATAGTGATAACCTCATATTTGATCAATGGTTCTCTTTGAATGTGTAGACATTCCCTAAAATTAGGAAGTTCCGTAACAGTAAGGCAAGATTTCCACTATTTGATGCTTTGGGAGAGCTTTATGATGGTAGGTTCACTTTCTATAGTTGCAAACAGTTCCAATCAATATATTCTTTCTGCTTCTCACTTTAGTATTTGATGCGTTGCACGATATTTTCCCCCCAATTCACTCCTTCTAGTTGTCATAACTATATTGGTTCTCTTTATACTTGAATTTCATGAGGAAAGACCACTTTCTATAGCTATTTCCTTGTTATCGTGTAGGTCATTTGGCTGAAGGTACTTACAATCTGACTTCTCTTGAGCCACCACAAGAGAAAGCACCACTTCGACAAATTCATGATGTAGATGACTTGGACAACATTGAGGTTCATGAGATACTAGATGAAGATGATTCAATCACAGAGATACAGAGGAAGCAAGTGAGGTTGTAGCTGTTGAAAGAAATGGACAGCGAGGTTCTCTGTCACGAGATGAAGAAAATGAGGTCGTAGCTGTTGAAAGAAGTAGGCAGCAAAGAACTACTACTACTACATCAAGCAAAAAACATGAAAAGGAAGAAAAGAGACCTAAGAAAGGTGAAAGGATTGAAGAAATGATGGAAAGATACCTAGACATGAGGACTAAGCAAGTACAAGATGAGTCTGCAGATCTAGCCAAAGAAAAGAAGGTTGCTGAAGAAATGATGGGGAGCACACGCTGGCGGTGTTGGCCGTGTCGTCGTCCCGGTTTCGCCGAGTTGGAGACGTGGGCGGTGGCAGAAGGATTTCGTCCCGACACGGACTCCGCTTCTGTTTCGATGTCGCCATGGCCTCTTTCATCTTGCAGCATTTCCATGGGCCTTCGGATCCGCGTGGAAGGAGGCACGCCCGCAACGCATAGCGCCACCACGCTCGGACCCTCGCTGTCCCCCGTGCCGGATCTCGTCCCGACGTGGACTCTGCTTCCGTTTCTCTGTCGCCATGGCCTCTTCCATCTTGCAGCATTCCCCATAGGCCTTCGGATCCGCGTGGAAGGACGCCCGCAACGCACAGCGCCACCACGCTCGGACCCTCGCTGTCCCTCGTGCCTGGCCTGCATGATGTGGACTCCGAACGACGCAAACTCCGCGGGAGCGTGGCCACGCGCTGAAGCGGGGCGACGGATACAGAATTGCCTTTCCTTTATCCATATGCAAGTGCTCGTACGTATACGTGTTGCAACCGGCCAGAAGACGTAGAGAAGTACCTTTCCAATATGCTAGTGCGTACGTATTAATGTATTATTCCTTTCAATCATGCAAGTGCATACGTATTCTCACCGGCTCGTGTTAGAGCTATCTCCAAAAGTACCTAATATTTTTATTATAAAAACATGAAGTTTTGCAACTCTAAAAAAGTATAGGGACGGATAAAGAATGTCATCTCCAAGAGTTTTTAATATTTTAATCTAAAAAAAATTTGTACGGCACTTTTTTTCCGCGAACCGATCATAGATTTATGATGTTTTGTATAAGGAACCCTGAATTTATTTCTATACATATTTAAACCCTCCCACAAGATCTTTTTTCTCTTGCGCTTTTCTCACCTGCTACCTTGTTTTTTTTCCTTTTCCTTTCACACCCCTTCTACTTCTCATACTCGGAGTGGGACGACAATGCGCAGGAGGGGGCAATGGGCGGGGCAAGGCAGACGATACCCCTACGTATTTTTTAGGTGTAGTAAATATAAAAAAAATAAAAAAATATATAAGTTGTAGATCTATACCTTTATACTAAAGAGGCAAAATTTCTTGCCATAATTTTTTCGTCCATCACCTAATCTCTTCCGGATTCACGCTTAGATCGTCCGATTGTGATTTCGGTGTCCAGGTCGTTTATGTCTAATTTATGCCCACTCCAGTTTCCATCCAGGTCTTGGTTTCTTTGTACATTTCGTTTCTACCCTATTCTTTTAATGCTTGCTTCAGTTTTCATATCCATTCCGATTTTATTTTAGTTGCCTGGTTCAGATCAGTTTCTCTTAGGCTTTTTTATTGTGCACGTTCTTTGCTCCTGTGACTTTTTTTTTGCTCCCGTGATTTTCTCATATAAACAAAATAAATAGTAAATATAATATTTTTGAACTATTTTTTTGTGATTACACAGTACAGCGCAGACACTCACAACGCACTTGCATTCACCCCTATGAACACATGCACGAAAACCCTACCCTTATAAGCATCTTCGAAGACTGAAGAGGCAAACGCTCGAGATCGACAAAGTCAGTTGAACCGTTGACTTTCTAATGAAATAAAATATTTATGTAGTTTTGATTAAAAAATATTTTTATTAAAACTTAGATCAGCCTATAGTCCAACTAACTAAAATCGTATATTAAAATTAAATTTTGACCAGTTTGTTGTCTATTCCAATATAAATAAATATATATCTGCAATCCCCAATAAGGGCTGACACATGAAACAATGAGAGAGATCTTCTGTCGTAATCATCAACGGATAGATAAATTCTTGATATGTCAGCAACTAACTCATCGTCAACATTAATTAGATACTAGAACCACATATATTTTTGGATCCTCAAAGAAAGTCATTAAACTTGATATTAACTGTAGCAATACATGAACAGAATAAAAAGTAAATTTGTGATATATTTACATCTAAATATTTATGTGCTTTTCAGTGGGAGAAAAAAATTCACTAATGTTGTATTTTAATTCGCTAGAAATTTAATACTCCCTCCGTTCCAAATTATAATTCGTTTGACTTTTTTGACCGTAAGTTTGACCACTCGTCTTATTAAAAAATGTGCAAACATAATTAAATTTAAGTCATTCTTGAAGAACTTTTGTTAATAAAGCAAGCCACAGCAAAAGAAGTGATATTTTGCACAAATTTTTGAATAAGACGAGCGGTCAAGCTTGAGGTCAAAAAAGTCAAACGAATTATAATTTGGAACGGATTTAGTAGGATATTGTCATATTATTGACAACATTAATTTATGCTATGGATGTCATGATTATTATAAAATAAACTATAGATTTTAAATTTTACATATATGGTAAAACATAAATATATATGTATTATTATATTCTCGTTGTCGTTTCTAAAAAAACATTAGATAATTTTCCCTGTGTTGCAATGCACGGGCATGTTTGCCAGTTAAAAGTAAAATCAGAAAAAGAAACTCCTTTAGGGACCAAACTGGAGACTAATCAATCAAGTAGCCACGCAAGACCTCAACGCTAGGCTTTGCACATGTTACTGTCTAAAACAGCAATATTGTTTTACTATATATACGTAGACATAGTGTATATTTGAATATATAGGAAAGCTATGTAAAAAAAATCAAAACGTCTTCTAATTTGAAATTCAGAGAGTACGTGGCAACCGGCAACTGACGACCCGTGTCGACACTCCTGAAAATCTAATCGAAAGCCAGATAGATATTGGTAGGTTGGACGTATATGATGCATGATATGCATTTATTAAGTGTATCATTTGCAGGGGAAGCACATACACAACCTAACCAACTCTGTTCCATACCTCTCTGTTCTCCTTTGGCACCAGGGCAACACACGATACGATATCTCCTTGTCATGCGCGCTTTCACCTTAATGTTTAGACAAAACAACGTGTACCAGCTAACATGAGAGAGTGGTGCGTGCTACTGCTATCTGCTTTAGGCTTTAGCACTCGCATGCAGCATGATGCATTATTTGTCACGACATGTCACATCCAAACCCTCACTAACGCAAAAGGTGTCCAGTAACAAACGCTCCAAAGGGCATAAAAAGCGAGCTCGGTGACACACTCGATCGGAGGAATCCCTGAAAGAGCATTTCGTGTCGTGCCGGCGTTCGCGTGCCACGCTCGAGAGCGTGGCAAAAATCCCCGCGCGTACCCAGCCAACGCGGCGCGGGCAACTCGTGTCGACGTGTCGTGAAAGACGGCAGGCCAGACGTGCGCTTTTGCGTTCCGCGGTGCAGCGCTCCGAGCCTCCGACCAAGGAAGTGACCAACTGCCCACGGACACGACGTCGCTGGTTCAGACACGAGACACCAGACACCAGACACTAGGCCATGGCCACCAAGGAGATGTAACGGTCCGGCGGACGGACGGACGGTCGCGAGATGCCATGCTTATGCTGAAATTTGACTTACGCTAATGTTTAGGTTAAAATGTTGTGAGAGAAAAACATCGTTTTAAGTAGTGCTAAATTAGGTTAAGCGAACACGGCTAAAATCCGGGGCTTGTCCTGCCCAAGCACGCAAGGAAGCTATTCTCTAGTTCAGCTCCCAGTCCTAGCTAGCTAGCTTTGCCTACAAAGCAATCAAAAAGCGACGGCGGCACCACCCGTCGTCGGTCGTGTGCCTATCCCTTCAAGCCAGGCTTCGCGCCGGGGATTGGAGCGGAGCCACCAGGGATCGCCCCTTTACAAGCACCCACACTCGCGCAACAGCCCCGAACCGTGCATCGCGATCGCGCCTCTTATATGCATCGCTGCTGCCGCGGACAGAAGCACATCAGGCAAGGTAGCTAGGAGCAGTCGCGCGCGAGAGCTGGTGGCATGGACAGTCGGGACTCCAAGGCGCCGGCGCCAGCGCTGCCGAAGGCGGCGGGCCCGCCGGCGGCCGTGAACGGTACTGCCGGCGGCGTCGGAGGCGCGGCGGCGGCGGCGCCGGGGGCCGACGCGACGTTCGACACCAACACGGTGATCCTCCTGGCGGCGCTGTTCCTGGCGCTGCTGTTCGCCATCGCGCTCAACTCGTTGGCCAGGTGCGCGCTCTGGTGCGGGGGCCGGGCCGCGGACGGCGGTGGCGGCGGCCGCGAGGGGGCGGCGTCGTCGAGCGTCGGCGCGTCCTGCGCGGGCGTCCGAGGCGGGATCAAGAAGCGCGCGCTGAGGAGCATCCCCGTGGAGGTTTACGTCGCCGCGGGGGAGGGGGAGGAGGCCGGGGCCGGGGACCAGGACGAGGACGTGTGCGCCATCTGCCTCGGCGAGTTCGCGGACGGCGACAAGGTGCGCGTGCTGCCGCGGTGCGGGCACGGCTTCCACGTCCCGTGCGTCGACGCCTGGCTGCTGTCCCGCGGCTCGTGCCCGACGTGCCGCCGCCCCGTGATGGACGGCATTCCCGCCAAAGGTGGCGGCTGCAGGGGCGTCGGCCAGAGCCGGCGGCGGCCGGATAGCGACACCATCGCCGTGGTCATCGCGTGAGGGACGGAGGGGAGCATGTGGCCATCACCCATCGGAAGCAGACCTAGTGGTAGGCGCACACGCAACAACGGAGCAAGGTATAGCTCTGTACTGTTCTGTCGCCGTGGATAAGCTCATGTAAAAATATCTCCGTAGCCTCGTTATTTTTGGTTCACATTACAACCAAGGCATGGTTGGGGACCAATGCGAGCCGCATCGTCCGATATTATCCGGCGACGGCTGGCCCACTTGCACTAGATGACGCTACTTGGAGTGTACTGCTAGCTAGTGTAGCATCTTGCCGGCCGTCAAATGTATGAGAGTTGTTCGATCACTGTGCGTGTTCGGCAGCGCCGTACGAGAACTTGTTACAAATAAGCAACCACCATGCGGTAAGACATGCTCATGCGCATTGGCGCGTGCACCCGTGCGTTCGTCGCCGGCGGCGGTAGTGCCAGGTGGTGCGCGTTCCGGCTGCCGCACGCCTGGAAGCGGTACAGTGGCCGTGCGCTGATCGGCATTCGGCCGGCATGCCGAACAAACAACCACCGAGTGCAAATTAATCTGCTGCGGGTTGCTGCGTGACAACCGCGTGCCTTAGGGGGTACTCTTTTTCACGGGGAAAGGACTAAAAAGTAAATTTCAGTTCCAATTAGTCTAAACAACCGGAATTAAAATAGGGTCCAGGAACTAAAATGCAGTAGTCACTTGAAGGCTGCTAATTGAGACTAAACAGCCCATACCTCTCCCTGGTAGGCTTTCTCCTCTCCTTTAGCCTCTTTTAGTCCCTAGAAACCAACACTATTTTAATTTTTATTTTAATTCCTGTTTTAGTCTCTCGTCAACACGCCCTTGATCTGAAGCGAAAGCCGATCGCGCGTCGTCGCTGCAACCACCGAGATGACTCCGTGGCGCCAAACCCGATGGCCACGGCTAGCTGCAGGGTGCGTGGTCCGTCGTCGTCGCCCGGTGTTCACGCGAAATGCGTGGACAAACGTACGCGTCCTGAGGAGCTGGGCAGCTAGCTGGCTGAACCTGAACCGCAGGTGGACTGGGGACGGAAGACTGTCTCAGGTGGCCTGTTTTGGTACACTCATATGTACTTCAATTTATATGTGTTGAGCTTGATGTTTTCATCTTAGTTTATTCTAATAATACGTGGATGAACGTGGATACAGAGTGTCGGGTATTAGTATTAAGGATATCTGAAAGAGAAAAGCTGATGGCCGCGAACGTTAACTCACCCGGATGATCAAGAACGTATTTTGGTCTCGTCCGACCCCGAGGGCGAGGGCCCGTCATGCCTGACCCTCGAGGGCACGGGTCCCGTCTCGTCCGATCCCGAGGGTGCGTGCTCCGTCTCGCCAGACTCCTCGGGCGCGGGCTCCGCCACGTCTGACCCCGAGGGCGCGGGCTCCGTCACGTTTGACCTCAAGGGCGCGGGCTTCGCCTCGCCCGACCCCTCGGGCGCGGACTTCGCCTGGCCAGACCCCTCCAAGGGGGATTCCGCCTTGCCCGATGGGGATCCGTACCGCCTCCGACCACTACGGATCTAAGAGTACGAACACAGGATCAAACTTCTGACACTAGAAAGGGAGTAGGCGCGTCTTGACGCGACCCGCGGCCACGACGGGCCATACCTGAGGACTCACGTCGCCAACAATGTCGGGCGTGCCGGCTCTATGCTACCTAATCCCCATACGACTTTCGACGGGGGTATCTACTAACCAAGCTGCCCGCCGGGACGGAATGGAGCGCCATGACCGGCTGACGACGCCCGCGTATAGCGCCAGTGATGAACAGGGTCGCGACGTGAAGCCGTCCCCGTCATCATCTACAGAACCGGTGGGACCCGCGTAAAGAAGATGAAGGGCGACGCGACCTTGTTGGCCTTCCTCCTCGCTTTTCTCTCTATCTTTCTCTCGTGTAACCTGCGCCTTCCCCTTTATCTATAAAAGGGGAAGCAGGACACTCCACGAAGGGCACGCTGAACGGCTAAACGAGCTCAACTCCGTTCGATCCTTTCACCAGAGACTTGGGACCTGCTCTCTCTCTCTCGCCTGTTTCTAGCCCCTACTACGAACTAGTGCCGGTAACACGAGCAGCAGCAGACTGGACGTAGGGACATTCTGCTCGAACCAGTATAAATTCTTGTGTCCTCTGAGCACACCATCGGGCCAGACGCGCAAATCACAAATTTACTAGTCGGTGATTCGAAACACCGACAACGAGTGTAGCCAAATAAGACATAAGTCACTTTTGCAGCATGTGAATACCACAGTTGAAAAAGTGCCGAATCCCTTCGCGGAAAAAGAAGAGGACGAGAGGTGCTAAGTCATTTTCACCCTGTCCCCTTCTGGCCTTGTCTCTCTTTTATGCAACTTGAGTAAAATATCTATCGATTCGAAAAGTGACCAACAAGTAAATATTTGTAGTTTTGTCGTGCGTTGTGATCGGATGTGATCTAGCACTCAATGACACAGGATTTATACTGGTTCAGACAACGTGCCCTACGTTCAGTTTCGGTCGGTCGGTGACTTTATTCCTGAGCCCAGGTGCTCAAACTTTGCTATGGGGTTACAAACAGGTATGGAATGAGAAGGGGGGGGGGTGTTAGTGGCCTAGTCGGACTCTAAACCAAGTGGTTAAGAGTGATATGTGCTCTAACGTGCACTAAGTATTGGAGCGTATGCTCTGTGTAGCTATTGAGATCTAGAGTTGTGGAGCTGTTCGAATGCTCAGGTTCTCTAGAGCTAGATCTAGACAGAGAGTCCAGCGTACGTCCTTGTTGGGAGAGAGAGCATTCCCTTTTATAGGTAAAGGGGATGGCCTTACAAGTTAGAGCGAAAGAGAGAGAGAGTGTACGTGTGCTACCCAGTCTTGTTGCTCATGCCATCGGGTACGAGATGATTGTCTATGCCCACAATACTGTTCATTCCCAGACGCGTCTGGTAGGTTTTACCATGTTCGCTTGGTATGGTAAATGTCGGTGCCTACAGCACTGTAAGACAAATGTCGGTGCCCACAACACTGTTTGGGTTCTGACATGTCTGGAAGGTTGCATAGTACCCGTCTGGCATGGCCTGGTGGCACTGTCCTGCAAGTGTGCAGGGTATGGTAGGGTACGGACCTTGGTATTACGGTTGACTTGAGTGCCTTACCTTATCTGCTCCGCCTGATCCTTGGGTCCTCATCGAGCGGGCGTCCTCGGTCGGCATAGCCCGTATGGGGCATCCTTGCTTCCCTTACTCTCTCGACGACACCGCCTAAGCCATCCAATTGACTCGGGTGACCCATTGGTCTCTCCTCGATGGAGATCTCGTTGGTGGGCCCTTCCAAACCCTACCTGGGAAGGCGGAGGGTCGTTTGCACATGATTGCGCCATGTTTCCTACACCCAAATTGCGGTAGTGGTGGGCCCTACCCAGGCCACGTCCTGTTTAACTAGGCGACTTTTTGTTGGGGAGGGCGCGTCCCATCAGTCAGGACGCGTCCCACCGTACGCCTCCCTGCATTAAATAGGGGGAAGGAAGAGGGTATTCCTCCCATTCTTTCACCTTTCTCCAACTGCTGCCTCTTCTCCTTCTTCCTTTTTGCCAAGTCCGTTCATGCACCATGGCGGTTTCTAGAAGAGAGGGTAAAGCAAGGGAGAGGAGAACTTACAGATCCGTTTGTGAATACGAGGCGTGATGTCGAGCTGGAGGCCTTCCACCATGGACGAGGAGGTGCTGGCCGCCTTCGCCGAGAAGGGGCTGCTCCCATCGAAGGAGGTGGCGCATTGGAGGGCTCCTGCATCAGGGGAAGTTGTTCCGCAACCCTGGGCCGACTAGGTCATCTCCTTCCTCGCGTTCCATGAGCGTGGGCTTGGGTATCTCGCGCACTGGTTCTTGCGTGGGCTCCTCAACGAGTGGGGCCTAGAGCTGCAGCACCTCAACCCGACTGGGGTGCTGCACATTGCCGGCTTCATCACCGTCTGTGAGGCCTTCCTCGGGATGGAGCCGCACGTGGACCTCTTCCGGTGGATCTTCAGCGGGCGAGCCCTATCCGAAGGGAAGCCACCTAGGATCGCGCCAGTTGGGGGTTTTGCCTTGCAGAAGAAGCCGAAACTGTCGACACCCTACCCTGCATACTCCCCCTATGACTCCAATCGGGGGTGGCACATCAAGTGGTTCTACATCAGGAACCCAGTGGAGGCGCCATTCCCGTCGTTCACCAAAAGAAGGCCGGAGAGGAGGGAAAGTTGGTCGTGGGGTCCTGCCGGTCGGCAGAAGAAGTTGGAGGTTATCGAGGCGGAGCTTTAGAAGCTTGTGCAGCATGGCCTTGATAGGCTACGTGTCTTCCACACCTTATTCTGCTATCGGGTCACCCCGCTGGCAGAAAGAACACGGCCAATGTGGGAATACATTGTCCCGATGGATCCCGACCGTGCGTCGATGGAAGAGTTGCCAAAGGACAAAGTCTGGAGTCGACTCGATCGGGTGCTGTAGCTGAGGGATAAAGACTCCCTCAAAGGGACGCCTAGACCTCTTCACGCCACGAAGCTATCCAATCTGGTATGTCCCCCTCTTCTTTTCCCATGACCTTTTCCTCCTTGTTTTTCCTTGTTTTGATTTCGAGCTGCCCATTTCGTAGGGACTCGCGGGTTACAAATCCCGGCCTCACCTTTCGAGGGGACTGGAGGGCGCAACTTGGCAAGCTACCCAGAAGGAGGCGACGCTTGCCAAGAAGAAGAAGAGAGCTGAGAAGGCCCGGAGGAGGTTCAAAAAGGAGAAGAAGATCAGTCGGCGGGTCCGGAGGAGCGAGAGCCGAAGCAATGTGGAGGCAGAGCTCAAGTCAGAGGACTCCACAGAGATGGGTGGGGACGCAAGTGCCTCTAAGGACAAAGGAGGCAGGGGCACCATTGTGTCCTCAGCAGAGCGCCGTGAGCCTGCAGCCGCACCCGTTGGTGGAGGGCATGATACGGAGATGTGTGGCGATGTTCCTGAGTCTAGGAAGCGCGCCATGAGTGAAGACACCACCGTCACTCGAGAGGCGAAACGGGCATGGTCGCTGCACCCTTCGGAGGCGTCGTTGGCTCCGCACCCCCTGCTCCGAGTGTGGTGGAGCACGCTGGTCGATCGGAGGAACGTGTTCATTCCCTTGCATCTTCAGGGTCGGCGCACTTGCGTGACACCTAACGGGGGATGGTCCGCTAGTTGCTCTGGTGGTTTCGACCACAAGCTGGCAGTCGCGGCATTCGCGGGCTGATCCGGAACCGGCCGGGTCGGCTCCTGCCTCAGTCAATACGAGGGGGCGCGGGTTGCGACCCATGAGTGGTCCTCGTCCGGTTGGCCTACCGCCAGCTGGTCGGGGCTTCAGGGCTCTGCCGCTTTTGTCTAGGTAAGCATTCATGCTCCCTCCTGTTCTCATAGTAGAGCTTTTTGAGTGTGACTAACCCATGCTTGTTTGATAGTAGCCAAGGGCTAGCGGGAGTGGGAGTCTCCCTACCTCCCGTGCGAGAAGAGTGGAGACCCAACCTATAGTGGGTCACGATGAGCGGTGGAGGAAGTAGACTGGCGGCGGTGTGACCTTCCTTACTAGGGGTTGCGTCTACCCAGCCAGTTGCGAGCATGGCGGCAGCAGCGACGACGGTGATGGCGGCGATCCCCATGATGACGGCAGAGGTTGGGTTAGAGGTGACCCTCGCAAACCCTCCCCCAACAGCTACAGAGGAGGAGAGGAGGGAGACCAGGCTCACTACCTCGCTCGACGGAGGTGCGCACGGTTCACCCTCCTGGTCAGAGCTAGAGGGGTCAGGAGGAGACGTGGCTAGACCAGAGGTAGAGCATCTACCGATGAGTCGTGGAGTCTAGGCGGTGGAGTCTCCTATTCTGGTGAGGCAGGTACTGGGGTGGAGCCACCAGCTATCCCACCATCATGGGAGTTGGTGATGATCAGGTCGTCGCATGACGCTGCGATTGCTGGATCTTCCAATGGGTCGAGGGTGACCTGAGAGCTAGTGTGGCCTTGCCCCAGCAAGCCAAGAAAGGCTCGGTTCATCCTTCGCGACGAGGAGGTAAAGCTCTGGCACTTACTTGGGGAGAGAGGACTATCGATGGAGTCCAATCTCGCCCTTGCCAAGGCGAGGCTCAAGGAGGCCTTGGATAGGGTTGAGCTTGTCCATCAGGCCATGACAGTCGATCTGCCACGCATTGCAGAGGTAAGTTCTCTATGTCTTTTGGTGTTGTCCTTGACTCCTTAGCCTTTCAATGGTTGTCTTAACATGTCTGCTTCTTACCTCACAAGATTTAGAGATGATATCGATCCGTAAGTCCCAATTTATTTGAGAGGAACATGGTCGGATGGAGCAGGGAGCAACAATGTCATGGCAGGTTGATGAGCTCAGGCACCAGCTGGAATCTGCCTGCTGTGAGTCCCAAGACCGGGCGGCCGAGACGATGGGAGCATGAGCTTTGGAGCTGCGTGCGGTCGAGCGGGCGATTGCTGCCGAGCGAGAACTCGACGTGGCGAAGGTCCACCTGGCGGAGACCGAGGTGGCACTTTAGAAGTCTTTGGAGGCTCTAGAGGTAGAGCGAAAGGCCTGGTTGGATGCTAAACAAGAAGTGGTCGTGCTCTAGGGGTAGGTGCTCAGGGCAAAGGAGTCGAACGCTTGACTGCTCGAGAAGGTGACCCGGCAAGAGGAAGGACTCTCCATCCTTGAAAGCGCTCGTCTTGGTATGTATCTGTTCTGCCTTCGGTTGATGCCTTGATTTTTTTCTCTCCTTTGCTTCTGAATTTGTCACCTTTTTCTAGAACTGGGTGGATAGATCGGCTCTCTGGAGCAAGAGCTGGAGACGACCAAAGCAGCGGTCGGTCAGGGCGTGGAGGCACTAGCCCGGTCTCTTGAGGAGCGATGTGCCCTCGAGGGAGAGCTTGACCAGATTCGCAACGTCACCTAGGTGGTCGTCTCTAAGGTGTTCGGGTCAGGACCGAGCACCAGTACGCCCGCTATCCAGCTGGCGGAGGTCCCGAACAAAGTTCGGGCGCTCATCTCCGACGACATGTTCTACGGGACGTCGGGGGTGTTGACCTCAGTGGCGACCCATCACCCCGATCTAGACTTCGCCGCCATCTGCAGAGGGTACGCCGATGGGTGGAGCACAGATGAAATCCATGCGCTGGGGGTGAGCTTGGTGCCATATGCACAGATGGTTGCCGAGCAAGTCTCCGCACAGTGGGTGATGGAGGCTCATCGTTCGAGCATGGCTGAAGACATGCGCCAGGAAGATGTCGTCCAGCTTGTGGAAGGAGTGGAGACCGGGTCGAAGGCGAGCATCGTCCTGCCACTGACCGAGCCAAATGTCGTCCCCACCGGAAGCAAGCTGCCTTTATCCTCGTCGACCGTATCGTCAGCCGATGCAACCGGGCGGCCATAATATAGTTAGAGTAGAAATAGTTAATTCATGTAAAAATGAGTTCATAGAGAAGCCACAATGTGAACAGTTTTACATTTGTGAATATTCTGAGTTCGTTTTGTGATGAAATCACTCGTGAGGGGAAGCTTGTCCCATCCACCCTTGTTTTTACCCTCGCGTAGCTTAGTTTCTTGTCCTTTCTTTTTCACACCTGCCCGTTGACCCGTAGGCTGCAACCTTAAGAACTAGGGCATGGCCTGTGAGGCTCAGCTGCTCGTAACCATAGGTCGTGGTGGGGTGTGATTGGTCAGGAGGTAAAAACATAAGTTACGTGGGATAATCAAAGGAATGGAATGCCCTTTCGTTTGGGTGACGCCCTTTTGTTTGGGCGAAAAAGTATTACTATATGATAGTAAAAAAGAAGGGTGGTATCATACCCCCATGGAGCCCCTGAGCGACCCAGGCTGAGAGTGCTCGGGCTATGGTGTTGTAGGAGCAAAATGGAAATAAAACGGTAAGACCGAGCTTTTGGGGAAGAAACGACGTAATTGTTCGATGTTCCATGTGTTTGTGAGAACGTTGCCATTGTCATCCTTCAGCCGGTAGGCGCCTGGTCAGATTACCTCGATCACCATATAGGGTTCTTCCCATGGTGGAGAGAGCTTATGTTTGTCCTTGGTGGACTGGGTCCTCCTAAGTACCAGATCACCGACCTCAAGGATCCTCCCCATGATTTTTCTTTCATGCTACCTGCGGAGAGTTTGCTGGTAGCGAGCGGAGCAGATGATAGTCATCTCACAAGCCTCCTTGAATAGGTCGACCGCGTCCTACTGAGCCTCCATGGCTCGGTCTTGGTCGAAGGCCTTTACTCTTGGGGTGCCGTGGTCGAGGTCGGAGGGCAACACTGCTTCAGCTCTGTAGGCTAGGAAGAAAGGTGTGAACCCCGTAGATCAGTTCAAGCTCGTTCTTAGGCTCTAGAGGATCGCTGGGACCTCTGCAACCCATCGCCTGGCATACTTATTGAGTCGGTCAAAGATGCAGGGCTTGAGTCCTTGGAGGACCATGCCATTGGCCCACTCAACCTGACCGTTAGTATGTGGATGTCTGACTGAGGCCCAGTCGATCCTGATGCCGTATCCATCACAAAAGTCCAGGAACTTTTTCCTAGTGAAGTTTGTTCCATGGTCGGTGATGATACAGTTAGGAATACCAAACCTATAGATGATGTCGAGGAAGAACTTGACCACCTCCTCTGAGCGGATATTGGTGATGGGCTTCGCC
Organism: Miscanthus lutarioriparius; assembly: GCA_904845875.1. Taxonomy (NCBI): domain Eukaryota; kingdom Viridiplantae; phylum Streptophyta; class Magnoliopsida; order Poales; family Poaceae; genus Miscanthus; species Miscanthus lutarioriparius. The sequence goes on along the minus strand of CAJGYO010000016.1, from coordinate 18,598,475 downwards.
TCTATCCATTTGGTAAACTTGTCCACCGCTATGAGCAGGTGAGTGAAGCCACCGAGGCCTTTTTGAGGGGTTCGACCATGTCGAGGCCCCAGACTATGAATGGCCAGGTGATGGGGATGGTTTGAAGCTCCTGCACCGGCAAATGAGTTTACCGAGCACAGAACTAGCATACTTCACACCTACGGACGACCTCCTCTACATCTCATAGTGCAGTGGGCTAGTAAAAACCTTGGCGGAAGGCTTTCCCAACCAGCAACCTTGGGGCCACGTGGTGTCCACAGATTCTGGCATAGATTTCGAGGAGAAGCTGTTTCCCTTGGTCGGTCGGGATGCACCTCATGAGTACTCCCGACGGGCTCTGCTTATAAAGTTCATCACCATTGGCGACGAATGTCTTGGTTTATCGAGCGATTCGTCGTGCTTCAGTCCTTTTTGATGGGAGAACCTCCTCAAGGAGGTAGGTGAGTTGTGGTGCTCTCCAGTCGACTGGATCGAGTGCCATAATGGTGATGTCGGCGGGCGATGTTGTCATGAAGGCGCCCGGGTCAGAGCCACCGAGCACTTGGTTGGCGTCGGGGCACGTTGGGAGGTCGGAGCCCCCGCGTGGTATATTAGTGTTCGAGTGCGTCTAGATTGGATCCTCTAGAACACGGGCAGATGGCTCGTGGAGATCGTTGATAAAGACCCCATCTGGAGATAGCACCCGCCTGGAAGCCAATTTTGCGAGGAAATCAGCGGCATCATTGTCCTTTCTGGGGACATGATGTAGTTCAATTCCTCAGAATTTGTCCTCGAGCTTGCGCACCTCCTAGCAATATGCTGCCATGAGAGGGCTCTTGCAGGAGGACTCCTTCATGACCTGGTCGACAACCAACTCTGAGTCACTACGGACGTACAACCACGTAGCGCCGAGCTCGATGGCGATGCGCAGTCCATTGATGAGGGCCTCATACTCCGCATCATTGTTTGAGGCTAAGAAATGGAGACAGATCGCATAGCGGAGCCTGCTCCCATCTGGGGAGATCAGAACCACTCCAGCCCCTAAGCCGGGTGCCATGACTGACCCATCAAAGTACATCGTCCAGTACTCGTGGGTGACGCCTGGGGTTAGGAGCTGGACCTCCATCCATTCGGTAATAAAGTCGGTGAGAGCCTGAGACTTAATAGCAGTGCGGGGGATATACCTAATGTCATGGCCCATGAGCTCGAGAGCCCACTTGGAGATTCGACCCGCGGTGTCATGGTTGCGAACGATGTATCCGAGCGGGAATGAGGTGACAACCATGACTTCATGGTCGGTGAAGTTGTGTTGGAGCTTCTAGGTTGCCATCCGCACGGCGTACAGAAGCTTCTGCACCTAGGGGTATCAAGCATTGGCATCGGTAAGTACCTCACCGACGAAGTACACCGGTCATTGAACCTTCGGGGCTTCCGGATCCTCCTTTCGACGATGAGGTGGCGCTCACAACGTGGTTGTTTGCCGCGATGTAGAGGAGGAGGGGTTCTCCCCATTTGGGAGCGATGAGGATTGGGGCCGACGTCAGTGATGCTTTGAGGCTCTCCGAAGCCTGCTGTGCCCCATCAGTCCATTCGAATGCGTCTATCTTCTTGAGAAGTTTATAGAGAGGCATCCCCCGTTCGCCTAGTCGGGAGATGAATCGGCTCAGGGCGGCCAAACAGTCGGTGAGCCTCTATACGCCCTTGACATTGTGTATAGGGCCCATGTTGGAGATGGCCATGATTTTATCGGGGTTGGCTATGATGCTGTGCTCGGACACAATGTATCTAAGCAGCTTCCCCTTTGGGACCCTGAAAACACATTTTTCAGGATTCAATTTGACGCTGAACCTTTGAAGGTTCATGAATGTTGTGGCCAAGTTTGCGATCAGGTCGCTAGCTTGAGCCGTTTTCACCACTATGTCACCTACATAGACGACGATTGTTGGCTTTGGGCGCTCAACTTGGTCAGGCTGGTCGGGTAGGTCGATTTGGTCGGCGAAGCATCGCTGCATACATTGTTGATAGGTGATGCCAGCGTTCTTCAAACCGAAAGGCATGGTTACGTAGCAGTACGAACCATATGGGTTGATGAATGAAGTCGCGACCTGGTCAGACTCTTTCATTGTGATCTAGTGGTAGCCAGCGTAGGCATCTAGAAAGGAGAGGATCTCTCATACTGAGGTGGAGTCGATTATCTGGTCTATGCGTGGCAAAGGAAAATGGTACTTCAGACATGCCTTGTTAAGGCCAGTATAATCAACACACATTCTCCATTTCCTGGTCTTCTTTTTCATAAGAACAGGATTGGCCAGCCAGTCAGAGTGGTATACCTCTTTGATGAATCCTGCTGCCAAGAGTTTGGCAATCTCCTCGCCTATGGCCCTGCGCCTCTCATCGTCAAAGCGACGCAGGCGTTGCTTGGTGGGCTTTGAGCCTGGGACGAGGCATAATGCATGCTTGGCAACCTCCCTTGGTATGCCCAGCATGTTAGAAGGTTTCCACATGAAGACATCACGATTGGCAAGTAGAAAGTCGGCGAGCTCGCTTTAATATTTGGTCGGGAGCTTGGTCCCCATCCGCACCATATTGGTCGGGTCGGCGGGGTCGATCCCCACCGCCTTGGTTTCCTTGGTGGGGTGGAAGGCACTTGATGAGGTTGGCTCATTACAGTCTGGGACTGCTGGAGTCGATGAATTCTTGAGCTCCGAGAGCTCGGTGGAGTTGATGATGGCAGTGTTGAGCTCGTAATGCTCGTGGTCGCACGTGTAGGCGTGCGAAAAGGTGCTACCCACAGTGATAACACCATTTGGTCCTGGCATCTTCAACTTGAGGTAGGTGTATTTGGGGATCATCATGAACTTGGCATAGCATGGCCACCACAAGATGGCGTGGTAGGACCCTAGAAAGTCCACCACCTCAAAGGTGAGGACCTCCGAGCAGAAGTTGGCTCGGTCGCCAAACATGACGGGCAGGTTGATCTACCCGAGCAGGTATGCCCGAGCCCTAGGGATCACGCTGTGGAAGGGAGAGCTCACTGGGTGGAGCTCTGACCGGGGGATGCGCATGGCGTTGAGGATGTTGACGTAGAGAATGTTGAGGACACTGCCTCTGTCCATCAGCACCTTGGTGAGGTGCTTCTTGCAGACGACGGGGTCGATGATGAGCGAGTAGCGACCTGGTCGGGCGACGTGGGAAGGATGGTCTCTCTGATCGAAAGTGATCGGGGAGTCTGACTAGCTAAGGAAAGAGTTGATGACCGTCTCAGCGGCACATGCCTCTCTGTAGCATACCTTGTGCTGGCGCTTGGAGTGGACAACGTTTGCTCTCCCAAATATCATGAGGCATTCCTCGGGGTTGGGGAAGCCGTCGTCATCCCTGCCTGCCGTGCCTCCTCAGTTGGTCGCTGCCTCCTTGCCCTTTCCTTCCTTCGGCTTGCCGGCATGCTACAGAAAGCGTTTGAGGAGCTCGCAGTCCTTCTAGAGGTGCTTGATGGGGTAGGCGTGGTTGGTGCATGGACTCTCCATGACCTTGTCAAAGTGGTCAGGTTGGCCCTACTGGGGCTGCTTGCCTGCACGATCGGCCACGGTGACTAAAGCTGGGTTGGCCGGTCGGCGCTGATCCTTCTTGTTCTTCTTACCCCTTTGCGTGGAGAAGCCCTCACCTTGGTCCTCATGCTTGGCCTTGCCCTTGTCCCAACCGCCATTGAAGACCGCCCCTATCGCCTCCTCGCTAGAGGCATGGTTCGTGACGATGTCGAGCAGGTCACGGGTGGTATGGGGCTTTAGACAGCCAAGCTTGTGGATCAAGGACTCATAGGTTGTCCTAGAGAGGAACGCGCTGATGACGTCCACGTCAACAACATCAGGAAGGGAGTTGCACCGTTTTGAGAACCTACGGATGTAATCTCGTAGGGACTTGTTGGGCTCCTGCTCACAGCTCTTGTGGTCCCAGGAATTCCTAGGATGGACATATGTCCCCTAGAAATTCCCAACGAAGACCCTCTTGACATCCGCCCAGTCGTGGATGCTGTCGGGCGGAAGAAATTCGAACCATGCTCGAACATGGTCCCCCAAGCAGATGGGGAGGTACTGGATGATGAAGTGGTCATCCTCCACTCCTCCGGCTCGGCAGGCGAGCCGGAAGTCTTTGAGCCATATACTGGGGTTGGTCTCCCCGGTGTGTCTAGCTATATTAGTGGGTGGTCGGAAACGCTGCGGGAACGACGCTCTCTGGATGCGATGACCAAAGGCCCATGGCCTCGGGCCATCTGGGCTAGGGTTCCGGTCGTTTGGTTGGCCTCCATGCCTGGAGTGGGTGTCCCCACACTCCTCAATGGTAAGGCTGAGATCCGCACCACCTGCTCTCGCCGCCACTCGATAGAAGTCATCATCGTGCCGTGCATGGCATCGATTGTTGATGACGCTATGAGCGTCACGGTTTGGCCCAAGACAATCATGCATAGGTGGTCGGTGTGGAGCGGGCACGGGGTCAGGCTATGGTGCAGCCGCGGCATCCTGCCCCACTCCCAGTAACTGTAGTGGTGAGTGGAGGGAGCGATTCGACTGGTGCGACCCCTGTCCCCCGGTGGGGCAAGAGGCCATGAGCCGATGTCGCGACACGGAGCTCTCCACCTATTGAACGACGGCAATCTCCACCAGCGCCCAGAGGTTTCGGTGGATTGCCAGCTCCTAGGGGTTGGCCGGCTCGAGGACGCCATGCAGAAGCATCGCCGCAGCAGTGATGTTATGGACAGCTCGAGTGAACTGAGGGGGGTCATTCCCCCCTGTCCAGGATGTTGTGCTAGACCTAAAGGGCGCAACCCTAGGCGCCGCTCACCGGGTTATGCGCCCGTGGCATAGCGTGTTGTGCCGAGCGCGGCGGCGTAGGTGGTGGCTGGCTCTACCACCTTTGTCGTAACTCCTCGCCATGCTATTATGCACACGTGAGGGCCTCCATACGAGGGTCTAGAGGGGTGTGAGTCTGTAGAGACTCCGCTAGCACCGGTGGCTATCTCGGAGCATCCGCCATAGCGCACTCCTAGGACAGATGGTGGCCAGGTGCCGCGGCGTCGTTGATGCTAGAGCCATCGCTATCGACCTCGTCATCCACGAGGTCATGAAAGGAGGCAGGAGCGTAGCCCACCATCCCCATGAATGAGGATGTGAGAGGGGGTGGCGTCAGCATCCTTTAGAGCCCTCGTGCATACGCGTCCGCAGGGGACATGAAGCGATAGGGGAACCGGTTGCACGACGGTCATGGTGAGGACAATGGGGCCCCTCTAGAGAGTCGGCGGAATGTGTTAAATAGTGAATAAGGAGCAACATGTAGATTACTCATAGTGGGGTTTGAGCCCAGCACGGGCTCAAGGCGAAGCGCAGGTGTCTCTATGTTGAGGTCATCGAGTGGCCTGATGCCGACGGAGGGCGCTCCTCCTCCAGTGGGCGCCGGGATAGGTGCCTCCTCGTGGAGGCAGAGTACGCCGAGCTAGTCGGCGATGAAGTCCAGACTTCCAAAGGGGAAGGTCTGGAGCGGCTCAAAGATGGGAGGAACCCACATCCTAATAGGTGGGAGTGTGGGAAACTCTAGCGAGCCAAAGCGAATCGTATCGCTTGAGCCAGCCATGACGAAGATGGTGGGAAAAGTGGGCCATCCGATGACCAAAAGTGTGAACGCATGGCATCCTCCCCATGGATGGTGCCAACTGTCGGTGCAAAAAGTGACCAACAAGTAAATATTTATAGTTTTGTCATGCGTTGTGATCGGATGTGGCCTAGCACTCACGATGTGAGATTTATCTTTGGTTAGGCAACATGCCCTACATCCTGTTTTTGGTCGATTCGGTGACTTTATTCCACGAGCCCAGTGCTCAAAGTTTCTTTGTGGGGTTACAAAGCGGTATGGAATGCGAAGGGGTGTTATAGGTCGGTCGGACTCTAAACCAAGTGGTTAAGAGTGACAGTGCTCTAACATGCGCTAAGTATTGGAGCGTATGCTCTATGCTATTGAGATCTAGAGTTATGGAGCTGTTCGAATGCTCAGGTTCTCTAGAGCCAGATCTAGAGAGAGAGTCCAGCGTCCGTACTTGTTGGGAGAGAGCGCATCCCCTTTTATAGGTGAAGGGGATGGCCTTGCAAGTTAGAGAAAAAGAGAGAGAGTGTACTTGTGCTACCCAGTCTTGTTTTTTCATGCCATCGGATACGAGATGATTGTCGGCGCCCACAATACTGTTCATGCCTAGACAGGTCTAGTAGGTTTTACCGTGTTTGCTTGGTATGGTAAATGTCGGCGCCTACAACACTGTAAGACAAATGTCGGCACCCACAACATTGTTTGGGTTCTGACACGCCTAGAAGGTTGCATAGTACCCATCTGGAATGGCCTGGTGGCACTATCCTGTAGGTGTATAGGGTATGGCAGGGTACGGACCTTGGTATTGTGGTTGACTTGAGCGCCTTACCTTATCTGCTCCGCCTGATCCTTGGGTCCTCATCGAGCGGGCGTCCCTGGTCGGTCGTTCGTGGTCGGCTCCGACCGTGTTGGTCGGGGAAGAATCATGAGCGGAGGTATGACGTATCCTCGGTCGGAAAAGGAGGTTGGAGTCGGACTATGTCCCCTCCTTGACCAAGCCTTCCGGTCGGAGACCGAACCTTTCTCCCGGTTGGTCGTTAGGTAATTGGGCTAGCCCGAGAGGCGCACGTTGTCGCTACACCGTCTACTGGGCTGAGTTTTTGCTGGGAAGCGGTCCCATTGGGGACCTTTGGTTTATGAACCCGACAATATCTGTTCTAGAAATAACTAGACAGATATCTCCAGATTTGGAGCTTAATTGTGGCAACTTAACTTTACTAACTAGTTAAATACTCCTGTGTTACTGTGGGAATTTAGAAAGGGGTATCTTAAATGACAGATGAATTAATCATGCAAATACGAAACACAAATTTTCTAAGACTTTTTTTGGAAGGATGGATGAAAGACGTAATGTATAATTTGCACGATAACAATAATGCAATATTTTTAGATAATGGAACAAAGTTCTAGCCTCTACCATAACAATAATACAATATAGTTGGAGAAATTTATCATTACCAATATCAGGCATTACTTCAAATTAACTTGGGAATAAGAAATTGTGTGCTTACATTATAATTGGCATACCCATCATGTTTGATAAGAGTAAAGTGCTCACAGTGGGAAGGAGATAAAAATAAACGATGCCTCATTAACAACCCTGAACTATATTATGAGACCATTTTGCTGCATTAGACCATGCTCCAAGACTTAGACTGGAAGTTTTTGGAATCCTGCGACATAGAAATATTAGAAGAGACATCAACTGAAATTGTTGAATCCCCTGGCTGCCAAGGCGCTGCTCGAGGAGGGGAACAGGGAGACGGCCATGGAGGCCGGTGTGGTGTCATCGGCCATGTTGGCGGTGGCGGCACTGGAGCTCATCTGCATGAACCCCAGCAGCACCCCGATGGTGCGGCAGGCGGATGGGCGTGATGTGGCAAGTGGAGGGCACGGGCGTGCGAGGGTCATGCGAATGGGGGCACATCGGCGTGGAAGGTATAAGGTTGGGTTGTTGGGTCCAATGGTCCAACTAGTGAGATAGTTGTTATCTAGAAATAATTAGCTAGTCTACTACCCATATATGTTTGGATCCAAAAGAGATAATTATTAGCAGATAACTACTATCTATAGGGATCTAAACAGGGTCTTAAAATTGTACCCTTGTTAATTAGACTAGGATAATGTGGATAAGCCTTTAATGATCTAACACAAAGTACCCTGCAGCAAGGATGCTAACCAATGGCACTAGGGAATCAATGTGGCAGAACCACCTAATCTAATGCCTCACAGGAGTACTTGTCTTCCATTAGACACTAAGTACTCAAGGGGGAACACTAAATTATGCAGTTCTGTCGAGTACACCCCAAGGGAGAACCCAAAAATTCATATTTTTTCCATCAGGATCACAAATGAGAGAATAAAGCTTACAACATTCTTATGTCATTTCTGGCATCACTTTCCATGCAACATCAGAGTATAATATTTATTGTTTATAACAGCAAAAAATAACCATGTTATTAGAGTTTCAGCGGAGATAAAATCATTTAATGACAAGTTAAACCTTAACATGATGATCCGTTATATCCATCATAATAGGTGATAAGTTTTTCCATTGGAAAACATTTTGGGTGGAAGTTTCAAATAAACTCTGTTTGCAACGTCAAGGAAATCCTCGCCGAGCCCACCAGGAGGTTTCCACACGCAAGAGTTAGTTCCACATGTTCCTATCACCTACAACAGGGTAGAACAAGCTCTGAGTACTCAATTGTACTCTGCAAGACTTACCCGTTAGGAGGAAAGAAAAGACTCCAAGGATATGCAAGGCTATCTGGCTTGTGGGTTATTGCATCTGCAGGAAGCATTACTAAGCATGCGTCCTTATATTCAATTTCATTAGCAGTCATCATTAGTTTGTTAACTACCATTCTATGTAAGCACCTATGCTACTTTCAAGCAGGTGGTAAGCAATCAGAACCATTTTTCCATCTTTCATATTCCAGTTCTTACTACGATGCTAGATTGTAGACAAGTCGTACTGGATTACCCGACGATTCGCGAATCAATGTGCCCAGCTGGGTACCCCAAAACACACGCCCCGCTTGTACCCTAGACACAACCAGGACCAACCTAGCACTCTCCTGTCAAGGGGTCCAGGTCCCTATCCAAACTTGGACTCCAAGCCCCCACACCTGAGTCCCGGACTCAGTGTGGTTCTTAGACCTCCACCATCCCCGCCACCACGATCAAGGGATCCTACCGTTCAGCAGCCAACGTCCTCCACTTGGCCCTAGTGACAAGGTAGGCGTCTCCCAACTGATGGGCATGCTGATCTTCAGCCTCCTTCAGAGTTTCTGACATGGCAGTCTCATGACTCTCTGCGGTTGCTGCACTGGCATGCGCTTCGGCAAGCTACACCTAGAGCATCCTGGAGAAGATCTTGGCTTCCTCAACTCGCCGGAGGCACTTCCTGAGTTTCAAGGCTTGCCAGTCATACTGCTAATCCAGAGCAAGCAGGTACGTGGTCAAGTGCACCACGGTTGGACTGTCTTCTTCTGCATCTCGCCTGTCGGTGTTTCAAGTAAACACCAACGAATAAATTTGTGTTATTGCGCGTCTAGCCCGGATGGTATGCTAAAAAGACACAAGGTTTATACTGGTTCAGGTAGAATGTCCCTACGTCCAGTTCGTGGCCGCTGCTCGTGTTATTAGCACTAAAAAGTTCGTAGTAGGGGTTACAAACGGGCGAGAAAGGGACGGGTCCCAAGTCTCTGATGGAAAGGTCGAATGGGTGCTGAGAGATTGGTTGCTGCTCAACTATGTGTGATGTGATGCATGATGTCTTGAATCGATCACCTTAGTGGGGTTCCTTGTCTTTCCTTTTATAGGCCAAGGGAGAGCAGGGATTATAGATGGGAGAAAAGAGGAAAACTAGAGGCAAAGGAAATCCTTCAACAACGCCGGGTCTTCCTTTTCCTCTGTGCGGGCCCCACTAACATGGCAGGCGGGGACAGGGATAGCTCCACGCCGGGCGCATGTCCGCTGACCCTGATAGGGCCACACCAGGTGTCTGTCTGCTGACAATGCCATGTCCTGGCATTGTCAGTGAGTTATCACATCCCATCCCGCCCCGGCGAGCGGCGCAGCGGACCAAGGTGCTGATCCATGGCCATACAGGGAGCAGACGGCGCAGTGACTGCACGTCTGTTACTGTAGGTGATGCAAGTTCCCTCCTAGACCATAGTGGTTGTCGTGAGCTTCCATCAGGATCCATGCCCGAGGGCAAATGGCGGCGCCCACAACACTGTAAGGCAAATGTCGGCGCCTACAACACTGTTTTGGGCTCTGACATGCCTGGAAGGTCGCAAAGTGCCCTTCTTATCATATCCTGACGATACTTTCCTACAAGCGTGCAAGGTGCAAGGTATGATCCTTGGTATTGTGGTTGACTTGAGTGCCCTGCCTTATCTGCACGTGTCATTATGAAGGAGTCGCGCGCAGATGCCGAGTGAGGCGGAGCCAGCCCCCAGGCAAGGCAGAGGCAGCCCTCAGACATCGAGCGAGGTGGAGCTAGCCCTCGGGAGTCAGCCTGAGGTGAAGTCAACCCTCAGGGGTCGGGCAAGATAGGGTTCGTGGCCGCAGCGCCCACCAAGGTGAAGCCAACCCTCGAGGGTCAGACGAGGTAGGGCCCATGGTCTCGGTGGCCAGACGAGAAGTGACCTAGCAAGCGGTGTAGTCACGCTCTTGATCGCATAGATGAATCAATGTTGATGGTCATTAGTTCCTCCTCTTTGGGTAATCTAATATTGGTCTCCGACAGTAGCCCCCGAGCCCCCCGGGTGATTCGAGTAGAATTGCCTAGGGTATTTTTTTGACTTGCCAGCGGGTGCGCGCGAGCGCACCCGATGGGTGTAGCCCCTGAGCCTATGGAGGAGTAGGATACTCCTCTAGAGGGTTTTCTAAAAGAGAGGATTCTGAGAGCCCTAGCCCTCTATTGGTGTCCACGACATGCCCTGAAGACGGTGATTTCTTCTTCGCCGAGGTTGAACCCTTCACGGGTATGGTCGTGAGATTTGGTGGTTGTTTAGCTGGATAGTTTGATTGGGGTCTCGGTATCCTGTTCATGGGGGTCCGGTCAGGGTAAGCCTAACTGAGACTTAATCGTGGGCTGAGATGCCCATGGTGCTCGTGTGCCTTGGCGCTGGCCGCTTATGGGGCCTAACTCTTTCCACCCTTTGTCCTAGGGGTGTTTGGAGCGGTTGTTGGACCCATTGATGGGCCAACCATCGGACTCCTAGGCCCAGACGGGCCGTAGATGTGCTTTTGATCCATATTCCTCTTACTCATAATGAGTCCCGGCCCGCCCAGGAGGCGAAATGTCCGGTGAGTTTCCTGAAGGAAAGGATAGGGATTGCATTCGCGTATCTCGCGGCATGACGTTGTGGCAGATCATGGGAGGCACGGAGATCTAGGTGCACAGTTGGTTTCCTCGCATCCGTCGTCCCTATAAAACCAAAAGGTTCACCCCCAGGGTTTCATACTTTGCCTCTTTGCCTTCGCATCTGCCACCTCCGCCACCAATCGCCTAAGCTCCCCACATCCACATCTCAGCCGTCATCAAGTTTGCATCCACCCACCCCTATCGTCCAATGGAGCCATGGTGCCGCTCTAAAATCACCCTCCAGCGCCTGGAGGGCCTTGTCCACCGCGGTCTTCTCTGCACGTGGACCACCACCGAGGAGTGGTGGCTGCCCAGTGAGGAGGACGTGTTGTCGCCGCTGGCTATGTCATCTCGTTCACGCGCTTCCATGAGCGTAGGTTCGCCACCCCCGCCAACAGATTCCTTCGAGGACTGCTGCACTATTATAAGATAGAGCTGTAGCACCTCAACCCCAATGGGATCCAACACATGGCGGCGTTCGTCGCCTTGTGTGAGGGATTCCTAGGGATCAGCTCCCACTTTGATCTGTGGTGGCACTTCTTTGCCGTCACCCTCCAGAAGAAGAGGGAGAAGAGGCAGGAGCTGAATATGCTGATGGGATGCGCCGGCATCTAGCTTCGGAATAACTGGGTCGGCGACTACCAAGCAATGCGGCTATCGACCTCCAACAAGGGGTGGCATTCGCATTGGCTTTATCTCAAGAACGATGCCGCTGCCCCTTGCCAGAGTTTACTGGGTGCTTAATCGAAGTGGCCCCAGATTCATGGAGGAAGTGGGGTGTCCCGGAGAAGGACAAGAAGAGGATCAAGGCCCGTCTCATTGCCATCCACTTCTTTAAGGAGAAGGGGCTAAAGGGGTCAGGAATCATTAGAGCCTACCATGCGAGGAGGGTGGCGCCACTGATGAGGCGCGTGCTTCCCCTATGCGCGATGGCGCCTAGGGCATCATTCAATGGGACGATGTTTGCTGAGGAGGCACTCTCCCCCTCTGAAGTCGTGCAGTGCATCAAGGAGGCGATGGAGCCTTCTCGGGACAGCGTGGGTGCCCCACTTGATTTTGTGTACCCAGTGCCGAGGCATCCCCCGATGCGTCCGAAACTAGGGTACATTGTCCTTGTAAGTTTTCTCTTCCTCGTGCCTTCTTCTTCAATTAAACTTCCAACCCCTTGATACTGACATTGAGATTGGCAGACCAGCCGAGGGACCTCATCCTCAAGGATCTCCTGGCTCCATTGCCGTGGGATCCGTCCATGAGGGCGGTGAACTAAGCCAAGGCCGAGCGGCAGAGGAAAGCGAAGGAGGACAAGAGGAAGAAGAGGCCGCAGAAATTGTGTGTGCGGGAGCGAGGGGGAGGAAACTGATAGTGACGACGAAGATGATGAGGTAGTTGATGACACCAAGCATGATGGCCTAGAGAGCGAGGACATGCTGACAGGCACCCGCTCATCCTTGCAGGGGTTGGGACCTTTCCTGTTTCATGGAGGGGAAAGCGCATCCACAAGGTCGGTGGAGATGGGCCGGACCGTCGGCCTGCCCTCAGAACCAGTAGGGGCGGGTGGATCTGCCATCACGCCCGAGGTGCCAGTGGAGGGGGTGGCCCTACCGCCGCGCCTCAAGAGCCAGTAGGGGCGGGCGGATCTACCGCCACGCCCGAGGTGCCGATGGAGGGGTTTGGCTCTACCGCCGCGCCCCAAGAGCCAACAGGGCTCAGCGGGCCTGCCGCTGTGTCCGAGGCACCAGCTGAGGGGGGTAGCTCCGCCGTCACGCCCCAAGATGCAAGGGAGGCGAGCCCCTCTGCCCAGGAGCAGGGGGCGGGCTTGAAACGGCCCTTCCCCAATGAGGTGGAGTAGGGACCTAGGGGTTCATCTCCCAAACGTATCCACCGCCCAACAGCACTAATGTAAGTCACCAACTCCTCTGTTTTCTCTATTTTTCTCTGTTTTCAGTGTGACTTATGCCTTTTATTTCTTGTAGTGTCTTAAGGCGGCGCAACCTTTTGGTGCTGGTGCCCAAGAAGAGTGTCGCCCTTTAGGCGAGGTGGCGGCCGTCGGTCGCCGCAGCACCCATTTTGGGCAGGAGCGGAGCCGGTGTTACTGCCTCATCGGCCGGTCAGGCGTCGCCCGCGGTGGCTCCCGTGCCCTCGGCAGGACATGCGGGCACCAAGGCTGAACGACGCCCTCGAAGGTTGCTGAACATCCATCAAGGGAGGCGATTCCGCTGCTGATGTCGGGGCGGACAGAGCTGCCGCTCGTGCTTGTGGTGCCGACCGTTGTGGGCACGACGCCGCCGATCGAGGCCCCACCGATGCAGGCCTAGGTGGCAGTGGCTGTGTTGGGCGAGACATAGTAGGATGCCACTATGGCGGTGCCTGAGGCAGTGGCACGATCCGTGCCACCAGCGGCCCAAATGACGATGCCCGACGTGGGCCGGACAGAGGGGGACGCAGCCAAGGGGTCCCTGGACGTTGCGGCGGTGGCGGAGTGGACCGGTAGGGAATCGTCCCTGGCCTTGACATCAGGGGGTAGCCATTCACCCGCGCGGGGAGATGTGGCAGAACCTCCTAAATTATAGGACCCACATACATTTGTCACTGTCCAAAGACCTTTGACAACAATGCATATGTTCCTGGTAACTTAAGAAGTCTATCGGGTGTCCTCGGGGAACCCCGAATCATCCACGATTTCCGAGCAGGATCACGTTATAGAGTCATTGTAGTATTACAACAGTTTATTCAAATAGACACATCAGAGTAAAAGTAGCGGAAGACTTACAATAACATAGTTTACAAACCATTTGTTTCAAACCGTACAACTAAGTTCGATATTAATACAAACCAAAGTAGTGGAGCGGCATTATAACATAATACAAAACACACAATGAGGCTGCCCTGCCCAAGGGCCACACAATTACTTCTCAACGTCATCACAAGGTACAACTGTCATGCAGCATGATCCAAAACAGATCTGCTCATGAGGCTCACCTGCAACAAGGGTCAACGAACCCTGAGTACAAAAGTACTCAACAAGACTTAACCGAAATAAGAACTGATAACTCAGGATTGCAGGCTCAGGGATTCATGGTATGGTTTTAGCAATAATTAAAGTTATTTTGCGTAAAAGCTCTTTGACAAAATTCTTTGTTTCAACAGTTTAAACTTCATAAAATCATATACAAAGATGACACGATCCGTAATGAGATCATGAAACTTCATATCCAACACCTTCATCAACCATTCTCAAGTTCCAGTTATTAATTACTACGATGATGAACAGTGAGTTGAGTCTCCATAACCGAGGAGCAACGACGATTCGAACCGATTATAAACCCAGCTAGGGATTCCAGACCACACGACATATGCAGGTCCCTGACCTACATATACCAACCTATTCTCGGATCCTCTAAAACAAGAACGGGTCCACGCCACCCGAGAATACTGATACTCCACCAATCAAACCCCATTGCCATGTGGGTACACGCTATTCCGCGCCATCTCCACTCCCGGTGCTTGAGTAGCCATTCTCGTAATAGAATTGCCAAGTTCAAAGCTTACGGAGTATGTGGTTAGTACTACAAATTCTCACCTCATGCAATTCAACAACGGACGTGCCTTTAATCGACACAGCGAGAAAGATCCCGCTCACAAGACCTCCATGTCTTGTGGCTCACACACACCGAGTCCTTGGGTCTAGATTTATTACTCCACATTCCCATATCACGAGGCTATCATAATTAACCAATGTTCCATTTAAAACTTGGGTGGAAGGTAGTCACCGACTTCATCGTTTCACGCATAGCTAAGCAAAACTAGGCATATACTGAGTTCAAAAGCTGGTAATATGGTAAATATGGAATAACATGGGTGGTAATGCACCAATTAGGCTCTTACTTAACTCTTAATCACTTAATGCAAGAACGGAAAGCAAAAAGCGAAATTTATTTGTAAAACACAAGGTAGGGTTGTATGCATCGGGGCTTGCCTTCGTTGTGAAAAGTCCGGCTCTCGCGACGTTCACAAGTCTTCGATCCGACCTCAAGCAGACAGATCAACCTCCTCCTCAACTTGATTAACTACCACGTGTTCACCTTCGTTTACTACACGTAGTAACATTGCCATGTTTAACATGATGCGGAATATGAAACATGATGCTCGATGATGGATGCAAAAATTAATAAATTGGATACAATTTTCCTTCGTGATCTGATTACAAACCAAACTAACCAAACCATATTCAGAATCGATGTGACCACGCCAAAGACCGATCACTTTGGTGAACTCTCCGACCACTATGGTGAACTATTCACCACTATGGTGAACTATCCGACCACTACGGTGAACTATCCGACCACTACGGTGAACTATCCGACCACTACGGTGAACTATGCGAGAGCAAAGATCGTCGGTGAGAGAGAACGGCGACTACTGATGATCAAAATGAGTAAACAACAATCGACTAAGGACTACAACATCGAAACGAAGCCGTAAGTACGCGATTATGCATAACGGCTCACCGAAGGGCTCGCCACGATGACACGCCCAGAAGCGGTGAAGTTCTTGACCTCGTGGAGAAAAAACGTGGATGCGAAGTTCTCGGCAATTTCAAAGCGACCAATGTTAGGTAATTTGGATTCGCAAGAAAAAGACGGAACTAGGACGGCCTTTACCGAGATGGCAACAATACTGGGGAGACGATGCGAGCTTGTTGGAGCGATGACAACGGTGGTGGTGAAAACAAAGGAAGAAGAAAAAGCAGCGATGACGACGTCTTGGTACTTTATAGCGCGCAGAAGCTCAAGGAAGCCACGACGGAGCCGTTTCCGTGCCAGCGCGACATCAAGGATGGCCACGACGTGCCTGGAACGCCGAAGAAGGTCCGACGACAATGTAGCTTAGGCGGTGAACACTGTTCACAGAAATTACAAAATTGCCATACGCCAAAATTCACAAATTACTCTCAAATTTTCATAACAACTCAAAAATCTCCAAAAACAAAAGTTGTTCAAAATCGAAAGTTCTACTACTTTGCTTCTATAACCATCTCCTAATTCGGTCTAGATTTTGAAATGAACTTTTGAATTTGAATAGGAAATTTAATTAATTACGCCTTTTGAATTACTCAAAATTTTTCTAAACAACTTGAAAAACTCCAAAACAAACTTTGCATAACTTGCCAAGCTCTACACTTTTGCTTTTGGGATCAACCCCAAATTATGCTTAGATTTTGAAATGGATTTTCGTGGTAGGATTTAAATCTTTCAAAAGCGGGGTTTTCTCGAAAAATTCAAAATCCAAACAAACTTTGAACTAGAGTCAACCAATACAATTCAACACATACCACATGAATATAAACTTGTTTTAGTGTATGCATCTCAAAGTTTTCACCAAATGCCAAATGCTTTGCAATGCATATGATGACATGTCAGGTTTTAGTATTTTAAACACCCGAGGTGTTACAGGAGAGCCCCTGCTCCAGTGGATGAACCCGCAAGACCCGACGTCAACACTCTTCGCCTTCGATGATGCTACTGAGAGCATGGAGCGAGAGAGTCTTGACGAGGGGATTGCGGCCACGCTAAAAGCCTTGGACCATGCCAGGGGCACCCTGAGCAAAGTCATCGTTCCCACTGGCCGGGTATTCACTCAACCTTGCCTCTCGCCCTCCTTTTTCTTCATGTATTTTTGTGTTCTGACCATCATCTTTTTTAGTCCCTTATCGCTCACAGCCGGGAGAAATCCCAGTTCCTTCATGAGTAGAAGGAGAACTAGGATCGCCTCGTCGAAGAGGCCCAACTGCAAGGGGATGTGGCCACCCAGCTTGCTGCCACCCAACAGAGGGTGGCCGAGCGGACTCCCCTGGCCGAGGAGGCAGACAGTCTCCGACTGTGGGAGGCCGAGGCCCGTCGGCATGAGGAGGAGACCGAGAGCACGTTCGAGGCCCTGTCGGTGAGGGTGCGGCAAGATGAGGAGAAGGCCGCCAGTTAGGAGGGAGCAGGACCAGCTACTCCAGAGGGATGCTAAGACTCGCTAGTGGATCCTCAACGTCCTGGCCGAGGGCAAGAAGGAGCGGGACCTGAAGCTAGTTGCCGAGGAGAAGTTCGTAGCCCTAGAGCGCAGGGCGAGTCAGGATGCCGAGGTGGTCGCCCGGCTACACAAGGAGTGAGACGAGCTGCTCCAAACCGTAGGGAGACTCCACTCGAAGGGTGGCACGGCCTACGAGGAGTGTGACTAGGCCGTCCGAGAGCACGATGAGGCACAACAGAGGATCAGCTCCCTCTAGGCCGAGCTCGGAACCGTACAACTCAGAGGCTAGAGGTCGAGGGCGTCTCTGTCGGGGCTAGCACAGAGCTCGCCGAGGTGAGGAGGAACCTTCAGGCAGAGAGCGACAAGCTCGGTATCCTGAGCGCTGCCCTTGGAGTGGTCTACGACGACTTGGAGGTGGTGCGGTCGGAGGGGACCAGTTCGCTCGCGGCCCATGCTATTGATATCATGGTGCGGGTGCGCCAGCTTGAGGGGGACGCTCTTCACACCGGAGTCACCCAAGCCTTTGCGATTGCTCGTTTGCATTACGCGGATAGCATCGACTTGGAGACGATGAGCCTTGGTTTTGCACCTGGCTATGAAGCTTCTGAGCTGGACGAGATAGAGATGGCGGTGGCTCCTCTTGCGCAGGACCTGGCAAATAGAATTGATGATATAGTTCTCCCCCGGTGGGGATAGTTAGTCGAATAGGTCGGATGAACACTATTGTAATATGTGAACAAGCATCGGCCTTTATGTATCGTAAAAGCAATTTCATAACTTCGTTTTGTTTGATTGAACTTGTTTTCTTCCCTTTTTGTATGCAAAAAAAGGGGCTCACGTATTCTGACCCTTCCGTTCGTTAAGACCATAGGGCCTGAGGTGAAAGAGCGGAACTTTGATCATGCTGGTGAGCAAATACACCGTAGCCGCCGAGGCGTAGGCTTTTTGCAGTCCGACCAGGGATGCTCAGTTGTTCGTTTCCACAAACCTTGCCACTAAACTTAACATGAGGAAGAGGTCTGGCGCGGCGACTGTTTCAAAAAAGGGGTGTATTTATACCCATATCAGCCCCCGAGCGAGATCTGACCCCTTGCCGTTGCTGGGTTGAATGTCGCTGAAGGTCGAGGAGAGGATAGCGAAACTTAGTAGGAGAAAGCATCTCTTGTATTCGCACATACCCCATTCCTAGGATCTTAGCTATCGTTCTGCGACCATGCATTCGGTCTCCTTGCAAATCCAACCTTCCTCAAGCCCCCACGCGTAGCGGGGATTCGGTCAAGGGTCAGCTCGTTTTTGTGATTGTCGCCCTATCCGAAGTTTCTGCAACCAGAGGGGTTGAGTTAACGTCACTTGCCTCGATGGCTCGAGTGACATGCTCGGTGAGCTCGCTAACAGGCATGTTTGAATAGAATCTGGTTCCGTCGCTTGTGACGGGGTCGGCAAAGCCCTCGTGTGGCATTCCGTTGCTCCTTAACCCGCCTTCCAACAGATTCCCCCTCAATGGGGATTCTTTGGGCTCAGCTAGAGGTTAAGATTGAACGAGAAGGTTGAGATGACCTTGTCCACTTCTAGGCGGGATGGCCAAAGGCCGCTAGGGCTCATCTGTGTTTTCCCCCCTGGCTTTTGTTCGATGCGAGGCAGCCTTGGGCCCTTCACGAGCCGGCCTTCAAACCTCGGTCTCTCGATCTAGGATTGGGCGGCTTGACCCCCTGAGCCCCGTGGGGTTTGGTAGGGGTCGGTCATGTTTCATGCGTCACCCCATCCTCGGTTTCCACAACCGGAGGGGACGAGCTAATGACACTTGCCTCAATGGCTCGAGTGTCGCGCTCGGTGAGCTCGCTAACGGGCATGTTCGAGTGGAATCCGGGTCCATCATTCGTTGATAGGGTCGATAGAGCCCTCATGTGGCATTCCACTACTTCTTAACCCACCTCCCGGCAGTTGCTCGAGCCATTCGATAGGCTCGGGTGGCCCGTTGGCCTCTCCTCGATGGAGATTTTGTGGGCTTGGCTCGAGGTTAGAATCGAATGAGAAAGGTCGAGATGTCCCTATCCGCTTTTGAGCGGGGTCGGGAAAGGCCGTTGGGGCTCATCTCGATTTTTCTCCCCTGGCTCTGTTTGACACGAGGCTGCCTCGAGCCCTTCATGGGCTGGCCTTCGAACCTCGGTCGATCACCGCTCATATCGAATGAGACGACTACCGCTTCATGACATGACGTGAAGTGTCGTGATGCAGCAATTGCAGATGCAATGCTTGGATGCATGAGATGAATGTATAAATGATTGAATGAACGAATGTATGAATGAATGATCATATAAAGAAATAGCGGGGGTCGGTAATGTTACCTCAATAGCATGAGTGATAGGTTCTGGGGGTTCTTACCAAATATGTCCGTGCGGGGTTCGGGTCCGATGTTCGTGCCAGGGCCGGTGTAACCTGCACGAGCCTCCTAGTCTTCTGTATCTGTCTCTCGGTAGCGGCCCGAGCCGTTCGATCGACTTGGGCGACCAAACAGCCTCTCCTCGATGGAGATTCCGTAGGTAGGCCCCTCCAAACCCTTCCCAAGAAGGTGGATGTTAAGGTTTGGAGTGCGGAGACAAAGACTCTGATCGCGCTGGTGGACAAAAACGCCATAGGCGCTGGGGCATAGGGTCCTAGCGGTCCGACCAGGCTTACTCAAAGTTTGCGCCCACACACCATGCCTCCAGTTTTTAAACGTAAGGAGGGGTCGGGCAAAGAGAATGTCTAGCGAATAGACACTCCCGCCAGCCCCCGAGCGATGTCCAACCCCCTGCCATTGCTGGGGTCGAAGGCTCGATATTGAAATTAATACGTAAAGTAAGCAAGTAAGGGTGCTTGTTTCTTGGCGGCGGTTTGGAGCCATTTGATCGACCTAGGCACCGGTTTTACCTTTATGGTAAGAGTGATGGGTTTAGAAAACCTCCACTGGATATGAGCGTGATCCTGTCTGCTCCTTACCCGCTTCTCGTTAGTGACCATGCCGTCCGATCAACCCGTGTTACCTATTGAGACAAGTTTTTCCTATAGAAATAGAGAATGAGGGCATCCTACTCAAGAATTTAGTTAGGCAGATAAGCCAAGCGGAGAAAACTTGTAACAAATGGACAAGCTTTTGAATTTTGGTGTAGTGAACAGTCTCTTAGCTCTTCTCCCCTTTTTGCATAAAGAGTTAGTGCATTCCGACCCTTTTTGTTGTTAAGGTCATAAAAGCTCGGAGTGCGGGCGAGCCAATTCTGATTATGCTGGTGAGCAAAGACACCGTAGCCACTAGGGCGTGGGTATCTCATAGTCCGACCAGTTATACTCAGAGCTTGTTTCTGTAATCCTAGCGCCCAGGTCCTAACATAAAAAGGGGGGCAGGCACAGAAAATGTTTGCCGGATAGATAAACTCGTATCAGCCCCTGAGTAAGATCCAACCCCTTGCCATTGCTGGGGTTGGATGTCACTGAAAAATTAGGAAGATAGATAACAAAACTGATAAAGAGAAAGTATGCATTTATTAGGGGTAAAAGTGACATAGCTGCTCGATGTTCCAAGCATTGGTGACGATTTCACCATCGATGGTCTTGAGCTTGTAGGCGCCTAGACGGAGTACCTCCGCAACTACGTATGGTCCCTCCCATGGAGGGGAGAGCTTATGGCGGTCCTTGTTGCTCTATACGAGGTGGAGGACCAAGTCTCCGACGTTGAAGGCTCGACCCCGTACTCGTTGGCTGTGGTACCGTTGCAACGCCTATTGCTACTTGGCCGAGTGGAGGAGGGCAACATCGCGTGCTTTGTCTAGCTGGTCCATGGTATCCTCGTGGGATGCCTTGGCTCCCTGTTCGTCGTATGCCCTGATCCTCGGCGCTCCATAGTTGAGGTCGGTTGGGAGGACAGCCTCGGAACTGTAGACCATGAAGAAGGGTGTGTAGCCGGTGGCTCGACTGGGGGTTGTCCTCAGGCTCTAGAGTACTGAAGGAAGTTTGGCGACCCAACGTGCACCAAACTTGTTCAACCGGTTGAAGATCCTGGGCTTGAGGCCTTGTAGGACCTTGTGTTTGCGTGCTCGACTTGCCAGTTCGTTCGGGGTGTGCGACGGCGGCCTAATCGACCCGGATGTGGTATTCATCGCAGAATCGAAGGAACTTCTTTCTGGTGAACTGTGTGCCATTGTCCGTGATGATGGAGTTTGGGACTCCAAAGCGATGGACGTTGTTGAGGAAGAACAACACGGCTTGCTCGGACTTGATCACAGAGATCGGCCAAGATTCTATCCACTTTATAAACTTGTCTATGGTGACAAGCAAGTGGGTGTAGCCTCTGGGCACCCTCTTGAGAGGTCTGACCAGATTGAGCCCTAGACCACGAATGGCCACGTGATAGGGATCGTTTGGAGTGCTTGGGCCGGTAGGTGAATCCGTCGAGCGTAGTATTGACACCCTTCGCAGGTGCGCACGACCTGCTTGGTGTTAGCTACAGCAGTGGGCCAGTAGAAGCCCTGTCGAAATGCGTTTCCGACCAGGGTTCTAGGCACAACATGGTGACCGCAGACCCCACCATGGATATTGCTTAGCAAACGCTTCATCTATTCGATGGGGATGCAGCGCTGCAGGATCCCGGTGTGGCTTCGCTTGTAGAGTTTGCCCTACACAAGAACAAAGGACTTGGCGCGATGTGCGAGCCATCGAGCCTTTGTCTTGTCCATCGGTAGCGCGTCATAGAGGAGGTAGTTGAGGAAGAGCGTCCTCCAGTCGACCAGAGGGTCGAGCTCTGTCGCTGGGTCCTCTTCGAGCTCCATGACTTCAGGGCCGGATGGAGCCGACGGTTGGTCAGCCCCCGGGCCTAAATTGGATAGACTATCACCACCTTGTTCTCACCCCTCATAGCAAACCGAGGGTTATGCTGGTCACTGGCGAAGACGCCCATTGGCACCGGCTCTTGGCCGGATGCTGCTTTCACAAGCGCGTCGGCTGCTTCATTGAGGTGCCTCGGGATGTGATTGAGTTCGAGGCTGTTGAACTTGTCCTCCAACCAACAGACTTCTTGACAGTATGCAACCATCTTGGCGTTATGGCAGCTTGACTCCTTCATGACTTGATCGATGACCAGCTGGGAATCTTCTCGAACGTCGGGGCATCGGATGCCCAACTCGATAGCAATGCGTAGGCCATTGATGAGCGCCTCGTATTCAACCATGTTGTTGGAGGAGGGGAAATGGAGACGGACCATGTACCTCATGTGTACCCCAAGGGGCGACACGAAGACCAGCCCCACGCCAGCGCCCTTCTTTATTGGCGATCCGTCGAAGTACATCGTCCAGTGCTCTTGAACGATGAAGTAAATCAGCCAATACCTAGGACTTGATGGCCGTCCAACAGGCATACGCAATGCCCTGACCCATCAGCTCGAGTGCCCATTTCGTGGTTCTTCCCATGGCATCCTGGTTTCGAACGACCTCGCCGACGGGGAAGGACATCATGACTATCACTGGATGTGTCTCGAAGTAGTGGCGTAGCTTCCTATTGGTGATGAGGATGGCGTACAAAAGCTTCTGGATTAGGGGTAGCGGGTCTTTGAGTCGGATAGGACCTCACTGATGAAGTACATAGGGTGCTGAACTTTGAGGGCGTGCCCCTCTTCTTCTCGCTCCACTACCAGGGTGGCGCTGACCATATGCGTGGTGGCCGCAATGTAGAGCAGAAGGGGTTCTCCATCGGTAGGAGGAACCAGGATCGGGGCCTTTGTTAGAAGCAGCTTGACCATGTCAAGTGCCTCCTGGGCCTAGGATGTCCATTCAAAGTGGTCGGCCTTCTTTAGAAGTCGATAAAGGGGAAGACCTCATTCACTGAGGCATGAGATGAAGCGGCTGAGCGTGGTGAGGCACCCTGTAACTCGTTATACTCCCTTCATCTTCTGAATCGGGCCCATCCTCGTGATGGCTGAGATCTTCTCTGGGTTGGCTTCGATGCCACGTTCAGAGACGATGAAACCAAGCAGCATGCCTCTCGGGACCCCAAAAACGCACTTCTCGGGATTGAGTTTGATGCCATTTGCTCTGAGTTTTGAAAAGGTCTGCTCAAGATCGGCTATGAGGTGGTCAGCCCATTTGGACTTGACCACGATGTCGTCAACGTATTCCTCAATGGTCTGCCCGATGAGGTCCCCGAAACACTTAAGCATACAATGCTGGTATGTAGCCCTAGAGTTCTTCAGACCGAATGGCATGGTGACATAGCAGAACGATCCGAAGGGGGTGATGAAAGATGTCGCGAGCTGGTCGGACTCTTTCATCGCGATTTCATGGTATCCGGAGTACGCATCAAGGAAGCAGAGGGTTTCGCACCATGAGGTAGAGTCGACTATTTGGTCTATGCATGGCAAAGGAAATGGATCCTTTGGGCACGCTTTGTTAAGACCCATATAGTCAACACACACCCTCCATTTCCCACTCTTCTTTCGTACAAGAACGGGATTGGCTAACCACTCTGGGTGGTATACTTCCTTGATGAATTCGGTCGCCAAAAGCTTTTTGATTTCTTCGCCGATGGTCCTGTGTTTCCCCTCGTTGAAGCAACATAGGCATTGCTTCACCGGCTTGGAGCCTAGGCGGATCTTCAAGGCATGCTCGGTGACTTCCCTCGGAATGCTTGGCATATCCGAGGATTTCTACGCAAAGATGTCTCTATTGGCGTGGAGGAAGCCAACGAGCGCGCTTTCCTATTCGGAGGAAAGCGTGGTACCAATGCGCACCGTTTTTCCCTTGGTGCTCCCAGGGTCCATGAGGACCTCCTTGGTGCCCTCCACTAGCTTGAAGGACCCGGTTGACCACTTGGGGTCGGGTGCTTCTTCGGCGACCTCCTTCCTGAGAGCCGCGAGCTCTATGGAGGAGATGATTGCTGCGGCGTGATCGCAGCACTCGACTTTGCACTCGTAGGCACGCTGAAAGGAGGTACCAACGGTGATGACCCCACCTAGGCCTAGCATCTTCAGCTTGAGGTAGGTGTAGTTGGGGATGGCCATGAACTTCGCGTAGCATGGTCGTCCCAGGATGGCGTGGTAGGTTCCGTGGAACCCAACCACTTCAAAGGTGAGGGTCTTCATCCTATAGTTGGATGGACCCCCAAAGGTCATGGGCAGATCAATCTGCCCAAGTGGCATGGCCTTCTTTCCAGGCATGATGCCGTGGAAAGGTGCTCTAGTTGGCCGGATGCACGCTCGGTCGAGGCACATGGCGTCGAGCATCTCGGTGTACATGATGTTGAGGCCGCTGCCCCCATCCATTAGTACCTTGGTGAGGTGCTTTGTATCGACGATCGGGTTGACCATGAGCGGATATCTCCCCAGTTGTGGGACGCTCTCCGGGTGGTTGGTCCGGTCGAAGGTTACGGAGGACTCTAACCACCGGAGGAAGGCGGGTGTGGTCGGTTCAGTCGTATAGACCTCACGGTGCGTGACCTTCTGGCGGCGCTTGGAGTCTTAGGCCTCTAATCCTCTAAAGATCATGAGGCAGCCATCCGGCATTAGAAAGCCACCGTCCTTCTCCTTCGTGTCGTCCATGGTAGGGTCGGAGTCCTTCCCGTGCTCCCCTTTGTTGGAGCCTTCGGACAAGAACTGCTTCATGAGGCCACAGTCCTTGTACAGGTGCTTGATAGGGTAGGCATGGTTTGGGCATGGGCCCTCGAGTAGTTTTTTGAAGTGGTTCGTAGTGCCCTCCATGGGCTTTCGACCACCCCTACGGTCAGTGGCGGCCACGAGCGAGCCCTCGTGCCATTGCTTTTTCTTCTTGGCAGAACGATTAGAGGCGCCTTCGCCAGCGTCCTCGTCCCACCTCACCTTGCCCTTGAGGCGGTCGAAGATCGCTCTGACCGCTTTTTTGCCCAAGGCATGGTTGGTGGCGATGTCGAGGAGTTCCTTCGTGGTTCGTGGGCCCTTGCATCCAAGCTTGTGAACTAGGGACTCCAGGTGGTCCCAGACAGAAAAGCTTCTATAACATCGGCGTCGGCGATGTTAGGGAGCTCGTTGCATTACTGGGAGAAGCACCAAATGTACCCAAGGAGGGTTTCTTCGGCCTTCTGTCAGCAATTCTTAAGGTCCCATTGGTTCCTAGGGCGCTTGTATGTGTCCTGGAAGTTTTCCACGAAGATCTCCTTCAGGTCCGCCCAACTATAGATTTTGTTGGACGGTAGGTGTTCCAACCATGTTCGTGCCGAATTGGCCAAGAACAATGGAAGGTTGCGAATAATGAAATCGTCATTATCCTCACCATCGGCTTGGCAGGCAAGCCGATAATCCTCGAGCCATAGTCCGAGGTTTGTTTCCCCAGAGTACTTTGGGATGTTGGTTGGTGGTCCGTACGTTGGTGGGAAGGCAGCGTTGAGGATGTGTCGACCGAAGGCCTAAGGCCCCGGTAGGCCAGGGCTCGGGCTTTGGTCCTCGCTACTGTCGTAGCGTCTGCCACGGCGAGGGTGATAGCCGCGGCTAGCTCCCTCTCTCGGATCGTCGTGGGTACTCCTACGAGCGTCGAGGGTGTCACGTGCGTCACGGTTGTGGCCAAGATGCTAATGCACCAGGACTATGGCGCGCTGTCCACCACCTTGTGGTGCCTGGTGGACCGATGTGTCCCTACCGGGATGCTCTAAGAGTGTGCGCTGGCTGGCGTCGAGCTCGCATCGCCAGGAGAACGAGCTCTTGGCCTGCTGCATCGCCGCACGCTCGAGCAGCGTGCGAATCTCACGGTGGGCCTAACGATCCTCGGGCGTCATGGCCTCTAGAAGGCCATGGAGCAAGGCCATTGCAGCAGCGATGTTCTGGCTCACCCAGACGAAATGAGGGAGGGTTTCATCATCCGCGATGATCCTCCAATTCACGTCGCGGGCCATGGCGCATGCGCGCCCACCGTCTCTATGGCACTCGATCTCCTAATCGAGCTCCGCGCATTCCTACTCGAGCTGGAGTCGCGCTTCCTTGATCTCTCGGTGTTCGACTTTCAGCTGCTCCACCCACATGTGAGGTGGGGCCACTGTCTCCCCCTAGGCCTCGTCGTCAAGGTCGTTTGTTGGGGTAGCCTGCTCCTCGTGGATGCTTTCGACGTGTCCCTTAGGGGTACCTATCATAAAGCATTCACGAGAGGGGTGATGACTCCCTCTGCTAGAGTCAGAGCCAGAGGGCAACTCTGGCTCCTCTACGAGGAGGTTGTGGAAAGATTCCGCAACGTGCTCGATGACCCCCATGAATTCGTCGTTCGTGGGAGGTGGAATCATGTGTTGCGCCACAAGGTGTCTAACAGTCTCCGCGGCATTGCGGAGACCAAATGGGAGCACTATTGGGGCACTTCAGATGAGGTGTTCCAGAGAGAGGGTTTCCCTCGGCGAGACACGCCATATCGTTGGCGTAAAAGAAGGTGAGGTGGCGCAGGTCCTTCCGAGATGGCTAGGGTCCTAGGGAGACGCCGAGCTGGCGCTCAAACCTCCTGTAGTCGAGGAGCTGGTTGTTTCTAGGGGTGCGGGCCCCCAGTGCATGCTAGCTGTAGCTCCTCAACCACCTCGTCGACAGTGTCGAGGCCGATGGAGGTGAGAGGTTGGATGGCGGCGTGAGCCAATGCCAACTCTTCTCCCACCGTGATTATGATGTACAGGTCCTCGAAGCGCACGTGTGCGCCCGAAACCCAGCTGATGCCGTGACTAGCCATCCATGGCCTGATGTTAATGTCGGGATGCACAAAGCCCCCTACCTGGCGCGCCAATTGTCAATGTTTTGAGTAAACACCAACGAGTAAATTTGTGTTATTGCGCGTCTGGCCCGGATGGTATGCTAAAAAGATACAAGGTTTATACTGGTTTGGGCAGAATGTCCCTACGTCTAGTTCGTGGCTGTTGCTCATGTTATTAGCACTGAAAAGTTCATAGTAGGGGTTACAAATGGGCGAGAGAGGGATGGGTCCCAAGTCTTTGATGGAAAGATTGAATGGGTGCTGAGAGCTTGGTTGCTGCTCAGCTATATGTGATGTGATGCGTGATGTCTTGAATCGATCCCCTTAGTGGGGTTCCCTGCCTTCCCTTTTATAGGCCAAGGGAGAGCAGGGATTATAGATGGGAGAAAATAGGAAAACTAGAGGCAAAAGGAAATCCTTCAACGATGCCAGGTCTTCCTTTTCCTCTATGTAGGCTCCACTAACATGGTAGGCGGGGACAGGGATAGCTCCACGCTGGGCGTATGCCCGCTGACCTTGATAGGGCCACACTGGGTGTCTGTCCACTGACGATGCCATGTCCTGGCATTGTCAGCGAGTTGTCATGTCCCATCCCGCCCCGGTGGGCGGCGCGGCGGATCAAGGTGCTGATCCATAGCCATACAGGGAGCAGACAACGCAGTGACCGCACATCCGTTATTGTAGGTGATGTGAGTTCCCTCCTGGACCATAGTGGTTGTCATGAGCTTCCATCAGGATCTGTGCCCGAGGGCAAATGGCGATGCCCACAACACTGTAAGGCAAATGCCGGTACCTACAACACAGTTTTGGGCTCTGACATGCCTGAAAGGTCATAAAGCGCCCTTCTTGTCATATCCTGATGGTACTTTACTATAGGCGTGCAGGGTACGGTCCTCGCTATTATGGTTGACTTGAGTGCCCTGCCTTATCTACGCGCGTCGTTATGAAGGAGTCGCACGCAGATGCCGGGCGAGGTGGAGCCGACCCTCAGACGTCGGGTGAGTCGGAGCCAGCCCTCGGATGTCGAGCGAGGTGGAATTGGCCCTTAGACGTCAGGCGAGGTAAAGCCAGCCCTCGAGCGTCGAGCAAGGCCGAGCCAGCCCTCGGATGTCGGGTGAGGCAGAGCCAGCCCTAGACATCGGGCGAGGCAGAGCTGGCCCTCGGACGTCGAGCGAGGCAGAGCTAGCCCTCGGACATCGGGCGAGGCGGAGCCAGTCCTCGGACATCGAGCGAGGCAAAGCCAGCCCTCGGGAGTCAGCCTGAGGCGGAGTCAGCCCTCGGGGGTCGAGCGAGATGGGGCCCACGGCCACAGCGCCCACCGAGGTGGAGCCAACCCTCGAGGGTCAGACGAGGCAGGGCCCATGGTCTCGGCGGTCGGACAAGAAGTGATCCAGCAAGCGGTGTAGCCGTGCTCTTGATCATGCGGATGAATCAATGTTGACGGTCATTAGCTCCTCCTCTTCGGGTACCCTAATATTGGTCCCCGACACCGCCCTTGCAAAGCCTCCATGACCGTTTCTTTTCCAAAGGTGGAAAGAACCTCATGGGGGTACGAGTAATGGGCTCTTCATAGATCTGGCAAAGGTACCACAAGGCTTTGTGGGCCACAACCTGGTAGGTGTCAACGAAGCGAAACCCGGTTGCGATCACATTCTAGGCTTCAGTGATGCCGGGGAACTCCTCACTCTTTCCAATATAGACGGTAACTTCACACCGCTCGGTGCCATGATTTTCATACTCACGGCCCTCATACTCGGGACGATCTTTGACTCTGAGTTTTTGGAGGGTGGCATACAGGATTTTGGGAAAACCCTCAACGTTTAGGCAGTAACTGCTAATCTAGGCTCCTACCATCCCTAACGGTGGTTGCAAAGGAGGATTGAGCGAAAAGCTTGCTCAAAAGGAAAAGCTAGGCGAGCTAGAGTGCACCGAGTGGTGGTACCAATGGCTAGGCCTGGCTCTGCTTATAATGACAGAGCGGTCAGTGGTCCTAGCATAGTCCACCCATGGTTCCTACATGGGATCACTACGAATGAATCGACCAAATTTTTCACGCGTTCGAGGCGAGCGATGTCCGAGGCCATTAATGATTAGTACGACTGCAGGGCAAGGGTCCGACAAGAGCGTAGAAAAGAGTACGAAGAGACATGGGTCACGGCAGACATGAACCACAAGCGAACGCGAAGCACAAAGCCACAGTACAGCAGTAACTTCTGAACAGGAACGAGTCAGGCGTGTACCATACGACTCGCGTGACATCTACGAATGGCGCATCTATCAGTAATATGGTCACGATGACTTAAAATAGTACCAGTGCAACCGACTTAAAGATTTTATACTACGCGAGAGTCAGTCCACCAGAGAAAACCTAGTTAAACCTATTCTGAATTCTTAACTATAGTAATAGGGCTATTTATGTACTTCATAGTTAAACACCTTAACTTTTTGTAAAAATAGGTTGTTAAATTTTAGTTTAGAAAAGGGTTTTGAAACTTTATTTCCTTATTTATGCTCTGATACCACCTGTGGCAGAACCCCTAATCTAATGCCTTCTAGGAGTACTTGTCTTCCATTAGACACTAAGTACTCAAAGGAGGACACTAAATTACGCAGTAATGTCGAGTACACCCCAAGGGAGAACCCAAAAATCCACATTTTTCCATCAGGATCACAAATGAGAGAATAAAGCTTACAACATTCTTAAATCATTTCTTGCATCACTTTCCATGCAACATCAGAGTATAATATTTATTAGTTTATAACAGCGGAAAATAACCATATTATCAGAGTTTCAGCGGAGATAAAATCATTTAATGACAAGTTAAACTTTAACATGATGATCCGTTATATCCATCATAACAGGTTATAAGTTTTTCCATTGAAAAACATTTTAGGTGGAAGTTTCAAATAAACTCTATGTCCGCAATGTTAAGGAAATCCTCATTGAGCCCACCAGGAGGTTTCCACACACAAGTGTCAGTTCCACATGTTCCTGTCACCTGCAACATGGTAGAACAAACCCTGAGTACTCAATTGTACTCTGCAAGACTTACTCGTCAGGAGGAAAGAAAAGACTCCAAGAATATGCAAGGCTATCTGGCTTATGGGTTATTACATCTGCAGGAAGCATTACTAAGCGTGTGCCCTTATATTCAATTTCATTAGCAGTCATCATTAGTTCGTTAACTACCATTTTATGTAAGCACATGTGCTACTTTCAAGCAGGTGGTAAGCAATCAGAACCATTTTTCCATCTTTCATATTCCAGTTCTTATTACGGTGCTAGATAATAGACAAGTCGTACCGGATTACCCGGCGATTCGAATCAATGTGCCCAGCTGGGTATCCTGAAACACACGTCCCGCTTGTACCCTAGGCACAAGCAGGACCAACCCACCACTCTCCTGTCAAGGGGTCCAGGTTCCCGTCCAAACTTGGACTCCAAGCCCCCACACCTAAGTCCTGAACTCAGTGTGGTGCTTGGACCTCCACCATCTCCGCCTCCAATCAGTCAGTCCGAAAAGAGCCGGAACCCACGACAAGAGAGCAACGAGCTTTTCCTGCTCCCATAAACAAGTATGTGCTCAGGATAATAAGTCTGTGACCTGCCTAGAACCCAATGCAACAGCTAGTCTTTAACCGACACGGGCGGAACAAATGCAATCCGAGCCTCACTCGAATGCCAAACCAAGTCCAGATCCAAAGTACCATTCCGCCCGGTCTCCAATTATCATTCATATATATTCTATGTGATAGTAATATAATAACAACAATAATATCTTTCCTATCTCTTGCGAGTGACAGGCAATCACTCGACTTCTACCGGAGTCCTATAGCATAGCAATCTACACGATCCTGTCATACTAATAAGACTCATAGGATAAGGATATATATATATATATGCAAGTGGGTTTCATTCAACTTCTTAAACTTAATGCACAAGCATAAAATAAAGTGTAGAATAATAGGGGTTATGTACCGGGGCTTGCCTAGGTAAGGTATAACCAAAAGTTAGCTTTTCATCATGGTGGCACGATCAGCAAGTCACCATCTGCTTCTGCTTCTCCAGACGACTCCGTGATCCAACGTTGCTCCTATCATGGTATTCATAGATACAACGCAAGAACGTAAATAACCAATCGGTAATTGCAGTGCCTACCGTACGATCTCGCCTCTACAACTAACGAGCTAGCTCCTAATGACTAACGCACTTCTACGTATCTAGGGGGACAAGTGAGGCTTCGTTTCCGGAAAATTGTTCTCGCTCGGCAAACCCCCAATTATTTTTACATTTGATTGATAAAATATATTTTTGTACTAAGGCTCATTTAGTTACCTTAACAAATTAATTCCTATGGAGCTACAGAATTTATAGTGAGCACATAATAATGCTAGGAATCTACTATAAAAATTTCAGAGCCAATGCTATTACCAATTCATCACAATAATTCCTACAAGTTTATGTTTTAACAATATTAAGCATCTCGAATTAATTAGATTACTCTTGAAAATTCTATGAAACTATATGAATAAAATACACTAGAAGATAGATCATGATTTTAGGAACCTAACAAAATAAGTTTCACAATTTTTAGATTCATGCAAGGTTTTATTTTGAATTTACAAGTTTGCCTCTAGCAATTAAATCAGAAAATGCTTTGGAAAAGAAGAAGGGCCGACAACCACCTATTCGGCCCAACAGCCCAGCGCGAACTCGGCACGTGCGCTGTGGCTGGCCCAACAACGGCCCAGACGAGGGAGCCCACGCGCGCTCGGCAGTTTTACAGAAATGGACATGCACTACTATATAATTGGGTTACACTGCTTGGCACTATTCCTAGAGACTCAGCTTTTGTACGTGGTCTTTGGAACATCCTATCTTTGCAATGGGGTAGCCCTCGACGTGCCCGTGCATGATGAGGCGGTTCCGGCCGGCATGGCCCAGTCACGCCAGCCCTCTAGGGCTTACGCAGACCCACCCAGGGGGTTGATCATGCTTCCAGACAAAAACGGCTGCGCTGGGCGACGGTTGGAAACCCGAAGGAACGCTGCAGTCAGCCAACCACGGTGGCGGTTGAAACAGTACGGTGCACGGCGGTGGCGGGGCTACTTCGACGAGCAAGAGCGATGACGAAGACAACCGAAAGAGGTGAGAGCAACAGTAGATTACCCCGAGCCGGTTCGCAGTGAAGGTGGGAGCAGGGGCAGCCCGAGCAGGTTCGACCATGTGCACGCAGTGGAGACGGCACGGCTCCGCGGTGGTGTGGCCGCGTCAGCTTCCCTCCCTCCGGTGGATCCCTCGACTGCCCAAGGGCGAGCACCGACACAAGGAAGTCGGGGCGAGCTCGTGGGCACAATCAAATGAACTGCTACCACTTTGCCCCTACCTTTCTTCCCCGCTTCCGGTCACGGCGGCGACATGGCCGCGGTGAGCCGGACTCCAAATTGACGCAAGGGAGGGCATCTGAGGGGACTTGCATGGTCGGAACCGCTAATTCCTTACGAGGCCTTGCTACAAGGATGCTGAATTGAGCCGAGGTGCCATGGCCACGTGTTAATACTATGGACATTGGCGCGGTGGCCCGCGACCGGACAGAGCCATTAAGGCGTGCCCACGCGTGGCCATGCGCATGCAGTGGCACGACGTCGCGATGCGGCAGACGCCCGTGATATCGAGGTTCTTGGCTAGGTAGGTGATTCGAGCGGTCAACGGGCGCCACGTCGCTCCGCGCGACTGCGCGACAACGTTATGGACCATCGTTGCGCTCGCGACGGCCACGCCGCGACAACCCATCAGTGCAGCGGCTCGCGGAGTCGACCCAGGCCACCCCCAGCCCGACGAGCGGTCGTTAGCCCCCAAGGCTAACCATGGCACGACCCCAGCCAGGAACGGCCGGTCACGGCAGCGTGCACATGGTGTCCGCGCCTACAGAGACAACGGCCGAATGGTGACGAGCACGCATTTTAAAGTGACGCAAAAATTGCTAACGATCACGATTGAGGTTCAACTAATTTCACGACTCTAAAGTTGATCTTATCAGCTATCTAACGGAGCAATTCGCACAACAAAAGGGCCACCCGAGAGGAAGATACATGCGTGCCAAGATGAGTTCGTCCTCGAAGTTCCGGTCCGCGACAGAGCGTTGACACAGAGCTCGCAGCGCGTTCTAATGAACTTAGGCAAATTTTTCTGAGATCCACGTGACACTCAACACGACTATAACCTACACCATTCTCGAGTGCTCACCTTGGGGCAACCAATAGTGCTCCAACATATAAAAATTGCTTAATTATTTTTGTTGGAATTTAAATGTGGAAATGGCACTGTCGATTATTGTTACAGACTTAGAAAGGACGAGAGTCCCGCTTGAACTAAACAACCATTAACACTTGTAATTAAATTTTTAAAAGTTTGGAACTTCATCAATTTCAACTAGACAACATGTCATGACCTAGTCCATACTTCGTACTAACTCGTAGGAATAAAATATTAAAGCACTATTTAAGTATGTTTCATGGTATAATTTACCAAAGATAACACTTTAAACTTAAATCGTTTGTTTGCCGACTTAACCATGAAGAGTGGATTTAATTTTAATTTAATTTCCGAGCTTCACAAAAATACTAGCTGACATTATTATTCTCTAAGATTTAAAATTGTATGCCCAGCTACGTAACTCGCCCTCAAATCTTTATTTCCACACTATACTCCAGTCATAAATGGGCCGTTGTTCATAGAAATTATTTTTATGCCAACAATTAACCCAACTCATTCTATTATTTTTGTTAGGAATTTTTATCACCACCTCTTTACGCTAAGTAAACGAACTCACTATATTATTAGATCTATCTCTCATGCTATAATCTCGATGCTTAGTAAGCCCGTAGCACCAGAGGTGTTACAACCAATCAGCTTTGCATGACATGATCCAATGGCTATTATCGATTACGGTCTTCACACAGCATGAAGCACATCAACATGGTGGAACAAGAACTAACGAAGGTAGTCCCTCAACTGCACCCGCGGCACCGTCGGCGGCGGGCGCCGTGCCGCGTCAGGCTGCTGCTTCCTCCTCCGGCACTCCCACGCGCTCCTCAGCCATCGGAACACCGGCCTCAACGCCTCGAGCCACCGGGCCACCACCTCGTGGAGCCGCCAGAACCTCCCGCCCCCGTCGCGCCGCGCCGCCTCTCCCTGCAGGTCGGGTGCCCCACGAGGCGGCGGTGGCGGCGCGCGCGCATCACCACCACCAGCTGGTGGGCGTTGCTGGTGCTCCGCCGAGAGCCGGACGGGGCTGGGCTCAGAGTAGCACCGGCGCAGGACGATGGCCCGGTTGAGCTGCGCCTCGAACGCCAGCCGCTCGTACTCGTCGAGCAGCGTGCTGTGCCGCCCACCGCACCCGGCGCTCACGTCGAGGCTGAACCGCGACATGACGTCCTCGGCGATGGCCGCGCCGCCTGGTGATTTCCCCTCGTCCGTGTCCATGGCAATATGCGGCAGCGGGCAGCGGCTCCACTGCAGTACTGCACTGATGCTAATGCCCCGGTCGTCGACGTGCGTGCGTGGTATTTAGACATGCTTGCAGTGTCCAGTGTGGTCCTCCGATCCAGCGAGGCGGCTATACGCCATTTCTTTGGCACGAAAGTTTGTGCGAGCTTGACGTGGGAAGGACGGCAGGGATCAGTGCACTGACGAGCCAACTTTTTGTAGGATTATCGACTAATTAAACATGCATGGCTGATGGCTCTAAACCTCTAATCCATCTTGCAGCCTTGTACAACTGTCCATGAATCTGTACGCAAGGAATAAAACACCATAGCATATTAGCATAGCACCTTACCTTAAGGCTACACCATAACAGTATTATACGAGATTCCATCTCTGCCACTCTTATTCATTCCACATGCCCCAGAAGAGAAAATTCCATGTGCTTTTGCAAAGCATAATGTAAAGCTACATACTGCAACAGCAAGCAATCTGATCCTTTGTGAATCCCGTTTTCGTTCCTGAAATAGCACTGCTTGCTACTACTATAATAATTCTATTTACCATCTCCACTTTGTTCTGTAGATTCATGTGGATGGATAAGCCCTTTCTTCTGAGTTTTTTTTTTTTTTGATCATGCCCTTTCTTCTAAGTTGATCGTATAGCAACATCGCTGCAGTTACATTCCCGGCTTCTCTTAACACGTCAGCGTCCAGCGATCCAGGCAGCTAGCACGATGAAATTTCAACGAAGTTTGGTCCAGTGCCCGGACAAGTGTGCGTGTGCGTCTCGAACAAAATTTTCACCGAAACGGAGACCAAACCGCAACGGTCCACGGACGGCACAAGTCTGACCGACGACGAACAGCACTTGCGCGTAGCGAAGCCGAAGCCGGCAGCCGCGAAGGCCTCCTCCAAATCTTCCTCTTGTCCTCTTCACGCACCCGAAATCCTCCTCGCCCGCAGCTGCATCGATCGGGCCAATAGAACCCCACGAAATCTCGATTCTCGAACCGCGAGGCTGCAGAAAACGCGTTGATCATTCAGACTCCTCCTAACCCCCCACCCTCCAGATCCCGACCAGGCGGCGCGCCCCGACGCCCTCGTCGGGGATCCCGGATCTGTCGTCGAGGGGGAGCCGCCGGGGCGCCACGGCCATGCGATCAGCACCCCTGCCGCGCTGCCAGAATCGACGACGAATCGGCTGACGCGGTAACTAGCCTCCCGCCGCCGGGCTCCCAGCCGATGGGCGCCTGCGGACTCACCGCGGTCGTCGTGCTGCTACTGCTCGCCTCGGCGCTACACCCTGCCCCTGCTTCTGCTTCAGGTAGAAGAAGCCTTCGGGGAGGCGAGAACCCCAACTCCGGCGAGGTGAGAACCCGATCATCTATGCTAAGTTAGCATTTTAGATTAGCGTTCTCGTGATTCGTGAATGGATTGAAGGGAATTTGGGTTCAGAGGTTGTTTGTATCTCTACAGGACGCTCCTGCACCAACCGTTTCTGGGCAGTCTTCAGCTGCGGGGCAGCAGGGTGAGAGCAAGGAGCATCAGAAACCACTGGCATCATTGCCATCACCACCGAAGGATACCAAGGAAGGGGGTAAGGCACAGGGATCTGCATCACCACCGCCACCGCCACCGCCGCCCACGCAGGAGAATAATTTGCAGAAGGCGGGCAGTCCTCCCCCAGGAGTTCCAGGACCGAATGGCGGGACAGGCCAGGAGGACACAGGAAGTCAGGGGAGGAGGGAGGAGACTGATAAACTGAAGGAGGCGATGGAGAAGTGTGCGCACAAGTGTTCCTCTGGAAAGGAATTTTCTGCTTGCCTTCAGGTTTCTGATGATGGTAATGCCTTGATTTCTTTTGGAAATTCAGCAGTATAATTTATTAAGTATCA
The DNA here is from genome assembly GCA_904845875.1 of Miscanthus lutarioriparius. Taxonomy (NCBI): domain Eukaryota; kingdom Viridiplantae; phylum Streptophyta; class Magnoliopsida; order Poales; family Poaceae; genus Miscanthus; species Miscanthus lutarioriparius. The sequence goes on along the minus strand of CAJGYO010000016.1, from coordinate 18,562,353 downwards.
CTTTCTGGATGTCCCCGTGCTATCCGATTGCTGTATCAGGGATGTTGAGTCAGAATTAGGAGTGTTGTATTGAATTTGTAGCTCGTAAAGGTTCATGTGTATCTGCCTTTTAGCTTTGGTTAGTTTGTTGCACGGGTAAAACCGTAAAAGCAATGTGATTCATTTCATGCGTTTTGTTCAGAATAAACTGCATTTATAGTACTAGTGTTCAATGAAGTTGTCTAGTTGATCCTAAGCATAGTCACCATGGGACTGACTAGGTGACTAGTCACGATTAGTTGTCCAAGGTCGGTCCTAGTCGTCCTATATGTATCAAGACTAACATACCAAACATAGACTAATATGATATGTGTCCTAGAGTACAAATCAAGCATGAAGATAACTTTAGGGTGGTGGCTGCATGTCGGGTTGCAAATTGGGCTGAAAAACATGAGCCCAAGTGGCCCAAGCCATCCTAGATGCAGCCCATGTCCTAAGCTGCCGAGCAATTCCATTTTGTTTCTGGTCGTCTACCCCCTAGCCGTCCAACTACTCGGACAACCACAAAACTAATCACCCTAATCGAGTCATAGCCCCTAGTCGAGTCCAGGATTCCGACTAGACGACTAATCGTGATTAATCAGGCGACTTGATAACATTGGTAGTGTTTCCTATTTGCATATATAATTCGGTGAGTACATTTACCTTGTGATTCTAGTCAGATGTAATTGTATTAATCTATGGTGGGAAGTGCCTCACGATATCTTTGTAGCTAAATTAATCAAGCTATCTAAAATCAAGAAAACAGTAAGAGGTCATAAGATAATTTACATGCCTGGATATCCTTAAATTTAAGTTGTAGAAATTTCAAAGATTTTCCAACGTTAACATAATATGTGAACCAACTATTAATTAAGGGCCCGTTTGAATTCAATGAGATATGAGAATCCGGATAAAAAGAATCACAGCAGTTTTGAGATTCTAAGAATCTTTGAGTTAAAATCTCTTTAAAATCCAGACCGTTTGGATGAGATATTGAGATTCTGGGATTATTTTTTATCTGGATTCCCAGAATCCCATGGGATTAAAACGGGGTCTAAGCTCGGAAGTATATTTCTCAAGTTTCAGTGTTTCACACCATACAATGGTTTGCCATCTAAGTCAATCACTGCATCGTCCTAAATCATTTTTTGTCATATATTAGCCTTTCTTTCCTCATAAAACCAGGAAAGAGGTCCTATTGTGGGCGACAATAAAAATGTATGGTACAATGACGCCAGGGATGTGCCTGTTTTAGTTATTATGTCATCATGAACATATGAAACGGTGGTAAATGGTTATTGGTTAAGTTCAATTTTACTGTATAGATCTGGCAGTTTTTCTTCCCTAAAACCGATAACAATAAACGTTTTAACAGATACTGAAAGAAAATATTGGTACATAAGCTGAGGTTGTTTCGGGAATGATAAAGCCGTTATTTAATGCAAACTGTATTTTTTGTTTCTCTGGCCTTGAGATATATGAATAGACATGGAAATCATAGTAATGCATAACATATGTATGGCCTACACTGTCATGAATATAAAATGGGCCTTTTGTTTATTCTTGCAGCTTCAGGTGGGTCATATATTATTGTCCAGAATAAAGGCCAGCATGATATTGACATTTATGTCAAAGAACCATCATCAAATATAAAAAATGATAAGCCTCTACATCTTATCAAGGGTGCCTTTGGACAGGTATGTAATGTACTCTGTTACAACATTTGCATATTAGGTTTTCTTGAATAGTATGCATATTTAAGTCGAATAGATGCTGAGATTTACTCGAGTAACTGATCAGCCAAATTAACTTTGGGTCATATATGGTGAGGTAGTGTTTCAAAATTGGATTTACTTTAGAGCGTAAGATTTTCATGGTTTCCCATTCTCACCTCATGTGTTCATTCGGGGCCTGTAGTAGTAGGGTATGTACTTTTGAGTTGTTAGACTGGGTAGATTGCCTGTGCATTCCGTTTGAGATTGAGAAGCTACATGTGACCTTTGAGACTAACCAGAATACTAGGCCTTTGAGCATACAAGCTGAGTCTTTGTTCCTTACATATTTGATGCAATTGAACTGCATTTGTTTCTCATATTTTTAAGAGGATTAAATGCGTGCTTGTCTAAATATAGTATTTCCTCTGTTCCAAATTATAGTTTGCTTTAGCTTTGTCCAATGTTAAACTTTTCTGACTGTGACCAAATTTTTGGAAAAATGTATTAACATCTGCAAGCTGAAATAAATGCACTATCAAGACATGGAGAATTTAATGAAACTAATTTGATGTCATAGATATTGGTGTATTTTTCTATAAACTTGGTCAAAGTTAGGGAAGTTTGACTTAGGATAAAGCTATAGTGAACTACTCCATAATTTAGGACGGAGGGAGTAATTACTATTCCAAGGTTTTTGTTTGAAATTTTATTATATGCATTATCATTTTGATTTTCTTGTCCGCTAATTTTTTTGGTCCAATTTATATTACCAGATGAACATAGCATATACCAGTTCAGATGTTGGGAATATTACATTAAGTGATGGAAAGGAGGACTGCATCATACATGTTGGGCAATCGGTTTATGATTTGCAGCAACAGTTGCAGCAGCTTGCAGCCTATGCAATGCGTTTGAATCCAATTTATGGAGCCTCTTTTTTTGTTTTCACTATTGTTTTGGTTGGCGTTGTATGCGCCTGCTGTAAGTTTGCAAAGAGAAGAGGCAATGTTGGAGTCCCATACCAACAGCTTGAGATGGGAGGTCAAGCACCGAACTCTTCAGGGGTGGACAACACCGCAAGCACCACAGATGGCTGGGAAGACGGCTGGGATGATGACTGGGATGATGAAGAAGCACCAGCAGGACCTGCAGATAAGAAACCTACAAGCAGTGTCTCAGCAAATGGCCTTTCGTTGAGATCACAGGCACAGACGAATAGCAAAGATGGTTGGGATGTGGATTGGGATGACTAAGCTCCTACAGAACTTTGAATGTAGCTGTCAAATGAGGGAGAAGATACTTCCATCTGCCTGACTTGCAGGAAAGAGTCAATGAAAGACAACTACAGCTCGAACTGATGGAACTCATGCTTGATAAAGTGACCCTTATCCTGGAAGAGGTGAAGGATTGCCTCACTTCATACGGTTTGTACAATAGTGTTTCACTTTTTTTTTCTCTGAGCTGATACACGATATGTTAGCAGTACGGATTTTAGTTCTTTTTGGGTTGTAATGCTACAGAAGAATTTGTTAGTATATAACCAAAACACACATTTTTATTCTTTCGTGGAGGTAATTATTCTTTTTTACACAGATTCCTGAGTTCCATATCATTATTTATATCATTCATGCTGCACGCTTGGGCTGGTTGGAAGCAGATCCTGCTGAGCTGCCATATCAGACGCAACGCATAATTTGCTTCACACATGTTTGCTTCAGCTTGTGTCCGAATTGTAGTAGTGCACATTCTGCTGTCACTTTAGAGCTGTGCAAGAACAGGGCCTAGTGGGTGGCCTTTGGACCTTACTACAGTTCCATTGGTGGCCACCTCATCACATGCATTCCTTTTCGCTTTTTCTGTTTGTTCGTTTACCTTTTGCATTATGCCTCCTCTTGCATTTCGCTTCTTCCGGTTCATGTTATATGTATTTGATACATTGTGGATAAGGTATTTGCAAGAGACATGGTTTGCTGGGTGCCTTTTCTCAATTACATTAGTTTTTGTGTAGACATCTTTGTAGCAATGATTCGGATCAGTCGCTCATTGTTTACATTTGTGCTGCTGTTGTCTATGACCATTGACCATACCATCTAGACACAACTCACGTGTATTGTACTTGAGCCACTACCAACTATTATGTTCTTGCGAGTTATCCCAAGCATGCTTGCTTCATATCGAAATCGAAATCGAAATCCAGAGTGTCTGACTGCGCCAATGATTGATACAATCATGCTATGGCCTAGCTCAGGGGCTGGCGGCTGGTTACTTCATGTGTTACTTTGCGGTTAGTTTTTTCTGGGACAAGCATAAAGTTGCTATACTGAGGCTTCTGGTATGATGTTCTTCCTGGCTGCTTCTATTTGACCACTTCACTGCTGGCCAAAGTTGCAGTTGATCTGCTAAAGTAACATCATTTTGCCTTGGATTCCTTTGTAAGTTGCTACTGTACATACTATCTTGGGCAGCTACCTTTTGATATATCATATCTGTACTCCTTGGCTACCTACCACAAATCTTTGCCTGATTGATCTGTAAAAGATCGACATGCAAGAGCACAATGCCTTGAGCACCGGTAAGAATCCTCATAAATTTTGGTGTATTGTACTTCATTTATGGACAAGGGTCCCGTTCGCTTCGCTGAAAAAACAAGCTGAAACATCGTTCCGGTTGATTTGTTGCGAGAGAAAAACACTGTTCCGGCTGAAAAAACAAGCTGAAAAATACGGATTATAAGAGAAACGAACAGGGCCTGCCGACCAAAGAAAATTACAGGCGTGAGTAATCGCCTATGTAATGTTTGCTAGGGGAGAAAGAGCGTGTTGTACATCTATTTGTCCCTCCTAGCGCGCCGGGGGCAAGGCGCGAAGATGTAACAAACAACTTTTATCGACCTTGATACAAAAATGGGCAAAACTTTTACGTACTCAAGAAAAAAAGAGAAAATTACGAGGGCTCGAATGGAGACCAGGGGCCAGTTTGATTGCCGAATTTTTTTGGCAAAATGACACCGTAGCGTTTTTGTTGTTATTTGGTAATTAGTGTCCAATCATAGTCTAATAAAGCTTAAAAGATCCGTCTTCGTAGATTTCGTCTAAACTGTGTAATTAGTTTTATTTTTTATTTATATTTAATGCTTCATACATGCGTCTAAAGATTTAATGTGACGAAAAATCTTGAAAATTTTGGTATTTTAAGAGGGAACTAAAAAGGGGTCAGATCAGATGGCAACTTTTGCAGAGGGAGGGACCAACTGGAACTGCAGTGTTGGGACACAGTAGGTTCGCTGTCAATGAAGCCCCGGGGTCCGGGTGGCAGGCCGAGGAGGCGAGGACATCACCGAGCTGGCATGCATGGGACGGCTCAGGGAATTTGCTCCTTTTTCTTTCCCTGCCCCACCAACCAACCATGAGGGCTTTTACATTTTTACCATTATAAAGATTGACACTCATCTATCTGAATATCATTCTTAGAATAACACTTACAACTTTACCAGATGAGAGAAGTTTTAGATTTATCACATTTGCGTATGTGGCATGCCATGCCAGCTCGACACGCTGTCGCCTAGTCCGCCTGAGCACGTGAAATGTCGTTGCTACCCCTGCCTTGCTCCTCTCTCTCCATCCCCGACAGCTGGGGCCCACGGCACCTGCCACTTTCAGGTGGACCCCACTCGTCAGCTTCGTCTTCCAGCTCTAGCACCTGGATGGGAGACAGCTCGCCGGAGCTCCATCGCCCAGCGCCTGGATGTGGCACGCACCACAGGCTCGACACGGCCTTCACGCCCAGCTCGCCGGAGCAGCTGCTCCCCATGCGAGCTCCCCAGCGGGTGAGCCACCACCTCGCCCTCCCTCTTGGCAAGACTCATGAGGCCACGGCCACGGCTGGAGCTGCTGCCACGTCGACGCGGCGCCGACGAGGTGCTGGGAGCTACTCGCGGCTGGGCCGGGCGAGGAGGCTAAGCTGCTTTGCTCTGCGCGCGCCTCCTTCTCGGCTTCCTCATGCCGTCTTTGCTCCGAAGCTCGTGGGCGCGTTCAAGACCTTGGCCATTGTCTTGAAGTCTTGGCGTCTTGCAGTCGTCCACCGACTGCCCGTCCGGAGCTGGACACCTGTCACCACTATCCTCCTTGGCTCCCTGCTTGTGACATGTGAGCACCTCTGGAGTCTTCTCTTGACTCGTGAGTGGTGACTCCCTATCTTCCTGTCCTTGCCGCTGGATAGATTGGCCGATTGGCTGTCTCCCATCCAGATGCTGGAGCTGGAAGACGAAGTTGACGAGTGGGGTCCACCTGGAAGTGACAGGTGCCGCGGGACCTAGCTGTTGGGGATGGAGAGAGAGGAGCAAGACAGGGGTAGCAATGACATTTCACGTGCTTATGCTGACTAGGCACCAGCGTGTCGAGCTGGCGTGGCATGCCACATGCGCAAATATGGTAAATCTAAAACTAAAACTTCCCTCATCCGATAAAGTTGTAAATATCATTCTAAGAGTGATATTCAGATAAGTGCCAATCTTTATAATGGTAAAAATATAAAAGCCCCGGACATCTCTCCAGCCTTTCTCACTTCTCGCAGGGGTTAAGCCATGGCTGTTTGGTTGGCTGCGGTGTTGTCAGTGCTGCGGCATGAAACGAGTGAGTGGGCAAAAAAATAACAAAACAAAGAATCTGATGCATTTCTTTGTTCGTGTTTTACTACTTACCGCCCCCTATTCGTTTGAAATATTTCAACAATATTTTTTCTTTCACAACAAATTAGTATAAACAACAGCATAAACTAAATTTCAGCGAAAAAGTGTCACAAATCGAATTGCTTCATACAGACCTCCTTCCTTTCGAACTTTTGATGCATTGATAGGATCGTCCTTTGAAATCTCCAGCTCATTTCATCCGGCCCCTTTGAGCTTTGAAAGCTGTACCCGTACGGCTCAACGACTGTGCTACTGTGTGTACTGTGTGCTCCTTGCCGTCCCTTGTCCAAATAGTGCTAGCAAGTTGTTGGGAGCAGCGTACAAGCCCGAAGGACGCACACGATCAGCTGCTGCAATTTGTAATGCCACGCAAGGACAATCTTGGCTGCCGAGGCCTCTTTGAAAATCCAATAATTTCACATCACTAAACAGTCCGATTCTCTCATGATTCCCACGCTCAAAACCGGTCCTAACAAGTGGGTGGTTGATTATGTTTAGCGAGGCTATAAGTTGAAGTCTCGACTTCGACGAGTTTCCAACTCTTGTTCATGTATCAATGAATTTCCAATTCTTTCTCTTTAGATCACGAATTTCCAACTACTTGACCAAACAAAAGGGCGAGATCGATGTATTGAGAAAAAGAAATTAGTCAATATAATGAATTATTAGACTTGAAAAAGGTCAGAAACAAACATGACATACGGTTTCTTAGTAGATTGACTTCTGTCACACAATAGACAATTCGTTTTTAAAATTATTTATAGATGACCAGATGGCCAGATTTAGGTGGCTAGTCCAAGGCCCTAGCTTTTGGCCCGAACAAGCTCAACACTGGCCCTGTTCATTTCGCTAAAAAGTCACGATTAAAAACACTGTTCGCTGATTTGTTGTGAAAAAAAAAATTTTTTTCGATGAAAAAACAGTATTCGTACTCATAACACAAGCGGACAGGGCCACTGCCCGCTCGGAGTCATGTCGGTGTGGCCCCGGCCCTGGCCATTGAGCGCAACAATGACGCTGGCGTGGCCTAGCCACCACGCACATGGTACAACAGTGACGATGGGTAGGCCCTGATCAACATATGGGCCCTGTTCACCCACCCAAATCAACATATAAGCGATGTTCGCTTGAGCTTATTTAGAACTATTTTTCAGCCATAGAATAATATTTTCTCTCATAATATTTCAGCATAAGCCAAATTTCAGCATCAGCGAACGGGGTGGGGCTAGGAGAGCATCAATTTAAATGGTTTTCTACTACCCTTGCTAAACTAACAAATTAAACCGGTACCAAGAATCATATATGTTATGGTCCATTTTGGTATGATTTTTGTTACGGCTTCTCGACTAGCTTAATCGAACATGTACACAAGACAATGACTTCTAAAGCAAAAACCAAGCCAAAAACAGAAAAGCCAGGCCATTTTTGCGTAGAAGGAAAAGCCACTGAAATATGGCTTTCTTTCTCTTCATCGTATTTAAAAGAAGTCCAATGCCCTAGCAAAGAGAATATATATATTATATTACCGGCAGTCCCGCACCGCACGAACCCAATCAATTAACAATGGTACCATGATCTCACCCTCCACATCCTCTTCCTCTATTGTCACGGCATTATGGACCCCCTGCCTTCTTGTCATGTTAGCGAGTGTTTGATTCGGTGACTAAAATTTAAGATACTAATAAAAAATAAATTACAGAATCCGTCAGAACTTCACGAGACGAATTTATTAAACATAATTAATCCATCATTAGCATATGTTTACTGTAGCACTACGTTGTCAAATCATGGACTAATTAGGCTTAAAAGATTCATCTCGCAAATTAGTCGCAAGCTGTGCAATTAGTTTCGTAATTAGTCTATATTTAATACTCCATGTATGTGTCCAAATATCCGATGAGAGAGCGACTAAAGTTTAGGAGGAGAAACCAAACACTCTCTTAGTCTTGGTTGTAGATAGTATGTCACTAGACAAAAATGATATTTAAATGCTAAAATCTTCTGTATATTAAAAAAAGAATGATATATCTATGCTTGCTTAAAATGTGAAATCACGAGTATACTACTAGCATCACATGAACTCAATTAATTAACAACCCCCACCATGAGGCCATGATCTCACCCTCGACGACCTCCTCCTCCTCTATCGTCGTGCGAATGTGGATCCCTCCTGCCTTCTCGGATGTAGTAGATAGTATGTTGCCAGATAAAACTGATTTCTTTTAAATGCTAAAAGCTTCTACATATTCAAAAATATAAATGATAGGGATTGACGTTAAAGCCCTTTCACCCCCAGCTAGCCCGGCGTCTGTGGAATGAAAATTTAGATGGAGAGGCTTTACTCCCCCCGGTGTTGATCTAAAAAAAAAGATGTATGTATGCCTACTTAAAATACGAAATCTCGAGTATGTTACTACCACCACATGAACTCAACCAATGAACAACCTTGCTGTTGATCTCACCCTCATCGTGGCAATGTGCACGGTGGACCGCCCCCCTTCTACCTTTTCCTAGTCACACTAGCCTTGGTTGTAGATAATATGCCGGTAGACAAAATTGACTTTTAAATACTATGGGTGTGTTTGTTTCGCGCCGAACCACGCCTCGCCTAAGCCGCGGATGCGCCAAAATGCGGCGAATGAAACGGCCACCACACCTGCGCCGTGAGTTGGCAATGAAAATGAACTACGCGCGTGTGGCATGAGTGCGGCGTGCCAAAACCGCGGCGGCAACCAAACAGCGATGTGAGACACCGCAGTTTTGGCGTGGCGGTCTGCTGCACGTGTAGGCATCAACCAATCATGTTCTAAAATCTTCTGCATATTAAAAAAGTATAATATATCTACGCTGGCTTATAAAATATGAAATCTCGAGTGAGACGAGGGACCAATGCCGAAGGAAGAAATCATTAATTGCACCATATTTTCATCCCTCACCAAGCCAACGAACAAACCTAATAACAAAGACAAGACACATCATAGTAGACCACTATGGTTAATGGTCAAGTACCTCTCGTGATTTCGACGTTCTACTCTTGTTCCTATAACGTCGCGGTAACAATGCCAACCCCTCCCAATCTCTAAAGAGTTTCGACTCCCGAACCAAAGAAATGAAGTACTCCCTAGGTTGATGCATTGGCAAGCAAATTTGCTCCACAGTCTTCGAAATTAAACGCATGCACGCAAAAAAACCCCTCATGAATGAGGCCTTGTTTAGTTTGTCCCCCTAAAGTTTACTCCCTATCCCATCGAATGTTTAATACTTGCACGGAGTATTAAATATAGACTAAAAAATAACTAATTGTACAGTTTGCAACTAATTTATGAGATGAATCTTTTAAACCTAATTAATTCATGATTTGACAATATTGTGCGTAACACATGCAGTGACGGACCTAGGTTTTTACCTCTGGGTATACGCAGAAAAAAAAATTCTTATACAATTCGGTAAACCTAAAAAATTTCTTATGCAATTTTTTTTACATTGAAAATTTCTACCTATCTCTATGACTGGCGGACCCCAGGGTATGCGGTGGCCCACCTACATACCCTGTAGGTCCGTCTCTGAACACATGTGATAATGATAAATTAATTATGTTTAATAAATTTGTCTCGCGAATTTTTAATTTATTTTTTTATTAGTATCTGAATACGTCATGTAACCCCTGTTCTGACGACCATATCTTTTACACCGTAGTATGTTTAAACGAGCCCTGAATCACCGTAACCGCCCGGTGGACGAAGACGTGGCATGGTCGCCCCCACTCGCCAGTCGCGACAACTGCCTTCGCCCATCCGTCACCCACGGGCCACGAGCCACGAGCCACGAGCCACGAGCCCACGACCCCAAGAAGATTTGATTTTGAAATGCTAAAATTGTGGAACAACCTCGAGCCAGACGGTAGCCCCAATGCGCAGTGACCAGCGGCGCATTAATTGCAAGCGGTTTCCCAGTTCCCACTCCCCAGACGAATGCCTTCGTGGAGCTAAAAGTAAAAGTAGACTGACTTCTTACAAGAGAAAAATTTCGTCGGCGGAAAAAGTTTTGTCGGCGGAAAAAGCACGCCTTACAAGGCAAGCCAAGCGAACGGGGCGGAAACCAGCAACACGCAGCAGTCAGCAGACAACAGTGCATCTGCGTCGCGAACCGCCGCTCCAGTCCAATCAATGAACGAACACTTCCTATGATCTCGTCGCCCACCTCCTCCTCCTCCTCCGCCGCCGCCGCGGCAATGGCGACTCCCTCCCGCCTCCGTCGCCGCTTGCGCCCCCTCCTCCTCCCCGTCCTGGTCCTCCTCGCCGCGTCGGCCCGGGTCGCCGCGGCCGCCACCGTGAGCGACGACGTGCTGGCGCTGGTCGTCCTCAAGTCGGGCCTCTCCGACCCGGCGGGCCGCCTCGCGCCCTGGTCCGAGGACGCCGACCGCGCCTGCGCCTGGCCGGGGGTCTCCTGCGACCCGCGCACGGGCCGCGTCGCCGCGCTCGACCTCCCCGCCGCGTCGCTCGCGGGGCGCCTCCCGCGGTCCGCGCTGCTCCGCCTCGACGCGCTCGTCTCGCTCGCGCTCCCGGGGAATCGCCTCTCCGGCGCGCTCCCCGACGCGCTGCCCCCTCGCCTCCGCGCCCTCGACCTCTCGGGCAACGCGATCTCGGGCGGCATCCTCGCCTCGCTCGCGTCCTGCGACTCGCTCGTGTCGCTCAACCTCTCCCGCAACCGGCTCACCGGCCCGGTCCCCGATGGCATCTGGTCGCTGCCGTCGCTCAGGTCGGTGGACCTCTCCGGGAACCTGCTCTCCGGGAACCTGCCCGGCGGGTTCCCGCGGAGCAGCTCGCTGCGTGTGGTGGACCTGAGCCGCAACCTCCTCGAAGGGGAGATACCGGCGGACGTCGGTGAAGCCGGGCTGCTCAAGTCCCTTGATCTCGGGCACAACTCGTTCACCGGCGGGCTGCCCGAGTCGCTGCGTGGGCTGTCCGGGCTGAGTTTTCTCGGCGTTGGTGGCAATGGCCTATCAGGGGAGCTCCAGGCGTGGATTGGGGAGATGGCGGCGCTGGAGAGACTGGATTTGTCTGGCAACCACTTCGTCGGTACCATCCCGGACGCCATTTCGGGCTGCAAGAACCTGGTCGAGGTCGACCTCAGCCGGAACGCGCTCACTGGGGAGCTCCCATGGTGGGTGTTTGGGCCACCTCTGCAGCGCGTCTCCGTCGCTGGAAATGCACTGTCAGGGTGGGTCAAGGTTCTCGGTGATGCTGCTGCGACCCTGGAAGCTCTGGACCTTTCAGCCAATGCTTTCACCGGGGCGATCCCGCCTGAGATTACCACCCTTGCAAGATTGCAGTACCTGAATTTGTCCTCGAATTTCATGTCGGGGCAGCTTCCTGCAAGCATTGGGCTGATGCTGGTGCTTGAGGTGTTGGATGTGAGTGCAAACAAGTTTGACGGGGTTGTACCACCGGAGATTGGAGGTGCGGTGGCACTCCGACAGCTGCTAATGGGGAGGAATTCACTTACTGGAGGCATTCCTGTCCAGATCGGCACATGCAAATCCCTGATTGCTTTGTAAGTGATCCTTTTTGCTGGCATTACCCAGTTCCTAGTGCATGTGCATGCGTGTTTAGTGGTTGACTAGATGACTACTAGTTTCCATTTGTTTTTTTTTTTCTCGTGTTAGTTTTTGCTAGTTCTCTGCTTCCTAGGTTGGAGGTGTCACTTAGAAAGCGATAGGCATGTCTTATTTGCTGTTTGGAAGCACTAAACTGAAAACGTGGGTGACATCTTTGTCTTGCTGCTTTGCCCTTATCCCACTGTCAGGTTCCATGCTTCTCTTGGATACACTAAAAAACATGAGTCAAATTCTGCACGAATTTTGTTGCTGATTAAAAAAAATTATTGCAACAAACAAGGCAAAGCGCTTCTGTCGATTACTAGGCACTAATTCAGGTTCTTTGCAGGGATCTATCACACAACAAACTTGCAGGACCAATTCCTATGTCCATGGGTAACCTTACTAGTCTTCAAACAGTTGATCTCTCAGATAACTTGCTGAACGGCACCTTGCCGATGGAGCTCTCTAAACTTGACAGCCTGCGTTTCTTCAATGTCTCTCACAATTCACTGTCTGGGAGCCTCCCCAACAGTCGCTTCTTTGACAGCATCCCTTATTCTTTCATCTCTGACAATGACGGCCTTTGCAGTTCACAGAAGAACAGTTCCTGCAACGGTGTCATGCCAAAGCCAATTGTTTTCAACCCTAACTCCTCATCAGACCCCTGGTCGGATGTTGCCCCAAGTTCCCCAAGGAACCAGCACCAGAAGAAGATGATATTGAGCATCTCCACACTCATCGCCATTGTGGGTGGAGCAGTTATTCTTATCGGTGTGGTCACTATAACAGTGCTCAACTGCCGTGCCCGTGCAACAGTTTCCCGCTCGGCACTTCCTGCTGCATTGTCAGATGATTATCATAGCCAATCAGCTGAATCTCCTGAAAATGAGGCCAAGTCTGGGAAGCTCGTCATGTTTGGCAGAGGCAGCTCGGATTTCAGTGCTGATGGGCATGCATTGCTGAATAAGGATTGCGAACTTGGGCGTGGAGGCTTTGGTACTGTTTACAGGGCAGTGCTCAGAGATGGCCAGCCAGTGGCCATCAAGAAGCTGACAGTTTCAAGTATGGTCAAGTCAGAGGATGACTTCAAGCAGCACGTCAAGCTTCTAGGCAAGGTGCGGCACCATAACATTGTCATGCTCAAAGGCTTCTACTGGACTTCCTCACTGCAGCTCCTTATATATGAATTCATGCCTGCTGGGAGCTTGCATCAGCACCTGCACGAGTGCTCATATGAGAGCTCGCTTTCATGGATGGAGAGGTTTGACATAATCATTGGTGTGGCCCGGGCACTTGCGCACTTGCACCGCTACGGTATAATCCACTACAATCTGAAGTCCAGCAATGTCTTGCTAGACACAAATGGTGAGCCCAGGGTTGGTGACTATGGTCTCGTGAACCTGCTGCCTATGCTGGATCGCTATGTGCTCAGCAGCAAGATCCAGAGCGTACTGGGATACATGGCACCTGAGTTCACTTGCAGAACGGTCAAGGTCACAGAGAAGTGCGACATATACAGCTTTGGAGTGCTGGTCCTTGAGATTTTGACAGGCAGAAGGCCCGTGGAGTACTTGGAAGATGATGTCGTTGTGCTTTCTGATCTGGTCAGAGGTGTGCTTGATGATGACAGGCTGGAGGACTGCATGGATCCACGGCTATCAGGTGAATTCTCGATGGAGGAGGCCACACTGATCATCAAGCTGGGGCTGGTTTGTGCATCTCAGGTGCCTTCTCAACGACCGGACATGGCTGAGGTGGTCAGTATGCTTGAGATGGTGAGGAGTCCTCAGGGTACCCCAGAGGATGATCTGGTTTGAGATCCATCTACTAGAGCTTTTCTCTTTTCTCATTCCTTTTTCATTCGTTTTGGGTAGATACATGTTGGGAAAAGAGGGAAAGTGCGGTCAGAAAGTATGTTTGGATCTGACTAGTGAGTTTAGCTTGGTTGCAGTATTTAGGGATGTAAAGCTGTTGGTTTCTTAAATTATTGGTCGGTCCCTTTGCGCGTAAGAAAGTATGGTACTGGTACATCAGCGCGATTAATCCTGTCATTGGCTAGTTAGGCTAATCCTGGAGCTATGCTATTAAAAAATTCTTCGCTTTCGGAGCCATTTTCTGGTATGATATCTTGTTGAGGCTCAGTACTGTTGCGGCCTGTGCCGACTGCCGAGTACTCGACCGGGTCCAGTTGGCTGGCTGGTCAAGACACGTCGGGGACGTTTAACCGAGTTGGGCCCAGCGTGGAGTGCTGCCGTATAGGTTAATGTCGTCAAGGGAGAGGCATCGACGTGAACAGCAAGCAGAGAAGCTATCTGGACCGGCGTGGAGGAAAAGGCTACCGGGAACGTCGAGTGAAGTGAAAATGGGCACTCGGTTGGCCAGCATTCGCATCATCCAAGCGTAGCTGCGTAGTCATTTGTTGACAGTTGGACAACTGAGTCTAGGAAGATGCAGTGACTGGGTCATGTTAGTATGTTCTTGTAGGAAATAGGAATACTGGTTTTCTCACCTATTTGTTTGTCTTGTTTTGCATACTATTTTCTGAAAAAAACAAGTATTCGTTGAGAAAATACACAAACTGGTTGTCTTGTTTTGCATATTTTTCCTCACCACGGATTAGCCAGCGAGAAAATACACAAGTTTTCGATGTCAGCGGATGCAATGCAAACATGTACCGATCCACTAACGTCATCCTGGACCTCTGTAACAGTAGAAGATATGCTGGTTCTGTGGCGTTCTGCTAACTGAAATCAGGGTTATCCTTATTCCCGGATCTGACAAGATCAAACTTACAAAATGTTACGTAGAGTCGATCCATCAAGCTTTTCGTACGGCCTGTTCGTTTCGCTGATAAACCAAGCTGAAAAGTACTATTCGTTGATTTGTTGTGAGAGAAAAATAGGTTGATAAGTTTTTTTTGAAAGGTAAAGTTTTTCGTTTTTGCCTCCCCAAGAGCTTACGCCCTGTTCGCTTGGCTTATAAGCCGTACATTTTCAGCCAACGAACAATATTTTTCTCTCATAATAAATCAGCCAACAGTACTTTCAGTCATGGCTTATCAGCCAAACGAACAGGGCACTAAACATTGGCTTGCAGAAGTGCAAAGACGTCAATAGACCAAGTGAGCAAGACCTATCGCCAGGGGCGAGGAGCTTGTGGCAGCTCATTAAGGAGACTAATCTCTTTGCTTTTACCATGGTTTCTAAGTGAAGGACACATGGACGTCTAAGAGGGGGGTTGAATTAGGCAACTTAAAAAACTAACTCTAAACTATGGCCTCTTTTTCTACCTCTAGCAAAACCTATGCAAAAGATAATCTATCTAGATGTGCAACTACGGTTTTGCTAGTGTGTTGCTATCTCTACTGCAAATGATAATAATATGATCAATGTAAATGCGGAAGCTTAAAGAGCAAGGTAGAGATATGCAAACTCCCGTCGACGACTCCGGTATTTTTACCGAGGTATCGAGAAGCGCGCAAGCTTCCCCTTGGTCCTCGTTGGAGCCCCTCGCAAGGAATCCCTCGCAAGGGCCAAGCTCCCGGTCGGGTAACTCCGTGGATAGCCTCGGGCCTTCCCCACGCGCAAGTGGGTCTCCGATGTGCCTTCCGGCAAGCCTCTCCCGGATGCTCCCCGCCGTCTTCACTATCAAGCTTTTGGTCGATCGGACGCTGCCAGCGTCCGGTCGCCTGCCACCGGACGCGTCCGGTCGCAGTTTCGCGCGCCTGGAACCTCTCTATACTCGATCGGATGCTGCGTTCCTGCGTCCGGTCGGTTGCCGCCAGCGTCCGGTCCTTGCGTCCGGTCGCTTATCTGCCGAGCCACCGGTCCAGCGTCCGGTCGCCTCTGCGAGCTCGTTTCTTCGCGATCTTGCGCACGGCTTGGTTCCTATCTTCATGCTTGGACTTTGCTTGACATCTTGGGTCTTTTCTTGTGCTTCTAAGGTCTTGCTTGAGGTGTTGATTATCAGATCATCATGTCACCTTCGTCCAAGTCACGTCTTGCACCCTATTGGACTACAAAACAAACACTTGCAAATTCATTAGTCCAATTTGGTTGTGTTGGTCATCAAACACCAAAATCCAAAGTAAATGGGCTAAGGGTCCATTTTCCTTACAATCTCCCCCTTTTTGGTGATTGATGACAACACGACCAAAGCAAGCAAATGATAAAAATTTTAAATTTAAAAAATTATCTACTTGCTAGGATGCAATGCAAAGGGCAAGGTTATATGATACTAATTGATAGATACCAATTAAAACTTTACTCAAAAGCATGTCTTGCCCTTGCAAATGTCCCCATATGATATTATGGATTAGAGCCTATCTTTCTAAAAAAAATTCTCCCATTACATAGACTAATCCATAATTCACTTTCCTCCCTTTCTCGGACCATTACTACTTGTAGACATCAACTTGATGCTTGCTTTTGGTCCTTCAAATTCTCCCCCTTTGGCATCAAACACTAAAAAGGAAGACATTAGTAGCACAAGGGAGGGTCAAATTTCATGATCCTTTGTGTATAGAGAGAAATGGATCACAAAATTTGACTCTCGCATTATATAGACTAAGCTCCCCCTAAATATATGCATACATATGGTAGAAAGCAAAGCATATGCATAATTAGCAATTTGTTGCACAAGAGAGTTTAATCTATATAATGCATGAAGAAAGCATATAAATATGAAATGAAATCAACATGATGATGCCAATTGAAGAACGATGCTTCTCTTCGGGGACTCCATTTTCCTTGCAATGAGACCACTACACACATGATAAACTTGAAAAAGGTGTTAGTCTCAAAGCGTCCATCTTGTAGATGATCCTCCCCCTAAATTTGTGCATGGAGACATGGAATACTTGTAGTACTCATGCACAATTGATTTTGGAGTCAAAATACCACTTGAAAGATGATATTTGGGAGAAAATTATCTACAATTTGGACTTTGGCACATATTAGATAAACAATAGTAAGACAAGCTATGTGCCATGCTCCTAAGCAATTTTAAACCATGTAGGTTTGCTCCAAGGGTTACAAATAAGACTGAGCAAGTCTACCATATGAAATACCTAGTGTATGCATGACAAAAGATATAAGCATGCAAATGCAACCCTAGGCATGAGGAGTAACTAGATGCTTAAAGATACCAATTGTAGAAAAATCTAATTGCAAGATGTACCAATTAAAAAGTAATAACATCTAGTTACCTAACATGGGAAGGGGAATTTAGGTTTATAGTATCCACTAACCCACTTGGCAATGACTTTGTCCAACATAATGCACCCCATGAAATGCATCCATACTTTGCCAAGACTCCAAATTCCCCGAGGACCGACGGACTTCTTACTTCCCTTTCGGGATCCAAACCTTCTTGGTGCTCTTCATGTTGGAAATGATTTCCTTTGGCACCCAAAAGCGTTTGACCCCATTGTTTGCTTGCTTGTTCACCTTGATGGCCACCACTTTGTCATTTTTCTTCTTCTTCAAGAGATAAGGTGTGGAGGCCTTCTTGTCCACCTTGTTGGTGTAGGTGTTGGAGAGCTTGCTTGTTTGCTTTTTCTCCTTCTTCTTTGCTCCTCCCCCATTATTTACCTTGCACTCATAGGACTTGTGGCCTTCTTTGTGGCACACGTAGCAAACCACGGTTTGTCCTTCATCAAGCTTCTTCACTCCCTTGACGGTGTTATCTTGATGAAGTTGGGTTTGCTTCGCCTTGCCTTTCATTTGAGTCAAGTCCTTGGTGAGGCGAGCTACTTCTTGCTTGAGTTGCTCATTCTCTTTTGCAACCTCTTGTGTGCATGTATCTACAATCACTTTCTTAACACAAACTTGGTTGCACAAAGGTGAGTCTAAACATAAATCATTGCAAGAGGTAGATGCATCCTTTTTAATTATGTCATTTCTTTTAGATGCCTTGGTGGGGGTATTTTTTACGGCCTCAAGATTAGCAACTTGATTTGTTAGCTCATCACAATGTTTGCACATGATTTCCATTTTAGCAAGGAAACTTTGATAATCATTTTGTGAGCTAGCTAACTTTTCTTTTAATTTTTCATTTTTCTTTTCAAGTTGCTTATCATTAATTGTGCATGCACTTATTGTTGCACTAGCCTCAAGTTGCTCAATTTTAGTAGATAGTTCAACATTGAGATTTGCAAAGTCTTCATATTGTTCAAGCAAATTCTTGTATGCTTCTTGTGAACTACCTAGCTCTTCTTTTAAAGTTTTGAGCTTCTTTTGTTGACTAGTGCAAACTTTAGCATATTTAAGATTTTGTTGCACAATTGTATTGTAAGAAGGCAAATCATCATCATTATCACTCTCACTAGAGGATGAGCTTTTGTTACCTCGTGCCATAAGGCACACACGAGAAGAGCTTGATGATGAGTGCTTATGACCTCGCCTCTTGTGATGGTTTTCTTCTTCACTTGAAGAATCATCCCATGACCTTATTGTTGTGAGGGCTTTGTTTTTTTAACGTCTTCTTCTTTGTCTTGGGTGTGGGCTTGTTTGGACAAACTTCCACAAAGTGCCCCATCTCGCCGCATCCGTAGCATCCTCTCTTTCTTTGCTCATTTCTTTGATTGGTGAAAATGAGATCTTGAATTTGGATGGGCACACCCTTGACATTGAGCCTTTGGATCATCTTCTCCACCTTGTTGATTAATTTGATTGATTTTTCATCAAGGTCGGAGGTGGAGGAGGAAGATTGATCATCATCACTTGATTCTTGTTCATCATCATCATCCTCATCTTCTTCTTCTTCACTTGAGGAGCTTGAGCTTGAGCTTGACTCAACTTTCTTGCCCTTCATCTTTTTCTTTTCGCTACATGTTTAGAGCTTTGCCTTTGCTTGATGAAGATGCTTCTCCTTGACCCATCTTACGTGACATTTCAAATGCCACTAGCTTGCCAATGACAATGCCCGGGGTCATGGTGCTCAAGTTCTCCATGTTGTGAAGGATGGTGATGATGCTTGCATATTTCTTTTGTGGTAGAACGGAGATGATCTTCCTCACGATGTCCGCATCATCTAGCTTTAATAATCCTATTGAATGAAGCTCATTGATAATTAGATTCAATCGAGAATACATATCACGAACAAGCTCATCATCATTCATAGCAAAGGAATCATAATTTTGCTTAGCTAGACAATGTTTTTGCTCACGGACATTACTTGTACTGTCATGGAGCTCTTGAAGTTTTAACCAAATTTCATGTGCCGTATTTAAGGTGAACACTTGGTTAAACACATCCATGCTAAATGATTCAAACAAGCAATTCTTAGCTCTAGCATTAAAATGCATTTCTTTTTCATCACTCTTTGTGGGTTTTTTCGGGATTCTTGATGGGTTTCATCCCGTCACGAGTGACTCTGCATACACCCAAATCAACCGCCTCAAGGTGGCAAGCCATTCTAGCTTTATAGTATGGGAAGTTAGTGCCGTCAAATTGTGGAGGCCTAGCGGTATCCATCCCAACCACTCTACAATAGCGTCGGCTCAACGACGGTTAAGCCAAAGGTCCAAATATGAGCCAACCGGCTCTGATACCACTTGAAGGACACGTGGACGCCTAAGAGGGGGGGGGGTGAATTAGGCAACTTAAAAAACTAACTCTAAACTATGGCCTCTTTTTCTACCTCTAGCAAAACCTATGCAAAAGATAATCTATCTAGATGTGCAACTACGGTTTTGCTAGTGTGTTGCTATCTCTACCGCAAATGATAATAATATGATCAATGTAAATGCGGAAGCTTAAAGAGCAAGGTAGAGATATGCAAACTCCCGTCGACGACTCCGGTATTTTTACCGAGGTATCGAGAAGCGCGCAAGCTTTCCCCTAGTCCTCGTTGGAGCCCCTCACAAGGAATCCCTCGCAAGGGCCAAGCTCCCGGTCGGGTAACTCCATGGATAGCCTCGGGCCTTCCCCACGCGCAAGTGGGTCTCCGATGTGCCTTCCGGCAAGCCTCTCCTAGATGCTCCCCGCCGTCTTCACTATCAAGCTTTCGGCCGAAACACCGCGGGCCTTGTTCCCTTCGGTACACGGTGACGGCCGCACCACAAACGCGGTTGGTGCGATCTCGCAAGACTTCAAGCCCCTCCGATGTACAACTCTTGTGCTCGCAAGCACGGGGTGGCAAGAGGTATGCAAACCTCACTAAACACTAGGCATACACCTAGAGCAAGCGCATAAGCGGTGGTCTAATCAACCTAAGCACTTCGCAAAGCACCTACGCTAATCACCTGATGAAACACTAAGCACTTAGCAAGTGGAGATCACTAAAATGGTGTATCAACACCCTTGGTATGTTTCCTCAGCTCCACACTACTCAAATGGCCGGTTGGGGGTTGTATTTATAAGCCCCACTGAGAAAGTAGCCGTTGGGGTCGAAACTCCATAAAATCGCCATCGACCGGACGCCTGAATCGTCTCGACCGGACGCGTCCGGTCGTCCCGACCGCTGTAAACCGCGAACTACCGATCGGACGCTGCTGCCCGTCGGTCGTCGCTTCGCCACCGGACGCGTCCGATCGTAGCTTTCGCGCTACTGAACCTCTTCAGATTTCGATCGGACGCTGCGTTTCTGCGTCCGGCCGGTTGCCGCCGATGTCCGGTCCTTGCGTCCGATCGCTTATCTGCTGAAAGCCACGGTCCGGCGTCTCGGTCGGCGCTTCAGCGTGTCCGGTCCAGCGTCTCTGGTCGCTCTCATGAGCTCGTTTTTCGCGATCTTGCATGACGGCTTGGTTCCTATCTTCATGCTTGGACTTTGCTTGACATCTTGGGTCTTTTCTTGTGCTTCTAAGGTCTTGCTTGAGGTGTTGATCATCAGATCATCATGTCACATTCGTCCAAGTCACGTCTTGCACCCTATTGGACTACAAAACAAACACTTGCAAATTCATTAGTCCAATTTGGTTGTGTTGGTCATCAAACACCAAAATCCAAAGTAAATGGGCTAAGGGTCCATTTTTCTTACACTGAGTTTCATTTTCTTTCTTGTAATCCGTATTCTTAACTTTTTAGATATCTGTAGTACTTCCTTCTATAGTAATGCAAGCACGGCACTGCTACTACTGTCACTTTCAAAAAAAAAGTACGTCTAGCGTCCGGATGTCCGGATGGGACATCGCCTCCAGGCGCGGCTCCGACACCCGTGCCGTTCCTATGTCCGCATCCCCTCACGCCTCGCGTCCCACCCCCCTAGCACCCGCGCCCCGCATCCGTAGGAGGGACCCGCGCCCCCACGCCCCGCACAGTGATAGCCACCGGCCGCGCCGTGCAAAACCCCGATCTACTTTTGCAATATCCAGATGAAACATTTGCAACATATGTCTAAAACAGATGAAACATTTAAAACATACAGTTGAAACACCATTGCAACATGCGCAACATCCCGATCTACTTTTGAAACATCTAAATGCAACACTTGCAACATACAAAAGAAGACAGATAAAACACTTGAGACATGCGTCTGCAACACTTGCAACATATGTGTACAAAAAACAGATGAAACATTAGGGATAGACGCTTGCAACATACATGTACAACCATTGCAACATATGCATGTAACACCTTCGTTGTTACACCCTAAATCATTTACTAAAACATGTCATGAGCATCATGTTTATGTGTTAATGCATGTGATAGAATGTGTAGATAAATTTCTTGTAACTTAAAATGATCAATAAAAATGTTAAGCGAAAGTTGATCCAATAGTTCATGTATATCAAGTAGGGTTTAAAACTAATTTTTATTGAACAAAAATGCTATAGAACATATATGTAGCGCTTAAATAAAGTTTGGAATTTGAACTTTGTAGATGATAGTAAAATACTTGCTGTTGAAAAATAATATTACTAGCTAATATTTCTACTAGCCTAGAAATTGCAAATTGAAATCAAGTTCAGTTCAAAAACTTAGAAAATTTCCAAGTTTGTCAACAGCTAGACATTGCTATGTTTAGCAAATTATTTTGAGAGATTGGGTTAAGGGGTGGTGTAGTGTTATAGCTCGATTCAGTAGTCTCATATGTCATCTTGAGCATGGTGAAGATGCTTTGCCTCCTGGAGCAACCGTTTAGTCGTTTTGGGCGCTTTATAATTCGTGCACGTCACGGTTTCGGGCTGGTTAGCTGTGTGGGCGCGATCACCATGTTTGGGCGTTCAGCGTCGCCACGCTGACTACTCCGCTCGCACGTGCGCTGTCGCGCGTGGATGACCACGGCTGCTCTGGCCTGGCCGCCGCTGGCTCCTGGCGCGTGGAGCCACCGCTAGCCTCGCTGCGCTGCCACACTACCAGCCCACGCTGCACCGCAGCCACTGCCGGTGCCATCGCGTCGCCGTCATGTCCATGCCTCCCTCTGCATCTCTGCGCCGTTGCCGGCCCAGTGCGATGCCGCCTCTGCTGCGCGCACGTGGTCGGGCTCGCCGTCGCCTTGTCATTTAAGACACTGTGGCCGCGCGGGCCATGCCGGTCGGGGACGCGTGTGCTTGTCCGTAGTGTCTGCACATGTGCCTCCACAATCACGTCGACCGCGTCCCTCCAAGGCGTAGATGAGTCGAGCCCACCTGCCGCGCTCCGTCTCTCTCTCTTTCTCTCTTCTCCGTCCGCACCCGCCGTTGAGCCGCGCCATCAATTAGCCACCGAGTGATCACCTCCATTCAATTCAGCGCATCCACGCCTTCACCATCAGGTGCTCTCGCTGCCCGACCCCACCTAGCCAAGAAGAAGGCATCGCCAAGCCCCAATTTTGGAGTTTCCCCGCTGCCGCGACGATAAGGCCGTGTTCGACCATGGATGTGGGAAGCCCTCCTACCGACCATCCCGAGTCAATTCTCCTGCACCACCAGCCTTGCCTCGCCTCCCTCTCCACCTTACGCACGCCAGCCAAACTGCTACCGCCTCCCCGTTGTTGCTGACGCGACCGTGCTGCCGCGGTGCCCCGCTGCATGGCTCAGCCGCACGTGGCCAGCCCTCTTCCCTCATCCACCGCCCCAACTGTCACCTTGGCATGGTCTAGGGTGGCCTCCTGATGCTCACGCGCTAACCAATTAGGCCTGTAGTTACCCTAGCTCACTGAAACAGTGGCGCCGTCATCGCGGATGGACACGCGCCGCTGCAGCCTTCCCCAGCCGGTCATGTCACCCCGCATCGCCGCTCAGCGTAGCCGCTCGGGTCAGAGATGGTGATCAACCCATTAGGTGGTCCCGCTCAGGTCCCAGGTGGCCGACGTAGGCTCTTGTTGCCGTTGCTCGCCGCGCCGCCGTGCACTGGGTTGCCGAGGGTGTGCACGGGGAAATTCTAGGAAAGCCAGGGGGTTAAGTGAAAAGGTTTGAGAGAGGGAAAAATAGTGTTAGTACTTAGTTGTAATTCAGGAGAAGTTCGAGGTTTCTTTTACAAAATCGCCAATACGGGGCGAGATTCCCCACCACGGCCGTCTAGTCATTGCAGAGGGCCGGCCTCACGTGGGCACGCACGTGTGGCGTCGTCGTCTTTCATGCACATACACACGTCGCGTGGGCAGCGTGTGGGCCGTGTGGGTGAATTTGTTTTTCTTTTTCATAAGGAATTAGAAATAGTTTTCTAATTTAATTTTTGAGCTGATCTTTGGTGAATCATATAAAATCATGTAGGTGTCCAAAAATTGTGAAACAAATTTTGTTAGGTTCCTAAAATTGTGCTCTATCTATTAGTGTATTTAGTTCTGATATGTACATGTTGATACCGGGAGCTATTAAATCAATTGAGAGTGCTCAATATTATTAGGTTAAATATTGTAGGAATTTTTGTGGTAAATTGATGATAGCTTTAGTCCTGAAATTTTGTTGGTAGCTTCATTGTATTATTATGTGCTCACTGTAATTTTTGTAGCCTTACAATAGACTAAGTATTAGGGTAGTTAAATGCTCTTTGTTTCAATATACATTAAATTATTAGTAGAAATAAAGATATATCCTTAATTTGTAAAGCTAAGTGTGTATTAGTTGAATCCAACACCTTGCTTGATGAAAATGATAGTTAGCTTAGTATCTTAGTCATTAGAGCTAGCTTAGTAGCTTAGTATGCATATTCTTAGTTTAGGAGTTTCTTTTGCTTAAATGCTAAGTGTTGCATCATCATCACATGCATGTAGAGAACGAGTTGGTAGAGATCGTGACCACCGGCGATCATGAGTTCAAGGAGATCATCGAGGAGTACGAGGAGGAGATTCTCGTGTAGGAGGTCCCAAAGTCGCCACTGACTGACTCAGCTGACACCGCGCCTACCCAAGGCAAGCTCCGGTGCATAACCCCTTATTTTTGGATAATCACTGTTTATATATGTTATGTGCATTTAAGTTATAGGAATTTTATGGAAACCACATGCATAGATATACCTGTCCTAAGAGTCTTACTAGTGCAGGTTTGAGTAGCTGCTATGCTTAGATTTCGGTAGCGTGAGTAACCTACCGTTACTTATAATAGGTGATTATTATAATTACTCTCATAATAAAATGATGAAAGAAAAAATGGAGACAAGGCAGGGATATGGTATGGGTATTGGTGGGTGTAACACGTTGTGTCCCGCGGCAACATGGCTTAGCTTGGTTACACTGTTTTCCCTGTCCATGTCGATTAAGGACCGTCCGTTGCTGTGGATGGTAGTCAGGTCATAGACTTATTATCCTGAGCACATACTTGCTTATGGGAGCGGGAATGCTCGTTATGCTATTATCGTGGGTTCCAGCTCTTTTTGGACCGACTGATTAGAGGCGGGGAAAGGTGGAGGTCTAAGCACAATACTGAGACCGGGTCTCAAGTGTGGGGGATTGGAGTCCAAGTTTGGACGGGGACCTGGATCTCGTGACTGGAGTGAAATGGGTTGGTCTTGTTTGTGCCTAGGGTAGAAACGGACCGTGTGTTTTGAGGTACCCAGCTGCTATACATTGGTTCACGAATCGCTGTTTCCGTAAGAAGGTACGACTTGGCTAGGTCTAGCACCGTAATAAGAACTAAAAGATGGTGAAATGGTTCTGATTGCTCAATCCTTGCTTGAAAGTAGAACTGGTGCTTAACTAGAATGGTTAGCTAATGAAATAATCATGACTGCTAATAAAACATGACTTTAAGGATGAACTATTAGTAATGCTTTTCGCAAAGAAAAGAAAACAACAAACTCATATTGCCTAGCATACTCCTTGAGAGTCGAGAAATTATTCCCATTAGTCGGGTAAGTCTTGCGAGTACATTGTGTACTCAGGATTTATTTTACCCCTGTTGCAGGTGCAGCTTGAGGAGTAGTTCTTGTGTGGAGGATTCTTCTGGTGGGTAAAGATGGATCCTTGTATCGTTTTTGCTAGATGTTTTTTTTCATTCCGCTGTTTAATTATCGCACTCTAAACTCTGGTATTGTAATAAATGATTTCCGAGAACTTTGGTTGTATGAAATGGACTAAGTATTGTAAACTCGTACTCATTATGGGATTCTAGATGTAAAATGTGGATTATTTTGAGTTCTCCCTTGGGGTGTGCTTGACGGAACTGTCTGATGTAGCTCACTTTCGAGGTGCTTAGTGTCTAGTGGAAGACGAGCGCCTCCGGAAGCGTGTTATTTTGGGTCGTTCTGCCACAATGCAATATCCCGATCTACTTTTGCAACATCCACATGAAACAATTGAAACATTCATATGAAACAACTGAAATACTTGAAACAATTTTTGTGGTAAATTGGTGATAGCTTTAGTCCTGAATTTTTTATGGTATCTTCACTGTATTATTATGTGCTCACTGTAATTTTTGTAGCCTTAGAATAGACTAAGCATTAGGGTAGTTAAATGCTCTTTGTTTCAATATACATTAAATCATTAGTAGAAATAAAGATATATCCTTAATTTGTAAAGCTAGGTGTGTGTTAGTTGAATCCAACACCTTGCTTGATGAAAATGATAGTTAGCTTAGTATCTTAGTCATTAGAGCTAGCTTAGTAGCTTAGTATGCGTATTCTTAGTTTAGGTGTTGCTGTTGCTTAAATGCTAAGTGTTGCATCATCATCGCATGCATGTAGAAAACAAGTTGGCGAAGATCGTGACCACCGACGATCATGAATTCGAGGAGATCATCGAGGAGTACGAGGAGGAGATTCTCATGCAGGAGGAGGTCCCGAAGCGCCACTAACTGACTCAGCTAACACTGCGCCTGCCCAAGGCAAGCCTCGATGCATAACCCCTTATTTTTGGATAATCACTATTTATATATGTTATGTGCTTTTATATTACATGAATTTTATAGAAACCACATGCATAGATATACCTGTCCTAAGAGCCTTACTAGTGTAGGTTCGAATAGCTGCTATGCTTAGGTTTTGATAGCGTGAGTAACCTATCGTTACTCACAATAGGTGATTATTATAAGTACTCTCATAATAAAATGATGAAAGGAAAAATAGAGACAGGGTAGGGATATGGTATGGGTATTGGTGGGTGTAACACGTTGTGTCCCGCGACCAATGGGGCTTAGCTTGGTTACACTATTTTCCCTGTCCGTGTCGATTATGGACTGTCCGTTGCTGTGGATGGTAGTGAGGTCACAGACTTATTATCCTGAGCACATACTTGCTTATGGGAGTGGGAAGGCTCGTTACGCTCTTGTCGTGGGTTTCGGCTCTTTTCGGATCGATTGATTGGAGGCAGGGAAAGGTGGAGGTCTAAACACCATACTGAGACGGGGTCTTAAGTGTGGGGGCTTGGAGTCCATGTTTAGACGGGGACCTGGACCTCATGACAGAAGTAGAATGGGTTGGTCTTGTTTGTGCCTGGGGTACAAACGGGGCATGTGTTTCGGGATACCCAGCTGGAATACATTGGTTTGCGAATTGCCGTTTCTGTGAGACCCCTACTAGGCTATGGTCTAGCACCGTAGTAAGAACTGAAAGATGAAAGATAGTGAAATAGTTCTAATTGCTCAACCCTTGCTTGAAAGTAGAACAAGTGCTTACCTAGAATGGTTAGCTAATGAAGTAATCATGACTGCTAATAAAATAGGATTGCAAGGATGAACTATTAGTAATTCTTTTCGCAAACAAAAGAAAACAGCAAACCCCTGTTGTAGGTGCAGCTTGAGGAGTAGCTCTTGTGTGGAGGATTCTTCTAGTGGGCAGAGGCGGATCCTTGTATATTTTCTGCTACATGTTTATTTTCATTCTGCTATTTAATTATCACACTCTGAACTCTGGTATTGTAATAAATGATTTCCAAAAACTTTGGTTGTATGAAATAGACTAAGTATTGTAAACTCATACTCATTATGGGATTTTGGATGTAAAATGTGGATTATTTCGAGTTCTCCCTTGGGGTGTGCTCGATGAAACTGTCTGATATAGCCCACTTTCGAGGTGCTTAGTGTCTAGTGGAAGACGAGCACCACCGGAAGCGTGTTATTTTGGGCGGTTCTGCCACAGGTGGTATCAGAGCCCAATAATGAGTCTACGAGTTTAAAAACTCTTTTCAAAATCTAAAATTTGACCAACAAAGGCTTTGCAAAAAGTAGGATGCGATAAATTACGTAAATAAGTATAAGCCCTAGTAATATGGTCTATCTAGGATAGTGGCACTGGTTTTATCTAATCAATCTTCTGTGGGTACACTAACTTACACTGCGTAAGAATCGTTAGCTTACGTAAAGTGAGAGTATGATGTGCCAAAAATTTTATATGAATGCCGCTATATTCTGGCTTGAGCGAACGAATAGGTCGATCCATGCATCATGAAAAGAGAATCTTGCTTAAACTAAATTCCCCCACATGCATAATTTTGCGTAGTAAATTGATAGGATAATAAATAAAGAGAAATGCTTTAACTCTTAAGGAAAAGTTTTTGCTAGTAACCATTTATTGGGCCTTATCATCTCTTTAGCCTTTTATTTTTAAATATGGAGGCCTTGTCCCTAACGGTGGGTTCCTATCTGTTTATAGATGAACCTGAGGTCTTGTCGCGAGAGCATCAGTGCTGGGATGGGCCGTGGTCTTGGTGAAGACCAGAACTAAAATGGTCGTGGCAATGATCATGGCAATGCCAATGGGGAGAGCCACGAGGCCCCATTCCTTGGTCCTCCTCCTCCTCCTCCGCCACCACCACCGCCTCCGATGACCCATGCCGAGATGATGGCTGAGATGTTGGTTGCTTGTTGCAAGTCGGCCCGTGCCTTAGAGATGCTAGCATATGCTATTGGTGGCTTCGCCCGTGGAGGCCCCGGTGGCAATAACGTGAACGGGGGTGGTGCCCATGGTCCCGAGAGGCCCTGTTCCCATCAGGACTTTTTGGGGACACACCCACCCACGTTCACGCCGACTGCTGAGCCTCTAGAAGCGGAGCATTGGCTTTGTATTCTGGAGCAGAAGTTTTAGCTGCTCAATGTGACTGATGAGCAGAAGGTGCGCTTTGCCGCACAACAGCTTTTGGGATCTGCCAGTGCTTGGTGGGACACTTTCAATGCCATGCAACCTATGGACCACCATGTGAATTGGCGAGAGTTTACCACTGCTTTCCGTCAGTACTATATTCCTGCTGGTTTGCTGAACAGGATGCTGTCCGAGTTTCTAGAGCTAAAGCAAGGAAACATGACTGTGATGGAGTATGTGAACAAGTTCAATCATCTTGCACAGTATGCTGGGACTCATGTGGATACTAATGAGAAGATGGACCGTTTTAATCGCGGCCTCTCTTGCATCTTGCAAGAGAAGCTGTATACAGGGGCTATCAAACCTTTGGTGCTTTGATAAATGCTGCCATTGCTATGGAGGGACTTCAGTGTGACTCTTAGGCTGAGTGGAAGCGCAAGAGGGTGATCACTGGGTCTTCTAGTCACCCATAGTCCTAGAAGGTATAGGTTGTGAGGAGGGTGTCCTATCACTCTCTAGGTGGATAGTCGTCTCGCCAGACTCAGCATACTCACCAGGCACCTCCCACTCAGTACCGTTCACCTACTTAGCAGGTGCAGCAGCTTCCGAGATAGCAAGTTCTGCCTCGTCAGGGACAGGGGAACAAGCCAGGTGCTTGTTTCAAGTGTGGCAAGGAAGGCCACTATGCTCATGAGTGCCCCCCATAACTAGCTTACTCAGTCTTCTCAGCCTTTAGCCAACTCTTGTCTGGTCAAGAGGACTATCATCAGGAAGAAGGTGCCCGTGAGCCGCTCGGGGTAGGTTAACTTCACCGAGGCTGAGGAGATTCTGCAGGGAGAGCCCGTGATGGCTGGTATGTTCACCATTGATTCCCACCTAGCATATGTATTATTTGATTCTGGTGCATCACATTCATTCATGAGTATGGGGTTTGTACAAAGGCACAATATATCTACTATGGCTATTCCTATTGCCTATAGAATCAGAGCTCCAGGTGCGTAGTTGTGCATTAACACTGGGACAGACATAGTAAGACTAGTGCTAGCAACTCACTCTTATTGTCTCCAGTTCATGTTATTGCCTAGGCAAGGCATAGATGCAATTCTGTGAATGAACTGGTTGAGAAGTTTTGAGGTAGTCCTAAACCTTAGGCAGAGAATTGTTGAGTTGAAGCTTCCTTCTTCTGAGGATAGAATGTCTCTCCTTATGCCTTCAGTCCCTACCTTGTCAATTGTTGCGCATACTAAAGTTTCTCCTGATCTTTCCTATATTCCTATGGTCTGTGAGTTTCTGGATGTCTTCCCTGAGGATTTACCTGGGTTACCACCGGATAGGGATGTGGAGTTTTCCATTGAGTTAGAACCTGGTACTGCTATTATCTCATGGTGTCCCTACCGCATGGCTCCAAAGGAACTGGCAGAAATGAAGAAGCAGCTAGAGGAATTGTTGGAGAAGGGATTCATCCATCCTAGTTCTTCATTATGGGGTTGTCCAGCTATTTTTGTGAAGAAGAAGGACGACACTCTTTAGATGTGTGTGGATTATCGCTCTCTCAATGCGGTAACCATTAAGAACAAGTATCCTTTACCTCGTATTGATACTTTGTTCGATCAGTTGGCTGGTGCAAAGGTGTTTTCAGAGATTGATCTTCGTTCTGGGTATCACCAAATTAAGATCCGGCCACAAGATATACCAAAGATAGCTTTCTCTACTAGGTATGGGCTTTATGAATACCTAGTCATGTCTTTTGGTCACACCAATGCTCCTGCATTCTTCATGTACCTCATGAACTTAGTCTTTATGCTGGAGTTGGACAAGTTTATAGTGGTGTTCATTGATGACATATTGATATATTCTAAGAATAATGAAGAGCATGCACAACATCCTCGGATAGTATTGACTCGGTTAATGGAACACAAGCTGTATGCCAAATTCTGCAAGTGTGAGTTTTGGTTGGACCGAGTGCAATTTTTGGGACATGTCCTGACACCTAAAGGCATCTCTGTAGATACTGGCAAGGTGCAGGATGTGTTAAATTAGAAATCTCCAAAGTTAGTGCATCAGATTCGTTAGTTCCTTGGTCTTGCTAGGTATTATCGGCGCTTCATCCCTGATTTTTCCAAAATAGCTCAACCAATGATGAAGTTGCTCCTGAAGGCTGTCAAGTTTGTATGGAGTCTGGCTTGTGAAGAAGATTTCCAAGCCTTGAAGAAGTGTCTTACCTCTGCTCCTATTCTTGCCCAACCAGATATTGATAGGCTTTTTGATGTGTATTGTGATGCCTCTAGGATTGGACTAGGATGTGTGCTTATGCAAGACGGACGTGTGATCGCTTATGCTTCACATCAGCTAAAAAACATGAGTTGAATTATCCCACCCATGATTTAAAGCTGGCTATAGTGGTGCACGCTCTAAAAATTTGGAGACATTACCTGTTGGGAAATAAAGTACACATTTTCACGGATCACAAGAGCCTCAAATATATTTTCACTCAATCCGAGTTGAATATGAGGCAACGGAGGTGGCTTGAGTTAATCAAAGATTATAACTTAGAAGTTCATTATCACCCTGGAAAAGCTAATGTGGTGGTTGATGCCTTAAGTTGGAAGTCGCATCAAGTTGAACAAGAATCTTTGTCTCTCAACCATTCTGAGGTGTTAGCCCATATTGCTCTAGTCTTGGATCTACTTGAGAAAATTATTATAGAGCAAAGACAAAATGCTTTGGAAATTCTGCATATCAAGAAGTTAATTGTCGAAGGGTGTGGTCCTCATTTCAGTGTTGATGATCAAGGTGTGGTGAAGTTCAAGAACTGATTGGTGGTTCCCTCAAGTGATGAATTTAGGAGAAAAAATTTGGATGAAGCTCACAATTCCAAATTATCCATTCATCTGGGAAGTAACAAGATGTATCATGATTTGCGTCACTTGTATTGGTTGCCAAATATGAAACATGATATTACCAAATACATCTCAGAATGTGACATTTGTGGAAGGGTTAAGGTGGACCATATGTGTACGCCTGGATTCCTACAACCCTTGCCTATCTCTGTTTGGAAATAGGAGGATATTTCCATGGACTTTGTTGTGGGTTTGACCCACATGGCAAATGGGTATGACTCTATTTGGGTCATTGTGGATCGCCTTACCAAGTCCGCTCATTTCCTTCCGGTGGATACAAGGTATTTGGCCAAGAAGTATGCTAAGCTGTATTTTGATCATATTGTAACCTTGCATGGAGTTCCTCTTACCATTGTTTCTGATAGAGGGCCAGTCTTTGTCTCTCGCTTCTGGGAGGAACTCTAGAAATGTCTTGGTACTTGTCTCCTCAGAAGTTTAGCTTATCATCCGCAAACTGACGGTCAGACAGAAAGAGTCAATCAGGTACTTGAAGACATGTTGAGAGCTTGTGCCATTTCTTTTCCAGAAAAGTGGGACGAATGCTTGACTTTAGCTGAGTTTTTCTATAAGAATAGCTATCAAGAAAGCATTCGTATGACACCTTTTGAGGCCCTGTATGGCATGAAATATAGAACACCCCTTAACTGGGTTGAAGTGGGTGATCGTGGTTACTTTGGACCTAATTTTATCAAGGAAGCTTGAGAGCAAGTTAGTGTTATTCAGAGTCATTTGAAGGTAGCTCAGAATCGTCAGAAAACTTATGCGGACAAGCGAAGAAGGCCCTTGTGGTTTGAAGTTGGTGACTATGTGTACCTAAAGGTATCCCCGATGAGAGGTGTGCATTGGTTCAGAGTTCGTGGAAAGTTAGCTCCTCATTATGTCGGACCTTATAAGATTTTGGAGTGATGTGGTGCGGTTGCTTATCGTCTTCAACTTTTGGATATTTTATCTGCCGTACATAATGTCTTTCATGTTTCCCAATTAAAGAAGTGTTTACGAGTTCCTGAGGAAGTGGTGGAAATTGAAGGACTCCCTCTCCAACCTGATCTTTCTTATATTGAGCATCCTGTCAAAATCTTGGATGAAAAAGAGTTACTAGAAACAAAGTGGTGAAATTTTATAAAGTCCAGTGGCAAAATCATTCGGCGGACGGAGCAACTTGGTAACAGGAGAGTTATATTCTAGAGCATTATCCCCATCTTCTCCCCGATGTGCCGCGGTAATAGTTTCTGTTAAAAATTCACTCTTACCCTTTTTCCTACACTAGGCACTCGCATGAAATCTTGCGACGAGATTTTGTTTAAGGGGGGAGAGTTGTAACACCCTCGGTGTTACACCCTAAATCATTTACTAAAACATGTCATGAGCATCATGTTTATGTGTTAATGCATGTGATAGAATGTGTAGATAGATTTCTTGTAACCTAAAATGATCAATAAAAATGTTAAACGAAAGTTGATCCAATAGTTCATGTATATCAAGTAGGGTTTAAAACTAATTTTTATTGAACAAAAATGCTATAGAACATATATGTGACGCTTAAATAAAGTTTGGAATTTGAACTTTGTAGATGACAGTGAAATACTTGCGGTTGAAAAATGATATTACTAGCTAATATTTCTACTAGCCTAGAAATTGCAAATTGAAATCAAGTTCAACTCAAAAACTTAGAAAATTTCCAAGTTTGTCAACACCTAGACATTGCTATGTTTAGCAAATTATTTTGAGAGATTGGATTAAGGGGTGGTATAGTGTTATAGCTCAATTTGGTAGTCTCATATGCCATCTTGAGCATGGTGAAAATGGTTTGGCTCCTAGAGCAACCATTTAGTCGTTTTGGGTGCTTTAAAATTCTTGCACGTCACGGTTTCCGGCTGGTTGGCCACGTGCGCACGATCACCATGTTCAGGCATTTGGTGTCGCCACGCTGACTGCTCTGCGCACACGCGCACTACCGCGCGTGGCCGACTATGGCTGCTCTGGCCTAACTATGGCCTGGCCACCGCCGGCTCCTGGCACATGGCTCCACCGCTGCTGCTTGCGCAGTCAGGCAGTGCTGTTGCCGGTCCCACCGCACTACCGTACTACCGCACCGTGCTATACCACAACCGCTACCGGTGCCGTCATCTCACCGTCATGTCCGGGCCTCCCTCTACATCTCTGCGCCGCTGCCAGCCTAGTGCGATGCCGCCTCTACCACACGCACATGGTCGGGCTCGCCGTTGCCTTATCATTTAAGACACTGCGGCTGCGTGGGCCATGCCAGTCAGGGATGCACGCGCTTGTCCGTAGCATCTGAGCGCGTGCCTCCACGATCACGTCAACCACGTCCCACCAAGGCGTGGACGAGCCGAGCCCACCTGCCATGCTCTGTCTCTCTCTCTCTCTCTTTCTCCCTTCTCCCTCCGCTGCCGCCGTCGAGCCTGTAAGGAAAATGGACCCTAGACCCATTTACTTTGGATTTTGGTGTTTGATGACCAACATAACCAAATTGGACTAATGAATTTGCAAGTGATTGTTTTATAGTTCAATAGGGTGCAAGACATGTCTTGGACGAAGGCGACGTGATGATCCGATGATCAATACCTTAAGTAAGACCCTAGAAGCATAAGAGAAGACTCAAGCTATCAAGTAAAGTCCAAGCATGAAGATAGGAACCAAGCCGGACGCAAGATCGCGAAGATACGAGCTCACAGAGGTGACCGGACGCTGGACCAGACGCTGGAAGATGATCGATCGAACGCTCCGATAAGTGACTCTGCTACAGCAGGCGTCAGCACCAGCGACCGGATGCTGAACAAGTAAAATGACCGAACACACTGTCGATGTTTGGCCACCGATAGCCTGCTGTGGGGGTACCCAGGGCAGTATGTTCAGGCTTCAGCATATGCGGAACTTGACGGTGAATGCAAGAGACAGTCGATTTATCCTAGTTCGGACCCTCGATCGTTGATCGAGTAATAGCCCTACGTCCAGTCGGCATTAGCCTTTGCGTTGGATTGATTGTGAAGTATTGTGTCGTTAAAATCCCGTCTCTAGGAACCCTGACCTCCTTTATATAGTCAGGAGGCCAGAGTCCTAGTCGGTTTACAATAAGAGTTCCTAGTAGGATTACAGAATAATACTACTACTAGGATTACATGGGAAGAATCCTAGTTAGACTAGATCTTCTCCCATCCTTGCGGGGTATCCCGTGGGTCCCGCACCGACAAGCCCCCGAGCACTTCATGGTTGAGCTCTGGAAGCCTCGTCTTGTTCCTTCAGGTCTTGCCGAGCAGGAACAAGCGTCGTCCGAGTGCTTTCTTGAGCGAAACCATGTAGCGCTTTGTGAGGTCTTCGCTTGATGTGTACCTTTTTGAAGAAAAAAGTACTCCCATTTGGGTGTAGCCCCCGAGCCTCTTGCTTTTTGGCACAAGGAGCTAGAGGGTCTTCTCTTGAGGGTTCCTGAGCATATACCCGGGTACTTTATCAAAAAGAGCTCGGATATAGCTAGGTCCGGGTTCTTTTTGTCGTGAGGTCTTGAAGTGATCTGTCTTGATGATGTGTGCTTTTTCGGAGAAAAAAGTGTACTCATTGAGTGTAGCCCCCGAGCCTCTTGCTATTTGGAACAAAGAGTTGGAGGGTCTTGAATCTGAGTTGTTCAAAGGACTGAAAACCTCTCCTGTTGCAGCCCCCGAGCGTATACCTGGGTTCTTTTATTCGAAAAGAACTCGGGTACAGAGTCTTGGCATGTTCTCTGGTAGTCTGCTGTTGTCAGATGTAGTTGTATGGTGGTGGTTGAAAGTAAATGCTGTTTGTTCATGAGTTGTATAGTGTTGGTATATTCTTCCGAATATGCTCGTTCTTGAGTACTGTTCCTTCATGTCCGAGTCCTCTTTCATTGAATTTTGTCTTTTCACTGTGTCCTTTGTTAGGTTTGTTCCATTGGTGCTCCCGGTCCATGCGCACCGCTTCTTTGGTCTATAAATATCCTCCTGGTGTGCTGTTTTGATTCATCGAGCATTTTGTTGCGTGGTCTGAAATCTCTGAAGTCATGAATATGATAGTTTGTGAAGTAGAGCAGCCCTCGGGCGTATTCTATAGTTCTTGTACATCTTGTCTTAGCTGAAGGGAGTCTTGTGATAGGGATTAGAGGTAGACTAATCCCGTAGCAGCATTGTACTTGGAAGTACGTGGCGGTAGTCGGAGGGAGTCTTGTGATGTGGGATACGTTCCTTCATCTGGCAGTTCTGGGTTGATCCTCGTCGCCTGCCCTGAGACTGTCCGGTGTAGATCAGCACCATATCCAGCATCACATCGGACTTGGGTAGATAGATGCCTGCCGGCTTCCCCTGATCTATGTTGTCCCGCCGTGCTGCTGATTACTGCCTTGGATGCACTACGCCCGTCCTTTGAAGAAAACTATGTAGCCGAGTGCGGTTTATTCTACCGAGTAGCAATTTGGAACACGTAGTCGTTCTAGAGCCTAGCTGTGTCCGGGTTCCTCTTTGCTACCTTGTTTGTCGTAGTACTGAGTTCATTGGGTCTTGTAAGATGTGTAATCTTCTATGTTTTGAAGCCATTTGTAATGGAAAGAATCCTGTCTTCTGAGTTGTCATTCTTTTTTTTTCTACTGAAGTCCTGGTTGTTTATGAGATTCCTGAGTTCTTTCTATAAGAACTAGGTTCTTATGTTCCTTGTGGGGTAACCCTTCGCTGCTTCGTGGTTGATGAGTTCTTTTTATAGCAATATGATAACTCCGCCGTGGTGCTGGATGGATAAGTCTGAAATCTGCCCATTGAACTGTACCGTTGTGTGGATTTGTGTCATCCGTCATTTTAGCTGTGTCAGTAAATGGACTGTTGCGTCCTCATGCCGTGTTAAAACAGGCCTGGTGGGCCGTATTTTTACTGGTGTAAAATCTATTTAAGGGCCTTTCCTCTTCTTTTTCTTTACTGCCCTAATTTTCCCTTGAAACCCTAGTCTTCAAACTTCCGTTGACGCCATTGTTGCCATCATCTGAGTGCCGCCGTCTGAATTATCATTGCCTCCTAGTTCTTTATTGCTCCCGCTAGTATATGGATAGGAAGAAATCAGCGAGCAAGTCCCAAGCTGCCTT
This sequence comes from Miscanthus lutarioriparius, assembly GCA_904845875.1. NCBI lineage: Eukaryota > Viridiplantae > Streptophyta > Magnoliopsida > Poales > Poaceae > Miscanthus > Miscanthus lutarioriparius. The sequence goes on along the minus strand of CAJGYO010000016.1, from coordinate 18,525,957 downwards.
TGTAGACGAGGAGGCATCACTTTCCGAGATTGAGAATCAAGAGTTTATGGCCATGAGGGCTGCTCAGAAGATTTGGTCGGCTCTAACAACGACTGAAGATCAGCTTCGTGAGATTATTAGCGATGGTCTGATTCAGAGCAAGGACATTGCTGATTGGAAAGCTCCGGGCGAGCATCGGGTCCCCACTCTAGGTCCTGGTGAGATTATTCTTTTTATCTCCTTCATCCATGCTGGACTCTGCCTTCCTACTTCTTCTTTTCTTCATCGATTTCTCGGTTATTTTGGGGTTAGCTTGAACCATCTTGCTCCCAATGCCGTCCTTCATCTTTCTGTTTTTGTTCATCTTTGTGAAACTTTCCTTGGAATTCCTCCTTCTCTTTCTCTCTTCCGTTATTTCTTCCGTCTAAAGCCCCATCCCCGCCGTGATGACACCAATGTTCTTGGTGGCTGCAGGATTCAATTTCGCCAAGGTCTTAAGAGTAAATTCTTTGATTATGACTTGGTTGATTCTATGAGGGATTGGCGTGCTGACTGGTTTTATGCCGCTAATATGATTCCTCCTCTTTCTGTTCATTCTGGGTTTGGTCCCATGGTTAATGACCGGTGGGAAAAGAATCCTGTGATGATGGCTGAGGTCCAGGTGATCAAGCTATTTCTTGAGAGGATTTGTACTCTGAAACAACAAGGCTTGACCGGCTTCGGGATTATTTCTAGTTTTCTTCGCCGCTGAGTTCAACCTCTGAAGGAGCGAGAAAATTACGGTTTTGAGTACTTTGTGACGGAGGACCCTTCTCGTATGGTCCCTGCCCTTGAGTTGACTGATGAGGAAGCGCTCGAGTGTCTTTAGAAGATGCTGAAAGAAGTGAGCGTCGTCCCGTTTGCTGTCCTTGAGTACAGTGCTAACAACCCACCCCCTGCTGTGAGTTGTTCTTTTCTTATGCGGGTACTTTTGTGTGTCTTTTGTTGTATCCACTTTTTGCTTAATCTTCCTTGTCTTGTTGTTTTACTCTTTTATAGGAATTGGGGCGTAACTTCGCTGATCTGATTCCCCTTGATGATTGCCCTGCAATTGTGGAGGCTGGGGATAGTCTTGCTGGGGCATCCTTGACCAGTAAGTTTCAAACCACCACGATATTTCCTGGCGTTTCTTCCGCAAACCTTGATGTATATGTAGAGTATGTTCCTTGTCCAGTTCCTCGAGCTCCTCGTACTGTCGGAAAGAGGGGGCGAGCGGATAGTTCTTCTTCTGCTTTATCTGCTGCCAAGAAGTCTCACCAGTCGAGTACTCGTCCAGGTACTCCAGTTGTAGCTAGCATGCTCTTAGGTGAGAATATTAATACGCTCTGTCCTTTTGTTGTTTGTTTTTGTCTTTGACCGGGCACTTTTGTCCTTTTTCAGCTAGTGCTATGGTGGCCTTGGTCGAGAGTGAGGAAGAAGAGGATGATGATGCTGCCCATGTTACTCGTCGGTGAGTTGTTTTCTTGTTTTCCTGTTGTTGAACCCCTCTTTTTGTTTTGACTTTGGTCTTGTTCTCTTTTAGTAAGTGGTCGTCGGGTTCGAGTTCTTCTGGGGCTCCAGTACCGGCCATGCCGCTCCTGTCGCAGGGTGGCGGTGATGTTTTTGCCGCTATAGTCCCCCCTCTTAGGTCCTCTATTGGTTTTCTGAAGAAGAGGATAGCTGAGTGAGTGATTCCTTATTATGCTTCTTTGCTTCTATTTTCTTTTTCCTGACTCATATTCTTATCGTTGAGTTTTCTTATCATCTTGCAGACCCTCGCCTTCTCTTACTCCTCAGCCACCCTCTTGTCAGTCCTCTGGTGCGCCCCCGCGTACTGAGTCAAAGGACTTGGAAAGTACGGTCGGTGAGGTGGCTGTGAGGGAGACGGGGCCCCCTGGTGATCATGCTGCTTCGGATCTGCTAACTCCAGGGCTGACCGTGGCTGTGGGGTGGATCCATCTGAGGAGGTAGCCGGGGTTTCCCAGGATATGGCCTTGGTTTTGCCTTCTTTGCCTGCGCCGGCTTCTCCTTCTGCCTCTCTTGGTACCGGTGCTCCGCGTTTGGATGGTGATGTGTTGCATCAATTTGATGCTACTCATCGGTTGTCAGAGCTGACCGCTGCCTGGGGAAACTTGGCGACCTTTGCGACTTTTGGGGAAAAGCTCCAGGTAAGTTTTTCTGAAGTTCTTTCTTTGGATGTTCGTCTTTCTTCTGTCCTTATGTCTTGTTTTGTCTCTCTCTCTCTTTGCTCAGTCTTTTTCTCGTGATCATACTGGCTTCTTTTTCTCGTCTGAAACCGAGAAAAAGTTGTCTTCTGAGGTGAGTACCCTAAAGGCAGAGCTTGACCTCTGTCGGACCGAGTTGGATACCGAGTGGCAGACGCATCAGAAGGAGGAGAAGGCTCTTCGCGCCCGGGTGGTTGAGGCAGAAAAGCAGAGGGATGCAGCTGCCCAGGAGGCCTTGAAAAATGTGGAGGCCATGAAAAAAGAGTGCACTGGTATTGCGAGTTCTTTTTTGTTTCCTTTTGTATTCAAATTTCCCTTTCTGCTGACTTGTTTTTTGTTGCCTGGTCTAGCTCTCCGAGTTGAAAAGCAGAAGCCCTCGGAGGGTATCGAGGAGATGAAGACACTTGTTCGCACTAACCACAATAGGGCTGAGGAGGTAATTACTCGAGCTAAAGAAGAATTCACGCTTGCTAAGTTGATTAGGCGTGGAGCTGACAGGGATCTTGTGCAAGCCCAAAAAACTGTCGAAGTCTTGACTGGCAAGTTGGCGACGGCTACTGAGAATTAGAATGCTTTGTGGAAATCTTTTCGGTCAGTAGCCGACCTTCTCCAGACTCTAGCAGATGATGGTCAACCTTGGGCTCAATTTATTCCCCAAGTTCCTACTCGTTTCCAGGAGTTTGTGAAGAGGTGCGCCCGCTTATGTACCAGAAATGTTCTTGCCTAGGTCCGGGTTCTTGCTCTGGAGTTCCCTTTGTCCAAGGTTGCAGAGGAACCCGAGAGTCAAGAGTATCTAGATGCTGTTGAAAAGGTGGAGCCTAAGGTCAAAGATTTAGCCAGTAGGATTGTGGACAATCTTAATATTGATGTTTCTTCTCCTGAGGACGATGCTTGATGTAATCGACCTTTGTACTTCCAGCCTCTGTAATAGGATATTATACTTCGTTTTGAATGAAGATTCTTTATTTTTGTTCATGTCTTCTTTGCCTGGATGTCTTCGCCTTGCTTGTTCTTTAAACGAGTTGTCCAAGTGATCAGAATTTTCTCCGAGTAGTTGTTTGTTCTGGCTTTCATCTGCGTTGTGTAAACCACTCGGTGTCTGTAGATCGTTGTCTTGACAAACTTGGGATCTTGTGAGCGATGTGCGCTTTTTCGAAGAAAAAAGTACGACAGGCCCCCGAGCACTTCATGGTTGAGCTCTGGAAGCCTCGTCTTGTTCCTTTAGGTCTTGCCAAACAGGAACAAGCGTCGTCCAAGTGCTTTCTTGAGCGAAACTGTGTAGCGCTTTGTGAGATCTTTGCGTGATGTGTACCTTTTTGAAGAAAAAAGTACATCCATCTGAGTGTAGCCCCCGAGCCTCTTGCTATTTGGAACAAGGAGTTGGAGGATCTTGTCTTGAAATTGCTCTGATTTATGCCTAGGCTTAGTTTTAGTCGTTTTGCTTTTTGGTTCGGGTGTTAGCTTATTAGCTACCCTCATCGGCGGGCTCAAGCATCTTTTCAGCTCTTTTGCTCTCGGCCGGTATGCTCAGGCATATTTTCAGCCATTTTGCTTTTTGGTTCGGGTGTTAGCTTTTTAGCTACCCTCATCGGCGGGCTCAAGCATCTTTTCAGCTCTTTTGCTCTTGGCCGGTATGCTCAGGCGTATTTTCAGCCATTTTGCTTTTTGGTTCGAGTGTTAGCTTGTTAGCTACCCTCATCGGCGGGCTCAAGCATCTTTTCAGCTCTTTTGCTCTCGGCCGGTATGCTCAGGCGTATTTTCAGTCATTTAGCTTTTTTGGTTCGGGTGTTAGCTTGTTAGCTACCCTCATCGGCAGGCTCAAGCATCTTTTTAGCTCTTTTGCTCTTGGCCGGTATGCTCGGGCATAATTTCAGGCATTTTGCTTTTTTGTTTTGGGTGTTAGCTTATTAGCTACCCTCATCGGCGGGTTCAAGCGTCTTTTCAGCTCTTTTGCTCTCGGCCAGTATGCCTATTGGAAACAACTCGAGGATAGCCATAATAAGACATATGTTGTCGAAAAAACCATCTTTATTGATCATGAGCATTGATAAGCCATGATAATACATATGTTGTCGAGGAACACCATCTTTATTGATCATGAACATTGATCCCTTGTGGCTTGTGTATATATTCTTCCTTGAGTTGTTTTCATGCGTAGAATCTTCTTAGCTAGCTGATGTGCCATGTATTGTTGACTTATTTTCCATCTTCAGTTATCAACTTGTACGTGCCTGGTCCGGTGACTTTTGAGACAATAAAAGGACCTTCCCATGGACTGAGTAGTTTATGTCGTCCGTTAGTTTTTTGTATTCTTCTTAGTACTAGGTCTCCGATTTATAGTGATCGAGGCTGGGTATTCTTGTTGTAGTGGCGTCTTAATCCTTGGAGGTATCTTGTAGATTGAAGGTTAGCGTTTACTCTGACTTCTTCTGTACTGTCGAGTTCTAATCTTCAGGTGTATTCTGCTTCTCCTTCGTCGTATTGTTCTATCCTTGGTGACGTCTAGATCAAGTCGGCATGTAGTACGGCTTCTGATCCATAAACTAGGAAGAAAGGCGAGTATCCGGTGGCTCTGCTTATTTGAGTTCGTAGCCCCCATACGACATTGGGTAATTCTTCAATCCATTTGGATCCATAGTCTGCTAGCTCTTCGTATAATCTTGGTTTTAATCCGGCTAATATGAGTCCATTAGCCCTTTCTACCTGTCCGTTGGCTTCTGGATGTGCGACTGATGCGTAATCTATGCCGAAGCCACAATCCTGTGCCCAACTTTTGAATTATGTAGCTGTGAAGGGAGAACCCAAATCTATGATGATTCGATTGGGCATGCCGAAGCGGTGCATAATGTCTTGGATGAACTCGACTGCTTTGGCTGCGCTGTATTTTGCGAGTGGTTTGTATTCAATCCACTTGGTGAACTTGTCAATTGCTACGAAGATGTACTCGAAATTGCCTTTTGCTTTTTTGAGAGGTCCTACTTGATCCAGCCCCCAGTAGAAGAATGGCCAAGCGGGTGGGATGCAGATGAGATTGTGTGCTGGCACATGAGCTTGTCTTGCGAACATTTGACAACCTTTGCATTTTTTGACAAGTTCTTCTACGTCTTTCAAAGCGGTTGGCCAGTAGAATCCGGTGCGGAATGCTTTGCCGACTAGTGTTATTGAAGCAGCATGATTTCCACAGCAACCTAAGTGTATTTCGTCTAGGATCTCTTTGCCCTCTTCAAATAAGATGCATTTTAGGAGTACTCCTAATGATGCGGCTCTTCTATAGAGTTTGTCCCCTACTAGGACATAGTTCTTGCTTCTGCGAACAACTCGGGTAGCTTCCTCTTTATCTGCTGGCAACTTATTCTCTTTGATATAATCAATAAAATCCTAGGTCCATGAGGTGTTGATTACCAGAATCTGGTTGCCTTTGGCTAGTAGTTCTGGGGTTATCTCACCGGGTTGTTGGATAGAGGGAGCTGATAACTCTTCTATGAATACGCCGGGTGGGACCTTTGCCCTGTCTGATCCAAGCTTGGCGAGGACATCTGCTGCAATATTGGAATCGAGCAGGACATGTAGAATTTCTAATCCTTGAAAATGTTTTTTGAGTTTTCGTATTTCAGCACAGTAAGCACCCATGTTTTCTTTGGTGCAGTCCCAATCTTTGTTGACTTGGTTGATGACTACTGTCGAATCGTCGTATACGAGTAATTGCTTGATTCCGAGGGTAATTGCCACTCGGAGCCTATGGATGAGGGCTTCGTATTCTGCTTCATTGTTGGTAGCTTGCCATAATATCTGAAGGACGTACTTGAGTTGTTTTCCATCTAAAGAAATGAGGAGAATGCCTGCACCGGCTCCACCTAGCTTGAGTGACCCATCAAAGTACATCTTCCAGTGGTCAAGGATGGTATTTGACATAGGATGTTGAATCTCTGTCCACTCGGCTACAAAATCGGCAAGGGCTTGAGATTTAATTGCCTTACGTGGGGTGAAATCGATATTGAGAGCACCAAGTTCAACTGCCCACTTAGATATGGGCCCTGTTGCGTCTCTATTGTGTAGTATGTCTCCGAGTGGGAAATCTGTCACAATGGTAATCTTGTGGCTTTCAAAATAGTGGCGAAGCTTACATGAAGTGATCAGGAGAGCGTAGAGTAGTTTTTGCACATGCGGGTACTGGATCTTTGATTCTGATAGTACTGCGCTGATGTAGTATACGGGGCGTTGTACCTTATATACGCGCCCTTCTTCTTCTCTTTCTATGACTATCGCCGTGTTGATCATAGTAGAAGTTGCCACAATGTATAGCATCATTTCTTCGTCTTTCTTTAGAGGAGGTGAGGTATGCCTTGAGCTTTTTGAAAGCTTCATTGGCTTCTTCTGTCCACTCGAACCTATCTTTCTTCTTTAGTAGTTTAAAGAAAGATAACCCGTTTTCGCCGAGTCTTGATATGAAACGATTGAGGGCCGCCAGTCATACCAGCAATAGTTGGATCTAGAACCAGTGGGTAATGGCCTGCGTTTCCTACGCTAGTCCATTGGTCTTCTCTTAAAAATTGGATTGGATACTGTGACCAATTGAGATATCTTAGAGTGGCCGGTTCTGCTGCCATGATGGTTCGTAGAGCTAACTTTTCTTGATGTTTGCTTCTGGTGTCTGGGGCTCCGGTGAAGGTCACTGCTACTATCCCCCTGGATTTTTGGAATCCCTTGTCTTCGTGGTTGTCCTCATCTTTTTTCTGATTGTCTTCTTTGGTATTCTCCTTACTATCTTTTCTTGTGTATCGATCTTTGAAGGTGTAGCAATCTCCGATGGTGTGATTTCCTTTGGGGTGCAAGATGCAACGCATGTTTTCAATGTCGTCATACCTTCTAGGCTTGGAAAACTTCCTTGATTTGTCAGTTACCGCTACGGTGTTGTCTGGTCCACATTTTCTCTCTAGATGTTTGTTGTTTCGATGATTTTGCTTGTCCGGGTTGTCTCGGTTGTTTCTATCCGGGAACCTTTCTCGTGTCTTCTCCTCTGCAGTAATCATCTTTTCTACTGTTCGTCTGAATTCTTCATTGTTTCTCGGGTTTTCTTTGCAGAAGTCTTGAAATTGCCACCTAGCCATGATTCCGTGAGAGAAAGCTTCAATTACTTCTCGTTCAGTGATGTCATGTACTTGAGCTCGTAGTTCACCAAATCATCGATAGTAATTTCTGAGACTTTCGCCCCCTTTCTGCTTGAGTCCTTTTAATTCTGCATGGGTGATGGGATGCGTAATGATACCCACGAAATTTTCACATAAAGCTCTTTGCAAGTCATCCCAATTTCTGATTGACCCTGGATTCAATTTGTCGAACCATTGGAGGGGCATGGTTTCTAGGGCCATGGGAAAGAACAGGGTCTTGATATCATCGTCTCCTCCAGCTAGTTCAATCGATTGTGAGTATATCCTGAGCCACTGCCTTGGTTCAGTTTTGCCATCATACTTAGAGTGGTTGGACGGCTTGAACTTGTGAGGTAGTCGTATTGAAGCAAGTCTGTTTGTAAAACAGGGGAATCTATCGTGCACCTCCTTCTGGCCAACTGTTGTTTTGGCGAGAGTAGTTCTACGAGGCTGTCTGAGCCAGTGCTTTGCTTCTGGTCTTTCTTGGTTGTTTGACTCGGTAGCTTTGACTATGGTCCCTTCTACTTTCTCTGTTGTGACTTCCGCTTGGTCCAAGTCTCTCGAAAGCGGACTTCCTTTGATTTTGATCTTCTTGCCTATGAGACATTGACCTGGCAGGTAGTCTTGAGCAGGTCCTTCCTTCGTGCGTCCTCAGGGCTGTTGACCGGAGAAAATGCCGGAGCTGTTCTTGTTTTTCACTGGGATGTGAGGTCGCTTTGAGTTCTTCTAGTGCTTCTCGGATCTTATCGTAGGGTGTATTTGCCGTGCGTCTTTCTTTGACTTCTCATTCTAATTTTCTTCTATTGTACTCGGCCAATTCTGACTCATATCTGATCCAAGCTTCCTTGCGCTGCCTAGCACGATTTTGGTGTCCTTGTTTCAACTTGTTCTTTCTTTCTCTGGCTTGCTTCTAATTTTTGGTCTCACCATCGTGCCCCTGGGTAAAGGGTGATATGTTGGACTCAGATTCGTCCGATGACCTGACGTCGGGTACTTCTGGGGGGACCAATGGTGATCGAGGACGGCGAACCATGAATACTTCTTGTGCGTGAATTGTTCTGCTATCAGCGTCGGTTTCCACACTGTCGGAGTTGCTGATAACTTTAGTAGAGGCTTCGAGGTCGCAGATCGAGTCTCCTTCTTGGTAGGGTAGAATTGTTGTCGTCATCGTGTCGACTAGTCGGGTTCCGCTATCCTCAGGAATAGAACCTGGCCAGTGGACGATGTAGTCTTGAGATGTTATAGTCAGTATCAGACCTTCCTGAGCTCCCTCTAGTGGCATTCTAAGCACTGGATCAGGGGATCCTTCAGGTCGTGCCTGATAGGATGTTGCCGTGTTGTGGAGTCTAAACGGAAAAGACCCGACTTCTTAAAAAGACTCTGGTTGTACTCCGAGTTGTATTCTTGATAGGCCAAGGCCGTGTTCTTAAGCCCCATTGGAAAAGAACTCGGTTTCTCGGAAGAACTCGAGTAAGACTCCATTTCAGATGTGGAACCTGAGTTCGAGTCGGATGCGCAAAGTCGTGAAATCTGAGTTGAATCAGATATCGTGAGCTACGCGAATCTTCCAGTGAGTTGATCTGTCGTAGTCACCGAAATAGAATGGTCTTTGGGGTGATCCAAACCTTTGAGGAGATGGCTTTGGAGCTTGCCATTGTCGTCCGCCTCGTAGACCCATGAGCCGAAGATGAAGGTTGATCCCGTCGAGAAGATCATGTTGTCTAGGTCCGTCGAGCTCTCGGATGCAAATTCACCGAAAGCCCCTACTTGGCGCGCCAGCGGTCGATGTTTGACCACCAATAGCCTACCACGGGGGTACCCAGGGCAATATGTTCGGGCTTCAGCGTATGCGGAACTCAACGATGAATGCAAGAGACAGTCGATTTATCCTGGTTCGGACCCTCGATCGTTGATCGAGTAATAGCCCTACGTCCATTCGGCGTTAGCCTTTGTGTTGGATTGATTGTGAAGTATTGTGTCGTTAAAATCCCATCTCTAGGAACCCTGCCCTCCTTTATATAGTCAGGAGGCCAGAGTCCTAGTTGGTTTACAATGAGAGTTCCTAGTAGGATTACAGAATAATACTACTACTAGGATTACATGGGAAGAATCCTAGTTAGACTAGATCTTCTCCCTTCCTTACGGGGTATCCCATGGGGCCCACACCGTCACACACCAATGGCACTGTTCATCATCCCGGCAACTCATTCAGCATTGACCGGACATCGGTGGCAAATCGACCGGATGCAGAACAACAACGTCTGATCGAGTACAGAGAGGTTCTAGAGCGGCGAAATTGCGACCGGACGTGTCCGGTGGCATGTGACCAGACGCTGGCAGCGTGCGATCAGTTGATCGCGGTTCTAATGGTTGGGACGACCGGACGCGTCTGATCAGGACGTGATCAGCGTCCGGTCAGTAGCAGAAAAGCGGGATTTAGTCCCCAATGGCTACTTTCTCAGTGGGGCTTATAAATAGACCTCCCAACCAGCCATTTGAAGTGTGTGGAGCTAAGAAAACATATCAAGGGTGTTGATACACCATTTTAGTGATCTCCACTTGCATAGTGCTTAGAGATTCATTAGGTGATTAGCGTAGGTGCTTTACGAAGTGCTTAGGTTGATTAGACCACCGCTTATGCGCTTGCTCTAGGTTTAGACCTATTGTTAAGTGAGGTTAGCATACCTCTTATCACTCAGTGCTTGCGCGCACCATTGTTGTACATCGAAGGGGCTTGTAGTCTTGCGATATCACACCAACCACGGTTGTGGTGTGGCCGCCACCGTGTACCAGAGGGAACAAGGCCATAGTTTAGAAGTAGATTTTTAAGTTGCTTAATTCACCCCCCTCTTAGGCGTCACGATCCCCTACAAGTGGTATCAGAGCCGGTTGGCTCAATTTAGACTTTTGGCTTCACCGCCGTTGAGTCAACGCTTTTTAGAGTGGTTGGGATGGATACCTTTAGGCCTTCACACTTTGACGGCACTAACTTCCCCTATTATAAAGCTAGAATGGCTTGCCACCTTGAGGCGTTTGATTTGGGTGTTTGGAGAGTCACTCGTGATGGGATGAAACCCATTAAGAATCCCGATAAACCCACGAAGAGTGAAGAAAAGGAAATTCATTTCAATGCTAGAGCTAAAAATTGCTTGTTTGAATCATTTAGTATGGATGTGTTTAACCAAGTGTTCACTTTAAATATGACACATGAAATTTGGTTAAAACTTCAAGAGCTCCATGATGGCACATCTAATGTCCGTGAGCAAAAATATTGTCTAGCTAAACAAAATTATGATTTCTTTACAATGAATGATGATGAGCTTGTTTGTGATATGTATTCTCGTTTGAATCTAATTATCAATGAGCTCCATTCAATAGGATTAACAAAGCTAGATGATACGGACATCGTGAGGAAGATCATCTCCGTGCTACCACAAAAGAAATATGCAAGCATCATCACCATCCTTCACAACATGGAGAACTTGAGCACCATGGCCCTGGGCATAGTCATTCGTAAGATAGTGGCATTTGAAATGTCATGTAAGATGGGTCAAGACGAAGCCTCTTCATCAAGCAAATGCAAAGCTTTCGCATGTAGCGAGAAAAAGAAGATGAAGGGCAAGCAAGTTGAAACAAGCTCAAGCTCAAGCTCAAGCTCCTCAAGTGAAGATGAAGAAGAAGATGAGGATGATGATGATGATGATGATGAAGATTCAAGTGAAGATGATCAATCTTCCTCCTCCACCTCTGACCTTAATGAAGAATCAATCAAACTAATCAACAAGGTGGAGAAGATGATCCAAAGGCTCAATGTCATGGGTGTGCCCATCCAAATCAAAGATCCCATTTTTAAAATGAAAGAAATGAGCAAAGAAAGAGAGGATGCTATGGATGCGGCGAGTTGGGGCACTTTGTGGAAGTTTATCCAAATAAGCCCACACCCAAGACAAAGAAGAAGGCATGCAAGAACCAAGCCCTCACATCAATAAGGTCATGGGATGATTCTTCAAGTGAAGAACACCATTAGAAGAGGCAAGGGCGCAAGCACTCATCATCAAGCTCTTCTCGTATATGCCTTATGGCATGAGGTAACGAAAGCTCATCCTCTAGTGAGAGTGATAGTGATGATGAAATGCCTTCTTATGATGAAATTGAGCAACAAAATCTTAATTATGCTAAAGTTTGCACTAGTCAACAAAAGAAGCTCGAAAAATTAAAACAAAAGCTAGATAGTTCACAAGAAACATACAAAACTTTGCTTGAACAATATGAGAACTTTGCCAATCTCAATGTTGAACTATCTACTAAAATTGAGCAACTTGAGGCTAGTGCAACAACAAATGCATGCACAATCATTGATGAGCAACTTGTAAAGAAAAATGAAAAATTAAAAGAAAAGTTAGCTAGCTCACAAGATGCTTATAAAAGTTTGCTTGCTAAAATGGAAACCATGTGCAAACATTGTGATGAGCTAACTAATAAAGTTGCTAATCTTGAAGCCGTTAATACAATCCCCACCAAGGCATCTAAAAAGAAAAGTTCTATCTCTAACATGTCTAAAAAGGATGCCTCTACTTCTTGTAATGATTTATGTTTAGACTCATCTTTGTGCAACCAAGTTTGTGTTGAGAAAGTTATTGTAGATACATGCACACAAGAGGTTGCAAAGGAGAATGAGCAACTCAAGAAAGAAGTAGCTCGCCTCACCAAGGACTTGACTCAAGTGAAAGGCAAGGCGAAGCAAGCCCAACTTCATCAAGATAACACCGTCAAGGGAGTGAAGAAGCTTGATGAAGGACAAACCATGATTTTCTACGTATGCCACAAGGAAGGTCACAAGTCCTATGAGTGCAAGGTGAAGAATGGGGGTGGAGCAAAGAAGAAAGAGAAGAAGCGAACAAGCAAGCTCTCCAACACCTACACCAACAAGGTGGACAAGAAGGCCTCCACACCATACTTGTTAAAGAAGAAGAAAAATAACAAGGTGGTGGCCATCAAGGTGAACAAGCAAGCCAACAATGGGGTCAAACGCTTTTGGGTGCCAAAGGAAATCATTTCCAACATGAAGAGCACCAAGAAGGTTTGGATTCTGAAAGGGAAGTGAGAAGTCCGATGGACATCGTGGAATTTGGAGACTTGGCAAAGTATGGATGCATTTCATGGGGTGCATCATGATGGACAAAATCATTGCCAAGTGGGTTAGTGAATACTAGGGACCCAAATTCCCCTTCGCATATTAGGTAACTAGATTCAATTTGCTTCAAGTGGCACTAGATTTAATCTCCTACAAGTGGCATCTTCAAGCATCTAGTTACTCTTCATGCCTAGGTTTGTATTTGTATGCTTATATCTTTTGTCATGCATACACTAGGTATATCTTATGGTAGGCTTGCTCGGTTTCATTCTTATTCCTTGGAGCAATCCTACATGGTTTAAAATTGTTTAGGAGCACGACACATCGCTTGTCTTTCGATTGTTCATCTAATATGTGCCAAAGTCCAAATTATAGATAATTTCTCCCGAATATCGCCTTCGAAAATGACTCTCACATTCATGTGATGTCATCTTTCAAGTGATATTTTTTACTCTAAAATCAATGTGCATGTTTCCTACAAGTATTCCATACTTGTGTGCACAAATTTAGGGGGGGTTACTCTACAAGTTGGATGCTTTGAGACTAACACCTTTTCAAGCTTATCATGTGTATAGTAGTCTCATTGCAAGGAAAATAGAGTCCCCGAAATTAAGCATCATACTTCAAATATCCACCACCTATTGCAAGTGGTAGAAATTAAATTGGTTTCCACATGTGGTATTTCTAAACCGATATCATCATGTTGATTTCATTTTGATATTTATATGCTTTCTCCATGCATTATATAGATTAAATTCCCTTGAGCAATAATTTGCCAATTATGCATATGCTTTGCCTTCTACCATATGTATGCATATATTTAGAGGGAGCTTAATCTATATAATGTGAGAGTCAAATTTTGTGACATATTCCACTCTACACACAAAGGATCATAAAGTTTGACCCTCCCTTGTGCTACTAATGTCTTCCTTTTCGGTGTTTGATTCCAAAGGGAGAGAATTTAGAGGACCAAAAGCAAGCATTAATTTGTAGGACCAAAAGCTAGATCATAATAATTTACAAGTGGTAATGGTCTACAAGTGGTAATGGTCCGAGAAAGGGAGGATAATGGATTATGGATTAGTCTATGTAATGGGAAAATTTGTAGGAAGCAAGGCTTAAATCCATAATGCCACATGGGGACATTTGCAAGGGCAAAATAAGTTTTTATGTGGTATTCTTTAGTTTTACAAGTAGTATCTTTTAGCATCATATAACCTTGCCCCTTGCATTACATCCTAGCAAGTAGGTAGTTTTCAAATTTCAAAATTCAATTATTTGCTTGCTTTGGTCGTGTTGTCATCAATTACCAAAAGGGGGAGATTGTAAGGAAATTGGACCCTAGTCCCATTTACTTTGAATTTTGATGTTTGATGACCAACATAACCAAATTGGACTAATAAATTTGCAAGTGATTGTTTTATAGTTCAATAGGGTGCAAGACATGACATAGACGAAGGCGACGTGATGATCTGATGATCAACACCTTAAGCAAGACCCTAGAAGCACAAGACAAGACTCAAGAATCAAGCAAAGTCCAAGCATGAAGATAGGAACCAAGCTGGACGAAAGATCGTGAAGATACGAGCTCACAGAGGTGACCGAACGCTAGACCGGACGCTGGAAGATGATCGACTGGACGCTCTGATCAGTGACTCGGTTACAGCAGGCGGCAGAACTAGCGACTGGACGCTGAACAAGTAAAATGACCGGATGCACCGATGCCACTATTCATCATCCCGGCAACTCATTCAGCATTGATCGGATGCTGGTGGCAAATCGACCGAACGCAGAACAACAGTGTCCGATCGAGTACAGAGAGGTTCTAGAGCGACGAAATTGTGACCGGACACGTTCGGTGGCATGTGACCGAACGCTGGCAGCGTCTAATCAGTTGATCGTGGCTCTAACGGTTGGGACGACTGGATGAGTCCGGTCAGGACGTGATCAGCGTCTGGTCAGTAGCAGAAAAGCAGGATTTAGTCCCCAACGGCTACTTTCTCAGTGGGGCTTCTAAATAGACCCTCCAACCGGCCATTTGAAGTGTGTGGAGCTGAGAAAACATATCAAGGGTGTTGATACACCATTTTAGTGATCTCCACTTGCATAGTGCTTAGTGATTCATTAGGTGATTAGTGTAGGTGCTTTATGAAGTGCTTAGGTTGATTAGACCACCGTTTATGCGCTTGCTCTAGGTTTAGGCCTAGTGTTTAGTGAGGTTAGCATACCTCTTATCACTCGGTGCTTGCATGCACCATTGTTGTACATCGAAGGGGCTTGTAGTCTTGTGAGATCATACCAACCGCGGTTGTGGTGTGGCCACCACCGTGTACCAGAGGGAACAAGGCCCATGATGTTTTGGCCGGAAGCTTGATAGTGAAGGCGGCGGGGAGCATCCGGGAGAGGCTTGCCGGAAGGCACGTCGGAGACCCACTTGCATGTGGGGAAGGCCCGAGGCTATCCATGGAGTTACTTGACCAGGAGCTTAGCCCTTGTGAGGGATTCCTTACCAGGGGCTCCAACGAGGACTAGGGGGAAGCTTGCGTGCTTCTCGATACCTCGGTAAAAATACCAGAGTCGTCGACGAGAATTTGCATATCTCTTCCTTGCTCTTTAGCTTCCGCATTTACATTGATTGTTTTACTCCTTTTGCGGTAGAGATAGCAACACACTAGCAAATCTATAGGCGCACATTTAGATAGTTTATCTTTTGCATAGGTTTTGCTAAGGTTAGTAAAAGAGGCCATAATTTAGAAGTAGATTTTTAAGTTGCCTAATTCATCCCCCCTCTTAGGCGTCATGGTCCCCTATAGAGCCACTCCATCAATTGGCCACCGAGTGATCACCTCCATTCAATTCAGCGCATCCACGCCTTCACCATCAGGTGCTCTCACTGCTCGACCCCACCCAGCCATGAAGAAGGCACTGCCAAGCTCCAATTTTGGAGTTTCCCCGCCGTCGTGCCGATAAGGCCGTGTTCAGCCATGGATGTGGGAAGCCCTCCTACCGGCCATCCCAAGCCAATTTGCCTACACCACCAGCTTTGCCTCGCCTCCCTCTCCACCTTGCGCACGATAGCCGAACCGCTATTGCCTCCCCGTAGTCGCTGACACGACCGTGCCGTCGTGGTGCACCGCCGCACGACTCGGCCACACATGGCCAGCCATCTTCCATCATCCACCACCCCAACTATCACCTCAGCCTAGTCTAGGGTAGCCTCCTGATGCTCACACGCTAACCAATTAGGCATGTAGTTACCCTAGCTCACCGGAATCGTGGCATCGCCATCGCGGATAGCCACGTGCCGCTGTAGCCTTCCCCAGCCGGTCGGGTCAGAGATGGTAATCGACCCATTAGGTGGGTCCGCTCAGGTCCTAGGTGGTCAGTGTAGGCGCTCGGTGACACCACTTGCCACGTCGCCGTGCGCTGGGTCATCGAGGTGTGCGCGGGGAAATTCTAGGAAAGCCAAGGGGTTAAGTGAAAAGGTTTCAGAGAGGAGAAAAAAGTGTTAGTACTTACACCCTGTTCGCTTGATCGTATCAGCCATGATACAGTATTTTTCCCTCACAATAAAATAGCATCAGCCAGCTTATAAGCCACAGAAACCATCAAGCGAACATGGTGTTAGTTGTAATCCGGGAGAAGTTCGAGGTTTCTTTTGCAAAATCGCCAGCGCACGCAGGATTCTCCAGCCGCGGGCCGTCTCACGCTGTAGGCCGGCCTCACGTGGGCCACACCGTGGGCCACCGTGAGCTCGCGCGCGCGCTGCGTCGCGTGGGCCGCGCGGGAGAATTCGTTTTTCTTTTTCATAGGGAATTAGAATTAGTTTTCTAATTTAATTTTTGAGTTGATCTTTGGTAAATCATATAAAATCATGTAGGTGTCCAAAAATTGTGAAACAAATTTTGTTAGGTTCATAAAATTGTGCTCTATCTGTTAGTGTATTTAGTTCATATATGTACATGTTGATACCTAGAGCTATTAAATCATTTGAGAGTGATCAATATTATTAGGTTAAATATTGTAGGAATTTTTGTGGTAAATTGGTGATAGCTTTGGTCCTGAATTTTTTATGGTAGCTTCACTGTATTATTATGTGCTCACTGTGATTTTTGTAGCCTTAGAATAGACTAAGCATTAGGGTAGTTAAATGCTCTTTGTTTCAATATACATTAAATCATTAGTAGAAATAAAGATATATCCTTAATTTGTAAAGCTAGGTGTGTGTTAGTTGAATCCAACACCTTGCTTGATGAAAATGATAGTTAGCTTAGTATCTTAGTCATTAGAGCTAGCTTAGTAGCTTAGTATGCGTATTCTTAGTTTAGGAGTTGCTTTTGCTTAAATGCTAAGTGTTGCATCATCATCACATGCACGTAGAGAACGAGTTGGTAGATATTGTGACCACCGACGATCATGAGTTCAAGGAGATCGTCGAGGAGTACGAGGAGGAGATTCTCGTGCAAGAGGTCCCAAAGCCACCACTGACTGACTCAGCTGACACTGCGCCTACCCAAGGCAAGCTCCGGTGCATAACCCCTTATTTTTGGATAATCACTGTTTATATATGTTATGTGCATTTAAGTTATAGGAATTTTATGGAAACCACAGGCATAGATATACCTATCCTAAGAGTCTTACTAGTGCAGGTTCGAATAGCTGCTATGCTTAGGTTTCGGTAGCATGAGTAACCTACCGTTACTTATAATAGGTGATTATTATAATTACTCTCATAATAAAATGATGAAAGGAAAAATAGAGACAGGGCAGGGATATGGTATGGGTATTGGTGGGTGTAACACGTTGCGTCCCACGGCAACAGGGCTTAGCTTGGTTACACTGTTTTCCCTGTCCATGTCGATTAAGGACCGTCCGTTGCTGTGGATGGTAGTCAGGTCATAGACTTATTATCCTGAGCACATACTTGCTTATGGGAGCGGGAAGGCACATTATGCTATTATCGTGGGTTCCAGCTCTTTTTGGACCGACTGATTAGAGGCGGGGAAAGGTGGAGGTCTAAGCACCATACTGAGACTGGGTCTCAAGTGTGGGGGATTGGAGTCCAAGTTTGGACGGGGACCTAGATCTCGTGACTGGAGTGAAATGGGTTGGTCTTGTTTGTGCCTGGGGTACAAATGGAGCGTGTGTTTTGAGGTACCCAGCTGGGATACATTGGTTCGTGAATCGCTGTTTCCGTAAGACGGTACGACTTGGCTATGGTCTAGCACCGTAATAAGAACTAAAAGATGAAAAGATGGTGAAATGGTTCTGATTGCTCAACCCTTGCTTGAAAGTAGAACTGATGCTTAACTAGAATGGTTAGCTAATGAAATAATCATGATTGCTAATAAAACAGGACTGTAAGGATGAACTATTAGTAATGCTTTTCACAAATAAAAGAAAACAACAAACTCATATTGCCTAGCATACTCCTTGAGAGTCGGGAAATTATTCCCACTAGTCGGGTAAGTCTTGCGAGTACATTGTGTACTCAGGGTTTATTTTACCCCTGTTGCAGGTGCAGCTTGAGGAGTAGTTCTTGTGTGGAGGATTCTTCTGGTGGGCAAAGATAGATCCTTGTATCGTTTCCGCTAGATGTTTATTTTCATTCCGTAGTTTAATTATCGCACTCTGAACTCTGGTATTGTAATAAATGATTTCTGAGAACTTTGGTTGTATGAAATGGACTAAGTATTGTAAACTCGTACTCATTATGGGATTCTAGATGTAAAATGTGGATTATTTTGAGTTCTCCCTTGGGGTGTGCTTGACGAAACTGTCTGATGTAGCTCACTTTCGAGGTGCTTAGTGTCTAGTGGAAGACGAGCGCCTCCAGAAGCGTGTTATTTTGGGCGGTTCTGCCACAATGCAATATCCCGATCTACTTTTGCAACATCCACATGAAACAATTGAAACATTCATATGAAACAACTAAAATACTTGAAATATGGGCTTGCAACATTTCTAAAAAACGTCCAGAAACACTTCAAACACAGCATCGCCGCGCGTCCATGACCTACCTGGTGGGCAACTACGGTGAGTCAATGACGCATGCTCGTTGGATGGTGCGCGCTAGCACGCTGGCCATGCCCGCCGCCCATCGCGGTGGGGGAAGGAGGAAGCTGGGGTGGGGGAAGGAGCCTCCGGGATGGGGGAGGAGGACACCAGGGGTGGGGGAAGGAGCCACCGCTGGCTAGGGAAGAAGCGATGGCCCAGTCGTCGGGTGTGGGGTAGGACGTGAATGGATAAAAATGGGGAGGGACACGAGTGTTGCAGGAGAGAGCGGTGGTAGGTGTCCATCCGTTCAAACATCTGAATCATATCATTATCGAAAGAAAGAGGAAAACGTGAGGAAGACCTTTGTCATACAATGCAATCTGCTTAGCTTATCATGCAGTACTAGTGAAACCCAAGTGAAAATCCAAGACGTTTTCAAAATGCATGAGTCCAGTCATCAAGTTTGACCACAACGGTTAATCCACAGCTGAACTTGGCCACACAGCAATAACGTTGCTGTGGCTCCGACGTTGCATATCAAAGACTCAAAGTATCAGTATCACACTACTACATAAAGGGTTCATAGGGGCGGCTCAAGACCATTTGTAGGGGCGGTTTGGCCAGCCGCCCCTACCAAATCGTCTCTACAAATCATGCATTTACAGAGGCGGTTCCCAGACCGCCCCTACAAATTAATTTGTAGGGGCGACTGTAGTATCAGCCTCCCCTATAATACCTGTTTGTAGGGGCGGTTCAATCTAGAACCGCTCCTACAGTATGTTTCCCCGCAAAAAAAATTCAAATTTACAATTCAAATTTGACCAGAACCGCCCTGTTTGTTTTCGTGTATTCCCGCGTTCGCGTTGCGAGTGAGTGATCAACGTTCCAAACCGCGTTCGCTCAACGTCTCACCGAACATCCCGCGACCAACGTTCCGAACCGCGTTCGCTCAAGAGTATTATATAAACTACAAGCACAAGAGTCCATACACCTTAAATAGACATAATTCACAAGGTTCAAATTCACAAGAGTCCATACACTACAATTACAAGTCCAATTCACAAGAATATATACAATCCATCATTTAATAGATATAATTCACAAGGTAAAACCAATGTCAAATTCCATACACATTGTTATCAACGTCCTAGAGCTAGCCTTTCAGTCTCATGAACGTGTTGGTACCGATGATTTCTACCTAAGTCAGACTCTTGGTCATGGTAGGTGCCTTTGACGTGTACAATCTGGTCCAATATGAAGTTGCAAAGGTCACCGATGAGCTCTAAGAGTTGGTCATCCTTGTATGTGTCTCTTTTCATTTCTTTCTCTTCTTTCCACTACAAGAGAACAAGTTTCGGTTTAGTATTTCATACCATGTACGAAGTTTTTATACTATGGTTGAAGAGGTTCAAACTTACCCTTAAGGGGTGTCTCCTGTAGGCACCGGTGTTACTCATCATAGAACATACATAGTATCCACAATGTACACTCCCAGGCTTCTGCTTGGGGCACTGTGTGTTTTGCATATGGAAATGTTAAGTAATGCTTTTGACAGCCATATAATGGAGTACTGAAGAAGTAAGTTACACTTACCGCATATAGTGTTTTTATAGCTAGCTTTTCCTTCCTTACTGGATCATGCCTTCCGTGATGTTTAGTGACATAGAACATAAATGCCATGTTCGAATTATTTTAGCAAATACAACTTGTTAGTATCCAAAAGTGAACGTTACAAGTATGTATACAAACATATAAGCTAATGAGGATTGTCGATATGTATGTCTTGAGAATCAATATGAAGTCTTTGTATGTCACCGGGTCCCTATCTATTGAATCAAAGACCCATGCCATGCTCCTCCCGACATCGACGCCTATACAAATCTAGTTGTTGCTGCATGGATTTAATCATAGAACTAGATAAGCTCTTTTGCATCGAATAAAATATATCGAACAAAGCTTTAAGTATAGAGTTGAATTTACTCGAAGTTGTATGATAGCCATATAGTAGAGTGCTGTTGGAGAATTTTAAAAGCTAGGGCAATGTATGCCGAAACCTTAAGGGACTCTTCCCTTAGTTTCTTCGTATGGATGTGCTCTTTCTCCCGAAGGGTCTTTCCAGCAGATAGCTCTTTGTCATCCAGTTTTCACTGTTTCGGGTAATTAAAATTTGTTTGTGCTATAGCTTGAGGGTCTATATACCCGACTTTCACACTTGGCATTTGTTTTACAATGTGCACTTGCATTCTACAAATCACGTCGTGGGTTAGTTACAACAAAATTCAAAGATTACATTCATATCATATCGGGAGGACAAGGACTTACAGGCACCACGTGCGAATTAGATTCATCTTCATTGCTCTGAGGTGAAATCATATCTGCATGTCATTGAAGTCAAAGACAATTTTCCCCGCTGGGCTTCCAAATGTGCCGATGGGGAAGCATGCTTGTATGAGGTCTATGCTCGTTGGGAGAACATGCAAGTACCAATCATGGAACCTTCTCATTCCAAGTGGTAGGCGCTGGATGTCCTGGTTTGGTAGGAAGGGCTTGCCTCTTTCATATGTTTTTGGGCAATCCTTTGACCATTTGATGGCATCAATATTTGGATACTGCTTTGCTATTTTGTGGAGTTTGCTAGTGACGGCCTCCTCAGAAGCCTGTGATGGGACTTTTTTAGCTTAGTTCTCAGGCTTGAACTGGTCATGGGAATATCACTTGTGCACCGACGAGACATCTTTCATCGGAACATAAATTGGTCTTATGGTGATTGGATGCTTCTTTTGAAGTTCCCATTCAGGCACGTCCTCATCTTCTTGTGCATCACCTTCTTCAGGAGGCACTCATTGTTCATGTATCAGCTGTGCTTGTTGAGAAGACTGTGGCATCTCATCATGCACTTGCTCGGTACGAGCTGGAGAAGGTTGTGGCTTATCAAGCACATGCTCGCTAGGAGGCGGGGAAGAATGTGGCATCTTAGGAATATGGTGGTCACGACACGGTGAAAATATCTCCCCGACCTTAACAACTCACTCCAAATTTGAGAGAGGGGGATGCGGCGAAGAAGCAGTCAATATAATGTCCCATTTGTGCCAGAGGATGAACTGCCCCATTGCATCTCTAAGTAACACCAGCCCCTTGGGAGTTGCATAGTCTATCCTCCACTACATGAACTCGGGCTTCATGGTATGCACCTCGACCCTAGTGTAGTCCAGCGGTATCTTATTATTGTGGTGTAAGCCACCGGGAGGATGTGCCACACCCGTTGCCACCTCCATCACAATATTCTACCGGCCGCTGAGAAACACCAAGGTGTAGCTAGTTGGTTCCTGTATGCGATCGATGGGGTTGTGGCTATAGTAGAACCTTGGCTGCTAGGAACTTTTGGAGGGCTGCCAACTAATACCAGTTCTCTCGGTGACATCATTAATATCCGTGGCTCCATAGACAGTCCTTGCTCCTCCAGCGCCTTCGCAACTAGAGCCTTCACTTGGAGTTCAAGATTAGTCTGCCAGTCTCTGTCATGTTTCTTGTACATGTGCCTGCTCTCTTTGAATCCTTGCTTCCAGGTCGTCCTTTTCCGTAGCCCCCTGGTGCGGCCTGTGTGCTTCTTGTTTTCCAAGCCAAGGCTAAGCTCGTCCCTCTCTCTAGAAGGATTGAATGAGCCCTTCTCCTTGTCTTTGGCATATTTTAGTATCCTTGATACTGCCTCTTGGGTCTCTGGCTTATCAAACTTAAGATTACCGCCGGATGATTCTGTACTCCTCGCATATATCCAATTTCTTGAGCGTACCTTTAAATTCGTCACATCGATATTCCTAGCAGCTGCGGCCTCTTCGTCCATCTTCCTAAACTACTCTTCCTTGGCATAGTAGCCACCGAGGCCTAGATGATGGTGGTGTTTGTTCCTCTTCGCCAGCTCGGTGTTACGGGCACTGAGCTCCAATGCCTCCGGTGAAGTCTTCAGAGCGACGAGCTCCTCCCATTGACTAGGAGTTATGTTGCCGATCTCGTTGAAGGGAGTTAACCCCTTTTGGATATACTTCTTGTTGAGCTCTGACCTCCAACATCGGAATGACTCTCCCATCATCCTCAAAGCATTTTTTACCAGTTCGTGCTTACCCTCCGAAAATCTAAAATTGAGCTTCAGCTGCCTATCCCATAGTTCATCCTTTTTCTTCTTTAGTACCTCTTTCTAATTAGGGATTGCTGAGTTCAATTTATCTCTTAGTAGGGCCCCGATCGCATTACGGAATCGTCCTCTTAATTCCTTTGGCTCAAGGATCTCCCCTGCTGGCCCGACCTCCGTTATCACATAGCATGCCTTATCTGGATATTGATTTGCTTTTCTATCCCCTCGTTTTCCTCTTAGGCTTGGTAGTCGTGGTTGTGTCTTGAGGTTGTGGAGCAGAGGCCTCAATGTCCGTCTCTGTGGCTGTTGCCTCTGCTCTCCTTTCCTCTACTCCGTCTTGTCCAGCGAGATGTCGTGGACGTCGATGTCGTCTTTTCCGAGTTTTAGGAGGGACTAGTATATACGACAGGTCAAAGTGTTAGCAGAGGTAACACAGCCAAAGCTTTAGCAAAATTTACAAGCTAAGGCTTTTTCCCTACCTCCTTGTTCGGGTTAAAATCCTTGTCCAAATCTTCCTTCGTTGGCCTCCTTCTGGCTTCACGTGGGAAAAGATCCTCGGGACTTACTTATCCCTCTTCTGAGTCCTCATCATCTTCTTTTTCTTTGCCTTCAGCAGCCTCTCCTACTCTTCCTTCTGCTCTCCCTTCCTCCTTGTCACACTGCTCTTGAGTAAGCATCACTTCTAGATCATTTTCTAACTCGTTATCGAACTACTCCTGAGTAAGCTGGTCCTCTAGTGCTTGCTCCTCATAGGTTGGCTGCTCATCATGCTCGGGGCATTGGGCTGCACTGTCTGGTGTCTGCGACATTATTTCGTGCTTTGTTCTAATAGATGCAAGAAAGTGTGCTTTAGATATACGAGAAGGTATAAGAAATAAAAAAGATCTATAAATCAAAGTAGTCCTATAAAACAACAATATAAAAAAATGAGTAGTAGCAGTAGTAGAGGCCTCAGAAACATGTCACTCATCATTTGATTATGAACTTGAAGTATCAAGACATCATAACACAGAATAGAGGAGAAGATAATGTAGGGGCGGCTGGTAATGATGCCAAGTTCCTCATAAGTTCTTGATCATCAGCTGATATTCCATATAATGTATGGGCTTAGACAATTTTATCATCGGCAAAACAAAGGAGAGGAGAGGAGAGGGGAGATTTAGCAAAAAAAAAAAAGCAACAGCTGCTTAACAAACATAGAGAGAAAAATGTGTAAAAAAAGCAGCAGCTGCTTCCCAAACATAGAGGATAGGAAAGGTGGAAAAAAAACAACAGCTGCTTATAAGTAGGGGGCCATTCGAGCTTACCGTGCACATAAGCTAGGAAGATTCTAAGTCGGACAAATATTATTTGCATTTTACTTTACTACAGATACTTAAGTGGCATACTGCAAACCTCTTTTACATCATTGAAGTAGAGTAGAGAAAGGACATATTTGAATAACTACACCATCTGTACTAGACAGCAGGCTGCTATACTTGCACAATACAGTCTGAGGCTGAGGGTTTGGATCAGAAGATGAAGATGCAGCTACAAGAACTAGAACAAAAGCTTAAGGAATTGGAGAGTTCCGCTCAAGCTTCCAGGAGGAGCATGAAAAGCGCATGTAGGCTGAAAGTGCTCTACTTTCCCAGGGGAAGGAACTTGCTCAATCTCATGAAGAAGTACAGAGGTTGGCTATAGAAATAAAGGCAGCGAATGAAAAGTTGAATGAGCTCAAGCAGACCAATGAGGTCCTTGAGGACACTGTTTATGAGCTGAAGAAGGATGTTGAGCGCCTTACAGAACAAAACCAGTCCTCTGAGGTGCTTATACAGAAACTTGGTGACGAGATAAATACACTCAAGGATTCAAAGAATGAACTTCAAAGTGAAATACAAAGCCTTAAGAGCATCATTTCACAGCTAAACACTGAGAAGAATGCAGCTGTGCTTCATCACCAGCAATCTGTGGAGCAGGTTTCGGTACTCGAATCTCAGCTGTCAAAGCTGCAGTCAGAGCTAGATGAGACTGAGCAGAAAGTACAGTTGCTGACACAAGATCTTGAAAAGAAGAAAGAAGAAGCTGACAGTGTCCATTTCAAGCTGCAAGATGAATGCCATAGGCGTATGCAAATTGAAGCAACTCTTCTCATGACAGAGGGTCTGCATTCCTAGTTGCAAGAAGAAATGAGAACGCTGACACAAGATCTTGATGGATCAAAAAAGAAGCTTAGTGAGCTGGAAAATAATAAGTTAGACCTGGAGAGCACACTGAAAGAACTGAAGAACACCATTTTAGGTTTGAACTCGGAGAAGGATGCAGCACTCCTTCAGCAACAGCAGTCTCTAGAGAAAGTATCTGATTTGGAGTTAGAACTCTCAAAGATGCAGTTGGAAATGGAGAAGCCTGAACAAAAAATTCTCTTATTGGAGCAAGAAATTGCACGGAAGAATGAAAGTGTCGACAGCCTGGAGATAAGTTTGAAAGATGAATGTGAGAAGAGGCTACAAGCCCAAACATCGCTTGTGTCATTGGAGAAAATGTATTCCCAGTCACAGGAAGACGTTAGTAGGTTGCAGATAGAGATTGAGAAGCAGAATGGCAAGTTGAATGAGTTGGAGAACTTGTCATCTGAACTTAACAACACCATCCTACTTATAAACACTGAGAAAGATGCTACCCTCCATGAGAACCAGCAGTCCTCAGCGAGAATATCGGATCTTGAATCTGAACTCTTGGCCTTGAAAACTGGACTAGAGAATGTTGAAGGGAAAGTTCAGATGATATTCTAACATACATGATATTCATTACTATGGCATATTAGGGAAATTACGGTCAGACTGTCGATGTCCTTTCCCCTAATTTTTTTACTGTGGCGTATCATGGAAATTATGGTCAATGTGTATCATAGGCCGTTGATATCCTTTGCCCTAATTCATCTATTTGAAGTATTGGTTTGCCAACAGAAGAAGCATAGGCATGTTGCTGCTTATGATTTATGAAAACCTTTAAAACTATGTTAGCATCACTATAATACCGCCAACCAGATGTATTGTGCTTGTGGTTATGCAACAATATTGACGGATACTCTTAGAGACCATCTGTTGAGGTTACCTCATCTTGCTTTCCTTAGCAAGATTTTGGTTTTTGAGTAATCATTAAATGAACTACCTAAGTTAAGATATATGGAGTTGTACACAATTTACTTTTACAGTGTTCCATTTCGTGGTTCATGGATGGTCAATGATTAAGTTTAAGCTATCGGGATCTGTGTACATGATAGATAGTTTGAGATGAACAGCCTTCTCTAGATGATATTGGTTAGCTAAACAATCTGGATTTTTGTTCAAGTAACCGTATTGTGAGGCTACTAATCCGGGTGTAA
Source organism: Miscanthus lutarioriparius (assembly GCA_904845875.1). Classification (NCBI taxonomy): domain Eukaryota; kingdom Viridiplantae; phylum Streptophyta; class Magnoliopsida; order Poales; family Poaceae; genus Miscanthus; species Miscanthus lutarioriparius. The sequence goes on along the minus strand of CAJGYO010000016.1, from coordinate 18,499,961 downwards.
TAGATTTGTGCACACGTTAGTTTTGTAGTGTGTCCATTTTGTGGTTCATGGATGGTCTGTACATGATCTACAGTTTGAGATGAACAGATTTCTGTAGATAATATTAACCAATTAACAATCTGGATCATTTCTTTCTTGAACTGTCTTGCATTTCTTACAGAGACGTTTTATTTGTATATATGTTCTGCAGCTGAAACAGCCCCAAGACCTTCTAATGTAAGAAGGGACAGCTAAGAGACTGGCTACTAGGAATACCCGCATAAAGCCTACTAGCAAACAAACCATCATCTAACTGAGGAGCCCATGAACCCAAAGATTCGAACGGCTGGCCGTAAATGGGTTCCATGGCTGATTTGGCACCAAATAGTTTGAGGGATGTATTTTAGCACGCCACTAGCTGCCTGATTGCTGAGTCAGTCAGATGGCTCTTGATCTACATGGAAAGAGAAATGAGGGATGGATGGTGTATTCAAAGCGAGAGTGAGAGTAAGTGTGCACTAGTTGTGAGTTTGAAGAAGGTCGAAGACGAGCCACACGCCCACACAAGCACCACGACACACATGGACTCGGACTGCCATGTCATGACATGAGTGGTGGGGCACCAGCAAAGGTTTTTCAGCTCGAAACTCAACGGAAGCGAGTCTGAGGGACCAAGGGGAATATAATGAGGGGTGGACAGACTCAAAGCGAAAGTAAGTGACGGACAGATGGACAGAAAGAGAAAGAGAGACTTTAGGCGAAAAGGAATTGTAAAATGACTTCTACAAAATTAGATAGAGACAAGAATATAATTGCAAAATTAGATACCATAAATTTAATACCGTAAATTTCTACAAGATTAGACGGAGACAAGAATATAGCGTAGAAAACGACACAAAACCAACCCGTTTGCATAATCATTTTATATGGAATAGCTACCAAAACTCATAATCAAACATAATTGCAAAATGACTTCTCAATCTGAAAATAAAAGATAAACCACACACGGCCCCAGTTTAGAATAGGGTGTTAATTTGTCATCATTGAATAAATAACCTTAATTATTTGGCATAATCATGACAGCCGGTCAGCTACTAAATTCAAGTTGGTTCAAAGTCCATACAGCACTGAAATCTAAAAACAGTATGCACCCCACAACCAAATGCACAATATGTTCTATAGAATGGATAAGAATTTGATAATTTTTTAGCTGCTCACCCATAATTGCAAAAAGTAAAAATTCTTGCACAAATAATTTTTTAGCTGCTGACCCATAATTCGGTGGAAAAATTTATCGGTCAAGCAAGCCTAAAGAGACTGGTGGTAGAGGCCCCAAAACTACCAATAAGGCAAACATGCTCATTCAGCTTGGGAAAATAACGGCAACAGAAAACTAGAGCTACTAAAAAAGTTAACAACATTTTCCTTTCTGAGAGGGCGAGAGGCATAAAACTAACTAAAGAATTGGTCCTCCCAAGTTACATTGATGTCTACAGATTGGTTCAGAGACAACAGCTATGATTCTATATAACAGATTGAAGCAGTAGCAAAAAAAGGAATATTGCTATACCTTACCAATTTGCTGTGGAGGAGCGCGGACGCCAGTGGAGCTGCGCGGATGCCTGTGGACGCTACGGAAGGAGCGCGGACGTCGGAGAGCTCGGGCACCGTGGCCGCTCGTCGGGGGAGGGAGCATGGACGCCGTAGCGCACGAGCACCTGGGCCACGGGAGGGCGGGGAGCAGGCCCGCGGCACCTCAAGGTCGGAAACGAGGCGGCGGCGGACCGGGTCGTGGATGTGGACGGCACGGAGATGGGGAGGAGGCAGCGGGTCGCCTGATCGGGGGCTCTAAAACCCTAGCCGCCGTGGAGATGGGGCGCACGGCGTCGTGGCGGCCCAGGGATGTCGAGCTGTGGGCCGGGGGTGCGGAGAGGGGGCGCCGACGTCAGGAGAGGTCCGGGAGGCGGCGGCGGCGGGGCACCGGGAAAAAGTTGGGCAGCCTGATAGCGTCGGGAGGAAGAAGAGAGTGCCCAACACTTATTCACCCGAGCGACCGTGCTTATATACCCAGGACGATTTGTAGGGGCGGTTCCTGATCTAGCCGCCCCTATAAATTCATTTGTAGGGGCCGTTCCTGATCTAGCCGCCTCTACAAATATTTTCCATTTTATGAAATTATAAATTCTGTATTTTTTATATCACAAAAACATAAAGTAAATGTATTATTCTATATAATATTTTGTATTATTCTATATATGCACAAATATATATAAAAACAATTTGCTGATATTCAAAACAATATAGAAAACAAAAAAAATCAAAAATTAAAAATTTGAATTTTAAAATTTCGACTATAATTTTAGGACATTAAATGACCTAAAATAAAAATGTTGTAAATATAAAAGTTGTACAACTCATCAAGATGTACAACTTTTATTTTGGTCATCTTGTCATGTGAAGAACTTTGAACGATTCAAAATTTGAATTTCCGAAAATGACAACTTCAAACAAGATTTTGAAACACTAAATGATTTCAGTTGAAAAACTCATGAATACCAAAGTTATAGAACTCATCAATATATACAACTTATATTTTGGTCATCTTTTCATTGGACCAAATGTGAACAGTTCAAATTTTAAATTTCAATAAATATCAACTTCAAATAAGATTTTGAAACCTTAAATGGTTTCAAATAAGAAAGTCGTGAACATAAAGGTTGTTGAACTCATCACTATCTATAACTTTTATTTTTGTCACTTCTTCATTTGATAAAGTATTACTAAACATTGTTCACAAATGCACATATCACTCATAGTTTCATGAACTATACGAGAGACATGTTGATTTGTGAACAATGTTTACTATCACTTTATCAGATGAAGAAATGAATAAAATAAAAGTTGTAGATCTTGATGAGTTATACAACTTTGTATTCATCACTTTTTCAGCTAAAATCATTTGCTATTTAAAAATCTTGTTAGAACCTGTCATTTTTAAAAATTTAAAAATTTGAATTGCTCAAACTTTATCAAATGAAAAGAATGATCAAATCAACACATTAACTTGATAGGGCATGATTTTAGAGAATTTTAGGAAAAAAACCCATCAAATTTAGAGTTAGTATGAGGGAGAAAGACTAGTTACAAATTTTACCTAGAGATTAAAAAAAATCACAACTGTTCATCATGATTAATGATGAACAAGTATGATTTCTCTTTTTAATATGTGGCTGAAACTTGTAACTAATTTTTCTCCCTCATACTAACTACAAATGTGATGGTTTTTTTTTCTAAAATTTTCTAAAATCATGCTCTATCATTTTAGTCTAGTCATATATCTTTGTCACTAATTTTGAACAGTTCAAAATTTGAATTTCAGAAAATTACAGGTTGAAACCTAATTTTCAACCACTAAATGATTTTAACTGTAAAGGTGATGAATATAAAAGTTCTTGAACACATCACTATTTACAACTTTTATTTTGGTCGTATTTTGATTTGATAAAATTTGAGCAGTTCAAATTTTGAATTTTAGAAAATGACAGCTTCAAACCTGATTTTCAACCACTAAATGATTTCAGCTGTAAAGTGATGAATATAAAAGTTGTTGAACACATCACTATCTACAACTTTTATTTTTGTCATCTTTTTATTTGATAAAATTTGAATAGTTCAAATTTTAAATTTTAGAAAATGACAGCTTCAAACCTGATTTTCAACCACTAAATGATTTCAGCTGTAAAGGTGATGAATATCAAAATTGTATAACTCGTCAAGATCTCCTACTTTTATTTTGGCCATTTCTTCATTTCATAAAGTGTTAAGTGATTTCATAAAGGTTTAGTAGTAATAGAGTGGATGTTGAAATAGATTCATCTAGATGTTGCAAAGGGTAGTCTCACACACATGCATAAATGTAGTCTCACATATATACATAAATATATAGTCTTACACACATACATAAATGTATAGTCTCACACGCATGCATAAATGAAGTCGTACAAACACACAGTTACACAAACACTCCACGTTCAAACATGTAGTAATAAGTGCCTGTTTCAGGTGTTTGCGTGTTACAACTGTTTTAGTAGTAATAGAGTGGATGTTGCTATAGGTTCGTCTGGATGTTGCAAAGGGTAGTCTCACACACATGCATAAATGTAGTCTCACACACATACATAAATATATATTCTCACACACATGCATAAATGAAGTCGTACAAACACACACTTACATAAACACTCCATGTTCAACAACTAGCTAGCCGGCTATAACGACTTTTTCCTTGACACATTTTCGTTCCTATGGCAATATGTCTTTGGGTAGGTTCTTTTCCACAACACTGATCTTCTTAGGAAAGTCTATGAATAGCGGCATCTCATCGTAGTTATTGTAAGCTTCAACATCGTCCACGCCATCAACTCCGATAATGTGCTGTTTCCCAAAGGCAACCACGTGCTTTGTCTTCTTCTTCGGGGGGAGGTTACTTTGTGGGTTAGGCATATAGAAAACTTGTGTGACACGTGAAGCGAGCACCCAAGGGTCATCTTGGTAGCCTAGATTCTCGAGGTCTAGGACTCTCAATCCGATCTCGTTCAGTTGGTGTTGTTTGATCCAGCGGCATCGAAACAGGGCCACCGTTATATCCCCTCCATAGTCAAGTTCCCATATCTCTTCAATGATACCAAAGTATTGGATCTTTCGCCCCACTCCATCGAGAGCTTCTATTTAAACGTCACTGTTTTGGTTCACATATTTACTATCCTTTGCGTGGATATAGTACGTGTATCCATTGATGTCATAAGCTTTCCAATATGTCACTTGTCTCGATGGCCCCTCTGCCAACCTACTGATGGTAATAGAGTCTATGGTTTCTCCAAGCGGTATGTTTTGGTCCTTCAACCATGTAGTTAGTCGTTGCTTGTGCTATTTCATGACCCAATCATCCGAACGACCATTTCTCTTCGCCATAATGATAGCCAAGTGTTCATCAATGTACGGTTGCATCAGTTGTGTACTCTGCAAGACACTGTAATGCGCCCAACTCACCTCTTTGTAATCATGGTCGATGAACACTTTTCTACCACTGGTGCCCTTCCCAGCCAGCCTACCCTTATGACGAGAATCGGGTTTATCAATCTCTTTCTGTACTTTTAGGTACTCTTGACAGCACTCAACGACTTTCTTCAGTATTGTAACCCTCTATCATGGAGCCCTCTGGGTATGCTTGATTATACACGTATCGACTTAGAACCGACATGAACTGCTCGTAGGACCACATTTCATGCAAGTAGCAAGGGCCCAACGCCTGTATCTGATGAACCATGTGAATCATGAGATGTGGCATTATATCAAAAAAAGCAGGAGATAAACACATCTATAGTTGGTTTTGTGTCTCCACCACAAATTCATGTAGGTCACTCAGCTCTTGCTTGCCAATCGTCTTCTGTGAGATCTTTGAAAAGAAGTAGCACATGCGGGTGATGGCCATTTTCAAGAACTCTGGCTTTATAGCCCTGATTGCAATAGGTAGAAACACTGTCATCATCACATGACAATCGTGAGCCTTGCACTGTGTTATTGACAAGTTCTTTATCGATACTAGCTTCTTCACATTCACTGAAAATCCAGTCGGGACTTTGATCCCCCTCAGGAAAGTGCATATAGCTCTCTTCTCGTCTGGTGTTAGGTTGAAGCACGTCGCGGGCAGAGTGTATTTTCAATTAGCCTCAGGTACCGGGTGAAGCTATGGCATCACGTTTAGCTGCACCATGTCTTTTCGTGATTTCAGACCATCCTTTGACTTGCCTATGTCCGTCAAGGTAGCAATGAGACTCTCAAAGACATTCTTCTGCACATGCATAACATCAATAGCATGGGGGACCTCCAAGTCTGGCCAATAAGGCAGATACTAAAAGAAGATCGATTATTTCTTCAAAGGTACGCCTTCGACAGGAGGTGTGCTTCTATCTCTGTTCGTCCCATCTAGATTCTTCTTTCCATAGACGACGCGTATGTTTTTCACCATTCTGTACACGTGTTCTCCGTTATGATGTCTCTTCGGAGGGGGTTCAATCTCCAGGGTGTTGTCATAAAATTTAGAGAATAATTTGCTGTGGTACTTGTGACTTGTCTTTAAGAAGTGTCGGTTCCTTAGGTAAACTATCTTCTTGGATGCATCCAGGTACATCCATGTAGTACAATCCAAGCAAACCAAGCATCCTGTCTTCCCTTTAATCTGTCCAGACAAAACAATGGTAGTAACAAATATTATTGCTCTACATATGAAGTCCTCCTTTCGGAACGCATCATACATCGGCTCCCTATGCCTCCATAGCCTCTCCATTTCTTGCATCAAAGGCTCAAGGAACACGTCTATATCAATGTCTGGTTGTTTAGGGCCAGAAATAAGAATAGTGAGAAGGTACTTTCTCTTCTGACACAACCACGTTGGGATGTTGTACATGGTCAAGTTCACTGGCCAAGTGCTGTGGTCGCTCATCCTCTCATTGAAGGGATTCATTCCATCGGTGCTCAAGTCAAACCGTACATTCATTGGGTCATCGCTGAATTCTTTGTGCTTCTCATCGATCCTTTGCCACTGACAACAATCAGCCGGGTATGCAATCTTATCATTATCCACCTTGCGCTCATCATCCCACCATGTCATGAGTGCGGCTTCTTTAGGGTTTAGGAAGATACGTCTCAAGTGGTCGGTCACTGGCAGGTACCACATTATCAAGGCAAGAATTCTTCTCTGCTTTGCATCGTTGCCTAATGAAGTGTCCTCTGGGGGCTGAGATTCTTGTACCACCTTTTTTGTACCCTTCTTATTCCTCTTTTTCCCTGTGGAGGCTTTGTCCCCACCGTAAAGATCATTGTTCTTGTACCGGCTAGCCCCACACTAGGGACATTTATCCAGTGACTTGAACGTTTCACCACAAAAAAATATATAGTGGTTGGGGCATGCATGGATTTTTTTCAATCCCCATTGTCAATGTACTTATGACCTTCTTCGCTTGGTATGTGTTGGTGAGAACTGAGTTTGGTTGTGGCAGCACCCATGATAGGAGATGCAATAGATCATTGAAACTACAGTCTGACCAGCCGTACTTAGCCTTCAGGATGTGTAGCTCAAGCACAAAACGTAGCATTGTTCAATGTGTCGGACAACCCTTTTCAACACCATACATAATCTCATTCGATGCTTTTGTCACCCTTTCCAAATTTTCTACACCTTTCGGGCTCTTTAGTAAAATCTCTGGTCCAAGGGTTCGAATCATGTCCTCCAAATCATCTTCATCCCCAACACGTGCTCCACCATCATTATTGACACCACCTTAGTCGTTACCATCCCAACCACCAACATCACCACCTTGTTCATTGCCAAACTCGAAATCCATTCGTGCATCAAGCTCTGCTGAATATTGGGACAGAGATTCTAGAGTTTTGTCGTCGTATTCCTCCTTATCCTCGTCGTTAATAATAACCATTTCACCATGATGAATCCACACTATGTAGTCCTCAACAAATCGTCGCATAATCAAATGTGATATGATGACAGTCACATCTATCCATGTCATACGGTTCTTGCAATCTTTACGGGGACAAACAATTGTATCCTTATTCTCTGTCAACGTCGTTAGATGCTTCTTTGTGGCTTTAATAAATTTATCCACCTCTTCATAGAAACCTGCCTTAAACCTTAACGAACCATACATCCGAGAGTTCCTGTACTCCATCTTTTACAGCAACAACAAAACAAACATTAAAGGACTACTTATTCAGATATATATAAAAATGAATCAAGTCAATAATTACTTGAGAATAATTGTATATACTTTAGATATATATGAATATAAATCAAATATAATTACACGAAGCATACAAACACACCATGGTAGAGAAAAATTAATTAATGGTCCATTTATTCATAAATAATTAAAATACATATTTGTTGATTACAATAAACAATTTCAAAGATAACAATTAGCAACAATTATATTTTACCCAATATCTTTCATGCAAACCCTAGTCCAATTTCATCAAACATAAATTTACAAAAATGAAATTAATAAAAAAATCAAACCCTAGATCTAGATCTACATGCACATGAAACATTCATAAAACTAACTAATTGTTCACGAAAATCAAAAAACATGCACCAAATAAGTGTATGATCTTGTTCCCCTACCTAATTTACCCTAGTACATTCAAAACTTAGATCTAATTTGTTTTATAAGTAGCTCAAGCACCATAGAAGAGAGAGAAAAATAAAACTCTAATTACTCACTAACCAATCATTAAAACTTCAAAAAAAATGTGGAATAGTATTTTCTTACCTTCTACAACCTCTATACCAAAAGATTTGAGACCAAAACCTTCCCTTCTTAGTAAAGTAATTTTTTGGGAGGTGTCCAAGGCCTCCCCACCTTTATTTCACGTGTTGAAGTGAGTGACCCGAGGAAGAAGGGGGCTGCAGCCATTTATACCGCGGACATTTGTAGGGGCGGCTCCAGCCGCCCCTACAAATGGCAATACTGAGGGCGACTGATGAGTGAGCCGCCCCTATAAATCATACCCATTTGTAGGGATGGCTCATATCACCAGACGCCCCTGCTGTTCCATTTATAGGGACGGCTGGTCTCGTGGATCCCGAGCACGTCACTGTAGGAGCGGCTTCATCACCAGCCGCCCCTAAATTTTTTTTGACCCGTTGCTACAAACCGTTTTTCACGTAGTGTCACTACTTGAAATATTGTCTACCATCTACCATTATTATTATTATTATTACCTTTATTCCTATACTAGGTAGCGTGCTCGTACGTTACTACGGGATAGCCAATATTTTGTACTAAAAACACACGGATCGCACGATAAGATAACAATACTATAAAAATTAAATACCAATATTAAAGTGACATTTAATCTAAAAAACAAAGTGTGTGAAATTAACACAAGTCACGAAGAGCGCGGCGTCGCAGGCTCACAAACTCTACTTTATAGATCTTTTCCGTGATGTGGCTAAGATAATGTTTTATATTGATCGAAAAAAATCTCCGATATCCATTTCTTTCGTGCGCCAATAAATACCAATGTTGAATATCCGGACTCGGATACGGATAGATCTAAACCCTCTAAACGGATTCGGTCTCGGATACGGTCGAAAAATATCCGTACCGTTTTCACCCCTACTCATAACAATGCATAAATAAATGGATTACAAATTACATCCACCAAGGTTCATATGCAATAGAAAAATTACATCCGCAAGGTCCATAGCTCCAACAAGTTAGAAAATAATAATAAAAAATCTAGAATTGAAAATTAAATTGTCTTAAGAACTAAAACAAACTAAAGCAGTTTTACTGAGCCTCATGCTTGTCTGAAATTAAACTACATGCTGATCAACAGTATTGGACGAAATGGTCTATTTAAATGGTCACAGGATACACCGTATGTTTGAATAAACTGTATGAGTTTGATAGCTACTGCTTCAAGGCCCTACAAATGGTAATATGTGAAAGAAAGTTAACCTTCCAAACTAACAAATATGCATTAAGGGAGAAAATACAAATAGTCTCTGTTAAAACTAGCAAAAACAATAATTGCAGTAGGAGCCACTGGTTCCTCCTGATTCTAAAAAAAAGTTTGAGACACATGTATATACAGGCTTTAGAAACATGTTTTCTTTCACTTTGCTGGCAAACCAGTGCAGCTAATAAAAAATAGATCTGCAAGGTCCCTAGCTCCAACATGTTCTGCATGGAAACAGTGCAGTTATGCTGACAACACCACGTGGCAACCATGACCTGCAAGCGTATACAACTATAGGCAAACAAATTATCCAGTCTAGGGATTCAGCATATATGAGATGCAATAATTCAAGATAAAACGTATTCTTCTTTTTTTGCACTTCAGTAAGGTTCCATGTCGGCAGCTGGAAAATATGATCATAAGAGAAAAAACATAGCTACTTATGCATGACTCTGATGGCACTTGTGCACACAGGCAATCAAGATGTTTGGTTTGTTGGGCACTGCATTGAAAACTGCGGTGGTTGATTATATAGGATAAAACATTAAACAATACAAGTGAATCGTTAAATAGAAAGAGGACTTATTAGGACACTAAACTGACTTATTAAGACACATAACTACAGACAATCACTTCAACCATATTTGTGTTCACAGCTCAATGACCTTGCAAACAAACCAAAACAATGGATGCGGAACTCATGCTATGACATAATGGGCACCTTGTAACCCAGTATACTAAGATAGGATGCAGCTTAATATTGTCATCTGAGGCTTCGAGCACAGATGGAATTTTCTTCATTTATTTTTTGAATGAATAGGCATGACATGATTCAAATGTAATATAACCTTGAATTACCAGATGGAATTAACAGATGGCATTACATATGATTCAGAGAAGCGTTGCATCATATATGATTCATGTATAAGATAACTTCGCTGTGCTAACGCTACGATAAATGTAAAAAAAATAGTATTTTTCTACGCACTTGTGGGCTAAATCTCTTTCTTATGCTAGCCCAAGCCTAACAACTCCGGCTAAATTTGCTCCTGATGCTAGCCCAAGCCTCAACGGTTGAGCTTGCATTCTGGATTCTCTCCAACTCGTATAGCTGTACACCTTCTAGCAATGTAGCAAGTAATAACAAAGGTACAAACATACTTGCAGATTTTAGATATATTGTGATTAATACCATAACCTTTTTTTACTAATGAAATTGGATATCACTTTTATGTGCGCCTAGCTAGAGATTAGCAGTTTAATCAAGTGAAGAACACACTCCGGTAGCAAGGATCTAGGCAGCGGCAGCCGACGTGAGGCGCAGGGGGACGTTGCCGATGTGAGGCGCAGGGTGATGTGACCCCGTCTGCTGTGGACTCCCGACGTCTGGAGGCGGCGCGCCTGCAGCGGCCTCGTGTCAATCGGCGGCGGCTAGGGTTACACAAAGGCCGAGGAGTCGCGTGGGGGCGATCATGCGGGCGAGGCACCAGAGGGGGGGGGCGCCGGAGAGGCGTCGGGGCGAGGGTTGGGGGACTCGCGGAATCACAAGCTTGGAGGAGGTCCCACCTGCCGGCACCGTGGGATCACAGGCGTGGACAGATAGGCAAACCAAAATAAATGTCGCACCAAAAAATATAACGTTTTGTTTTTTTAATCATAGGAGATACCAAGTCCGTCCGATGTAGCAGCCGCCTGCCCAGAGCCCAGCGCCGCATACCAAATCTAACAAACCATGCCTCCACGTCACCCCTTATTCCTGTCCGTTCGATGCAGCAGCCGCCTGCCCAGAGCCCAGCGCCGCACGGGGCCACGTGAAAAAAAAAATGCCGAAGCTTCTACATGCCTCGCGCCTCCCCTCCCCAGACCCACGCCGCCCCACCGAAAGCTTCCACATCCATCGCGCCTCCCCTCCCCAAACCCGCGTCGCATGCGCCTGCCGTCCCCAAACCCGCGGCGCACCAGTCCCCTCAGCCGCCCCAGACTGCCCTCCGCGCCGCCGCCCCACAACCACGCCAGCCGGCCATCCGCGCCCCGCCTCCGCCTCCTACCGCAGCCGCTACAGCTCCGGCCCTCCCCAGCGCCGCCACCGCGCGTGCCGGCCTTAGGGCCGCTGGCGCTCCTCGCCTACGTCCTCGGTTGGCCGGCCTGATCCGTGCCGCCTCCTCGCCGTGCCCTACGGCCGCCTGCCCTCGCCTATGCCGCCGTGACATGCCCTACGTCTCACCGCTCACGCCAGCACCATGACCACGACGGATTCTACGACTCCCTGATTGGTGAGATTTGACACTTGCTTGGTCGATTTGGGAATATTTCGAACTCATCACTGTGTATTTAATTTATTATTGGGCAGCTGCATAAACACTTAACGTGGTGGCAATTTACTCTAACCAAGCAATAAACGCCCTGGTCGGTCTGCCATCTAACTCTTCCTTTGGTTAGCGAGTTGCCAGCTACCTCTTGCAGTTTAGTGTTCATCTACTTCAGCTTGGACCAAGATTAATGCTAGGATATTTCAGATGGTTTCTTCAAGTAGTGATGTTTCGTGTTTTTGTTTTTAATATATATTGCCTGCAGCCATATTGCAGTAGAGCTATCTTTGTTTCCGAAATAATTGCATCAAAGTATGTGTTCGATGTCCTCAGATACAACAGCACAAGTATGTGTTAGGTATGTTAATTTTCCTACTGTTCCCTCATTCGTTCTGTTGTTTTCTTTACTATCCTCAATGTTGTTGAATGCATGTTTGCAAAATAGTTAGAGGTTACATGAAAAAAAAAAGAATTGTGATTTGGGAAGGTAATCTTTCATCCGATATAGGTGTATTCCTTACCTGATTATAAACATGGTAAAATATGCATTCGTGCTATTAACTACTAGAATTAGCTACGAGAACTTCTTTTGCCTCAGTATTCAATGGAAAGCTGACCATTGGTATTGATGCTTTTCCAAAAAAGGTTCCCTGTTTAATTGTGATGGATGTACACTTCATCTTGACTCCTCATGATTAATTACATTAATGCCTTTGTGATGTTTAGGTGCCAAGTTCGACTCGTTCACATGCTTAAATATGTCCCAACAATATAGAAGTATGCAACCTGAATTTATTTGCTGATATTTTTACTAATTTTCAACTTTAAAAAAATCTCATCAACAGACTGGAAGAGCGAATTGAAGCCAACAGATTGCATAGCAACACTCCTGTTGTTTTGAAGTGGCTGACAAGGTGCTGCAGATCCCTCTCCTGTACTTGCTGAAAGCTTCTGATCAAGTGGAGCAAACAGCAGTGGCTCCATCAAACATGGGTAACCTATCCGTGAGTGCTTCCACCCAGTTCAAGAAAGATGTACCACATTTTTGCAATACTTTTGCGTATCTAATTTGATCAGTTTCGTATTGCAGGTGTCAATCTTGGGTACAAAGTGAGAGACCTAAAGCCTTGCTTCGACTATGGTAAAACTTTAGAATTTTTTTTCATGTTTGGTTTGCTTGATTACTTCCCCTCTGGACTTTTTTGCTTCACAATGCCTTTACCCCTTTACACCTGAACATGGCAATTATAACAATAGCTTCACTAAAGCCGTCCATAGTATTTGACAAAGAGAATTGCTTCGTTGATTGCTCTTCCTCACAAGTATTGTACTCTCCTTGGTAGAACTATTTAGTTGCATGTTTTTCTAGATTCTGAACCTTCCCTTAATGTGCCAGATAGTGAAAGTAGTAATCTCATGAGTGACGAACAGGGCATTTCCGCAACACTGCAGGTTATACTTCAATATATACTTTTCTGATGACCTAAATTTATGTGCGTTCCATGCTCACAGTTTTCTTCCTCCCATTATATCTTCTGACAGGTTGTTGGTTGCTTAGAGGTAGATTGTGCATCTCTTGAAGCAAAGAGAAAACTGGACACTGACCAAACAGCGCGAGCTGCACCAATCTGTTGGTGAATTTGTACTTACCGATTACCTTCCCGATTGCAACAAAGAACTACGACTTAGTTCACCTACCTTTCTTATTCAAAGCCAGGTAATACCACCGAATTTCTATTGTTGCCACCTTAGATTGATGAGACCTATCTCAGTGAAAGAACTCTTCTGACATGTGCAATATAATGTCATGTTACTTCATGCCAAGCCGCTCTGTTCTCTTTACAATTTTTTAATTCCTGCTTTGTTTTAATTCCTGCTTCGAACAATGACACACATGACATGCAGTTCGTAGCAAACAATTTGTGATATCCACTTTGTTATCACTTTCTGCGGTGATAGGTTCATTCATTTTTTTATGTCACCCAACAAGCCTTCTTTTAATTGCTATCACTTTCTGCTGCAAGGATGATTTACATCCAGAATTCAAATTCTATGATTTAGACTTCCTGCAGGTCTATTGGACAAAACATTTCATAATCTATGATTTAGACTTCCTGCAAGTATATTGGAGGAAAATATTTCAGTTTGATGTACAGTAGGAAAATCTGCATATACTGATCACCTATCCACCCAAAATGTAGCTTATATAATATACCAAGATGGTTAACAGATCACCTAGCGCAATTGAATTTATATGCTACACCTATATTACAAGGACGACCAAACTTTCTAGAGTACATGAAACTTAATGTAGCCCTCTGCTCCCTAGATGGTGGTTCTTTAACTTACACCCATTTGGTTTCACAGATAAAGTCTAACCATATGCTTTCACCTATAGACCTCTTGACGATTTGTCAGCTGCAACTACTTCACATCACCCTCTTAGGCTTAATGGTATTACAGCTTCTAAAATAGCAATGCACCATGAATTTTGTTTACGGCATAGTCAATGGAGCGCCTACAAGTGCCATGGTTGATGGTACAACTCATCATCCTCCCTTGGACATAGGGCGCCGGCGATGCTATCAAGAGCAAAATCGAAGGGGTAAAAACCGCAAGACGAAGAGGAAGAGGCGCAGAACTATGTTCAGATATGCTGATGATCATCATAAGACATTTACATAATGCCATTACCTTTTCAGGTTGACGATTTAGGCGATTCCCAAGGTCCAAACTGTCCTTCGTCTGATGGATAGTATGGTTTCCACCTTCATTACTGCCGTGGATGTATCCTGCTAATATTGTTGCAGCCACTTTAGTTTTTGCAGTATTTAGTGCAAACATCTACACATCTGAAGCAGTCGCATTCAGTTGTAAGCTTATAGCACAGTTTTCTATGCAAGTAACATGATGGGAAAAATATATTTTCTATCAGGGTAATGCACATTTTGTGTTCTCCCTGTTCTTGATAATTATTATAACCATGTGCATATCTACGCCTAACCAACTACCCGCGGCAACGCGCGGGATACTTACTAGTATATTACTATGGTTCTAGTACTGCTCAGTATTCACTACCTCCATCTCCCTTTGTTTTTTCTCTGTCAGTCATGCATTCTACCTTCTTCCTTCTCGTGTACGTACCTCCTCTACTCTCTGGATGCTCCTACCTGTTCTGCAACAACAGATTCCATTTTAGCCGGTGAAGCGCTCATTGGCGGTGCCAAGGTTGTCTCCAGCAACGGCAGGTATGCGCTTGGCTTCTTCCATCCAGGCAGTAAATCCTCTATTCGGCACACTCCCAAGCACGGGTACCTAGGAATATGGTTCGACAAGGTCTCCCAGTTAACTCCAATATGGGTAGCAAATAGGGAGAGCCCAGTTATAGGTCATCACAGAATGACAAAGCTCGCTATCTTTGAGGACGGCAACCTTGCCATCTTCAACCAAGCCACCAAATCGGTGGTTTGGTCGACCCATGCTAGTATAACAGCCAAGAACTCTACGACCGTGCTCCTGGACAATGGAAACCTTGTCTTAAGGGACACAGCCAACTCCTCCAACATCTTATGGCAGAGCTTTGACTACCCTACAGATATCATGCCCCCTGGTGCAAAGTTTGGCATAGACAAGACCACCGGTCTGAACCGGCGTGTTGTTTCCAAGAGGAGCATGATTTACCCATCTCCCGGCTGCTATTGTCAGGAATTAGATCCTACTGGTGTTCCCCAATTTGTCTTCAAACTATGTAACACGTCCATAGTGTATTGGTCTACCGGGGAATTGAACGGCCAATACTTCAACGCAATGCCTGAAATGTCAGGGCGCACTCTGTTTGACTACAAGTTTATCAACAACGACAAAGAGGAGTACTTCCAATCCATATTGCTAGAGAAAGACTTAATATCTATTAGTATTTTGGACATATCTAGTCAGAACAAGATGCTCATATGGCTTGAGGACAAGCAAGAATGGACAATAATATACACCCAACCTAAAGATTTATGGGATATATATGCTACTTGTGGACCATTCACTATTTGCAACAACAATGCACCTTCACCATGCGATTGCATGAGGGGATTCTCAGTAAGGTCACCTGAGGACTGGGAGCAAGAGGATCATACCGGTGGTTGCACAAGAAATACACCATTGGATTGCAGCACCAGGAACCATAGTGGAGCTAAAACGATAGATAAGTTCTACCCATTGCCTTATGCAACACTGCCTACAAAAGGTGACATTATTGGTTCTGTTGGGAGCACAGAACAATGCGAACAAGCATGCCTGGATAACTGCTCTTGCTCTGCATATGCCTATTCTAGTGGTGAAAGATGCTCCCTATGGTATGACGACTTGTTAAACATAAGAAGCTATACCAATGGAACCACCGATGATGGGGGAATTCTGTACCTTTGCATTGCTGCCAAAGATGCATATAATTGCAGAAATAGTAAGAGATCAAAAGGAAAGATCATTGGGGCTATCATCACTGCAAGTGTTGTAGTTCTGAGTATGTTATCAGCTTTTTTTCATGTGGATGACCTTGAGGGAACGATCTTTTCGCATATTGAATGATGTTCAAGGTGGAAATGGAATTATTGCTTTTAGGTACATTGATCTTCAAAATGCAACTAAAAAATTCTCTGAAAGAATAGGGAGTGGTGGTTTTGGATTTGTGTTCAAAGGGCTTTTAACTAACTCGACAGCTGTTGCAGTGAAGAGGCTTGCTTGATGGTGTCCGTCAAGGAGAGAAGCAATTTAGAGCTGAAGTGAGTTCCATAGGAATCACCCAACACATCAATTTGATCAAGCTAATTGGCTTCTGTTGTGAAAGGGATAGGAGGCTGCTTGTGTATGAACACATGCCAAATTGCTCCCTTGATGCACATATTTTTGATAGCCATACAACGGTCCTAAATTGGAGTACCCGTTACCAGATTGCTCTTGGAGTAGCAAGAGGGTTGGCGTATTTGCATGAGTAGCAGGGATTGCATCATACACTGTGATATTAAGCCAGAGAACATACTTCTTGATGCATCATTCATACCTAAAATCGCAGACTTTGGGATGGCATAATTTTTAGGAAGGGAATTCAGCAGGGCTATAACTACTATGAGAGGAACTGCAGGGTATCTCGCACTTGAATGGATCAGTGGAGTGGCAATTACATCAAAAGTGGATGTCTATAGCTACGGGATGTTGCTGATTGACATTATATCACGAAGGAGAAAGAGAAACACATGTAAAGAAAATACTAGTGATGATGTCCATGTTGCATGTTTTCCAGTGGAGGTTGCAAGTAAACTCCTGAATGGAGATATTGGGAGTTTGTTGGATGTCCAGTTATCTGGTCATGCTAACTTGGGCTGCAAGGTGGCTTGCTGGTGTATCCAGGAAAAGGAGTCAGATCGGCCAACCATGGGTGAAGTAGTACAAATTCTTGAGGGTTTGTTGGAAATTGATATACCACCAATGCCAAGATTTCTTCAAGCTATCATAGGAAGGTCACACTAGATATGCTCATAGAGCACCTAGTCCTTTATGAAGGCAAGGGTTACCTCATGTATGGTTAAAATAAGCTTTTGTGCTCGATGAAAAGCTTCGGAGGCTTTATGTGATGTAGTAATATATGCAAAGCAAGACTCAGCAAGCAAATAATTTAAGTACAAGTTCAGCTGCGTTTACACTGTAATTGTGATGATGCATATACTTCTAGCTCGGACGAAGAGGACAAGGAGGTAGGAATTCATAAAAGGTAATAAGAGTTCTTAATTTCATAGGAGCCTGGAACTAGGCTAACATTCCAACAAAGGCTAATGGATACGAGATGCAATGGCCAACATCTTTAGACATCAAAGCTGAAATTCGTCTATAAGAACTAAAACCATAGATTCCATTGCAGTCAGACAAATCTAGCTATGGAACATGGAAGCAAAGTGAAGTCAGAAGTCTTCTGCATTTTTGTTTACCAGTTATCTGTGGCCTCAGTAGTCAGTAGTCAGTACACGACCAAGCCCCACCCCTCTGTCGTCTTCTTCCTGTTTCCTCGGCTGCAACCTCGGGGTTCGCTAGATGGGAGCGCAGCCTCCCATCGGCAACAGCAATGTGCCAAACATACATCTCTTATGTCGGCGCGGCGAGCGCATCAGACAACACCGCTATTCGGCGGACGTTCACCAGATTCTTGTATATCGAACGATTGGACAGCTCCCACTGGATTTCATTTCAAGAAAAAAATTAGATCCGTTTATTTTCCACCCGGATGTGTGCTGGTCTCGAGCGGAACGCTCTTTTTCTCTTTGGGCTGCTGATGCCATATGACGTAACCCTAAAAAATAAAACATTTATTTAAAAATGCTATAACTTCTGAACGGTGTATCAATTTTCAATTTCATCTGCACCGGTATGTTCTACGTGACGAGACAAATAAAATTAGATTCCACTTATATATGTTTCAAAGAATTTTTTTCTAGTAGCAATTTATGTATATTAACTTATAATATATAACTATACATAAAAGTTATGAAACCTAACTTATATATAAAAGTTATTAAACAAAATGAACGAATTAACTTATAACTTGTGCTAAAAACTTGGAAACACAATGGAATGAATTAACTTATAACTTATGCCAAAACTTGCAAATACAAAAGTTATGAAAACACAACTTATGTACTAAAGTTATAAAGCACAACTTATGTTCATAAGTTATTCTACAATTTATGTAGATAAGTTATTCTATACAACTTGCCAATGCTGTCCAATAAGTTCTGATAAAAAGTTGTGCTAATAAGTTCTGCTCTACAAAATGTTATATTATAAAAGTTGTGATATATAAGTTGTGACAATAAGTTATACATAAAAGTTATGCGTATAATTTAGAAACTTTCGAAAAAAAGAAAGTTATGTGTATGCTCATAAAAAAGAGGAAAGTTATGTGTATAACTTGCTTGTACTCCCCCGTCTAAAAGAACATGCAATTCTAACACAGTGTCATGGTTTAGTATCTCAAGTTTAATTAATTATAGATAAAAAATTATAAATATTTATGATATCAAATAAATACCATTGGATTAATTATGAAGTGTATTTTCTTAATAAATTAATTTGGAGTCATAAATGTAAATAATATTCACTAGAAATTTGATCAAACATAAACTACTTTTGTCGGCACGCAACTCGTTATTGCATGTTTTCTTGGACGGAGGGAGTATAACTTAGATATATAACTTAATAAATGACTCAGATGTAAACTTGGACATATAAGTTATATTCAATAACTTAGACGTATAAAGATATATAACTTGACGAATGACTCAGATGTAAAGTTGAAGATATAAGTTATATTCAAGAATTTAGATGTATAAATTAACATCATAATGTATTAGCAGAAATGTGAAATTGTGTACGAAATAACTTATATAAAAAATAAAAGGATAAAAGAAAAAAAGTAAAAAATAAAAAATAAAAAAGGAGAAAGATGGACGCACCTATAGTCAACATGCTAGCGCGTGTCCGACTCCAAACGTGCCAACTCTACGTAATTGAATCAGGCAAAGGAAAACCGTAGACTGGAAAGCCTCCATACGGCTGACGCACGTAGGATCGTTCGCTGGACTGAGAACGAATGAACGTTCGTGAAAATGGAATTGGGCGCATCGGACCGGCAGACGCTACTCAGCCTTCAGCGCATGCACTGGCATGGCTACCCGCCTCCTCGTCCACGCCGGCATGGCGCGCTAATCGGCTAACGGCGGC
Organism: Miscanthus lutarioriparius; assembly: GCA_904845875.1. Lineage (NCBI taxonomy): Eukaryota > Viridiplantae > Streptophyta > Magnoliopsida > Poales > Poaceae > Miscanthus > Miscanthus lutarioriparius. The sequence continues at coordinate 18,480,375 of CAJGYO010000016.1, read as the reverse complement.
GCATCTCGCGCGCTGTGCGCCTGCCGGCTGGGTTCGTCTTGCCGTATCGCCTCTGGCCCTCTGCTCCGCCCCGTCGATTAGCAGGGGCTCGCGCAGCTCCGGTTCGTGTCACTGGCCCGCCGCTGGCCAGGAAATATGGGCTGCGACAAATTGTAAACGCTTGGCCCACGGGCCCAAATAACGGCTCGTCGATTTCTATTTGACAGTCCAAGCGTTGGCTCGGTTCGTCCTGGGTTTATCAGAGACGGCGGCAAACCAAACAAGTTAGACATGGCAAACGGACGGCCAGCGATTTGTGGGGATTTTTTTTTTGACAAAATTAAGGTATAGTGAGCGTCACACCTCAGCCATACCAGAAGGTCCGCCCTATGACAAAAACATGCTAAAAACGATCTAACATGAACTTAAGATTAGTCTAGGGATTAGAACAATTATAATAGATGAAAACATAATTAGAAGCATATAGATTTTTAATCAACTCATGAACATGATCAACTTTCTCTAATAAAAAATGTATCATAATATCTCAACCATGGTCATACCTTAGACTCTAGTGCGAGGCTTCTTTCACAGGGTGCTCACATTAGCCAAGAACTAGAACTAGAGCTTCTAGTTTCTAGATAACTTTCCTGACCTTGGCGCTAAGCCTCACGGCGCCGATCTATGCCACATAGGGACCACGCTGTAATCTGACCGCGCGCAAAGATCGGCGCCAAATCCTTTGGCACCGAGACGTTCAACCTCGACGCCAAATGTCATGGCGCCTACCCTGATGTCTATATTCAGAATAAGGTCGTTCGAAGGTACACATGTGATTTTTTTTTTAAAAATGGCCAAAATGTGAAAAAGTAAGGAGTAGTTCCACCCACTTGTTCGCATGCCCTCACTACCTACTCATCTAGAGTTTGGAGTTTGTGAGCTCGACCACTGGTGTCGCCTGCGCCCTCTAGCTGACGGCTACGTAGCTGGCGCTATGAATGGCCAGCCCTCACCCATTCCCCACTGGCGTATGTGTTCTTGGAAGGTGATGGTGCGGTAACGTGCATCACAGTGACAATGCTAATATTAGCTTGACTTCTGTTGTCCTCCTTCCAGCGCGCCGTTTTAGTTGAACTGCCACGTCGCCTGTGCCGAGGTGACTCACACGTCCTCTCCCCTCCCCTTTAGGTCTACTTTGGAAGAAGAGAGAGCAAAACCCAGAAATGAAAAGCTCCCTATGAAAAACTAAGATGTTAACTAAAATGGAAATCTGTTTGATAGGAAAAATAGTTGGGTGCACAACGTCAAAGATAAACCTGCTCCTCACTGTCCAAATGTATAACAACTTCTACGAAGAAAGATCCCTGTAGTTGCCTTCGAAAGTCTTAAAAAATTGCTGAGATCTGATTCCTGAACGCTGCTGACTTGCTGTCAACAAGAATGGTAAAATCACTTTGCAGATCTAGCTAGTTGAAGTAAGCAGGTGTTTTTTTTTCAAACTCCCTGTGGTGTTTCACGTGGTTTCCAGCGCGATTGATGCAAGAGTCTTTTTCTTTTTGTCTATTTAAACATTATTACTAGGACTGATGCAGAAGTTGTTGAGCGAGTAGTCATAATGATAACTCATAATCCATGCTAATGACGACGATCGCTACCACCACGCACGTTGTTAGCCACTGCGTGTGCGTGCGCCCATGTGCGTCACTACTCTGCGTCATCGTGGGTAGCGTCAGCGCCGTGACGTAAGTAGCTACTACTGCACTATACAATATAATCAATCCTTCATTGTTTTTCTCTTAAAAAAGAATTGTTAGAATCTCATGCCGGTCGGTGATCTGTCCGTCTTGGAATGGGAGAAATATGTGGAAGACTATTCCGCCTTGGATTATGCCTTGGTCATTTTATTTACATTTTGATTGATGAGCAAGTTGCGTTTGATGCGTTGGTTATTTTCCCTTTTTTTTATGAGGAAGTTGATGCTTTGGCTATTATTCTAGTCATCACCAGGTGATCGACGTTATGATCAGGTGAAGAAGCCGTGTGGACGATATGTTAATCTGCTGAGTTTGCAGGGAACACATACGCATGCAGCGTCACATGGTTTCACACCGCCTGGGACGACTCGGATATCATTACAATTGACGCCACCACTCTGTACGGATCTAGGATTTTAGATTATGGTATGCCATAAAAATATTTCATATACAAATCGGTAAATTCATTTGACAATTCAGTAACAATTATAAAATTTACAATGTAATTCGGCACATATACAGTAAATAACATGATAAGTTTTAAATTTTGAAGATTAAGTTGGAAAACATCCACATATTACAATATGAATAGTTCAAGCATCTTACTGATAGTTCCAAATATATGCATAAAAGAGAGTAAAAGACTTACAATACTACTTATATGACTTTTTTAACTGACGCTTATGTATTGATTATATATATCACGTTCATCCAACCAATTGTTAAAAAGCGATGCAATATCTCCATCTTTTTTTTAGAATTACATAGTACGACGCAGACATACGCAATAATTATTAACAACACAATATCAAACAATTAAAAAAATTGCAAGTGCACGGATTGAATCCTCAATCCTCATATGTGATGACACAAACACTCACATGATACTAAATTGTTGATCAATCTTGCTAATCTGTGGACGATGAACACCAGGTAAGGATTTTTGAGAAAGAATCAAAGATTATTGATGCAGGTGCAATATGCAAACGACAAATCTATTCCTAGTATCTGACCTGGACCCCATGGCCACATGCATCCCCTTCCAGGCTCAGCGGTGCGCCGCAGCTGCAACCGCTAATCGACCTGCTACGCTTGGCCTTGGGGGCCGAGGCTGAGGCTTGGCGTATGGGTTTTGCCCCTTGCTTTGTTCCATCTATCTATCGAAGCGTGGGTGACCGTGTGCGAGGCAGGCAGGTGAATTTCACTCGTGCGGGCGGCGGCGCCGTAGCGGTTCCATGCCTGCGTACACTTCCTATTACGACGCACGACAGGATCGCAGGGTATGCCGTGGCATATACGGCATACCCTGTAGATCCGCCACTATGTACAACACGAATCTAGATCGATAATTAGGCTCTCTTTCACATAGCTTAAAATTATTAAGAAGTGTTTTTTTCAAGATTCTCGCATCAAACGGATTGTTAAAGGCTTAAACAAGAAAAAAAGGTTATATAGTTTGCATTTATGCAAAAACAATTTTGGCATGCGGTACACATATATAGTTTAGGGTTAAGACTACCTTTGGATGTTATTGACCTTTTTCATAGACGGTACAAACGAGGACGTGGAATAAGCAATTCTTTGTTGTTAAGAAGTGCAACCATTTGCTGGTCAACATGGTTTACAAGGAACAAAGTTGTTTTTTAACAAATGTCAATCTAGAACTCTTTTTATCTTGTTCAGAGAAACACACTAGTTAGAACATTGGACGTAACTACAACCGTCCGGCTTACCTTATAATCCGGTTTATTCGGCTTCTTTTTTCAGCCGAAACCATGTTTTTCTCTCACAACAAGCGGACAGGGCCTATGTGATGACAACAAAGATCATATTCACCAAGGAGCCAGAGAAGTAGTGACTATGCATTTCTTTGCTTTCTTTGGATGGCCAAATAATATGCTAGGATTGAGTTTTGAATTCGATATGTTTTATGTTAGTTTAATTTTATGTAATAAGTGGCCCGATTCCTTAGTTAAGGGATGAAGCCGGATTCAGTTTCTTTATCTATGAAAAAAATACAGCTTGACATTTGCTTCATCTCCAGCTGATAGCTTCCATTGCGTAAGTGAGCTAGTTGTGGCGCAGGTGGTTGGGTGGTGGCGATAGATGACAGTGGTGGCACCAGATGACTCCGGCGCGACGGCTGGTGGCTAAGGCGCGGTGAGGAGAGCAGGAGAGAGGCTAGGGACAGCAGTTGTCTGCGGCACGGTGAGGGGCAGGGAGGGGTGCCTAGGCAGCTAGTGTGGCAGAATCGTCTAATCTAATGTCCAACCAAGAGTATTTGTCTTTTATTAGACAATAAGTATCTAAGAGGATGCACTAAATCGTGTTGTTCCATCGAGCACACCTTAAGGGAGAACTCGAAAACCCACATTTTTTCATCAAGATCTAAATGAGAGAATAAATCTTACAACATTCTTAAGCCATTTCTTACATCACTTTATTACAGTAATAGAATATTACCTCAATTATTATAACGGCGGAATATAGAGGAAACAAAGATTAATTTAATGATATGGTGGAGTATTAACATAGTGGATATTTATATACGAGAGATGCTAGCAGATTTTACATCTTTTCTTATAAAAACATTTAGTGAGGGTTATAAATAAACATTACGTAGCGTGAAAGGAATCCTCTATGAGCCCACCAGGAGGTTTCCACACACAAGAGTCAGCTCTATGTATCCCCCGATCACCTGCAACAGGGGGAATAAACCCTGAGTACTCGACTGTACTCAGCAAGACTTACCCGACAGGAGAAAAATAAAAGACTCCAAGGATATGCAAGGCTTATTTGGCTTGTGGATTATTGCATCTGCGGAAGCAATACTAAATGTGCGTTCTTATATTAAATTTTATTAGCAGTCATCATTAGTTCATTAACTATCCATTTTAGTTAAGCTCCTATGCTACTTTCAAGCAGGTGATGAGCAATCAGAACCATTTTATCATCTTTCATATTTCAGTTCTTACTACGGTGCTAGACCATAGCCAAGTCCGTACCGTCTCATAGAAACGGCAATTCGCGAATCAATGTATCCCAGCTAGGTACACCGAAACACACGCCCCATTTGTACCACAGGCACAAATAAGACCAACCCATTCCACTTCTGTCACAGGGTCCAGGTCCCCGTCCAAACTTGGACTTCAGGCCCCCACACTTGAGACCCGGTCTTAGTATGGTGCTTAGACCTCCACCTTTTCCCGCCTCCAGTCAGTCGGTCCGGAAAGAGCCGGAACCCGCGACAAGAGCGTAACGAGCCTTTCCGCTCCCATAAACAAGTATGTGCTTAGGATAATAAGTCTGTGACCTGACTACCATCCACAGCAACGAACGGTCCTCAATCGACACAGGCGGAACAAATGCAATCCGAGCCTCGCTCGAATGCCTAACTAAGTCAAGATCCAAAGTACCTTTCCGTCCGGTCTTCAATTATCATCCATATATATATTCCATGAGATAGTAATATAATAACAACAATAATATCTTTTCTTTCTCTCGCGAGTGACAGATAATCACTCGACTTTTACCAAATCTTATAGCATAGCCATCTACACGATTCTGACATACTAGTAGGACTCATAGGAGAAGGATATATATATATATATGCAAGTGGTTTTCATTTAACTCCTTAAAACTTAATGCACAAGCATAAATTAAAGTGCAAAATAATAGAGGTTATGCACCGGGGCTTGTCTGGTTAGGATATAACCAACAGTTAGCATTCCATTGTGGCGACACGATCATCCAGACACTATCTTTTCTGCTACTTCGGTCGACTCCACGATCCATCATGGTTCCTATTATGACATTCGTGGATGTAGCACGGAAACGTAAATAATCACGATAATCGCCACTCTAAAATATGATTACATTAGTAAGCCAACGAGCTGACTTTAATGACTAACGTACTAAGCTATGTACTCATATTGTTGACAATGCGCTATTTTACCACAATATTTTAGTTATACCATTTCAAAGTATTTCTTTATTTTGTTTAATATATATATATATATATATATATATTCGAACTTGGGCTCATTAGCTATCCTAGCAAAACAATTATTCTGGAGCCACAAAAATTACCGTAGGCACCTAAAAATGTTAGGATTTTGGCGTAAAAATTCTAGAGCCAACACTACTACCAATTTGCCATAGCAATTCCTACAAGTTTGTGTTTTCGTAATATTAAGTATTCAAATTAATTAGGTTACTCTTGAAAGTATTATGAAACTAGGTGAATAAAATATACTAGCAGGTGGATCAAAATTTTATGAACTTAACAAAATTGGTTTCACAATTTTTGGTTAACTACAAAATTTTCTATTGAATTTACATGTTTGCTTTTATCAATTAAATTAGGAAACGCTTTAGAAAAGAAAAGGGCCAGCGGCCACTTACTCGCCCAGTAGCCCAACACGAGGCGTGGCCGCGCGCAACAGCTGGCCCAGCAACGGCCCAAGGCGGGAGAGCCCGCGCACGCGATCGTTTTTGCAAAAGAGGGCCTGTGCTCTTTGAAAATCAAACGACGCAGTGAGGTACTGTTTCTCAAGACTAGGTCTTTGCACAAAACACCTCGGAAAAAGCTGCCTTCGCAACGGGCGGTTCCCGGCGTGCCCGCGCGCGGCGCACCGGTGGCAACGACGGCTACACCGGTCACGCTAGACTTACTGCGACAGCAACCATGAACCGACCACTACCTACGGCTAAACCCTTAGGGGTAGGCGGCGGTTAGAGGCTCGGTGGTGCACTGCCGAGAGCTGTTGTGGTGAGCGGCTAATCGTGACGGCAGCGCGTCCGTCCCGACGACCTACGGTGCCATCGAAGGGAAGGGGTTAGCGAATAAGCACCAGTAGCTCACTGGGATTCGAGCTGCGGTGGCGGCTAAGGCATAGGGGTGCCGAGATGGCCTAGCCACGTGCGACCGATCCGCGCAACGGCGTTCCGAGCGCGGCACCGGCGCGTCACTGCACCGTTGGTGAGCTTCCTGGCCAAAACTGCACGAGCACCAGAGGGCATGAGTCAAGGCGAGTTCAGAGCCACAAACAATTGAACTATTACCGCTCCAATCCTACCTCTCTCCCTAGTCCAAGGTCACGGCAGCGAACATGGCCCACGACGAGCTAATCACCGAATTGTCGCGGCGTAGGACTCTACCGTGGCCAGATGCGGTTGAGGCGGCTAGCTAGCTCTCCCTGCTACTTACTGATGTGAGGAGATGGGCTGAGAAACCATGGGCTAGGCGAATTTGAAAGGCGGGGCACGGTGCCTAGGCTGAGGCCACGTCGTGGGGAAAAGCATGCGGATGAGCTCGAGCGGTAGGGCGTGTTAAACCAGGGCTCCAGTCAGCTGTGGCAGAGCGAGCTCGTGCATACAGGTGATGAGACCAGGCGGCTTGGCGTGACGTTCATAGCAACAAGCGGCAGGACCCAAGCGAGATCGCCTGTGTCGGCTAGCGGGCAAAACAGGGCAGGGAAGCGTCCCATCACCGCTGCGTCCGGCCCTCGACTCGTCACGACGGCAAGGTTCCAGCTTAATGACTAGGTGGGGTAGGTAGGACGAGGGACGGGGCGAACACCACGTCGATGGCGCGATGCAGCCGCAACCACGGCGCGGCCCAGGGGCCAGCCGTGCGTGCATGGGCCGCGTGCAGCAGCGGGACCAGCCGCAGCCAGCTGGGACCGGCCGTCGCCCGAGGCAAGGCCGCGCGGCGTTAGCCAGCCGCAAGCTGGCTAGCGGTAGTGGCCCGGCCACAGTTGGAACTCGGCAGCGGCAGCGCTCGCACTCGGATGGTGACCGTGCCCACGGGACCAACAGTGCTATGCATGGTTTTTAAAGCGAGCCAAAAACTGCTAACGATCCCGGATGAAGTTCAACTAATTTCCCTATGCTACAGCCAACAGTGCCAACTATCTGGTGAAGCAATCACTAAGAGCAGGGAGCAACTAGAGGAGAAGATAGTTGTATGCCAACATGGGCTCGTCGCTCTGAACGCCCGTTCATGAACGGAGCGCCAACAACACGATTTAGACATGTTTTAACGAAGTTAGAGCAAATTTACGAGGGTATCGTAACACCCAACACCACTACAACTTAAGCCATGCACAAGTGCACACTCAGGGACAACCAACAGTACAAGAACATGAAGTTGGTGCCTAACAATTTTTGTTAGAATTTGGATGTCAAAACGACATTGTCTCTTTCCTTTTTCTGACTACGAAAAGTCGAAAGCTTCGATTAGAGCTAAGCAACTTTTAACACTTTTGCCCTAATTTCTAAAAGGCCTAACCCTATTAACCTCGACCAACCCGTACTCCCTGCAATAGCCCATACTTCCTACTAACCCATAGGAGCAAAACATCTGAGCACCTTTTAACTATTTTACTCAATTTAATTAGTCAAAAATGATATTTTAAACACAATACAAATTCTTGCCGATTCAACGAAAGTTCCCGTTAAATCACGGATTCGATGTTTGAGCTCCCAAAAACCCTAGTTACAATATTCACTTCCAAAAATTATAGTTGCATTCTTATCTACCCTATTGGCTCATCATTTTACATAAACACTATACACAAGTTATATCTTGTTTTTGTTTAGCGAGATTGCTTTCCCGTTTCATACGTGTTCTAACTTGTTAAAAATTTGAAAACCCGTTCGGCTTGATTTCTCTGAGACCTTAACTTAGGTGCTGAGTCAGCTCGTAACACCCGAGGTGTTACAGCTAGATGGCTGCGGCATGGTGAGGGTGAGGGGCAGGATGCAAGCGAGGTGGAGAGTGCGGATGGGGTGGCAGACGAAGATGAAAAATTTGGGGAAAGTAAAGTCATGAGCGCGGCTGCGAAATATTGAACCCCTCCCATGCGCTTTCTTTCCGTAGCCGCACGCAGCACGCTTCCTCTGTTGTGTGGGCCAGATGCCTGCTTGCAGCGCACGAACAAAGCCACAATTGATGGTCAGACTCCCCGTGACAGCGCCAACCGACGGGAGGGACTTTTCCTGACGGGATTTCAGTGCACGCGAGGGATGGTTGTGAGGCCCTGACGGAAGACGCAGAGTCGAAGGGGAAGGTACCTACCGACGGGAGAAAACCAGTCTAGGGTAGTGGTGGTAAGGGAGGAAGCCACATTCGTGTGTATTTCGTGTAACTTGTGATGTCCGACTTACTCCCTCCGTCCCACAATAGAAGTCGTTATGGGATACATGTAGGTCAAACTTTCTCAACTTTGACTACGTTTTTAGTAAATACGTGTAACATTTATATCTCCAAATAAGTTTATTATGAAGTATATTAAACGATCTATCTAATGATACTAATTATATATTATGAATATTAATATTCTTTTATATATAATTGATCAAAGTTAAAAAAAAGCCAACTTCTCGGAAAGCGAGAACGACTTCTATTTTGGGACATAGGAGTAATATTTTGCTATTCTTTTGCCTGATTTACATATTATGTAAAATAATTTCTAGAGGTGGCTGAATTTTGACTCGCCTGTAGTAATTGGTCTCTAGGGGGTGTGTGGCTTGGTTCGGCCCGTTCTTAAAAATGGATTCTCGGAAGATGGAAAAGTAGAGGTGGCCAGAGCACACAGCCGCCTCTATAACTATTATAGACGTCTCTAAAAAAAGCTTTACTTAGCGGCGACTATTTTTTACAATAGTGTCTGATCATATTCATACTCTCTCCGTCGTCCACAAATCAGATATAAGGAGATCGATTTATTTCTGTAGTTTCTTAGGACAGATTAAGAGAGAAAAAATGACCTGGCCCTCCATCAAACCCCACCCACCGAGACCAGCTTGTGATTGATCCCTGAAATGAGAAAATAATTAAATGCGTGGGATTGGATCTGGTGGGTACTTTGAAATCCTTAATCAAACGTCAAGTGCATATGCCAAGCTACTAACTCTTGCCGCGTGAATCTGCTTGCCTGCTTGGGAACTCGCTATGCACTATATGATAATAATATCCCTGAGTGCGCTACCCCGTACCACCCGCATTAGTGGAGGGACGGGCTTTACTCCCGGTGGAGAACCCCCTCTAGTCCCGGTTCTCCACCCAGGAGTAAGCATCCGGGACTAAAGGGGGTCCTTTAGTCCCGGGCCAACCGGGACTAAAGGTCTCTCTAGTCCCGGGTGTAAAAAATGCCGGGACTAGAGTCCATTTTAGCCTCGGATGAAAGGTCTTTTCTCTACTAGTGCCGGGTCCCAGGATAAATCTACCTGATGATCTGGAATGCATCTGCCGACATCGTGGGCAACGAAGCCGACTAGCTAGTACTCATCATACGAATACGAATATCTGTGCATAGACACAGAAATACTGTCTTCATCTTTTTTCAACTCTGAGGCAGCGGCCATCAATGGAGTAGAAAGCGATGCCTTTGTGAAGTCGAGAACCTGCGAACCACTGCTGCTTGAGCTGGGCTCATTATCCCGGAACAAGGTGTCGCACGTATGCTCGTTGATCAGGCTGACCAAGAAAAGTGGAGGGTAGCTGTTGCTTTGCTGCTGCACGTATTTCTTTGCTGGGCACTTGTGGTCATCGCTGTAGGCGCACTTGTAGTATAACCTGCAAATTAGTAACCGATCGACAGTATGAACATATATAAATCTTGAAATAAACATCTTTTTTCCGAGTGAGAAAATTAAAGCATGCCAATAATAAGTTAGAAGTAGAGATTGTTGACAGGCTGATAACGACATTTTATGTACATATCAACTCTCCGAATCCGAACGGGTGCACGTATTTACGACTATTTATTCTTTCAGCGGAGGTGTCATGCTCTCAATAGTAAAGGCACCTAGGTGAGTTTGTTAAATCTCAACATCTACGGGCAGATGGAAATGAATGAAATCCTAATTATTTGAATCTATATTTGCTAAAACTTATAATATGAACATCTATATTCGTATTTATTTCTACTATAGATACTAAATGGATGTGTATAAATCTATTTTATATCATTTTTCTCCATGCAATTCTAGATACATAATGAAAAGAATGGATGGATTTCTGATATAGGTGAAACTAACGTATATATTACATGCATATACATATATTGTACGTTATTTTATGTACATATAATATGTATGTATGTGTATATATATATATATTACAAATAAATGTTGCATTGTATATTCTATCATATCCTTGGGATAACAAAATCACTTCATCTAGTTTGGCTTCCATGTTTTGTTGACGTCATTGTAGAACTCGCCGGCGGGGTTGAGGACCTGGTCATTAAGAAATCCTGCTATGGTCTCTTGAATTGCTTTTAGTTGGTCACGTCGTTTGACTTTTTCCTTCAACCATAGAGTCTTCAATAAAAGTTAAAGGAAAAGTATTAATATATATATATATATATGTGTGTGTGTTGGTCACTTGATTACTTATATATATGAGCAACAAAAGAAATTGTGAATATATGAATATATTTATATAACATACTTTGAGGATCTCTTCAGAAGTTCTTTTTGTGTACGCCCCGATAAACTCGTAAACATAGTATCCGCAGTAGTTGTTCCCCTGTTCTTGCCTCAGAGCCCACTTTTACGAGAAAAAAGATCCGGTGAATTGAAAGCATGCATGGTGTTAATTAAATTATATATATATAGATGTAGATAGTACTTACTTTGTGTGCGATTACATCCAGTGGCGCTTTGCAATATTTCATGTGGTGATTCTCAATGAAACTTTTCCAAACACTGTGCCCAATAAAATAAAACATTAATTTGGTCTTTAATAATTGTTGCAGTTAAGAATCGGGTATATATAGTTGCTAGAGAGACCATATTACCCTTGGATAATATCTATCATGTCTTGATTCTCTGTTTACTCTTTTCTTAACGAGTTTAAGATTCTCAACCGACTATTGGCCATATCGATGACCATCAATATCCAGTGATTGCTGCATATGTTTTTATACACAAATATGATCGACATTAACTAGAGTCAACATATATGTATATATATGGGAGATAGCTTAGCTAGTAAGCAAATAATTGAACAAATGTCCATATGATCGACACTAATTATTTAACACTCACTTGAAGTTGTAGGGGAAGAGTATGTCCTTGTTTTGTTGGTTCACTAAGAACGTCATGAGATTTTTCTCGAGTTCAGCTTTCCATTGAGGCGGGGGATTAGGGTGTTTGAATACGACATTTGGATCAACGAAACCAACATCATTATCCTTTCTCTTTCTGAGTTCTGTCATCTCATATCTGCATATATAAAAATATAGTGTGAGGATATATAATGTATATATATACATGTAGCTTTATATATACACACTTTAATAGTAGAAAATAATTACACTTACAGACAATAGCAGCTAATGAGACTTTTGTCGAGAGGGTCCAGGTGGCATAGTTGGTGTAATTCTTCAAACTCGACATATATAACGTCATCGCCACGGAAGTAATGTTGGTTTCTAATTCTGATAGTAACAAAGGCCTCTCCCCGTTCACACACCGCCATGTACCACTTGTTTAGCAGGTACATTTGCGTACCCAATTCACCTAAGGCCTCAGGGTTGTATAGACTCTTTACACGTTCAAATTTCTCACAAGGATCCACTTTCAGAGCAGATGGTCCTTCAGCGAGCACTTGGGCAAGGTCTAAACCAGTTTCCTCGTAAAACCGAGCCAGCTCCTCAAAATCGACATCTAAGTCTAAGTTCGAACCATATTCATTACGAACGACAAGAGGAGGGACTGATTGTTGCGATTGTTGTCCGAGTTGTGCAACACCTTTCCCTGGTCTAGTCTTTTTCTGCGCCGCCTCAAATGACTTGGTGAGAGAGCGGTCGTAGTCCGATTTTGGCCGGGTCTTTTGAGATTCCCGCTTTTTTTGGTCCACCTTCTTTCTTAGAAGATCTGGAGGTAGGTAGAAGTATGATTTCTCCGGGTTCTCCCTCTCTTCTCGTTGCTTTTTACTTTTTTCGAAGAAACTGTCCACATCTTTTTTACTGCAGCTTTTAATTCCTTTTCACTTTTCTCGAAAGACAGTTTTTGGGGAATAACTGGATTAGATGAGGCTTTCTTCTTTGCCGGCTGGTGGGACAACGACTTTGTTTGCGGGGCGGACGTCTTAGGAGCTGGCTTCCTCTTAGTCATCAAGGGAGGTGGGGCAACCATTGGAGGCGTTGGAGACCTACTTGGAGGTGTTGGAGACCTCCTTGGAGGCGTTGGAGACCTCCTTGGAGGTGGCGGCGGTGGCGGCGTTGCCACCTGATTGCCCGGAGCAATATGATGATCTGGAGATTGAATAATTGGACTTAGGTTGGCGGAGGCCCTGCTGTGTGATTACAAAAAAGAATAATTAGGTATAAGAAATTGTTATTATTAATCATGCATGTCAATAGAAAGTTTGTGAAAAAATTGTTTCGTTCACTTTTGTTCGCACCTATTGTCTGGCAGTTGAGGAAGCGGCGGTGGACTTGAGACCCCGGGAATAATGATGTAGCGCTTGCGTCATAGTATGAATGTTTTCTCTGCTTCTCCTAGAGTCTTCTCCCCATCACCTCCTGGAATGTCAAGAGGCAGGTCACTAAAACCTTTGTTAATTCTATCCACTGAGACGCTAACATATCTAGGTGGTATTATTACCCCATGGATTCTTGGTGTCTTGGTAGGATCTGGAGGAGAAAAAACACCGAGAGCCACCATGATTGTGGCATTCTCTTTTGGAATATGTAGCTCACATGATGTAAACGGTGCAGTGATGTCATCCACGGGGAAATGTAGCATTGCGTCATCTTGATTTGGCAACTCCGTGGAAGCGCAGCTGCTTTTCAACTGATCAGGGGGGCTAATATTAATGTTCATTCCTGGATCTGATGCCTGCCTCTGGGCACTCATTGCTATTTGCACTTGCTTTATGATTTCGTCCTGCATTCTAGCTTGCATGTCTTTTTCACGCTCCTGTGCTTGAAGCAACGCCTCCCGTGACTCACGAACCAATTCCTCCAACTTGCTGATCCGCGCTGCATCCACATCCTTCCTTCTCTACCAGCTTCTGTAGGTATCTCTATCGTCAGGGAAACCATGCTCCCAAGAAATATTCCATCCTAAACCTCTCGTTCGGCCACTGTGTTCAGCGGTCCCGAGGGCATACGTCAGTTCATCCTTCTCTCTATTGGGTCTGAACGCACCAATAGTTTTAGCTTATAGAGCATAAGATAATCTTTGTGTTGCTCTTTTGAGTTTTGAGCCATGAACCAGCTTCCGGGTCTCTAGGTCCAGTCTTCCCCCATGAGCGAAAAACTAATTCTTCACGCGTTTGGGACAATTGAGTGATTCTGGTGTGATACCCTTGGCAAGAATGTCCACTTCCATTTTTTCCCACTTGGGAATGGCAGTCGCGTAGCCACTAGATCCCATGCCATGGTGGTATACCTTCTGTCGGGCATTCTCTTGGTTCCTTCTCACCCGTTCCTCATCCTCTTCCGATGTCTTGTACTGTACAAAATCATTCCAGTAGGGCCTCAACTTCGCGAGCGGGCCACTAGTATTGAAATTGGGCGTTACGTTCTTCTTGACGTATTTCGTGTATAGGGATTTCTTCCAAGTCTGAAATTGTGTGGCCATCTTCTTCATAGCCCACTTTCGAACTAGTTCCTTCAATTCATCATCGTTGATAGCATCGTAATCATCCGCTTGCAACGTGAAATATTGAAGAATATCATCCCAATTTAAATTCTTATCAAGATCAGAGACAAAACTAACATGAGGCTCGTTGATCTTTTGCTTCCATTCACGGGCACTGATCGAAAGTTTGTCCCTTACAAGGCACCCACAGTGTTGCATGAATTTCCTTGCGTGTGGACCAAGTGGTTCGCCTGTCTCGATATTGAATTCCGATATTATGTAACGCCCCTCCAATGGCATTTTCGGGCCTCGAATTTTTTTACTTTTCGTCGTTGTTGTCGTCGATCCAGAGGGATACGTATAATAAATGATAGATATTCAAATATATATATATATATAATATTCAAATATATATATAAATATATATACCTCGCCTATATTTTCTTGCACAATATTTTCTTGGTTATCTTCAAGAGCCAGGTATTGACTCCCGTCATCTACATCCTGCTGGTCACCATCGGCAAATTGAGTGCTGGCAAATAGATATAGTTTTTATTGCCGCTCTCCCTCGTAGAATCAAAGCTCCTCCTTGACGTCCGTTACCGCTCGGCAGAGAATATGCTCGCCGAGATGAACACGGTCCGCAAGTTCAACTAGTTCGGATTTTCTACAATTTTCTAACTAGTCGTCATAAGCTACCGCGCAAAAAGGAGGAAACGACGAGACACCGAGCGCGCCCGTGCTCCACTGAGCTCGATGGCTCAGCACAAAATCGCATTACAAGATTGCCGGCACGAGGGCTCGGCACACGCATCCATCCGATTACAAAAGGTTGGAGCAAATAATCCATCAAAAACGGATTATATATGGTGGCAGCGGTGGCTCACATCCAAGATGTCAAACGCGAGGTCCAGCTCCTGCAGCCAAAAAAATATGTTAGAGACTTAGACTTTACTAAAAAAACATGTTACAGAAGTATGCACCAAATTGATGAGCCAAATTGATACTAATGGAAATCAGCAGACTATTATTTATAACAGCAAAATGTACAAAACAAATGCAAAAGCAAGCATCTCACTATATCTTCAAAAATGCTTCCATTGTCAATGCTGCTCTCATCAGCATAGAGATTTTGTCACAAAAAGTTTCTACCACTCAGGTTCCAATCCAAACTTCAAAGATCATGCACAGATTCTAGATTCATACATAAGCATCTTTTATTTATGACTTGTAGAAATTGCAAAAGCTCATGATATCAGCCATAACTCCTACCAGATCAAAGTTAGCTCCTGCCCAAATTCTAGATTCATACAAAAGCTCATTTGCAACAAGTATGTACAAATGTATAAAATCATAATTCTAATAAACATGATCATCTAGTAGAGCTTTTAATTAAAGGATTTGTCATGCCGGAGCTCCATGGCCATGGCGGCGGCCTCCTTCTTCCCCTCCCGCTCCCGCCGCCGCCAAGGCCATGGGCGCCCCACCCCAACCTAGCCCGGCGATCTCCATCGTCGTCGGAACTCTAACGACGGCATCATCAAGGGAAGTGCAGAGGAAGAGAGAGACCGGGCCAAATCTGAAGAAGACGTGCCGTAGCTGTGGCCTACTGCGGATCTTGGAGAAGACTGCTTGGGGGCGAGGTGGGCCGGGGACGAGGACGACGCGAGGCGTGCGCTGGCCGGCCGGTGACAGCGTGCGCGCGTGAGGCGAGGCTAGGGTGGCCTGGGGGTGGCGGCGCTGCTGGATCGATCTGGTGGAGAAGATGAGGCTTGGCGGAGACAGAGAGGTTTTATAAAGGGAGACCTTTAGTCCCGGTTGCCGCTACGAACCGGGACTAAAGACCCTTTAGTCCCGGGTGATGATTAGAACCAGGACTAAAGGACTGATCTTTAGTCCTGGGTGTAGCCACGGCCTGGGAGTAAAGGTCATTTTGGCTAGCTGCTAAAACGCAGCCCACCTTTTGTCTCGGGTGTAGCCATGGCCCGGGAGTAAAGGGCATTTTAGGCCTGGGAGTAAAGGTGGTCTGCAGTTGGCTTTCTCCAGTTTCCATAAGTTTTTTTACTTTTTATATATTTCTTTTATATAAAAATGCATAGAGTTATTAATTGCCTAATAAATAAAATATTACCAAAAAAATTATTAAAAAAATCCTGGACTTGGTTTTGCATTATTATACACAACAAAAAATTGTAACCTAAACTCTTTTGTTTTACTGTATGAATATTTGACATAGTGTAAATAATAATTACAATTTGCACCATGCAAAAATATACTACTTAATTAAAATCATTAAAACTATTGCTTTTCGATAGGAAATTAGTTTTCACATCTTATTAACGTTGATCATTTGGTTTTTCATCACACATTCTCCACGGGAAATCCACCGTCTAGCAGAAAATTCATTTAAACCGTAGAAAATATGAAAACACGACAAAAAAATCTGAAGTCACAATTATTACATAATAGGTCTAATACATCACTAAATATATCAAGCGGGCACAGTAGTGAACTTCTTCTTAACGTATATCCCTTGGTTAGGATCGCGTCGTAACCAAGGAGTGTCCTCATCATTTAGCTGAATGCTTGGGTCTTTGTTCACTGACAAGACATTGAACCACATCATTCTATAGTTTAGCTAGATCCATTGGATCGATTGCCTTCTGAGAAATTGCATTGAGGACACGTACATTTGGAGGTAGAATTCCTCTTAATGTAACTAGAAGCAATTGCGTCATGAGCACGTGGCAGTCATGGGACTTTAAGTTTATTAATTTCTTCTCTGGCATATTTATTATACCCTTTATATTCGAGGAGAATCCAGATGGTACCTTGATGCTTGCTAGGCATTCAAACATGCTTTCCTTCTCTTCTTTGCTAAGAGTGTAGCTAGCAGGACTTAAGTAATGGCGTCCATCATCTGTCTTCTCTGGATGTAGGTTGTCTCGTTCTTTCAAACATCGTAGGTCCTGTCGTGCTTCAAGTGTATCCTTAGGCTTCCCATACACACCCATGAAGCCTATCAGGTTCACACAAAGATTCTTCGTCAGGTGCATCACGTCGATCGCGCTATAGACCTCTAGGACTTGCCAATAGGGTAGCTCCCAAAATATGGACTTCTTCTTCCACATGGGTGCGTGACCGTCGGCGTCGTTCGGAACAGGTTCGCTGCCATGTGCCTTTCCAAATACTACTTTCACATCCTTGACCATATTGAGTACATCCTCACCAGTTCGGTTGCCTGGCTTAGACTGGTGGTCTGCCTTACCTTTAAAATGCTTGCCTTTCTTTCTTAGGGGGTGATTCGCAGGAAGAAATCGACGATGGCCAAGGTACATGACCTTTCGATATTTTTTCAAGAATACACCTTTAATGTCATCGAAACAGTGCGTGCATGCATTATATCCCTTGTTTGATTGCCCTGAAAGATTACCTAGAGCAGGCCAATCATTGATTGTTACGAACAAAAATGTTCGTAGGTCAAAGTGCTCCTGTTTGTGCTCATCCCACACACGTACACCTAGTCTGTTCCACAAAAGTAGAAGTTCTTCAGGTACACATCAATGTCGTTACCAGGTTGCCTTGGACCTTGGATGAGCACTGGCATCATAATAAACTTACGCTTTTTGCATAACCAGGGAGGTAGATTGTAGATACATAGAGTAACAGACCAAGTGCTATGACTACTGCTCTGCTCCCCGAAAGGATTCATACCATCCGTACTTAAAACAAACCTTAAGTTTCTTACGTCATTTGCAAACTTCAGGAATTCTCTATCGATTGCTCTCCACTGGGACCCATCAGCAGGGTGTCTCAACATATTGTCTACCTTACGGTCTTCTTTGTGCCATCGCAATAACTTTGCACGGTCTTTGTTTCTGAACAGACGTTTCAAGCGTGGTATTATAGGAGCATACCACATAATCTTGGCAGGGATTTTCTTCGTGGGACGTTCACCCTCAACATCACCAGGGTCATCTCACCTGATCTTATACCGCGATGCATGACATACCGGGCATGCATGTAACTTCTCATACTCCTCGCCATGGTAGAGGATGCAGTCATTAGGACATGCATGTATCTTCTGGATTTCTAATCCCAAAGGGCAGACTACCTGTTTTGCTTCGTATGTAGTGACGGGCAGCAATTCATTATCCTTTGGAAGCATCTTCTTTTGGATTTTCAGTAACTCCCCAAATCCCTTGTCAGATACACCATTCTTTGCCTTCCATTGCAGCAATTCCAGTGTGGTACCCAACTTTTTTTGTCCCGCATCACAAGTTGGGTATAGCAATTTCTTGTGATCCTCTAGCATGCGCTCGAACTTGATCTTCTCCTTTTCACTTTCACATTCTCTTTGTGCATCACGAATGGCCTGACCAAGATCATTAGCGGGCTCATCTTCTGCCACTACATCTTCTTCAGCTTTCCCCATTGCAGTATCATTGAAGGCACCATATTCAGCAATAATGTCATCATCGTCCTATTGTTCTTCTTCACCTTCTTCCATTACAACCCCGGTTTCTCCGTGCTTCGTCCAACAAATATAGTTTGGCATGAAACCCGACTTCAACAAGTGTGAATGAAGACTCCTTGAGCTAGCATATTCCTTCAAATTCTTACATATGACACATGGGCATCACATGAAACCATCGTGTTTGTTTGCTTCGGCCACACGTAAGAAAGATCTGCATTACATGACATACACACCATATTAAAACCTAGAACATAATTAGTTAATTATACAACATGCATGCCACCACACAAGGTATTAATTTATGAAAGTCTCGCTATAATGTAGACAATCCCAACTACCACTAAAAAACTAAAGCTAAAATGCACTTCAGCAGCATAAGGATTTCGCGACCAATCCCAACTAAAACAGACAGATCATGCGTTTGTTCAACATCTATGGGCTTCTTCCGCAGGATCACTGCCTCATCAGCCACCGTAGCCGCCTGTGCAAGAGAGTTTTGCACGTATTCAACATACTCTTCCTCCCAGTACCAGCCTGAACATCCAGTGCCATCCCACTGAAATTAAAATAAAAAATTAGAACTTTAATTACAATCATCATGAAAATAAGTATAAATTAACCATAATCATCAAATGCGACAAAATAACTCACATAGCGATCCGGACACTTGTAGAAGATACGACCCTTGTTGGGACACTCCTTCCTCACCCGGTACTCCATCACAATCTTCTCCTCACACTTGCCGCATGCAATGAGAGGAAGGTCCGGCCTCAGTCGCTTTGTAACCCGATGAGAGGCCGAGGACCTAGAAGCAGTTGCCATCTACTCTCTATACTCATTTTTAATATAATATAATTTTCTCATTTTATAAACAAATAAAATTAAAAAAACTCTAAAATTCTCTATATCTCTAAAGCATGAAGTGTGCTATGCATGCTAGAAATGAAAGCTCAATACTAGTTTTGAATAACTACTTTAACCTTCCTTCATCCAAATACGCAAACTTTAAAGTGATTTTGAGCTTAAATGGCTTACAAATAAAAAAAAATCTACCATAAAAAACCACATATATCTAGTCCATAAAATGAAATAAGCTACAGATGAAACACGAGAGTATAAAGTTGGTAACCTTTAGAACCGATGGAGGAATGGAAGAAATCTTGTGATACATCGGTGATGAGGAAGAAGAGAGGCCGAGAACACTGAGCTCGAAGTGGCTCAGGCTCGGGGAGGAACAAGGGCTATATAGGAGGGTACCTTTAGTCCCGGTTGGAGATAGAAACCGGGACTAAAAGTCCCTTTCTAGTTCCGAACGGAGCCTCTAGCCGGGAGTAGACTTTTACTCCCGGTTGGAGGCACCAACCGGGAGTAAAAGTTAACCTTTAGTCCCGGTTGGTAGCTCCAACCAGGACTAAAGGTCCCCTGCAGCAAAAGCCTACCGCAGTAGCCGTTGGGCAGGGACCTTTAGTCCCGGTTGGAGCTACAAACCGGGACTAAAGGTCTCTCTACTCCCGGGCATAAGAAATACCGGGACTAAAGCCAAATTTCAAGTTGGGATCAAAGGTCGTTTATCTACTAGTGGTGGTTTCTGTGTCTGGTGCAAGGCTTCTGGTTATCTCTTGTACTTATGCCCAAGCGGAGGAAGCCGGAGTGTCAAGAGGATGCACCTGGACAGTAGCAAAATTAGTGAGAACAGACAGAGTGCAAGGCTTCTAGTTACCTCTCATACTTATGCCCGAGCAGAGGAAGCCAAAGTGTCAGGAGGATGCACATGGACGGCGGCGATGTTACTAGAAATGGATGCACAGAGTAATCATGGAGGAAGCCAGAGCATCGAGAGGATGCACATGGATGATGGTGAAGTTACCAAAAATAGACGGACAGAGTAATCATAGAGAATTACAATAAAAACTCTCGCACATCGACTACTCCCGTAATTGTCAAATGGAAGGAGGCAAAGTTACTAGAAATGGATGGACCAAGTAATTACGGAGGAAGCCAGAGCGTCGAGAGGATGCATATGGATGGCGGCGAAGTTACCGGTTATAGACAAACTGTTGTGCACTGAGTAATCACTGAGGAAGCCGGAGCGTCGGGAGTAATCAAGGAGGAAGCTGGAGCATCGAAAGGATATGCACATGGACGACCACAAAGTTACCGAAAACAGACGGACGAAGTAATCATGAAGGACGGATCGAGTAATCATGGAGGAAGCTGGAGCATCGGAAGGATATGCACATGGACGACAACAAAGTTAACGAAAATAGACGGACGACGAAGAAGCACACTGGCACATCGAGAGGATACACATGGACAGTGACAAAGTTACTAGAAATGGAAGGAAGGAGTAATCTTGGAGAATATGAAGACTAGGTAACTGCTGAGTTGATGACTCCCACTACTACAGGAATCAATTTGCGCATCGTGGCCAAAATGGGCTCCGTGGCGGGCACCTCTTTTGCCCGCCACGGTTAACCGGTGGCCGGCCAGCGAGGCCGGTCACCGAGGCGCCCGCTGCGGGAAAAGGGTTTACCGCGGCGGGCTACCTTACTTGCCCGCCGTAGGAAATTGTTATTTATCGCGGCGGGCGGTATGAATCGCCCACCGCGGTTAATACGATTTACCATGGTGGGCTATTTAAACTACCCGCCGCGGTAAAGAGTTGATTTACCGAGGCGGACGCTTTATCTTGCCTGCCGTGGTAAAGCCTGTACAAATACACAGCACCACCCCTTCGTCTTCTCCACGGGTCTTCCTCTCTCAAACTCATGGGGGGAGGCTTTGCCCTAAAATTTGAGGAAACTTTTGATTTGAGTTGAAGGGCTTGGATTTGAGGGAGGAGGACATGATAAGAGGTTCATAAAGGCTCTCCCTCTCTCCTTCCATCCTCTCTCTCTATTTCCATCACCTAGAGTTCTCTCTAGATCTAGATCTAGATCTAGATCAATTTTAATGGAAAAAATGATGTCATGTATTTCTTTAACTTTAGATTCATCATAGATGCATGCTTCATATTTCACATCGTCATTTCCTCTCTTTTTCATGATTTTGGACGTAAAAATCATCAATTTCTCCTAATTCTTCTTTATTTAATGTTGATTGTGACGGATAATGTTCGTAGGTATGATGGATAGGTCGGAATGGATGTACCTGATCGATAGAGTAAATGATCCGTGGTACCTCTTTGAATTAAGGAAGTTTATTGCTGCTGGTAAAGCTCACCGTGAGAGACTAAAGCGGATGACAACCATATGTCCATGTTCTCGTTGCAAGAACCTGAAAGCCCACCGAGACAGCGAGGTGCAAACTCATTTGATCATGTATGGTTTCGTTGAGGGCTACACAGTCTGGACATTTCACGGTGAAAGAGTTGGTGCGAGTGGCGGTGCATTTGGAGTGAGCTCTTCGACGACGATGACGACAGCACCACCGGTGAATAAAGATCCTTTAGGAGCTGCACCCGGCTCCTCATCATCTTCAGCAGCAGCTGCGCCAGCCGATAGTGACAACAGTTGTTGTGATTACTTCACGGTGGATGATCTAATGCAAGAAATGGCCGACGAAACCGGCAACGGTGGGGATGGTCAGGATACTGTGAGCCAACCCGAGGATGTGCAGCTTGTTGAAGATCTAGTCAAACACTTCGATGAAGACGACATTATGTTGGGTTGCCCAAAGTGGTTGGAGAATTTCAGAGAGTTGAAGCAGGCGACAGTTGATCCTCTCTATAAGGACGACGGCGATTGTCCAAAGGAGTGCACAGCGCTCCGTTTTAACCTCCATATGTTGATGTTGAAGGCTCGTCATGGTTGGTCTGACACTAGCTTCAATGAGTTGTTAAGCTACCTTGCCACCACGTACCCAACGGCTAACAAGGTGCCTGCCAATACTTATCGGGCCAAGAAGCTGATCCGGCCAGTGGCGATGAAGCTTAGAAAGTTTGATGCATGCCCTAACCACTGCATCCTATATCGGGGCAATGAGTATGAGAATTTGGCAAGTTGTCCGCACTGCGGCTTTAGTCGGTACAAGAAAAATGCTGGTTGTCGCGTGGATGCAGAAGACGAGGGAGGCTTGCGGGGTGGTCGGAAGAAGAACAAGAAGGGGGCAAAGAAGAGCAGTGCGGCCAAACAGATCTCGGCTCAGCAGGACGATGAAGAAGAGGGTTACACGCACAGGAAAAGTCCAGCGCTGTCGGTCCATAAAAGAAGCCTTCACAAGCAATGACCCAGATATGGTGTTGATGAGGTCACAGATGCTTCGCCAGGCTGGCGTGGCCGTGCCTCAAGTTCCACAAGGGCAGACACAAGGGCAGCCACTACCGATGATCGAGGATTGCCCAAGGCACCCCGTCGATGACATCTGGGAACCCATGCGCGTCCACCTCATGATCCCGTTCGGCAGGGTAAAAAAGTTGACCGTGGGTGAGGGTTACATGCACCCCAAAGAAGATATCAAAGATTTCAACCAATACCAGATCCCTGCCAACTATGCTGCCGTTATACTTACATGGTATGCGACCGAATACGAAGAATTTGAAATGGAATATCCAACTGTAGAAGGGGTAATGATCCTTGGAGCTGCCTTGGGTTCCGAAGTCCTGTGGAACAAGGACGACATAGAGATCATTCTCTCGACGCCGACTTCTACGCTGACGGCGACACCAGCATCACAACCATCCGTTGCCAGATCTTGTCCCCCTGATGATCCGGATCACAACAACAGTGATGACGAAGGCAATGGCGGGGATGACAAGGGAAGGAACTCACCCCGAGGCACAAGCCCTCACCCTTGTTCTCCTCCTCCAACAACAAGTCCACCTCCACCTCCCGACAGCCCGTCTAAGGGCATGAGCAAAGGACTGGGAGGCACAAGCCCTCACCCTCGTTCTCCTCCTCCAACAACAAGTCCACCTCCACCTCCCGACAGTCCGTCTAAGGGCATGAGCAAAGGACCGGGAGGCATGGAGGAACCGGGGGCAAAGACACCGCCTGCTGCCATTGCGAGCACAAGCCACTGTACTCCACCGCCGGCGAAGACTAAAGGCGACCAAGGGCAGCTCACACACTCACTTGAGTTTGAAAGGTATGGTAGCGGCGAGCATAATTTGCTAATAACTTTTCTTTGCCATAATATGGTACTAACATTTCTATCCCAGGTCGAGATCACCTTTCCATCTATTTCCTGAATCGGATGACTGCCCCGGCCATTACGAGCATGGGAAGTTCATGATAACCAAGGCCCAACTCGTCGACGAGGAAAGGTGGGAGACAAGGAGGTTTCATCTCTGGTACATGGAAGCGGCAAAAGCTGGCCTGCATGGTTTTGTAGTCAAGGTTGTGGCGGAGTACTTCCACTTGCCCGGCAACGATGTAGAACTCCCCATGGACTTCCACGACATGTACAGACTACTAAGGGAACAAGACCTTGACATCGCCCAAGTCACCTTGTTCTCTATGTAAGTGATGAATTGTGAGTTTCACATATCACCTGCCTTTGAATCGGTCAAGACTACTTATATATGCCACGATGGATTGTCCTTGCAGGTTGATGGCCTATATATCCAAGGAACTAAAACTTGATGTTATCTATCTATCTCCAATGCATATTGCTCAAAGAATCATCATTGGTTACCACCTAGATGACAATCATCCAACCATGAAAGACTTGACCAAGCTGACGAGAGAGAGAGCGACAGAAGAAAAACCGATGGACAATGAGAAGTTGAACATTTCAAGGTACATACTAGGAGCAATGAAGAAGATCGGGGGACATGGGTGTATCCTAGGTGCCTACCACTTTGGGTAAGTCGAAGACATGCCTCAGAGAGATAAGTGGGTAGCTAGCTAGAATTATTATTTCTCGTCAGAATCTGTATTTTGTTTCAATGGCGCGAGCCAAGGCCTCGAGGGTCACTAGGTTGCATTTATCATCTACCCTCGGGATGGCGGGGCCTGCGTATTTGATTCGATTGATGAGTGCCAAACTTAAAAGGGTACAAGGCCTTTGAAGATTGCCTCAAAGTGTAAGTGACTGAACTGTCTTCTCATATGCGTTCTAATGCCCTGCCTAATACTAGTACATTTCGTATAGCGCTTATAAGGAGTACGTGAAGGATCCTGAATGCTATGATCGAAGAACAGAGAATTTTAAGGCTAAGCATAAGAACCACATCAAAATCAGACGCAACTTTCCGGTAAGTATTTGAAAGGTTTAATTGTGCTTTCCGTTCATATGCGTTCTAATGCCTGTGTTGTAATGCTTGTGTATTGATCATGCAGTGTGCCAAACAACCGGTAGGATGACAAACCTGTGGCTTCTACGCCTGTGAGTTTCTGAGGGTGTGCAAGCAGTACAACAACAGTTGGAGGGTGCTCAAGAATGGATTGAACTGGTCGAGAGACGTGCAGAGCATCCAACACAACTTCAAGCAGACAAAGGCGGACATATGTAAGTTTGTCTTAAACAAATGCGTGCTTGAAGGGGGCACGTTCTTCAATGAGAACAGCCCGCTAGCGATTTTACGGGAGTACGAGAGGCTGAGGAAATGGCCCACGATGATGCGTCTGCAGGATTACACCTTAGCGCATGTATAACGACTTTAATATGTAAATGTAATGAATTAACGATGACAAGAACGACTAAGTGAATGTATATATATGTATATTATCTCATGCGTAATGCCTGCATACTTTTTAAGAGTAATATGTGAAATCTGGATGTGATTTGAATTTGAATTTGAATTTATATGCCTGCTGTATTTTTTTAATCCAAGAAATAATTTACGGAGGCGGGCAAATAATAATGCCCGCCACAGCTAATGAACATAACCACGGCGGGCCACAAAAGTTGTCCGCCGCGGTAAAATAATTTACCGCGGCGGGCGGTGTAACGTGCCCGCCGTGGTAAAAGTATATTTACCGCAGCGGGCACGTTACACCGCCCGCCGCGGTAAATCGGTTAACCGCGGCTGGCAAAGCCGCCCGCCGCGGTTAAGCCACGATTTACCGTGGCCTCTAGGCCGCGGCGGACGGCTTTGCCCGCTGCGGGAAACCGAAAACGCCCGTCTCCAGTAAAGTTTGTGTAGTAGTGTCCATCAACCAAGCTCAAGTGGAAAAACCAAGGCCCGACTCGCACCGCATCATGTTGTGGAGCGGTGCGGCACAAGATCGTGCATGTCACATGCTCACGCTCACTACTCCTCGGAGGTGGCGGATGCATGTGGCACGTCCTTAGTCTCTCTCAACTACTCAATAGGAGCACACATAGTCCACCTATTTAAGTTAAGTCAACGTTTAGTCAAAATTCCATATAGAACTAAAACTATATAATTGCACCTTAGCATTTAATATGTGCCTAAGGATTTATTTGACTTAATTGAGTTAAAATTGGTCAAAGACCAAATTAAATCCAACACACTAAACATATATTGGGCAAGAGGGTTTATGGATTGGTTCAACATCCTCTATGAGGATCCTTGTATGCCTAGCGAACTTGGCATTTGTAAGGCACAAATCCAACATTGTGTTGTGGACAGCCGGCTACAAAGTGGCGCACTGATCCAAGGGAATGATTATTGAAGAGTTCAAGTATCACAAGCTTGGATACACATACACATTGACATGGTGGCATTTTGTATTAACAAAAGGGACTAGCTAGTGGTTTTTTTTTTGAGAACCAGACTAGTGGCTAATGAAGTGTGACAAAAACGACGGTAGGTGCATGGACCTGACCATGACCAACAATAACTATCCCGATTTCTCACGGTTCAGTAGGCAGGTCACTTCTTTTTTTGAGCAAATATAGGCAGATCACTTCTTTTTAAATTTATAGAGAACACACACAGAAAAGAACAAGATATAGAACAAATTAAAATAGCCTCCATTCGAGCTAAAGATGATTGAAATGTGAAAGAGAGCCTACAGCCAAAGCCTCCTCAAAAAACTGAGATAGGCCACTTTCTTTTATTGTTCATTTTGGAACACCCTTGTTAATTATTAGCCATGCCTTATGCGGCGGTCTGCCACCGATATTTTTTTTTAAGTTGAATACCCTGCCATTCCACCAACCATTTGCTATTTTCCATGGATAAGTGTTTATTTCCATTGAAATAAAGAAGTGTGCCTTCCATTCAGTCTCGGTCCAAAGACCAAGTTTTTGAAAAGAAGCTTTTTAGAGAGGGTTTTGCAAGATGTTCGGACATGAGATATTTCATTGTATATGTTGGATTAGTCCCACCTTGGTTATTGGGAGAGAGTTGACCTGACTCTTAATGTGTGTGCGTGTTGATGTAGATGGAACCCAATAAACGAGTCTCTGGGTGCAGTTTCCTTAACGGAACCACGTTTAAAAATTCTAGGGACGGTTCAAGAGCTACAGTGCTCTCTGCTATAGTTACAAGGGCTTTCTTATGTCATCCGCCTCTATTAGAAACATGAACCATTGTAAAAAAAAAGATTTCTATAGTAGTGACGCTTGATGATTTTTTTCTACTATAACACATTTCATTTTTATGGAAGAATAAAATAAAAAAAGAATCACGCTTGGCTTGTAACTTCAATTCCCCTACTGTTTTTTTTTCTAAAAGTTGCTGACTTTTCGGTCAAAAAGAATGGTAACAAATCACATGCAGAGATACCTGTGGTGTGGTGGTCTAAGGGCAAAACCAACGCTGACAGCAGTAATGTTAGCCTCATTTCAAAAGACGTGCTCCATCTAGACTTGTGTAGATTGGGACTTCAATTTTTATAACGAAGGCTGCAGTTTCCTACTCTCTTCTGACACCATCTCTATTCTCTCTCACCTCACATGTCGTTTTCAAGAAAACGCTTTTACAGTCTATCAGCCATTTACGTCCGTCATCCATCTCCTTTTCAGCAGAGGCTGTAGCTTTTTCTGACGAGGCGATAGTCTCCTCTGCAAGCTGTTCTAACAGACTGCGAGGCATCTATCTGCCTACCTCTCTCTTCCAAACGGCATCCGATCCTACATATCCCTGCGAAGCTGCTGTACACGGTGGAGCGTTGGGCACATGATTTGCAGTGATGGATGAAAGTTTTTTCTTTTTTTTTCTTTAATTGGAAAGACGCAAGAGTTGTAGAGCGATGCCGGCAAGCGGCAAAATGCAGTGACTAGTTATATTTATATCACACGCTAATTAATGACGATATCCGTGCGGCGTCAGGACTGTTACGTCACTCGGGTAGCGTCAGCGGCATGACTAAGAAGCTCCCAATACTTTATTGTTTTCTTCAAAAAGAAATTTGAAGCCCATATGTACGTGTCTCGTGCCGGTCGGTTATTTAGCTGTGTCACGTTTTGTGGAATGGGGAAGTATGTGGGAAATTATTATCAGTTGCCTTTGAGCACAAATGGGCTTTTGATGCTTTCTTATTATTCAGTTCAGGTGACGCTAGCATGGCGGCACAAATGGAAATTATTACCACAGCTAGCATGGTGGCACTAGCTATTATATTATTATTATTCAGTTTTTTTTTTACAACAAACAACTTTATAATTAGCAGCAACCCGCGCTGCAAGTATTGTTACACCAGTTAAGCCTACAGATTGTAGTGCTTGTAGAACATTGCAATGAGGCATATGATGCTCTAAAGAACAGGAGAATTCCAGATCAGAGTTCTGGAAAGTGGAATGTTGCACAGCTTGGCGGGCCAGAGCGTCGACCATGGTGTTGAGGCACCTGTGGACCTTGATGATGTTGGATGAACTGCTTCTTGTGAAGTTGGCGAAGGTTTGTGTGTAATACTTGATTCTCCAGTCAGGCGGATTGGAGATATCATTCTTGTTGAGGAAGTGAACTAACTGTTCATAGTCCGATAAGAAGTTAACACCTGAAAGGTTGAGGTTGTGACCGACTGCAGAGGCAAGGACGAGACTAGCAGCCTCCGCCATGATCACTGAGGAGCAATCATCAAGCATGGCTTTGACGTAGATCGCCTGGGGTGTCTGTTCCTGAAAATTGAGGATGAATACACCCAATCCAGCCGGTCTAGGATTAGAATTTTGTTGGTCTGGCTCGATGGATGCATCCACATAGCATCTTGTACCATGAAGCAGGGCCGGTATAGTAATCACGTGGCTGTGCATCATTTGTGCCTGCTGTGTTGCAAGAGGCATACTTTGCCTACCTGGGCGAGTGGGCGACGTTGTGGTTGTGTCTGTAGTTTGGGGTGACGGTTGAACGGCGGCATCGGGTCCTGCAATTGAAATCAGCGTACCTTGCAGCATGTGAGGAGACTGTTGCGGTGACAGAGTATCATCTGAGGCTATAGTAGCTGAAGTGATAGCCTGCGGGAGTCATGCTTGGGTGTTGGTTTTAATGTGGGCAGCAACATTAGTATTTACCTGCATAGGAGTCCATGTATGCCTTCGGAAGTGATTGTCATTCCTAGCTTTCCAAATGTACCACAGGGTGAAAAGTATTTTATGAAAAAAGAGCATCAGAGGTGGAATTTGAAATGAAGCTCTGTAGGATCAGTTGGACTCCATCATTTTCGTGAGGAAGATTGTCAGTTCTTATTGAGGGAGTGAAGGAGAACCATACCGCCCGAGGAAGATCACAGTGGAAGGACAGGTGTGCATCATCTTTCACAGCCCCACAGGCGGAGCAGTGATTGTCTATGTGGGTTGAATACCTGGCAGCTCTCTCTGCAGTGGCGAGAGCTTGACGGATCAACCTCCAAGTGAATGCTTTGATGATGGGTGGTAGATCTCTGCTTTTCCACGCTCGCGTCAGGATGTGATTAGCTTGGGGAAGAATGCTCCTAGAGCCCTGTTGTGGGAGTTGAATTGAGTTTTGGGCGGAGAGGTGCTCGTAGATCTCCTTGGTGGTGCAGATGCCGTTCTTGGAAGGTTTCCAACGGACAATGTCCTGCTGATCATTGGGAACTGGCTGAACAGAGGTGATGGCCTACACAGCCTAACCGTCAAAAGTGTTAGTCAGAAGTTGCATGTTCTAGGAACGAGTGTGCGGAGTCCACAGGTCAGAGACCGTGGCTAGAAGTGGTGACCGGCAGCAGCAAATGGTCGTGGATGGAGTTCTAGACCGGGCACCAAGGGGACGACCAGACCGAAGTGTTGCCTGCATGGATCTGGTAGATAGTATTGTTGCACAAATCCTTTTTGACTTGCATGATGGAGGACCAGAAAATGGACCTAGGTCCTGCATGATTAGCATTCCAGAAGAAGGTGTTAGGGAAATATTTTACTTTAAGAACAGCAGTAAGTAAAGGGTTCTTATTTTTAACAATGTCATAAAGCAGCATCGGTAATGAGGCTCCTGTTGACAGTGTGAAGATCTCTGATGCTGAGCCCACCGTTGTCTTTGCTTTGGCAGATGTCATCCCAAGACCTGAAGTGTATGGGCGAGGTGGGGTTATCCTCCTAAACGCCAGCCCACCAGAATCTTCATATGATGGCATTAATTCTTTCCACAAAAGTCCCGGAGAAAAGAACAGTAGACATGTAATAGATAGGAATGGAAGATAGAACAGACTGGATATAGGTGAGTCTGCCTACGTGGTTGAGCTTGTTGGCTTTGACTGTGGTTAATTTGGCTCTGAACTTGTTGATGATGAAGTCATAAGCCCTGTTCCTGTCATTGTGGTTGAATATGATGGGGTGACCCAGATGCAAGGTGTTAGGGAGAAGATCAGGGACAGGGAAAATTTCCTTGATCTGAGCTTTGGTGTGGCTGTCAACATTTTTATTGAAGAGGATAGAGGATTTGTGGAGGTTGGGAATTTGACCAGAAGAGTTGCAGAAGTCATTCAAGACTCATCTGATGGTAGAGGCTTCTTGCAAAGTGGCAGTGCCACAAAGGATCAAATCGTCAGCAAAGAGCAGGGAGTGGATTGGGGGATAGTCAGGTCCCAACTTGATATCCGACAGATTTGCTTGATGGAGTTCATGCTGAAGGCAAATGGAGAGTTCATTAATGGCCACCACAAAAAGGTCTCTCATATCAATCTTAATTGGTGTTTATTTGTGTCTTTTTGAAGTTGGGACTTGATTGAGAAAATGCAGCGCGAAGGAACTTTGAAGATCTGCTGAAATATGGTGATCGGACGTTGCACTGGACTTCCAGCGTCCAGTTAGTTCACAGGAGGTGAACAGATGGTACACAGGAGTGATCGGACGCTGAACAGTGCTTCTCCTGCGTCCGGTGTGTAGATGGCCCAGCATCCGTTCAAACGAAGAAGAAAATGTCAGGACCGACAGGACTCTGTGTGCATCCGATCACGTGTGACTGGATGCGTCCAGTCATGACTTAAGGAGTTTTGGACCTCTCTGTTGTCGACCGGACTCCGGGTGGCAGCGTCCGGTCGTTGCCACCGATGCGTCCGGTTAGTTGAATCCGAGTGGATCTAACTCCTTATCTTCTCTGTCTCATGGGGCCCACCTTATATCGTGCTTCATAGGGCCGCGCCTAGGTCACCCACGCCGCCTATTCCTCCATCGGCCATACCTGCCTCACGCCGCCGCTTGCTCTAGCCGCGCCCGCACTGCCTCCCTGCGCCGCGCCGACGCGCCATCGCGCACTGCCTCACTGCGACCGCGCACCCCGCGCACCAGCGCCGTCGCCTGAGCCTCGTTCACCATGCCTACACCGCGCCTGCTCCTCCACAGTCTCGTCATGCCCGCGCCGCGCCTGCGCCGCCACTGCCTCGCCAGCATCCACGCCCGCGTCTGTCTCGCTCCATCGCGCCACTACGTCTACCTCGCATCACCGCGCCACCACACCAGCCTTTGCCTTCGCGCCTGCATCCGCACTGCCTCACCAAACCCTAACCCTAGCCTTACATTGCCGATTTCGATGGTGCCCCATGATCCTTTCCTTTGCTTATTGGTCGCCGGTTCGTCAGATTTCATCAGGTAGCAAGCCATCGCTTTCAAATTCTTACCTACTGCTTGCTCCTTAGGGTTTCGTACCTCTAGATGAATATAGTGATTACTTATATTTCCTATCTATTCCATCGTGCAGCGAGTCGGTGCTCTTGTGGTCGATTTGGCAGTTGTCAGTAAACTCGGGGCCAAGCCCGCGAGTACGGATCGAGGCCAAGGCTCGCAAGTGTCAGTCGGAAGTTGCCTCTTGTCAGTGGCAGTGATTCTCATCCGCTTCAGCAATGGCACATTGCAAGAATGCTGGAGGTGGTCCCGGCGATGAGGATCCAAGGCCTTCGCCTCGCTTGACTGCTCAGGAAAAAGGAAAGGCAAAAAAGACTACAACAAAGAAGCGGAAGTTCGCTGATGTGGAGACAGAGAGAACAGCAGCAGTGGCAGCCGCCGTAGAGCAAGCGGAGAGAGGTGGATCTAGGAGTGGGGTTCGCATAGGCGATCAGTTGTCCGTAGCTCAGAGGGCCGCCATCGAGAGGATTGAGACTCTTCATGGTAGTCCACCTAGGACTGTCATGCTAGGAGGACGGCGTGTCTCTTTTAGAGGAGTGTCAGCCTCAGGGGGAGACTGAGCAGCAGACATAGTCAACAGAGCAGAGAGAGGGTACTCAGTAGGGAGAGTAGATTGAGGAGACAGAGTAGGCATCACAGCCACAGCTTCGATGCTCTGGTCATACACGCACTCAGGTGTCACCGAGGCCTAAGACACATAGGAGGGGCTCTCGTCCACCTCCTAGACCATAGGGTCCACCTCTGGTTGTTCACCTTGACCTGAGGGTAGCCACAGCCAGATAGGTGCAGCAGTAAATCCTCTATTCGGCACGCTCCCAAGCACTGGTACCTAGGAATATGGTTCGACAAGGTCTCCTAGTTAACTCCAGATGGGTAGCAAAATAGGAGAGCCCAGGTTATAGGTCATCACAGAATGACAAAGCTCGCTATCTTTGAGGACGGCAACCTTGCCATCTTCAACCAAGCCCCAAATCGGTGGTTTGGTCGACCCATGCTAGTATAATGACCAAGAACTCTACGGCCGTGCTTACGGACAATGGAAACCTTGTCTTAAGGGACACAAACCAACCCTCCAACATCTTATGGCGAGCTTTGATTACCCTACGGATATCATGCCCCTTGGTGCAAAGTTTGGCATAGACAAGACCACCGATCCGAACCGACGTGTTGTTTCCAAGAGGAGCATGATTGACCCATCTCCGACCGCTATTGTCGTGAATTAGATCCCACTGGTGCTCCCAATTTGTCTTCAAACTATGTAACACGTCCATAGTGTATTGGTCTCTTGGGGAATTGAACGGCCAATACTTCAACGCAATGCTCGAAATGTCGGCGCACTCTGTTTGACTACAAGTTTATCAACAACGACAAAGAGGAGTACTTCCAATCCATATTGCTAGAGAAAGACTTAATATCTATTAGTACTTTGGACATATCTAGTCATAACAAGATGCTCATATGGCTTGAGGACAAGCAAGAATGGACAACAATATACACCCAACCTAAAGATTTATGGGATATATATGCTACTTGTGGACCATTCACTATTTGCAACAACAATGCACCTTCACCATGCGATTGCATGAGGGGATTCTCGATAAGGTCACCCGAGGACTGGGAGCAAGAGGATCATACCGGTGGTTGCACAAGAAATACACCATTGGATTGCAGCACCGGGAACCATAGTGGAGCTAAAACGATAGATAAGTTCTACCCATTGCCTTATGCAACACGCCTACAAAAGGTGACATTATTGGTTCTGTTGAGAGCACAGAACAATGCGAACAAGCATGCCTGGATAACTGCTCTTGCTCTGCATATGCCTATTCTAGTGGTGAAAGATGCTCCCTATGGTATGACGACTTGTTAAACATAAGAAGCTATACCAATGGAACCACCGATGATGGGGGAATTATGTACCTTCGCATTGCTGCCAAAGATGCATATAATTGGAGAAATAGTAAGAGATCAAAAGGAAAGATCATTGGGGCTATCATCGCTGCAAGTGTTGTAGTTCTGAGTATGTTATCAACTTTTTTCATGTGGATGACCTTGAGGGAACGATCTTTTCGCATATTGAATGATGTTCAAGGTGGAAATGGAATTATTGCTTTTAGGTACATTGATCTTCAAAATGCAACTAAAAATTTATTTGAGAGAATAGGGAGTGGTGGTTTTGGATCTATGTTCAAAGGGCTTTTAACTGACTCGACAGCTGTTGTAGTGAAGAGGCTTGCTTGATGGTGTCCGTCAAGGAGAGAAGCAATTTAGAGCTGAAGTGAGTTCCATAGGAATCATCCAACACATCAATTTGATCAAGTGGCTTCTGTTGTGAAAGGGATAGTAGGCTGCGTGTATATGAGCACATGCCAAATTGTTCCCTTGATGCACATATTTTTGATAGCCAAACAACGGTCCTAAATTGGAGTACCCGTTACTAGATTGCTCTTGGAGTAGCAAGACGGTTGGTGTATTTGCATGAGAGTAGCAGAGATTGCATCATTGAAAGGTCCTAATATGGCTAGGGGGGGGGTGAATAGCCTATTTAAAAATCTACAAATCAACTAGAGCAATTTAATTAGTATAACAAATAGCGAAATGCAAACTTGCTCTAGCTCTACAAGGGTTGCAAGCCACCTATCTAATAATTCTAGTTGCAATGATTACTAGGCACACAACTTGCCATGTTACTACTCACTAAGAGCTCTCAATCTTGCTACTCTAAAGATCTCCACTAGATGAATTTAAAATAACAAAGCAAGCTCTCAATTCTAATTACACTAAAGAGCTTGCTACAACTAGTTTGCAAGAATATAAATGAGTGAGTAGGGTGATTATACCGTCGTGTAGAGGAGTGAACCAATCACAATATGAATACTAAATCAATCATCAGGAGAATACCAAAGGGCAAGAGACAACCAATTTTTCTTCCGAGGTTCACGTGCTTGCCGGCACGCTAGTCCCCATTGTGTCGACTAACACTTGGTGGTTCGGCGGCTAAGAGGTGTTGCAGAACCTCGTCCACACAATAGGACACCGCAAGAACTGACCCACAAGTGAGGTAACTCAATGACACGAGCAATCCACTAGAGTTACCTTTCGGCGCTCCGCTGGGGAAGGCACAAGACCCCTCACAATCACCACGATCGGAGCCAGAGACAATCATCAACCTCTGCTCAACGATCCTCGCTGCTCCAAGTCATCTAGGTGGTGGCAACCACCAAGAGAAACAAGTGAAACCCGCAGCGAAATACGAACACCAAGTGCATCTAGATGCAATCACTCAAGCAATGCACTTGGATTCTCTCCCAATCTCACAATGATGATGAATCAATGATGGAGACGAGTGGGAGGGCTTTGGCTAAGCTCACAAGGTTGCTATGTTAACGCAAATGGCCAAGAGAGTGAGCTTGAGCCGGCCATGGGGCTTAAATAGAAGCTCCCATGAAATAGAGCCGTTGTACCCCTTTACTGGGCACAACACGGGGTGACCGGACGCTCCGGTCATATCGACCGGACACAGGACCGCAGTGTCCGGTCGCCCGATGCTTGCCACGTGTCATCGGCTTCAAACGACGATCGCCCGATCTCAACGATCAAGTGATGACCAGACGCGTCAGTTAGAAAGTGACCAGACATAGGACCCCAGCGTCCAGTTGTTTTCACTAAGGTTCCAAACGCCAAATTTCACGACCGGACGCGTCCGGTCATGCTCGACCGGACTCACCCGGCGTCCGGTCACTCAACGTTTCCTCTGTGCGTCTCACGTCAGCGGACGTCAACACTGACCGGACATAGACCATGAGCGTCCGGTTGGGTTTATTATCGCTTAGCGTTCGGTCACAAGACCGAGACCGTAGGCTTATTATTCATCATCGACCGGACTCTGAACCGGCGTCCGGTCATCAGACCACCTGGCGTCCGGTCACTCTGTGAACCCCTGTCTTTTCTGTATAGGGCGCCGGTGAAGTTTCTAACCCTTGCTCAAATGTGCCAACCACCAAGTGTATCACCTTATGCATATGTGTTAGCATATTTTCACAAGCATTTTCAAGGGTGTTAGCACTCCACTAGATCCTAAATGCATATGCAATGAGTTAGAGCATCTTGTGGCACTTTGATAACCGCATTTTAATACAAGTTTCACCCCTCTTAATAGTACGGCTATCTAACCTAAATGTGATCACACTCGCTAAGTGTCTTGATCACCGAAACAAAATGGCTCCTACTATTTATACCTTTGCCTTGAGCCTTTTGTTTTTCTCTTTCTTCTTTTCAAGTTCAAGTATTTGATCATCACCATCTTTATGATCTTCGCCATTGCATCATCACTTGGAGTAGTGCTACCTATCTCAAAATCACTTTGATAAACTAGGTTAGCACTTAGGGTTTCATCAATTAACCAAAATCAAACTAGAGCTTTCAATCATACACTATGATATTAAACCAGAGAACATACTTCTTGATGCATCATTCATACCTAAAATCACAGACTTTGGGATGGCATAATTTTTAGGAAGGGAATTCAGCAGGGTTATAACTACTATGAGAGGAACTGCAGGGTATCTCGCACTTGAATGGATCAGTGGAGTGGCAATTACATCAAAAGTGGATGTCTATAGCTACGGGATGTTGCTGATTGACATTATATCAGGAAGGAGAAAGAGAAACACATGTAAAGAAAATACTAGTGATGATGTCCATGTTGCATGTTTCCCAGTGGAGGTTGCAAGTAAACTCCTGAATGGAGATATTGGGAGTTTGTTGAATGTCTAGTTATCTGGTCATGCTAACTTGGATGAGGCTAAGAGAGTCTGCAAGGTGGCTTGCTGGTGTATGTAGGAAGAGGACTCAGATCGGCCAACCATGGGTGAAGTAGTACAAATTCTTGAGGGTTTGTTGGAAATTGATATACCACCAATGCCAAGATTTCTTCAAGCTATCATAGGAAGGTCACACTAGATATGCTCATAGAGCACCTAGTCCTTTATGAAGGCAAGGGTTACCTCATGTATGGTTAAAATAAGCTTTTGTGCTCGATGAAAAGCTTCTGAGGCTTTATGTGATGTAGTAATATATGCAAAGCAAGACTCAGCAAGCAAATAATTTAAGTACAAGTTCAGCAGCGTTTACACTATAATTGTGATGATGCATATACTTCTAGCTCGGACGAAGAGGACAAGGAGGTAGGAATTCATAAAAGGTAATAAGAGTTCTTAATTTCACAGGAGCCAGGAGCTAGGCTAACATTCCAACAAAGGCTAATGGAAACGAGATGCAATGGGCAACATCTTTAGACATCAGAGCTGAAATTCGTCTATAAGAAGAACTAAAATCATAGATTCCATTACAGTCGACAAATCTAGCTATGGAACATGGAAGCAAAGTGAAGTCAGAAGTCTTCTGCATTTTTGTTTACCTGTTATCTATGGCCTCAGTAGTCAATAGTTAGTACACGACCAAACCCCGCCCCTCTGTCGTCTTCTTCCTGTTTCCTCAGCTGCAACCTCAGGGTTCGCTGGATGGGAGCGCAGCCTCCCGTCGGCAACAGCAATGTGCCAAACATACCTCTCTTATGCCGGCGCGGCGGGCACACATCAGACGGCACCGCTATTCGGCGGACGTTCACCAGATTCTTGTATGGCGAACGATTGGACAGCTCCCACTAGATTTCATTTCTAAGAAAAAAAATTAGATCCATTTATTTCCCCTTTTGGCATGCAACATTTGATTTCTGTCTGTTTGCACGCGCCCGGATGTGTGCTGGTCTCGAGCGGAACGCTCTTTTTCTCTTTGGCTGCTGATGCCATATGACATAACCCTAAAAAAATAAAACATTTATTTGAAAATGCTATAACTTCTGAACGATGTATCAATTTTTAATTCCATCTGCACCGGTGTGTTCTACGTGACGAGACGAACAAAACTAGAATCCACTTACATATGTTTCAAAGATTTTTTTTCTAGTAGCAATTTATGTATATTAACTTATAATATATAACTTATACATAAAAGTTATGAAATCTAACTTATATATAAAAGTTATTAAACAAAATGAACGAATTAACTTATAACTTGTGCTAAAAACTTGGAAACACAAAGAAATAAATTAACTTATAACTTATGCTAAAACTTGGAAACACAAAAGTTATGAAAACACAACTTATATACTAAAGTTATAAAAACACAACTTATATTCATAAGTTGGTCTACAATTTATGTAGGTAAGTTATTCTATACAACTTGCCAACGCTGCCCAATAAGTTCTGATAAAAAGTTGTGCTAATAAGTTCTGCTCTACAAAATGTTATATTTGTAAATGTTGTGATATATAAGTTATGACAATAAGTTATGCATAAAAGTTATACGTATAACTTAGAAACTTTCGAAAAAAAGAAAAGTTATGTGTATGCTCGTAAAAAAGAGAAAAGTTATGTGTATAACTTGCTTGTACTCCCTTCGTTCAAAAAAAAATATGCAATTCTAACACAGTGTCATGGTTTAGTATCTCAAGTTTAATTAATTTTAGATAAAAAATTATCAATATTTATGATATCAAATAAATACTATTAGATTAATTACGAAATGTATTTTCTTAATAAATTAATTTGGAGTCATAAATGTAAATAGTATTTATTAGAAATTTGGTCAAACATAAACTACTTTTGTCGGCACTCGTTATTGCATGTTTTCTTGGACAGATGGAGTATAACTTAGATATATAACTTAGTGAATAACTCAGATGTAAAGTTGGACATATAAGTTATATTCAATAACTTAGATGTATAAAGATATATAACTTGATGAATGACTCAGATGTAAAGTTGGACATATAAGTTATATTCAATAACTTAGATGTATAAATTAACATCATAATGTATTAGCAGAAATGTGAAACTGTGTACGAAATAACTTATATAAAAAATAAAAAGGTAAAAGAAAAAAGTAAAAAATAAAAAATAAAAAAGGAGAAAGATGGACGCACCTACAGTTAACATGCTAGCGCGTGTCCGACTCGAAACGTGCCAACTCTACGTAATTGAATCAGGCAAGGGAAAACCGTAGACTGGAAAGCCTCCATACGGCTGACGCACGTAGGATCGTTCGCTGGACTGAGAACGAATGAACGTTCGTGAAAATGGAATTGGGCGCATCGGACCGGCAGACGCTACTCAGCCTTCAGCGCATGCACTGGCATGGCTACCCGCCTCCTCGTCCACGCCGGCATGGCGCGCTAATCGGCTAACGGCGGCGCATCTCGCGCGCTGTGCGCCTGCCGGCTGGGTTCGTCTTGCCGTATCGCCTCTGGCCCTCTTCTCCGCCCCGTCGATTAGCAGGGGCTCGCGCAGCTCCGGTTCGTGTCACTGGCCCGCCGCTGGCCAGGAAATATGGGCTGCGACAAATTGTAAACGCTTGGCCCACGGGCCCAAATAACGGCTCGTCGGTTTCTATTTGACAGTCCAAGCGTTGGCTCGGTTCTTCCTGGGTTTATCAGAGACGACGGCAAACCAAACAAGTTAGACATGGCAAACGGACGGCCAGCGATTTGTGGGGATTTTTTTGACAAAATTAAGGTATAGTGAGCGTCACACCTCGGCCATACCAGAAGGTCCGCCCTATGACAAGAACATGCTAAAAACGATCTAACATGAACTTAAGATTAGTCTAGGTATTAGAACAATCATAATAGATGAAAACATAATTAGAAGCATATATATTTTTAATCAACTCATGAACATGATCAACTTTCTATAATAAAAAAGGTATCATAATATCTCCACCATGGTCATACCTTAGACTCTAGTGTGAGGCTTCTTCACAGGGTGCTCACATTAGCCAAGAACTAGAACTAGAGCTTCTAGTTTCTAGATAACTTTCCTGACCTTGGCGCTAAGCCTCACGGCGCCGATCTATGCCACATAGGGACCACGCTGTAATCTGATCGCTCGCAAAGGTCGGAGCTAAATCCTTTGGCACCGAGACGTTCAACCTCGACGCCAAATGTCATGGCGCCTACCCTGATGTCTAAATTCAGAATAAGGTCGTTCAAAGGTACACATGTGATTTTTTTTTAAATGGCCAAAATGTGAAAAAGTAAGGAGTAGTTCCACCCACTTGTTCGCATGTCCTCACTACCTACTCATCTAGAGTTTGGAGTTTGTGAGCTCGACCACTGGTGTCGCCTGCGCCCTCGCTTGCGCTATGAATGGCCAGCCCTCACCAATTCCCCATTGGTGTCTGTGTTCTTGGAAGGTGATGGTGCGGTAACGTGCATCACAGTGACATTGCTAATACTAGCTTGACTTCTATTGTCCTCCTTCCAGCGCGTCGTTTTAGTTGAACTGCCATGTCGCCTGTGCCGAGGTGACTCACACATCCTCTCCCCTCCCCTTTAGGTCTACTTTGGAAGAAGGGAGTGCAAAACCCAGAAATGAAAAGCTCCCTATGAAA
This sequence comes from Miscanthus lutarioriparius, assembly GCA_904845875.1. NCBI lineage: Eukaryota > Viridiplantae > Streptophyta > Magnoliopsida > Poales > Poaceae > Miscanthus > Miscanthus lutarioriparius. The sequence goes on along the minus strand of CAJGYO010000016.1, from coordinate 18,440,184 downwards.
AACTAAGATGTTAACTAAAATGGAAATCTGTTTGATAGGAAAAATAGTTGGGTGCACAACGTCAAAGATAAACCTGCTCCTCACTGTCCAAATGTATAACAACTTCTATGAAGAAAGATCCCTGTAGTTGCCTTCGAAAGTCTTAAAAAATTTGCTGAGATCTGATTCCTGAACGCTGCTGACTTGCTGTCAACAAGAATGGTAAAATCACTTTGCAGATCTAGCTAGTTGAAGTAAGCAGGTGTTTTTTTTTTCAAACTCCCTGTGGTGTTTCACGTGGTTTCCAGCGCGATCGATGCAAGAGTCTTTTTCTTTTTGTCTATTTAAACATTATTACTAGGACTGATGCAGAAGTTGTTGAGCGAGTAGTCATAATGATAACTCATAATCCATATGTCGGATACCAGAAAAAGGGGTACCCTAAGCGACAACCGAAAAAATTGCTTAGACCTTGCAAATATCAAAGCCCAAGGACAACTACGGGGTCTCGGCCGGTTCTCCGATTCGCCCGAGGCCCGCGCCGCAAAAGCCTCGGACGAAAAACCAACTCTTCGCCTCGCCGAGGCCCCCTCGCCCGAGGCCCTTCCCCGCAAGGCCTTGGACAGGTTACCGATTCTCCGATTCGCCCGAGGCCCCGCGCATAAAGCCTCAGACGAAGTACCGATTCTCCGACTCGCTCGAGGCCGGCTCGGCAACAACCTCGTCGCCTCCGTCCCGACCGACTTCTCTGACAAAACATCACGTCCAATTAACACGTCCAACCACTCCCATAACGTCACCGTGACGTCGGCTAGAAGACAAAATGAGTGGGACGACGGACGGGAGACAGGATCTGGGCAAGGGTTACCGCCATCGTGCTCGCATTTGTGCCCATAATCGATGCCCGTCATCGCATCTGTGCTACCTAACTCTTGCTCAGGAACAACGTGGCGTGGGGAGTTAAATCCGGGTCACTATAGCCTCGGAATAAGTGTATAGGACCAACTGCTCCCTCCAAGCCTCGGCAATCCACTTCAGGGTCTCGGTAGCCTCGGGATTCGCGCCCGCCGAGCCCCCCACGATGGCTCGGCCTCGACACCAACTGAGCCTCAGATTTTTACACTGTCAACACACAGCGACCGGCACGTCGTTAGCCATGCCCTGCGCCAAGCTATCACTGGAGCGCCCACGTCACATAAGATCGGGTGTGACCGGCGCGCTGCTCCAGTGCATCAAGGACAAGACCGCACCGTTGACCATGCCGCCGCAGTAGTAAGCTACAGGGCTCAGACACGCCACCTCCGCTTACAAGACGCTGCATAGCAAACACATGTATCACCCCTGTCCCCCCTTCAACTATAAAAGGAGAGACCGGGGCCGTTTCTAGGGACAGGAAGATAGACGAACTCACGCATAGACTCACATAGATTCAGACACACACGCTCCCCTGTTGCCTGAGAGCAACGTCTCAAGCAGCCCACACCGCTCCACGCAGAGACCTGGGACTAGCTCCCTCTCTCGCCCAGCTTGTAACCCCCTACTACCAGCACTTCGATGCAAGGAATACAAGATCGATCTCTCAGACTGGACGTAGGGCACCAATTGCCTGAACCAGTATAAACCTTGTGTCTCTTTGCATCATCATCCGAGATTAGAGGCACATAGTTTAAATTCACTAGTTGGTTGAGGAGCCCCGGTCCAAAACACCGACGCCATGCTAATGACGACGATCGCTACCACCACGCACGTTAACGTTGTTAGCCACTGCGTGGTGCGTGCGCCCATGTGCGTCACTACTCAGCGTCATCGTGGGTAGCGTCAGCGCCGTGACGTAAGTAGCTACTGCTGTACTATACAATATAATCAATCCTTCATTGTTTTTCTCTTAAAAAAGAATTGTTAGAATCTCATGCCGGTCGGTGATCTGTCCGTCTTGGAATGGGAGAAATATGTGGAAGACTATTCCGCCTTGGATTATGCTTTGGTCATTTTATTTACATTTTGATTGATGAGCAAGTTGCGTTTGATGCGTTGGTTATTTTCCCTTTTTTTTTTGAGGAAGTTGATGCTTTGGCTATTATTCTTGTCATCACCAGGTGATCGACGTTATGATCAGGTGAAGAAGCCGTGTGGACGATATGTTAATCTGCTGAGTTTGCAGGGAACACATACGCATGCAGCGTCACATGGTTTCACACCGCCTGGGACGACTCGGATATCATTACAATTTACGCCACCACTTTGTACTTTATACGTACGCGTGCGTAGCAAACTGATGCACACAGACACATGGAAGAAGAGCAGCAATAATTAATGGTTTTAATTTAATTCTATATATAAAATTATAGCTCAATCCAGATTTGTATATAGGAGGAGGATATTTACAGTCAACGGTGTATATCACCAATCAAGATCGCTAGCTGCGCACGTTCTCAAAGTCAAGTCATACAAGCTAGCTCCAGCCTCCAGGAGCTTGCTTACGTTTTGCTACTGCCCGGCCATGTCACAGGCTCACCGACTCACAACGGTGCTTGTCAACCATGTGACTTAAGAGGCAACACGAATCTAGATCGATAATTAGGCTCTTTTTCACATAGCTTAAAATTATTAAGAAGTGTTTTTTTTCAAGATTCTCGCATCAAACGGATTGTTAAAGGCTTAAACAAGAAAAAAAAGGTTATATAGTTTGCATTTATGCAAAAAAAAATTGGCATGCGGTACACATATATAGTTTAGGGTTAAGACTACCTTTGGATGTTATTGACCTTTTTCATAGACGGTACAAACGAGGACGTGGAATAAGCAATTCTTTGTTGTTATGAAGTGCAACCATTTGCTGGTCAACATGGCTTACAAGGAACAAAGTTGTTTTTTAACAAATGTCAATCTAAAACTCTTTTTATCTTGTTCAGAGAAACACACTAGTTAGAACATTGGACGTAACTACAACTATGTGATGACAACAAAGATCATATTCACCAAGGAGCCAGAGAAGCAGTGACTGCATTTCTTTGCTTTCTTTGATGGCCAAATAATATGCTAGGATTGAGTTTTGAATTCGATATGTTTTATGTGAGTTTAATTTTATGTAATAAGTGGCCTGATTCCTTAGTTAAGGGATGAAGCCGGATTCAGTTTCTTTATCTATGAAAAAAAATACAGCTTGACATTTGCTTCATCTCCAGCTGATAGCTTCCATTGCGTAAGTGAGCTAGTTGTGGCGCAGGTGGTTGGGTGGTGGCGATAGATGACAGTGGCGGCACCAGATGACTCCGGCGCGACGGCTGGTGGCTAAGGCGCGGTGAGGAGCAGGAGAGAGGCTAGGGACGGCAGTTGTCTGCGGCACGGTGAGGGGCAGGGAGGGGTGCCTAGGCAGCTAGTGTGGCAGAACCGTCAAATCTAAAGTCCTCCCAAGAGTACTTGTCTTTCATTAGACACTACGTACCCAAGAGGGTGCACTAAATCGTGCTGTTCCATCGAGCACACCCTAATGGAGAACTCGAAAACCTACATTTTTTCATCAGGATCATAAATGAGAGAATAAAGCTTACAACATTCTTAAGCCATTTCTTAGATCACTTTATTACAGTAATAGAATATTACCTCAATTGATTATAACAGCAAAATATAATAATGTTATCAGAGTTACAGAGAAAACAAAGATGAATTTAATGACATGGTGGAGTATTAACATAGTGGACATTTATATACGAGAGATGCTAGCAGATTTACATCTTTTCTTATAAAAATCTTTAGTGAGGGTTATAAATAAACACTACGGTCGTAGCGTGAAAGGAATCCTCTATGAGCCCACCAGGAGGTTTCCACACACAAGAGTCAGCTCTATGTATCCCCTGATTACCTGCAACAGGGGGAATAAAACCCTGAGTACTCGACTGTACTCAGCAAAACTTATCCGACAGGAGGAAAATAAAAGACTCCAAGGATATGCAAGTCTTATTTGGCGTGTGGGTTATTGCATCTGCGGAAGCATTACTAAACGTTCGTCCTTATATTAAATTTTATTAGCAGTCATCATTAGTTCATTAACTATCCATTCTAGGTAAGTTCTTATGCTACTTTTAAGCAGGTGGTGAGCAATCAAAACCATTTTGTCATCTTTCATATTCTAGTTCTTACTACGGTGCTAGACCATAGCCAAGTCGGTACCATCTCATAGAAACGGCGATTCGTGAATCAATGTATCCCAGCTAGGCACCCCGAAACACACGCCCCATTTATACCCTAGGCACAAACAAGACCATTCTATTCCACTCCTGTCACAGGGTCCAGGTCCCTGTCCAAACTTGGACTCCAAGCCCCCACACTTGAGACCCGGTCTCAATATGGTCCTTAGACCTCCACCTTTTCCCGCCTCCAGTCAGTCGGTCCAGAAAGAGCCAGAACCTGCGACAAGAGGGTAATGAGCCTTCCCGCTCCCATAAGCAAGTATGTGCTTAGGGTAATAAGTCTGTGACCTGACTACCATCCACAACAACGGACGGTCCTCAATCGACACAGGCGGAACAAATGCAATCCGAGCCTCGCTCAAATACCTAACCAAGTCCAGATCCAAAGTACCTTTCCGCCCGGTCTCTAATTATCATCCATGTATATATATATATTTCATGAGATAGTAATACAATAACAACAATAATATCTTTTCTATCTCTCGTGAGTGACAGATAATCACTCGACTTCTACCTAATCCTATAGCATAGCCATCTATACGATTCTGACATACTAGTAGGACTCATAGGATAAGGATATATATATGCAAGTGGTTTTCATTCAACTCCTTAAAACTTAATGCACAAGCATAAATTAAAGTGTAGAATAATAGGGGCTATGCACCGGGGCTTGCCTAGGTAGGATATAACCAATAGTTAGCATTCCATTGTGGCGACACGATCATCCAGACGCCATCTTTTCTGCTACTTCGGTCAACTCCACGATCCATCGTGGTTCCTATTACGACATTCGTGGATGTAGCACGGAAACGTAAATAATCACGATAATCGCCACTCTAAAATATGATTACATTAGTAAGCCAACGAGCTGGCTTTAATGACTAACGTACTAATCCACATACTTATATTGTCGACAACGCACTATTTTACCACAATATTTTAGTTATACCATTTCAAAGCATTTCTTTATTTTGTTTAATATATATATATAGACGCCTAAAAATGTTAGGATTTTGGTGTAAAAATTCTAGAGCCAACACTACTACCAATTTGCCACAGCAATTTCTACAAGTTTATGTTTTCGCAATATTAAGTATTCAAATTAATTAGGTTACTCTTGAAAGTATTATGAAACTAGGTGAACAAAATATACTAGCAGGTGGATCATAATTTTATGAACTTAATAAAATTGGTTTCATAATTTTTGGTTAACCACAAAATTTTCTATTGAATTTACAAGTTTGCTTTTAGCAATTAAATTAGGGAACGCTTTAGAAAAGAAAAGGGCAGGCGGCCACTTACTCGGCCCAGCAGCCCAACACGAGGCGTGGCCGCACGCAACAGCTGGCCCAGCAACGGCCCAAGGCGGGAGAGCCCGCACGCGCGACCGTTTTTGCAAAGGGGGGCCTGTGCTATTTGAAAATCAAACAACGCAGTGAGGTACTGTTTCTCTAGACTAGGTCTTTACACAAAACACCTCGGAAAGAGCTGCCTTCGCAATGGGGTGGTTCCTGGCGTGCCCGCGCGCGGTGGCGTGGCGTACCGGCGTCAACGGCGGCTGCACCGGTCACGCTAGACTTACTGCGACAGCAACCATGAACCGACCACTACCTCAGGCTAAACCCTCAGGGGTAGGCAGCGGTTAGAGGCTCGATGGTGCACTGCTGAGAGCCGTAGTGGTGAGCGGCTAATCACGACGGCGGCGCGTCCGTCCCGACGACCTACAACGCCATCGGAGGGAAGGGGTTAGCGAATAAGCACCAGTAGCTCACTGGGATTCGAGCTACGGTGGTGGCTGAGGCGTAGGGGAGCCGAGATGACCTAGCCACGTGCGACCGATCCGTGCAGCGACGTTCCGAGCACGGCACCGGCGCGTCACTGCACCGATGGTGAGCTTCCTGGACAAAATTGCGTGAGCACCAGAGGGCATGAGTCAAGGCGAGTTCAGAGCCACAAACAATTGAACTATTACCGCTCCAATCCTACCTCTCTTGCTAGTCCAAGGTCACGGCGACGAACATGGCCCACAACGAGCTAATCACCGAATTGTCGCAGCGTAGGACTCTACCGTGGCCAAATGCGGTTGAGGCAGCTAGCTAGCTCTCCCTACTACTTACTGATGTGAGGAGATGGGCTGAGAAACCATGGGCTAGGTGAATTTGAAAGGCGGGGCGCGGTGCCCTGGCTGAGGCCACGTCGTGGGGAAAAAGCGGGACTCCAGTTAGGGCGTGTAGGGCGTGTTAAAGCGAAGCTCCGGTCAGCGGTGGCAGAGCGAGCTCGTGCACATAGGTGACGAGACCAGGCGGCTTGGTGTGACGTTCATACCAACAAGCGGCAGGACCCAAGCAAGATCGCCTGTGTCGGCTAGCGGGCAAAACAGGGCAGGGAAGCATCCCATCGCCGCTGCGTTCGACCCTCGACTCGTCATGATGGCAAGGTTCTAGCTTAAGGACTAGGCAGAGTAGGTAGGACGAGGGACGGGGCGAGCACCACATCGATCGTGCGATGCAGTCGCAACCACGACGCAGCCCAGCGTCCAGCCATGCGTGCGCGGCGTGCGTGCAGTAGCGGGACCAGCCACAGCCAACTAGGACCGCCCGTTGCTCGGGGCAAGGCCGCACAGCGTCAGCCAGTCGCAAGCTGGCTAGCGATAGTGGCCCGGCCATAGTTGGAACTCTACAGCGGTAGCGCTCGCACTCGGATGGTTACCGCGCCCACGAGACCAACGGTGCTAAGCATGGTTTTTAAAGCGAGCCAAAAACCACTAACGATCCCGGATGAAGTTCAACTAATTTCCCTATCCTACAACCAGCAGTGCCAACTATCTGGTGAAGCAATCACCAAGAGCAGGGAGCAACTAGAGGAGAAGATAGATGTATGCCAACATGGGCTCATCGCTCTGAACGTCCGTTCATGAATGGAGCGCCAACAACACGATTAAGACACATTTTAACGAAGTTAGAGCAAATTTACAAGTGTGGGGGTATTAACCCCTATACCCTTATGGCTAGGATTTGGCTGGCCTGGATCAGAGGGTCTGGCCCACTAGAAGATGACGCGTGGCCTGGCCAATTTGCTTGGAGTCCCGAGCAAGGAATCAAGGCAGATTTGGAGATCAAGCAAGATCCTAGTCAGTTAGAATAGGAATCCTTATCCGGCCACCTATGACAATTGTAACTGGTTAGGATTAGTTTCCAGATCTGTGACCCTGCTCCCCAGATTATATAAGGCGGGCAGGGACCCCTCTCAAAACATCTCTCATTGACATACAGCAATACAATCAGACGTAGGACGTAGGTATTACGCCTTCACGGCGGCCGAACCTGGATAAAACCTCGTGTCTGTATTGCGTCACCATCTTGTTTGTAGCTTGCGCATCTGTCTGCCGATAATCTACTACCTTGGGCATACCCCTAGGTAGACTGCCGACCATATTTCATCGACAACGAGGGTATCATAACACCCAACACCACTACAACTTAAGCCATGCTCAAGTGCACACTCAGGGACAACCAACAGTACAAGAATGTGAAGTTGGTGCCTAACCATTTTTGTTAGAATTTGGATGTCAAAACGTGTCGGGGACCTAATACCGGGGTACCCAATGAGGTGGAACTAATAACCATCGAACGCTGACACTTCTGGTCAGGCAAGAACACTACCGCGCTTCTTGCCCGAACGATGGAAGATTGGTTCCGCCTGGCCCGACCACCGAGGGCTTGGCCCCGCCTCGCCCGAGGGCTGAGGGCTGGCTCTGCCTCATTCGACGTCCGAGGGTGGGCTTCGCCTCGCTCGATGACTAAGGAAGGGCTCTGCCTCACCCGACGCCCGAGGGCGGGCTTCGCCTCGCTTGATGTCCGAGGGCTAGACTCCGTCTCGCCCGACCCCTGAGGGCTAGGCTCTGCCCCGCCTGACGTCCGAGGGCTAGACTCCGTCTCGCCGGACCCCCGAGGGCTAGGCTTCGCCTCGCCCGATGGCTAAGGGCATGCTCGACCTCACCCGACGACTGAGGGCTAGCTCCGCCTCGCCCGATGATCGCATCCTGATCCTTCATAAAGACGAGCACAGGGTACGACAGGACATTCGAGTCAACCACGATATCGAGGGCCACGCCCTGTGCGCCTATATGAAGGTACCATTAGGATACGATGGGACAGGCGCTTTAAGCCCTTTCTGACATAACAGTGCCCGAATAGTGTTGTGGGCGTCGACTTTTGTCCCACAGTGTAGTAGGCGCCGCCTTCAGCCCTCGGGCGCGGATACTAACACAGGCATACGACAACCGCTACAATCCAAGGGAAAACTCACATCATCTACAGTACACAGGCGTATAGTCGTCTCCCCGTCCGCTCCCCTCAGAGTCATGGCTCGGTGCCCTGACACCCTGCACCGTCTATTGGAGAGGATGGGAAGTTACCACTCACTAAAGCAGGGCTAGGGCGTGGCCCTGTCAGGGTCAGCAGACGTGCCATCTCTGGCATGGTCTGCCATGACAGCGGTACAGGCTCATGGGAAAAGGAAAGCTCGGCACCTTCGAAGGGCGGCCACCACCTTAGGTTTTTTCCTCTCTCCCATCTAAAAACCCCCTGCTCCCCCTTGGTCTATAAAAGGGAGGGCAGGACTCCCCATGAAAGAGAGATTAGTTCGACACACACACAACACGTCACGCACGCAGCCAAGCAGCGACCGAGATCTTGGCGTCCTTTCGACCATTCCATCAGAGACTTGGGACCTTTCTCTCAGTCGACCATTTGTACCCCCTACTATGAACCTTTTTCGGTACTGATAACATGAGCAGCAGCAGACTGGACGTAGGGACATTCAGCCCGAACCAGTATAAACCTTGTGTCCTTTAGTGCACCATCCGGGCCTAACGCGCAATAATTATAAATTTACTATCCGGTGTTTGTTCAAAACACTGACAGTTGGCGCACCAGGTAGGGCCCTTTGCGCATTCCAAATCAGGCCTCAGATGGCTAACCACGCAATCAGCTAGGTCCCAGGCGCACACGTGCATTTTGGTGACCTGGACTTCATCGTCACGGTGGGAGGAGAGTTGGCGTTGGCCCATCTCGCCATCCAGTCTCTCCCCTCCATTGGCTTCGGCTACAGGAGGCTTGAGCGCCAGCCCGGCACCTCCCTCGGACCCCAGCCGTCCAGGGAGGACCCGTGCTGCCTCACCCTCTCTCCGGAACACTCCGCACGGAGCACCTCGACGGCGTTCCTGTTCGGTCTCCGCAATGCCACGGCGACCGTCAGCCACCCCGTGGCACTACGCATGATCCCGTTCCCTGTGAACAACGAGTTCATGGGGATGATCGAAAGCGTCACAGAATCCCTCCACGGCCTCCTCGCGAAAGGTCCAGGGTCGGACTCTGGCTCTGACTCTGGCAGGGGGAGCCATCATCCCTCCCGGGAATGTTTCATGGCGAAAACCTCCGAGGGACACGTCGAAAGCGGCCCCAAGAAGGAGGTTACCCCGGTAGGCAACCTCGGCAACGGAACCGAAGGAAGAACGGTGGCCCCGTCCCACGTAGGGGTGGAGAAGCTAAAAGCCCAAAAGCGGGAGATCAACGAAGCCGGACAACAGCTTGTTCAGGAATACGCGTTGGTCGATCGGGAGATCGAACGTCGTGGAGACGGTGGACACGCACGCGCCATGGCCCACGATGTAAACCGAAGGATCATCGCCGATGATGAAACCCTTCCTCACTTCACTCAAGCAAGCCAGAACATCGCCACCACGACGGCCTTGCTCCATGGCCTTCCAGAGGCCGCAACGCCCGAGGATCGCTGGGCGACCGCGAAATTTGCACGCTGCTCGAGCGTGCGGCGGCACAGCTGGCGGAGAGTTCGTTGTCTCCGTGATGTGAGCTCGACACTAGCCAGCGCACGCCCTCGGTGCGTCCCGCCAGGGACGCATCAGTCCACTAGGCACCGCAAGGCAGCAGGCAGTGCGCTGCGGCCTAGATACATCAGTGTCTCGGCCGTAACCACGACGCGCGCAGCACCCTCGACGCCCGCAAACATACCTACAGCGACCCGAGGGAAGGAACCCACCGTGGCTATCATCCTCGACGTGGAGGACGCAATGACAGTGGCGAGGACCGGAGCCCGAGCCCTGGCCTGCCGGGGCCTCAGGCCTTCAGCCGGCACATCCTCAACGCTGCATTCCCGCCAAGGTATCGACCACCTACCAATATCCCTAAATACTCTAGGGAGACAAACCCCGGACTTTGGCTTGAAGACTATCGGCTTGCCTATCAAGCCGGTGGTGCAGATAATGATGACTTCATTATTCGCAACCTTCCACTATTCTTGGCCGATTCGGCCCGGGCATGGTTGGAACACTTGCCGTCCAACGCAATCCAGAGTTGGGCGGATCTAAAGGAGATCTTTGTAGGAAACTTCTAGGGCACGTACAAACACCCTAGGAACCCATGGGACCTCAAGAACTGCCGTTAGAAGGCCTGTGAGACCCTTCGCAGGTACATCCGGCGCTTCTCCCGGTAGTGCAACGAGCTCCCTAATGTCACCGACGCCGACGTGATAGGAGCCTTCCTGTCCGGGACGACCTACGAATCCCTGGTTCATAAGTTGGGACACAAGGGCCCGTGAACCACCATGGAACTCCTGGACATCACCACCAGCCACACCTCAGGAGAAGAGGTGGTTGGAGTGATCTTCGATCGCCTCAAGGGCAAGGCAAGGCGAGACGAGGGTACCGGTGAAGGCACCTCCAATCGTTCTGCCAAAAGGAAGAATAAGAAGCAACGGCGCGAGGACTCACTCGTGGCTGCTACTGACCGCAAGGGTGGTTGGAAGCCAGCGGAGGGCACTCTGAACCACTTTGAAAAAATGCTCGAAGGAACGTGCCCGAACCACGCCTTTCCCATAAAACATCCGCTCAACGACTGCAGCCTCATGCATAAATTCTTGTCCGAAAGCTCCAACAAAGGGGAACAGGGGAAGGAACCCGCCCCCACTACGGATGACGCCGAGGAGAAGGACGATGGCTTTCCAACACCGGACGACTGCCTTATGATCTTTAGAGGATCGGCAGCCTATGACTCCAAACGCCATCAGAAGGTCGCACGCCGCGAGGTCTACACAGCCCAACCGCCCACACCTCCCTTCCTCCAGTGGTTGGAGTCCGCTATAACCTTCGACCGGACCGACCATCCGGATACCATCCCGCACCCGAGGAGGTATCTGCTTGTCGTCGACCCAATCGTCGGCCCAAAGCGGCTCACCAAAGTACTGATGGACGGAGGCAGCGGCCTCAACATCATGTATGCCAAAACGCTCGACGAGATGGGCGTCGACCGGATGAACATCCACCCGACCCGAGCGCCTTTTCACGGCATCATGCCTGGAAAACAGGCCAACCCACTAGGACAGATCGATCTGCCCATCACCTTCGGGGATCAGTTCAATTACAGGACTGAGACCCTCACCTTCGAGGTGGTTGGGTTCCCCAGAACCTTCCACGCCATCTTGGGATGACCATGCTACGTGAAGTTCATGGCCGTCCCCGACTATACATACCTCAAGCTGAAGATGACAGGCCCCCATGGGGTCATCACCATCGGCACCTCCTTCCAGCGGGCCTACGAGTGCGAGGTTGAGTGTTGCGGCCACGCCACAGCAATCGTTGCCTCTGGGGAACTCGCCGCCCTCAAGGAGGAGGTCGCCGAAGAAGCGCCCGATGCAAAGAAATTGACCAGGTTGTTCGAATCGGCAGAGGGCTCTAAGGGGGTCCTCATAGATCCCAGCAGCTCCGAGGGTAAAACGGTACGCATTGGTACCACGCTTTCCTCCGAATAGGAAAGCGCGCTCGTCGACTTCCTCCGCGGCAACAAAGACATCTTTGCATGGAAACCCTCGGATATGCCAGGCATTCCGAGGGAGGTCACCGAGCATACCTTGAAAATCCACCCAGGCTCTAAGCCAGTGAAGCAACACCTATGTCGCTTTAATGAGGAAAAACGCAGGGCCATCGATGAAGAGATAGCAAAACTGTCGGCCGCCAGATTGATCAGGGAAGTACACCACCTAGAGTGGTTAGCCAATCCCGTCCTTGTACGAAAGAAGAGCGGGAAATGGAGGATGTGTGTTGACTATACGGGCCTCAACAAGGTGTGCCCAAAGGAACCATTTCCTTTGCCGCGCATAGACCAAATAGTTGACTCTACCTCAGGGTGCGAAACCCTCTGCTTCATTGATGCATACTCCGGCTACCATCAAATCATGATGAAAGAGTCCGACCAACTCGCGACATCTTTCATCACCCCCTTTGGATCATTCTACTATGTTTCAATGCCGTTCGGTCTGAAGAACGCTGGGGTAACATACCAGCGATGTATGCTCAGCTGCTTTGGGGACCTCATCGGGCGAACCGTTGAGGCCTACGTTGACGACATCGTAGTTAAGTCCAAATGGGATGACCACCTCGTTGCCGATCTTGAGCAAACCTTTGCGAAACTCTAGACAAATGGCACCAAACTCAATCCTGAGAAATGTGTTTTTGGGGTCCCAAGGGGGATGCTGCTCAGTTTCATCGTCTCCAAGCGTGGCATCGAAGCCAACCTGGAGAAAATCTTAGCCATAGTAAGGATGGGCCCGATTCAAAATGTAAAGGGGGTTCAGCGAATCACAGGGTGCCTCGCCGCCCTCAGCCGATTCATCTCATACCTCGGCGAACGAGGACTCCCCCTTTACCGGCTTCTGAAGAAAGCCGACCGCTTCGAGTAGACATCTGAGGCCCAGGAGGCACTTGACATGGTCAAACTACTTCTGACGAGGCCCCCGATCCTAGTTCCTCCAAGCGACGAAGAATCCCTCCTGCTATACATAGCGGCCACCACGCAAGTGGTAAGCGCCGCCCTAGTAGTAGAGCGGGAGGAAGAAGGGCACGCCCTCAAGGTGTAGCGCCATGTGTACTTCATCAGCGAGATACTATCCGACTCCAAAACCCGCTACTCCCAAATCCAGAAGCTCCTTTACACCATCCTCATCACCAAGAGGAATCTACGCCACTACTTCGAGTCACATCCCATGACAGTTGTGACGTCGTTCCCCCTCAGCGAGGTCGTTCAGAGCCAGGATGCCACGGGAAGAACTGCAAAGTGGGCACTCGAGCTAATGGATCAAGGCATCACATATGCCTCCTGAACGGCGATCAAATCCCAGGTATTGGCTGACTTCATCGTCAAATGGACTGAGGTCTAGACACCACTAGTGGTCGTCGATCAAGAGTACAGGACGATGTACTTCGATGGATCGCTGATGAAAAAGGGCGCCACCATAGGGCTGGTCTTCGTATCACCCCTCGGGCTCCGCATGAGGTACATGGTCTGGCTCCATTTCCTCTCATCAAATAATGTGGCCGAATACGAAGCGCTCGTCAACGGCCTACGCATCGCCATCGAATTGGGCATCCGATGCCTCGACATTCAGGGTGACTCTCAGCTAGTCGTTAACCAAGTCATGAAGGAGTCAAGCTGCCACGACGCCAAGATGGCTGCGTAATGCCAAGAAGTCCGACAGCTGGAGGATAAGTTTGACGGCCTCGAACTCAATCACATCCCAAGGCGCCTCAACGAGGTGGCCGACGCACTTGCAAAGACGGCGTCCGGTCGAGAACCAGAGCTGACAGGCATCTTCGCCAGCGACCAACACAAACCCTCGGTGCGCTACGAAGGGTCAGAGCGGGCCGACGATGGCACATCTGATCTAGCCCCGGGGGCTGACCAACCAACAGCTCCGCCTGGTCCCGATGTCATGGAGCTTGAAGAGGATCCAGCAACAAAGACCGACCCTCTGGATGACTGGAGAACACTCTACCTCGACTACCTCCTCTGCGGCACACTGCCGACGGACAAGATGGAGGCTCGACGGCTCGCACGTCGCGCCAAATCCTTCATTCTTGCAGAGGGTGAACTCTACAAACGGAGCCACACTAGGATCCTACAGCTCTATATCCCCATCGAACAGGGAAGACTTCTACTGAGTGACATTCATGGTGGGATCTGCGGTCACCATGCCACGCCAAGAACCTTGGTTGGGAACACATTCCGACAGGGCTTCTACTGGCCCACTACAGTAGCCGATGCCGAGCAAATCATACGCACCTGCGAAGGGTGTCAGTACTACGCTTGGTAGACTCACCTCCTTACCTAGGTACTCCAGATGATCCCCATCACATGGCCCTTCGTGGTCTGGGGGCTCGACCTGGTTGGGCCTCTCAAAAAGGCGTCCGGGGGCTTCACCCACTTGCTTGTCACCGTAGACAAGTTCACAAAATGGATCGAAGCTCGGCTGATCTCCACGATCAAATCCGAGCAAGCTGTGTTGTTCTTCCTCGACATTAGCCATCGCTTCAGAGTACCAAACTCCATCATCACAGACAACGGCACGCAGTTCACCAGCAAGAATTCATTCGATTCTACGATGAACAGCTCATCCGAGTCGATTGGACGGCCGTCGCGCACCCCCGAACGAACGGGCAAGTCGAGCATGCAAATGACATGCTCCTACAGGGCCTCAAGCCTAGGATCTTCAACCGGTTGAACAAATTTGGCGCATGCTGGGTCGCCGAGCTCCCTGCGGTGCTCTAGAGCCTAAGGACAACTCCCAGCCGGGCCACCGACTACACACCTTTCTTTATGGTCTACGGTTCCAAGGCCATCCTCCTGACGGACCTCGACTATAGAGCGCCAAGAATTAGAGCATACGATGAACAGGGAGCCGAGGTTTCCCACCAAGACGCCATGGACCAACTAGGCAAAGCCCGTGACATCGCCCTCCTCCGTTCGGCCAAGTACCAGCAGGCGTTGCGATGGTACCACGGCCGACGGGTGTAGGATCGAGCCTTCAACGTTGGGGACCTTGTTCTCTGCCTCGTGCAGAGCAACAAGGACCGCCACAAGATCTCCCTACCCTAGGAGGGGCCATACGTCATCGCGGAAGTACTTCCTCGAAGGGAGAACCATGTCTTTCAGCCCGTTCGCCAGGTTCCGCGCAATGGGAGTCACCGCCTTTTCAATCTCATCCAGCTCGGAGCCTTCATAGCCAGGCACGAAGCCTTGGCTCATTACCTCCAAGTTGATCTCCCGATCATAATGAGAATGGGCAACAGTGAAGGCTTGGGTGACCCCAACGTGAAAGGCGTCCTCCTCAAGCTGGCCCACCCGCGCCGTGATACCAGTGGCACGAGTCGTAAGGGAGCTGGTCCCCTCCTCTTGTGCCACATGTAGGTCATCGTAGACCACCATGACGGCAGAGCACAGAAGATCGTGCTGATCGCTTTTGACCTGAAGGATCCCCCGCACCTCGGCGAGTTCCGTGCCCAGCCCGGCAGAAATTTCCTCGGCCTCTAGCCTTCGAGCCACCGCATCTCCAAGATCCGGCCAGAGGGCCCCAGCCTCCCGACGCGCCTCATCGCGCTCTCGAACGGCCTGGTCATGCTCCTCGTGGGCCGTGCTGCGCTCTGAGCGAAGTCTTTCTTTGGTTCGGCGCAACTCGTCACGCTCCCTGCGCAGCCGGGCGATCACCTCAGCATCCTAGTTCGCTCTCTGCTGTAGCGTCGCGGACCTGTCCTTGGCTTTCAGCTTGAGATCCCGCTTCGTCTCCAGCTCCGCCAGGAGCTCGACGGCCTGCTGGCTGGCATCGACGTCCTTCTGGAGCAGCTCATCCCACTCCTTTCAGACCCTGGCGGCCGCCTCCTCATCCTGCATCACCATCACCGATAGGTCCTCGAACATCCCATGGATCTCCTCTGTGTCCCGACACGCTTCGGTTTCTTGCTGCTGGGCGGCGATGAGCTAGGCGCTCAAATCTCTGCGTAGCCAGGCCTCCTCGGTGAGGCGGTCCCATTCCACCTTCTACTCATGGAGGAACCAGGATTTCTCCTAGCTACGAGCAATGAGGGACTAAAAAGAAGACCAGTGTCAAAAATACAAAAAACATGAAGACAAGAAGAAAACGAGATGAAAGATCAAACGGATACCCGGCCATTGGGAACGATGACATCGCGCAGGACGACCCGAACCTGATCTAGGACGCCCATCATCACCAAGATCCCTTCGTCAAGACTCCCCCGCTCTATGCTCTCGGCAGCATCGTTGAGCGAGAAGAGAGTCGATGTTGGGGCTTGGGGATCCATCCAGTGGACCGGCGACTAACCCCACGCGGGCGAGCGGCTGCCCCCCGACACCAGGGCCGAGGGTGACCCCCTGCTAGTCCTCTCCACCACCGCCACGACGCTGGATATCCTCTGGCCGTGTCCTCCTCCATCCGGCCCACCTCGAGCGCCGCAACCTAGGCCGCCGGGGGCGTGGATTGCGCCGCCCCCTTGGACACCACCGTGGCTACATCCAGCGGTGTTAAGCTTGTCACAGTCGCGGTCACCTTTGCCTGGGCCTCCGGTAGCGTGGATTCCTAGGGGCGAACCCCGTGGTTTTATAGGGTCGACGGATGCGAGAAGGGAAACCGTCCGCCCCGATCTTCGAGCCTGCCACGACACACTGCCGCGTCACATCGCAGGATACGCGCCCGCGATCCCTATCCTTTCCCACCAAAATCGCGCCAGATGGTTCGCCTTCCCCAGGTAGACCGGGACTCTTTTCCCACCAAGGGAATACGGGTCCAAGGGCCGGCCCAACAGTCACGACGGCCGTCCCAATGAGGGGTGGGACCGCAAGCGACTAGGACTCAGGAAAACGAGCATCAGTAGGGCCTCGACCCGCAGTCGAGCCCCAACCAGGCTGACCCGGGACGAGATTTCCGTGAATGGGATACCAGGGTTCCCTTAAAACTATCTAGTTGACAAAAACCGAATCTCATAGCCTTACCCGCGAAGGGTCCAAAATTACCCCCCGGACGATTCTTCCTGAATCACCCGGGGGCTACACCCGATGGGTGTGCTCGTGCGCACCCTCTGGTGAATTGAAATACCCCCCGGGCGATTCTACCAGAATCACCCGGGGGCTCGGGGGCTACACCCGACGGGTGCGCTCGCGTGCACCCTCTATCGAATTGAAATACCCCCCGGGCGATTCTGCCCGAATCACCCGGGGGCTCGGGGGCTACACCCGACGGGTGCGCTCACACGCACCCTCTAGCGATTTGAAATACCCCCGGGCGATTCTGCCCAAATCACCCGGGGGCTACACCCTCTTTCGAATTAACTCCGGCAAGTCAAAACACCCCCCGGGCGATTCTGTCCGAATCACCCGAGGGCTTGGGGGCTACTGTCGGGGACCTAATACCGGGCCCGACGACCGCACCCTGATCCTTCATAAAGATGAGCACAGGGTACGACAGGACATTCGAGTCAACCACGATATCGAGGGCCATGCCCTGTGCGCCTACAGGAAGGTACCGTCAGGATACGATGGGATGGGTAATTTAAGCCCTTTCCGACATAACAGTGCCCGAATAGTGTTGTGGGCGCCGACTTTTGTCCCACAGTGTAGTAGGCGCCGCCTTCAGCCCTCGGGCGTGGATACGAACACAGGCATATGACAACCGCTACAATCCAAGGGAAAACTCACATCATCTACAGTAACAGGCGTATAGTCGTCTCCCCGTCCGCTCCCCTCAGAGTCCTGGCTCGGCGCCCTGACACCCCACACCGTCTATCGGAAAGGATGGGATGTAACCACTCGCCGAAGAAGGGCCAGGGTGTGGCCCTGTCAGGGTCAGCGGATGTGCTATCTCTGGCACGGTCTGCCATGACAGCAGTATAGGCTCAAGGGAAAAGGAAAGCTCGGCACCTTCGAAGGGTGGCCTCCACCTTAGGTTTTTTCCTCTCTCTCCCATCTGTAAACCTCCTGCTCCCCCTTGGTCTATAAAAGGGAGGGCAGGACTCCTCACGAAAGAGAGATCAGTTCGACACACACACAACACGTCATGCACGCAGCCAAGCAGCGACCGAGCTCTTGGCGTCCTTTCGACCATTCCATCAGAGACTTGGGACCTTTCCCCCTCTCGACCGATTGTACCCCCTACTACGAACCAGTATAAACCTTGTATAAACCTTGTGTCCTTTAGTGCACCATCCGGGCCTAACGCGCAACAATTATAAATTTACTAGCCGGTGTTTCTTCGAAACACCGACAAAACGGCATTGTCTATTTCCTTTTTCCAACTTTGAAAAGTCGAAAGCTTCGATTGGAGCTAAGCAACTTTTAACACTTTTGCCCTAGTTTCTAAAAGGCCTAACCTCGACCATCCGTACTCCCTACAATAGCCCCCTGCTAACCCATAGGAGCAAAATATCTGAGCACCTTTTAACTAATTTACTCAATTTAATTCGTCAAAAATGATATTTTGAACACAATCTAAATTCGATGTTTGAGCTCCAAAAAACCCTAGTTACAATATTCACTTCCGAAAATTACAGTTGCATTCTTATCTACCCTATTCGCTCATCATTTTACATAAACACTATACACAAGTTATATCTTGTTTTTGTTTAGCGAGATCGCTTTCCCGTTTCATACGTGTTCTAACTTGTTAAAAATTCGAAAACCCGTTCAGCTTAATTTCTCTGACCTTAACTTAGGTGCTAAGTCAGCTCGTAACATCCGAGGTGTTACAACTAGATGGTTGCGGCATGGTGAGGGTGAGGGGCAGGACGCAAGCGAGGTGGAGAGTGCGGATGGGGCGGCTGACAAAGATGAAAAAATTGGGGAAAGTACAGTCATGAGCGCGGCCGTGAAATATTGAACCCCTCCCATGCGCTTTCTTTCCGTAGCCGCGCGCAGCACGCTTCCTCTATTTTGGGCCAGATGCCTGCTTGCAGCGCGCGAACAAAGCCACAATTGATGGTCAGACTCCCCGTGACAGCACCAACCGACGGGAGGGACTTTTCTTGACGGGGTTTCAGTGCACGCGAGGGATGGTCATGAGCCCCTGACGGAAGACGCAGAGTCGAAGGGGAAGGTACCTAGCGACGGGAGAAAACCAGTCTGGGGGTAGTAGTGGTAAGGGAGGAAGCCACATGTGTGTGTATTTCGTGTAACTTGTGATGTCCGACTTACTCCATCCGTCTCACAATAGAAGTCGTTATGGGATACATGTAGGTCAAATTTTCTCAACTTTAACTACGTTTGTAGAAAATACGTGTAACATTTATATCTCCAAATAAGTTTATTATGAAGTATATTAAACGATCTATCTAATGATACTAATTATGTATTATAAATATTAATATTCTTTTATATATAATTGGTTAAAGTTAAAAAACCAACTTCTCAGGAAGCGAGAACGACTTCTATTTTGGGACATAGGAGTATTATTTTGCTATTCTTTTGCCTGATTTACATATTATGTAAAATAATTTATAGAGGTGGCTGAATTTTGACTCGCCTCTAGTAATCGGTCTCTAGGGGGTGTGTGGCTTGGTTCGGCCCGTTCTTAAGAATGGATTCTCGGAAGATGGAAAAGTAGAGGTGGCCAGAGCACACAGCCGCCTCTATAACTATTATAGCCGTCTCTAAAAAAGCTTTACTTAGCAGCGACTGTTTTTTACAATATAGTGTCTGATCATATTCATACTCTCTCCGTTGTCCACAAATCAAATATAAGGAGATCGATTTATTTCTGTAGTTTCTTAGGACAGATTAAGAGAGAAAACATGACCTGGCCCTCCATCAAACCCCACCCAGCGAGACCAGCTTGTGATTGATCCCTGAAATGAGAAAATAATTAAATGCGTGGGATTGGATCTGGTGGGTACTTTGAAATCCTTAATCAAACGTCAAGTGCATATGCCAAGCTACTAACTCTTGCCGCGTGAATCTGTTTGCCTGCTTGTTGGAAACTCGGTATGCACTATATGATAGTAATATCCCTGAGTGCGCTACCTGGCCCGTACCACCCGGGTCCCAAGGATAAATCTACCTGATCATCTGGAATGCATCTGCCGACATCGTGGGCAACGAAGACGACTAGCTAGTACTCATCATACGAATACGAATATCTGTGCATAGACACAGAAATACTGTCTTCTTCATCTTTCTTCAACTCTGAGGCAGCGGCCATCAATGGAGGAGAAAGCGATGCCTTTGTGAAGTCGAGAACCTGCGAACCACTGCTGATTGATCCCTGAAATGAGAAAATAATTAAATGCGTGGGATTGGATCTGGTGGGTACTTTGAAATCCTTAATCAAACGTCAAGTGCATATGCCAAGCTACTAACTCTTGCCGCGTGAATCTGCTTGCCTGCTTGGAAACTCGGTATGCACTATATGTAAATTGTAATGTAGATCTGGAAATCTCTAGGCCTAAACTATTAAGTACGTTCCATTTTTCTTAACGCGTCGCTCTCAAAAGCGAGTTATTAATTAACTAATGGAGCAAGGAAGTAAACAGTAGTAAACTGTGACGTGAATTAGTTCCCTTAAGCCCAAATAAGTTTATAACAGATCTGCAAATTAACTCTCATTTTCCCATATGCAGATCCACATAAAGTTATATGCAACTATGCAAGTTATATGTCTTAATAACACCACTTACTGTAGCTTGTGGGCGCAGCCATGACCTCGGAGACGAAGGGGTGCTCCATCTCAGACTGGAGAATGGAGAGCGACGACTCCATAGCCATGGATATTTGGCCCACGTTGACCACTGCAGCGTGACGGCGGTTAGGCTCCGGGATGAGCTCTACCTGCTGCCTGAGAAGCTCCGCCAGCTGGGTACCCCTCCTGAGCTCCTGGATCGCTGCGTGCCTCGGGCTGGAGGAGGGCGGCGGCTGCGGTGGCGACAGCGTCATGGAGTTGGAGCGCATCGACAAAGGGGGGACACTCTTCAAAAGGTGAAGAAGGAAAAATGTGAAAGCTCCGGGCTGGGACTGGGAGCCGGCGGGGTCAGAAGTTTGGACAGGAGCTTGTTGTGTGTAATGCAACCTTAATTAGAGGAAAGCAAGGGCTCAACCATTGACCATAGAGATAGGCAGATAGCGCAACAACTAATAAGAGTATGTACGGGCCGGACTGCGGACTTGTTATTTTAATTCTGGCTATTGATTAAACAAATCATATCCGTCGATTAAAGAGTATTAATTGCGTGTTTAGGTGCAAGTGTACGTTACAACCGTGTATGTCTCCGATTCTGGTGTCCCTGAGAATATATACAGCTAACCATGCATACTTGCATCAAAAACACTTGCCAGTTGCCACCATATTATATATTATTTGTATTAGCCTATTAGGCATGGTAATCCATGCATCAAAACAAAATGTTCAAGTCTGTCAATCCTAGCTAACGCAGAACACTGACCAGATTCATAGGGGTGAGTGTGTGCATTGTGAGTGTCTGCATTGTGCTATGTAATCGCAAAAAAAAAAAAACACTGGCCAGATTATCATATATAAAGCATAAATTTAGGGTTGGCAAAGGGGGCGTTCAATATGTTAGATAATAAGTATTTTCATATTTAATTTAATCTAGAAAAAATAGTAACAAATATTTTTTATGACATGTATGTACATGTGTAATTACTACTGCTCGCAATAGAAGTAACGGTGGCATACAAGCAAAACAACATACTTATCAAAGCAAAAACCTTACATGAATACAAACATAGTAAGAATAGAAATATACCCTGTGGTAGTGCCAGAGGCACTGCGACGCCATTCGCACTAGTCGACATAGTGCCTTGCTTAAAGTAGTGGACCACAGGTGATGCAGGTAGATGCTCGCAGTATAGTTCCACAAATGGCCACTTGGAAGACGATGTATAGCTAATAGAAGGTATTGGTTGTTGGGAAGAAGACATGGCAGAAGAGAAGCAATCACACAAGATCATTGTGCTCCCTAAAAACCTAATTCGCCCGCACACCCAAGCAGGTGTCGTAGGTGGGCGTCGGTTCTAGAGGCCTGCCATCCAATTACTGTTTGTGCAGAAGACTAGATTGGGGAAAACTCGGAGCAACTCGACAGAGAAGAGAGGGTGTGGTTTCTATGTCTGGTGCAAGGCTTCTGGTTATCTCTCGTACTTATGTCCGAGTGGAGGAAGCCGGAGCGTCAAGAGGATGCACCTGGACAGTAGCGAAATTAGTGAGAACAGACGGAGCGCAAGGCTTCTAGTTACCTCTCATACTTATGCCCGAGCAGAGGAAGCCAAAGTGTCAGGAGGATGCACATGGACGGCGGCGATGTTACTAGAAATGGATGCACAGAGTAATCATGGAGGAAGCCAGAGCGTCGAGAGGATGCACATGGATGATGGTGAAGTTACCAAAAACAGATGGACAGAGTAATCACAGAGAATTACAATAAAAACTCTCGCTTATCAACTACTCCCGTAATTGTCAAATGGAAGGAGGCAAAGTCACTGGAAATGGATGGACCGAGTAATTACGGAGGAAGCCAGAGCGTCAAGAGGATGCATATGGATGGCGGCGAAGTTACCGGTTATAGACAAACTGTTGTGCACTAAGTAATCACTGAGGAAGCCGGAGCGTCGGGAGTAATCAAGGAGGAAGCTGGAGCATCGAAAGGATATGCACATGGACGACCACAAAGTTACTGGAAACAGACGAACAAAGTAATCACGAAGGACGGATCGAGTAATCATGGAGGAAGCCGGAGCATCGGAAGGATATGCACATGGACGACAACAAAGTTACCGAAAATAGACGGATGACGAAGAAGCACACTGGCACATCGAGAGGATACACATGGACGGTGACAAAGTTACCGTAAATGTAAGAAAGGAGTAATCTTGGAGAATATGGAGACTAGGTAATCGCTGAGTTGATGACTCCATCAACCAAGCTCAAGTGGAAAAACCAAGGCCCGACTTGCACCGCATCATCTTTGTGGAGTAGTGCGGCACAAGCTCGTGCATGTCACATGCTCACGCTCACTACTCCTCGAGGCGGCGGATGCATGTGGCACGCCCTTAGTCTCTCTCAACTTCTCAATAGGAGCACACATAGTCCACCTATTTAAGTTAAGTCAACGTTTAGTCAAAATTCCATCTGAGAACTAAAACTATATAATTGCACCTTAGCATTTAATATGTGCCTAAGGATTTATTTGACTTAATTGAGTTAAAATTGGGCCAAGCCCACATTAAATCCAACACAATAAACATATATTCGGCAAGAGGGTTTATGGATTGGTTCAACATCCTCTATGAGGATCCTTGTATGCCTAGCGAACTTGGCATTTGTAAGGCACAAATTCAACATTGTGGACAGCCGGCTACAAAGTGGCGCAGTGATCCAAGGGAATGATTATTGAAGAGTTCAAGTATCACAAGCTTGGATACACATACACATTGACGTGGTGGCATTTTGTATTAACAAAAGGGACTGAAGTTTGACAAAAACGACGGTAGGTGCATGGACCTGACCATGACCAACAATAACTGTCCCAATTTCTCACGGTTCAGTAGGCAGGTCACTTCTTTTTTTTTGAGCAAATATAGGCAGATCACTTCTTTTTAAATTTATAGAGAACACACAGAAAAGAACAAGATATAGAACAAATTAAAATAGCCTCCATTCGAGCTAAAGAAGATTGAAATGTGAAAGAGAGAGCCTACAGCCTAAGCCTCCTCAAAAAACTGAGATAGGCCACTTTCTTTTATTGTTCATTTTGGAACAGCCTTGTTAATTATTAGCCATGCCTTCTGCGGCGGTCTACCACTGATATATATTTTTTTAAGTTGAATACCCTACCATTCCACCAACCATTTGCTATTTTCCATTCAGTTTCGTTCCAAAGACCAAGTTTTTGAAAAGAAGCTTTTTAGAGAGGGTTTTGCAAGATGTTCGGACATGAGATATTTCATTGTATACGTTGGATTAGTCCGACCTTGGTTATTGGGAGAGAGTTGACCTGACTTAATGTGTGTGTGTTCATGGGGTGGGTGGGGTCTCTAAACTCTTAGGTCTAGCTTTATATAACCTATATATAACCTACGTAGATGGAACCCAATAAACGAGTCTCTAGGTGCAGTTTCCTTAACGGAACCACATTTAAAAATTATAGGGACGGTTCAAGAGCTACAGTGCTCTCTGCTATAGTTACAAGCACTTTCTTATGTCATCTGCCTCTGTTAGAAACATGAACCATTGTAAAAAAAAAGATTTCTATAGTAGTGACGCTTGGTGATTTTTTTATACTATAACACATTTCATTTTTATGGAAGAATAAAATAAAAAAGAATCACCCTTAGCTTGTAACTTCAATTTCCCTACTGAAAGTTGCTGACTTTTCCGGACAAAAAGAATGGTAACAAATCATGTGTAGAGATACCTATGGTGTGGTGGCCTAAGCGCAAAACCAACGCTCGCAGTAGTAATGTTAGCCTCGTCTCAAAAGACGTGAAGAGTTGTGTAGATTGGGACTTCAATTTTTATAACGCAGGCTACAGTTCCTACTCTCTTCTGACACCATCACTATTCTCTCTCACCTCACATGTCGTTTTCAAGAAAACGCGTTTACAGTCTATCATCCATTTACATCCATCATCCATCTCCTTTTCAGCAGAGGCTGTAGCTTTTTCTGACGAGGCGATAGTCAGGGCTTCTATCTGCCTACCTCTCTCTCTTCCAAACGGCATCCGATCCTACGTGTCCCTGCAAAGCTGCTGTACATGGTGGAGCGTTGGGCACGGCCTAATTAGCTTTCACATGATTTGTAGTGATGGATGAAAGTTTTTTCTTTAATTGGAAAGACGCAAGAGTTGTAGAGAGCGATGCCGGCAAAAGCGGCAAAATGCAGTGACTAGTTATATTTATATCACACGCTAATTAATGACGATATCCCTGCGGCGTCAGGACTGTTACGTCACTCGGGTAGCGTCAGCGGCATGACTAAGAAGCTCCCAATACTTTGAAGCCCATGTACGTGTCTCGTGCCGGTCGGTTATTTAGCTGTGTCACGTCTTGTGGAACGGGGAAGTATGTGGAAAATTATTATCAGTTGCCTTTGAGCACAAATGGACTTTTGATGCTTTCTTATTATTCAGTTCAGGTGACGCTAGCATGGCGGCACAAATGGAAATTATTACCACAGCTAGCATGGTGGTGGCACTAGCTATTATATTATTATTATTCAGTTTTTTTTACAACAAACAACTTTATAATTAGCAGCAACGCGCTGCAAGTATTGTTACACCAGTTAAGCCTACAGATTGTAGTGCTTGTAGAACATTGCAATGAGGCATATGATACTCTAAAGAACAGGAGAATTCCAGATCAGAGTTCTGCAAAGTGGAATGTTGCACAGCTTGGCGGGCCAGAGCGTCGACCATGGTGTTGAGGCGCCTGTGGACCTTGAAGATGTTGGATGAACTGCTTCTTGTGAAGTTGGCGAAGGTTTGTGTGTAATACTTGATTCTCCAGTCAGGCGGATTGGAGATATCATTCTTGTTGAGGAAGTGAACTAACTGTTCATAGTCCAATAAGAAGTTAACACTTGAAAGGTTGAGGTTGTGACCGACTGCAGAGGCAAGGACGAGACTGGTGGCTGTCAACATTTTTATTGAAGAGGATAGAGGATTTGTGGAGGTTGGGAATTTGACCAGAAGAGTTGCAGAAGTCATTCAAGACTCGTCTGATGGTAGAGGCTTCTTGCAAAGTGGCAGTGCCACAAAGGATCAAATTGTCAGCAAAGAGCAGGGAGTGGATTGGGGGTAGTCAGGTCCCAACTTGATACCCGACAGATTTGCTTGATGGAGTTCTTGCAGAAGGCAAATGGAGAGTTCATTAATGGACACCACAAAAAGGTCTCTCACATCAGTGCCAATTGGTGTTTATTTTTGTTTTATTGAAGTTGGGACTTGATTGGGAAAATACAGCGCGAAGGACCTTTAAAGATCCGCTAAAATATGGTGATCGGATGCTGCACCGGACTCTGTTTCCAGCGTTCGGTCAGTTCACAGGAGGTGAACAGATGCTGCACAGGAGTGACCGGACGCTGAACAGTGCTTCTCTTGCGTCCGGTGTGAAGATGGCCCAGCGTCCGGTCAAACGAAGAAGAAAATGTCAGGATCGACCGGACTCTGCGTGCGTCCGATCACGTGGGACCGGACGCGTCCGGTCACGAATTGAGGGTTTTTGGACCTCTGTGTTGTCGATCGGACTCCGGGTGACAGCGTCCGGTCGTTGGCAACGGTGCGTCCGGTCAGTTGAATCCAAGTGGATCTAACTCCTTATCTTCTCTGTCTCGCGGGGCCCACCTTATATCGTGCTTCATAGGCCCACGCCTAGGTCACCCACGCCGCTTGTCCGTCCATCGCCCGTACCTGCCTCGCGCCGCCGCTTGCCCTAGCCACGCCCGCACTGCCTCCCCGCGTCATGCCGACGCGCCACCGTGCACTGCCTCGTCGCGACCGCGCACTAGCGCCTGCGCCTCGTTCGTCGTGCCTACGCTGCTCCTGCTCCTCCACAGTCTAGCCGCGTTCGCGCCGCGCCTGTGCCGTCGCTGCCTCACCAGCATCCACGCCCGCGTCTATCTCGCGTCGCCGCGCCACTACGTCTGCCTCGCGCCGCCACGCTACCGCGCCAGCCTCTGCCATCGCGCCGTCGCGCCCACGTCCACACTGCCTCGCCAAACCCTAACCATAGCCTAACATTGCCGATTCCGGTGGTGCCCCGTAATCCTTTCCTCTGCTTGTCGGTCGCCGGTTCGTCGGATTTCATCAGGTAGCAAGCCATCGCTTTCAAATTCTTACCTACTGCTTGCTCCTTAGGGTTTCGTACCTCTAGATGAATATAGTGATTACTTATATTTCAAATCTATTCCATCATGCAGCGAGTTGGTGCTCTTGTGGTTGATTTGGCAGTTGTCAGTAAACTCGGGGTCAAGCCCGCGAGTACGGATCGAGGCCAAGCCTCGCAAGTGTCAGTCGGCAGTTGCCTCTTATCAGTGGCAGTGATTCTCGTTCGATTAAGCAATGGCACGTTACAAGAATGCCGGAGGTGGTCCTGGCGATGAGGATCCAAGGCCTCCACCTCGCCTGACTGCTCAGGAAAAAGGAAAGGCAAAAAAGACTACAACAAAGAAGCGGAAGTTTGCTGACGTGGAGATAGAGAGAGCAGCAGCAGTGGTAGCCACTGCAGAGCGAGCGGAGAGAGGTGGATCTAGGAGTGGGGTTCGCATAGGTGATTAGCTGTCCCTAGCTCAGAGGGCCACCGTCGAGAGGACTGAGACTCTTCATGGTAGTCCACCTGGGACTGTCATGCTAGGAGGACGATGTGTTTCTTTAGAGGAGAGTCAGCCTCAGGGGGAGACTGAGCAGCAGACGCAGTCAGTAGAGCAGAGAGAGGGTACTCAGCAGGGAGAGCAGATTGAGGAGACAGAGCAGGCAGCACAACCACAGCTTTGACACTCTGGTCGCACACGCACTCGGGTGTCACCGAGGCCTGAGACATAGAAGAGGGCTCTCGTCCACCTCCCAGACCACAGGGTCCCCTCCGATTATTCACCTTGACCTGAGGGCAGCCATAGCCAGACAGGTGCAGCAGCTCCGCTTCGTGCAGTTTGAGGACTGGTTTCCATCAAGGGGGATGAGCGTGCTTCAGAGCACTTCTATATTGTGTTGCAGGAGGATTTTTATAATGATATCTTAACAGTGGAGTTGCCTTTAGATCTCAGAGAGTCTACTCCTTAGAGTCTCTTGTTGCACCTATAGGCGAGCAGATCCGTCCTCACCTTTCCTATCTGCCAGGCTTGATAGATCTTCTTGGACGGACTGGCCGCTTTGTTCCGTCATGGGTCCGTGAGTTCTACTCCTCTCTTTGGATTGACCTAAGGCACAGATTCATTCATTTTGCATTCCGAGGCCGTGACTACAGGCTCAAGAGCTTGAGGGTCAGAGAGATTCTCAGGATTCTAGAGTCCCTTATTCGCCTTCACGAGGTATGCTATGGACAGACAGAGCCTCCGAGATGCCCTCACGGTGTACTTATGCCACCTACAAACATTGTCAGACCTTGTTTCACAGAGCCATTTGGCGAGGGGTCGAGCAGGACATCACGTGATCTTACTCCTACAGCTCGGCTTCTTAATGCAATTATGAGGAGGACTCTGCTTCCAAGGATGGGATACCGCGAGGGCCTGACTCGCATTCAGCTATGGCTAGTGTATCACCTTGTGTCTCAGACTGCTTTTGATATTTGGGATGTGATACTTTCAGAGATGGAGGACACACTAGCAGAGGGCTTTAGAGGTCACCATCAACTGCCTTATGCTCATTGGATCAATTTCCTAATCCGAAAGGCAGTTCCACAGAAGTCTCCTGAGACAATGGCAGAGTACACCGGTGCTACTACTGAGTTTCTGCCATATAACATGACTCAGATGCTACATCACAGTAGTGAGAGGACACCTCGCCAGCCGAGCCATCGCCCAAAGGTACTAGAGACAGCGGCACAACAAGATGAGATCATCGGGGCATTCTTTGATAGACGAGGAGCCGCTTGATGCACAAACAGGAGGATGTGGTCGAGAGCGACCCCAGTGATAGCTCGATGATGACTATCACTGATTCCGAGAGATGGCTCCTCGACCACACACGGCGAGAGAGGCGAGTGGCTCTAGCTCCGCCTCCACCATAGCCACCGTGAGAGAGCACCCAGCTCTTCTAGCAAGACTTGAGCGGATAAGGCAAGACCGAGCACGCTAGGCACGAGAGACCGTAAGCTGCGCTTGCTTAGGTTCAGCTCGACAGATGAGTTTTTAGAGGCAAAGAAGAGCCATGCAGCAGCAGCAGGCTTATGATCCAAAGATCGCCATTTGGCTTCATGCAGCATGTATTCACTACTATTGGGGTTGCTCCTTAACAGTCTACACCTCAGATAGGCCAGCCTGCTACCACCACTACAGTGACTCCAGCTATACAGCCCAGTGGGCTTCAGAGTTAGGGACAACCAGCTACTCAGTTTGCTTCACCTACAGAGCAGGTGTCACAGTGGTTTGCTTCACCAGTGACAGCTTAGGGTCCTCACTTTACTCCTATTGTTACGGGCTTCACTCCGCCTCAGAGTTCTTCAGTGCTAGTGATGAACACGCTAGTATCTAGGAGTCTTGGTGCTACCTTCAGTGAGCTTACAGGGCACTCTACACCTCTAGAATTACGAGTCCCTGTCCCTACCATAGTTGCTCCAGTTATCGGGACTACAGAGACGCTCCCGTTGTCTGTTGCATCATCCGAGCCACCTCAGACAGTCACTCCTATACTTGAGGCTTCAGCGACAGCGATAGAGGCAGATGTGGCTCCACTTCCTGCAGTGATACTTCTAGAGTCACAGGCCACGCCAGTTACTGAGCAGACCCAGACCACTTCACCTTCACTTCCAGTGACAGAGGGTCAGACCGCTCAGAGTTCAGGGTCAAAGGATGATGCTGCTCAGTTCCAGATCTCTCACCGCACCTCAGCGCCCGACTCGACTGCACCTGTCTCGCCATCCGGCCCTTAGGTTTTGGTGCTTGATGCCAAAGGGGCAGAGGGACCAAGTATGTTAGATCTAGGGGGAGCATATGATTCGTTTCTTTTGTGTGAGACTTCATGCATTCACGTTTACTTCCATGCATTGTCTTATTTACATGTGATGGTGAGACTTATGTGACATGTGTGCTCTCTACATTGATTTATATATATGTCATGTCACTTGGCTATGCTCATTTGGTTTGTTTCCGCGTTTTACTCCGATTCAAATGAGCTTTACTTCATGTACTCTTGCTTAATTCATATCTTTTGAGTACACCATGTTGGCTTGGGTCTTATAAGCATGTCCAACCCCTTTGTTCTTATTGTCAAAAGCTTATATGAACCAAGCATGTTGAAAACCTCACTCATCTCTTCTACATACTCGGGGTTGTGTTGTCATCAATCACCAAAAAGGGGGAGATTGAAAGCACCTAGGCCCCTAGTTGAGTTTCGGTGATTAATGACGACACGAGATTACTATGACTAACGTGTGTTTTGCAGAGGCAATTTGAGTTAGGTCATGGTAATGGAAATTGATTGGGCAATCATGTTGTCATGCCCCTGATGATGGAAATCGTTTCGGTTTTCAAAGGATGGACGACAATGTTAAGGATGGACTAGTTCTAAGTGTCGTTTGGTGTTGGAGAGACACTTAGAGTAATTTAGGACTTTGTTTTTCCTTTAGCCTTACTATTAAGGGGGTATGGACTAGTAGCTTGACCTAGGTGAGTCTAGTGGGTTAGGTGAGGTGCACACTTATCAAATCTAGCACTAGGTAGCTCACGAATAGCCCTAAGATCAATTGGAGTAAAGGTCATTCACATAGGATTTCGAGTTGGAAGTGAATGGAGGGTCAAATGATTGATCGGATGCTGGTCTGGTTGTGACCGAACGCTGGAGGGTGAGTCCGGTTAGTTCATTTGATCAACTGAAGTCATCTGGTACTGATCGAATGCTGAGTAGAGGTGGACCGGACGCTGGGTGCCAGCGTCTGGTCAACTCCAAAGAGGTTCTAGAGAGGTGTTTTCGTGACCGGACGCGTCCGGTCAGTGATGACCGGACGCTGGTCAGGATCCGATAACTGACCGGACGTTGAACAGTGAAGTGACTGAACTCTGGGTTCAGCATCCGGTCAACATCAATAAGGTTCCAAAGAGCGTTTTTCTTGACCGAACACATCCGGTCAGAGCTAACCAGACGCATGTCAGAGTCTGGTCAGAGCATAACGGCTCTATCTGACATAGTGGTGGGTATAACTGACCGAAGCATCCGATCACCCTGACCGGAGCATCCGATCACCTCGCAGAGTGATGACTCAGCCTCCAAACATTATGTTTTTGAATGAGGGGGTATAAATACTTACTCCACTCATCCAAGGGAGGTCTCTTATCCATTTATTCAGCTGAGAAACACCTTGAGAGTGCAAGGGAGAGCAAGAGCCTGGTGAGGTGTTTGAGATTTGAGAATCCAAGATTAAGGTCCTCATTAGTGCATAGATAGTAGCAAGTGTGCATCCACCCTTCTCATTAGGCTTGTCGTGGTCAAGTGAGAGTTTGTGCTTATTACTCTTGGTGATCGTCATCACCTAGATGGCTTGGTGGTGATTGGGAGTTTGGTGATCATTCGGCGGAGCTTGTGGATGACCCAACTCAAGTTGTGAGCGGTTGTGGGCGATTCACCGCGATGGAGTGTCGAAGAATCAGCCCGTAGAGAGAACTTGATCCTTGCGCGGGTGCTCCAACGAGGACTAGTGGGGAGTGGTGACTCTCCGATACCTCCAGAAAACATCGCCGTGTTTCTTTCCCTCTCTTTACTTTGAGCATTTACATTTGAGCAATTCATTTCTTTTCTTTACATTCCTAGAATTGCCATGCTTGAGTAAGATTGGAACCTAGGGTGCAAAACTTTTGTGCGGTAGAACAAATAGAACACATTCTAGGCACAAGTGGTGAAGTGGGCCAAGTGTACGGCTTAATTATTGCAAAGAATTTAGAATTAGCCCAATTCACCCCTCTCTTGGGCATCTTGATCCTTTCATATATGTTTTATGTTTGTTTAATTTTATGTAATAAGTGGCCTGATTCCTTAGTTAAGGGATGAAGCCGGATTCAGTTCCTTTATCTATGAAAAAAATACAGCTTGACATTTGCTTCATCTCCAGCTGATAGCTTCCATTGCGTAAGTGAGCTAGTTGTGGCGCAGGTGGTTGGGTGGTGGCGATAGATGACAGTGGTGGCACTAGATGACTCCGGCGCGACGGCTGGTGGCTAAGGCGCGGTGAGGAGCAGGAGAGAGGCTAGGGACGGCAGTTGTCTGTGGCACGGTGAGGGGCAGGGAGGGGTGCCTAGGTAGCTATTGTGGCAGAACCGCCTAATTTAATGTCCTCTCAAGAGTACTTGTCTTATATTAGACACTAAGTACTCAAGAGGGTGCACTAAATCGTGCTGTTCCATCGAGCACACCCTAAGGGAGAACTCGAAAACCCATATTTTTTCATCAGGATCATAAATAAGAGAATAAAGATTAAAACATTCTTAAGCCATTTCTTACATCACTTTATTACAATAATAGAATATTAACTCAATTGATTATAACAGCGGAATATAACAATGTTATTAGAGATATAGAGAAAACAAAGATTAATTTAATGACATTATGGAGTATTAACATAGTGGACATTTATATACGAGAGATGCTAGCAGATTTTACATCTTTTCTTATAAAAACCTTTAGTGAGGGTTATAAATAAACACTACGGTCGTAGCGTGAAAGGAATCCTCTCTGAGCCCAACAGGAGGTTTCTACACATAGGAGTCAGCTCTATGTATCCCTCGATCACCTGCAACAGGGGGAATAAAACCCTGAGTACTCGATTGTACTTAGCAAGACTTACCCGACAGGAGGAAAATAAAAGACTCCAAGGATTTGCAAGGCTTATTTGGCTTGTGGGTTATTGCATCTGCGGAAGCATTACTAAACGTACGTCCTTATATTAAATTTTATTAGCAGTCATCATTAATTCATTAACTATCGATTCTATGTAAGCTCCTATGTTACTTTCAAGTAGGTGGTGAGCAATAAGAATCATTTTACCATCTTTCATATTCCAGTTCTTACTACGGTCCTAGACCATAACCAAGTCAGTACCGTCTCACAGAAACGGCGATTCGCGAATCAATGTATCCCAGCTAGGTACCCCGAAACATACGCCCCGTTTGTACCCCAGGCACAAACAAGACCAACCCATTCCACTCCTATTATAGGGTCTAGGTCCCCGTCCTAACTTTGACTCCAAGCCCCCACACTTGAGACCCGGTCTTAGTATGGTGCTTAGACCTCCACCTTTCCCCGCCTCCAGTCAGTTGGTCCGGAAAGAGCCGGAACACGCGACAAGAGCGTAACGAGCCTTCCCGCTCCCATAAGTAAGTATGTGCTCAGGATAATAAGTCTATGACCTGACTACTGTGCACAGCAATGGACGGTCCTCAATCGACATAGGCGGAACAAATGCAATCCGAGCCTCGCTCGAATGCCTAACCAAGTCTAGATCCAAAGTACCTTTCCGCCCGGTCTCCAATTATCATCCATATATATATTCCATGTGACAGTAATATAATAACAATAATAATATCTTTCCTATCTCTCGCGAGTGACAGGTAACCACTCGACTTCTACCTATATATATATATATATGCAAGTGGTTTTCATTCAATTCCTTAAAACTTAATGCACAAGCATAAATTAAAGTGCAGAATAAAAGGGGTTATGCACCGGGGCTTGCCTGGGAAGATATAACCAACAGTTAGCATTCCATTGTGGTGACATGATCATCCAGACGCCATCTTTTCTGCTACTCCAGTCGACTCCACCATCCATCATGGTTCCTATTATGACATTCTTGGATGTAGCGTGGAAACGTAAATAATCACGACAATCGCCACTCTAAAATATGATTACATTGCTAAGTCAACGAGCTGGCTTTAATGACTAACGTACTAAGCTACGTACTCATGTTATCGACAACGCGCTATTTTACCACAGTATTTTAGTTATACCATTTCAAAGTATTTCAAAGGAGTATTGCAAGGGAAGATTTAGACACAAGGGTTTCTTTCGCAACAAGGGACTAGGAATTCAAATTCCGCAATGGATTTAATTTAAAGAGATTCAAATGTTCTGCTGGGATACCCACAATTAGTTGATACAATGCCCTCTGTTATCCAATCATGGCTGGTCTGCTCGCACCTAAATAGTAACTTCTCTTGTAACTCACTTAACGTCATCCTTGAAAACCCTAAGCACGTCTAACGAGACCTAAGGGTAGATGGACGCAATAAACACAACGAAATAAATAAAATGCACATTCCAAACATCCTTATGATGGTACAACATATAGGCACTCACTCTTCCATTGTCGACACATCTTCACCTTACCTATGACCAGATGATCTCAACAACTATGGACGGAATACAATGGAAAGATTACAATACTAGAGGACAGTGACGAAAGACACCATTAACTATGGGTACATCTTCCCAAGGCAACTAATCTACTTTGTCGGATCACACATCTTCATTCTCAGTCTCAGCGGATTCTTTTACCGCCCTGGCTATGGATCTGCCTCCTCTCTTGGCAGTGGCTAAGTGAGGGGAAGAAGGACTCTACTTCTGACACTTCCGAGGGTGGGGGTGCTGGCGGTACTGCAACATCGGTTCTCCTTCTTTCCGGCAGATGGATAGGGATTCCCTCCAAGATCAAGGGATCCTGCCTTTCAGTGGCCAGCATCCTACGCTTAGCCCTAGTGACAAGGTAGGCCTGTCCCAGCTGATGGGCATGCCGATCTTTGGCCTACTTTAGGGCTTCTGACATGGCAGTCTTAGGACTCTCTGCGGCTACCATACTAGAATGCGCTTCAGCGAGCTACACCTAGAGCATCTTGGAGAAGATTTTGGCTTCCTTAGCTCACCGGAGGCACTTTCTCAGCTCTGAGGCTTGCCGGTCATACTGCTCATCCAGAGCAAGTAGGTACATGGTGAAGTGCACCACGATTGGACTGTCTTCTCGTGCATCCCGCCCTTGCAAAGCCTCCATGCGAGCCCTTCATACCCGTCGATTCTTTTCCAAAGGTGGAAAGAACCTCATGGGGGTACGAGTAATGGGCTCTTCATAGATTTGGCAAAGATTCCGCAAAGCTTTGTGGGCCACAACTTGATAGGTGTCGACGAAGCGAAACCCAGTTACGGTCACATTCCAGGCCTCAGTGGTGTCAGGGAACTCCTTACTCTTTCCAATATAGACAGTAACTTCACACCGCTCAGTGCCATGCTTCTCATACTCATGGCCCTCATACTCGGGACGATCTTTGACTCCAAGCTTTTGTAGAGTGGCATACAGGATTTTGGGGAAGCCATCAGCGTTTAGGCAGTAACTGCTAATCTAGGCTCCTGCCATCATGATGAGTGGTTGCAAAGGAGGATTGAGCGAAAAGCTTGCTCAAGAAGAAGGGCTAGGTGAGCTAGAGTGCACCGAGTGGTGGTACCAATGGCTAGGCCCTTTTGTAATGGCAGAGTGGTCAGTGGTCTTAGCATAGTCCACCTTTGGTTTCAACGTGGGGTAACTACAAATAAATCAGCCGGAATTTTTGTGCACTCGAGGTGAGCAATGTCCGAGTCCATTAATGACTAGTACGGCTGCAGGGCCAGGATCCGACAAGAGCGCAGAAAAAGGGTACGGGAAACGTGAACCTCAGTGGCTTAAACCATAGGTGAACGCGAAATACGAAGCCACAGTATAGCAGTAACTCCCAAACAAGGACTGGTCGGCCGTGAACAATTCGACGCGCGTGACACCTATTAATGCCGCACCTGCAAACAATACTGGCACGATAACTAGGCAGTACCAATGCGACGGACTTAAAGATTATATACTGCCACTACAAGAAACCTATTAATACATGACGGTTCAATTCCGTCACCGATCGCTAAATAACCGTCACAAAATAGCATCCATGACGGTTTTAGGTATCGTCATGTATTGAGCGTCATGGATTGATGTGCATGACAGTTATTTGAAAACCATCACAGATTAACGCAATCCATGACGGTTATAGACCATCATAGCTCAGCCTGAGACCCACTTAGCCCAACCCAAGCCCAATGTTTGTGATAGAATATAACCGTCATAGATTGAATAGCCACATCATCATTTATACAATGACGTGGATGTTGACATCACAACCAATTGCCACGTATTTAGCACATCAATAGTATAATAACATTCATCACAAGATACACCAATCATACAATAGACATTTATTTATTCATATAATAATGAATAGATGTACACAATGGTAATAATGAGTTGATGTATACAATGGATTCAGCATATACAAACTTATAGGCTAAAAAAACAATATACATGATAGAAAAAATAATAAACTTTCATGTACTTCATCCTTCGACGTGATGCATTGCGTTGAACGCGAAGACAGCCGTGGACATATGACTTATCCACAGCAATAAACGATCTTGACAACCTGCAGGATATTTGGCATACTTGTGAAGCTCGCAGCAAGACCACCGATGGGACAAAAATCATACAAACAAGAATGATGGCACCAGGGAAAATTTGTGCTATTGAGCAGCAACAAAAAAGATCATCCATTATAGCTTCCACTATTAAATAAATGAAATTAACTAGTTAAAGAAAAAATGGTCACGTTTCTACAAATATGACATGAATGATATGAGATTGCAGCTTTGTTTTATTCAGTCCATCACGTTTCTCAAATATTATATTGCCATCATTGCACTAACAAAAAACCATCGTTGGACTACCTTAATTGCACTATTTCAGTCGCTCAGACCATTCATTAGGAAAAAAATTACCTCAACACTATCTCACAATGCAACAACAGATAATTATCTAAGGGTAACAAATGCTGGTTTGGACTGAACAAATTGATATGTTCAATTTGATGGGTGTGCATAATTTTATCTCAATGGAAGAACCAATCCCAATAGCGATTACTTTTGCTCTACCAACTACAACAATGGTGTCCTAGGAAAACATACAAGTCTCAGAGCTGGCAGAAAGATAAATGCAGAGGTAGCTAACTAACCTAGAACCAACAAGTAAACCACTGAACCAACAAATAACTCAAATAACCCATCTACATCTAGAAGGGTAGAGTTGATAATGACCCTATAGGTTTTCAGTCTGAAAAATACATACAGCAAGGAACTGATCTCCCTGCTGCAGACCTGCTTCTAGAACTAACAAGCTGCAGAACAAAATACAAATCAATGTGGTCAGGAGCAACTACTGCTGTCAATTGGCAAAGGAAAAACAACACATAAATGCTACAGACCAGAGATAAAGCTTGAATAATCACACAAGCAAGGAACTGATCATTAGCTAATGATTACATGAGAATTAATTCACCGTTTCACCTTGTAGCTTGAACATGACATTTCACCTATGTGAATCCACACTACTCTGCATCATGAGATAAAAATGCTGCTGCTCAAACCTGCAGAAAACAGAGCTAAGCTATGCAGTGCCAAATTGCTGCTTATGCTGCCCAACAGTGGTCTAGCTGATGGCTTCAGTTGCTCTGAATTGCAGAGGTAAAATATCATGGAGGCAGTACATACCTTTCGACTCTGTAGGCTGCATCTTGGACCTTCCTATGCAATGTCGCTTCCTTCTTTCTAGAGAGTAGAAATTATCATCAATAAAATAACTGCAGATTAATATGTGTGTACTATACAAACAGTACAAAAAATTAATTCTACTTCCAAGAGAGTGGCCTCAGAAATTAATCACAGTCACACCAACGTCTCTACAGCAATCACAATCTCTGAAAAACTTAAACTATAGTCCTAGCTAGTTTACTCAGGAACCTTGAACATATGTTGATTGGTAATAATTTAATAAAAAACACTAGACACATTCAGATTTGAACGCCACACATCACAGGTACAAGTAAATCTATTAGTGAATCTGCTATCCCATTGCTATCACATTATGACTATCATTACAAATCTGAAGGCCTTTTGTTCTCCTCTCTTTTTTTATACATGTAAAGTGTCCAATGTCAATCAGCTCTCTTCCCTGTTCTCATGTAAGCATGAGTAAAACAATATGTTCCATCCAGGTTGGTTTGAAATATACTTAGATGGTTTTGTTATAACCTTGTGTAGGTAGCATTCTAATTTAATCATTCTAACAGTTCATGTGGCTTTGTTTTCAAAGAATACAGTTAAGAATTGAGAGTGCAGCCGGTGGTGTGTAAGCTCGAAACTTTATCTTGAAAGCATACATGTCATTGTCTTTCCAAATTCTAGCCACCAGCTGATTTCAAATACAGAAATTTAAGATAATATGCTGCTACTGAAACTAAGGGAAGAAAATGATAAATCTGTACTTGATATTTGCTTGCAAGCAAATTAAATGGCACTACATAAGAAAGAGTCAAATGCAATTAGTAGTGAATAAGCACAAAAAAAGGAAGGGGCAGTATTGGTATTTGGTAATAAAGTCATACTAATCTGCAGTCCATTGCTCATGTATTAAGAAAATGTAAAGATCCCATGTGCAGTTAGTCTACAGATCTATAGTTTACACAAGAGCAGAAGAAACAGAGCTCATGAAATCTAACAAGTACAGATCATAGTAGCAGGGAATATTCATATGAATTCAGTGTGGGACATGTATATGCATTTGCTCAGAATTCAGTAATGTGGAACCTGTATATGCATTGGCTCAGAATTTAATTACAAGTTGAGAGCTGCACCTTTACTGAATGTTGATGTCGACCTGCTTGTTTCCCTACAAACTGTCAATCAGCACTCTTTGCAATTCTACAAATGGTTTGTTCTGAAAGAATGTACAAAGTAAATCTGCTAAGAAATAAACAGATAGCAGAAAAAAGAATTAAACAGATAGCAAAGTAAATCAACACTCCTTGCAATGCTACAAAGTCAAGATATGAACAAAGAATTAAAGATATAGCGAGAACAACATGTGGCTCTTAACACAGCCTGCATTGATCGAATATAACACGTAAATCAAATAGAAAGGAACAAACCTATTCTTGATTTTCTTTGACAGGTTTCCATGTCATGTTGCTGCCCAAGCCATGCCTCGCTTCCTCCAAGCACATATGAGCATGTAAGTACAATTGTCAATAGGTTCATACACCAACTGAACTTAAATCTATTTAGGTGACATGAAGATATGCTACATGCTATTTATTTTCTTTAGCTCTTGTGTAAAACTAGACAAACTGGCTCGTTTTCAGCTTAGAAACAATACAAATATCAATAAGCAAGTAAGACAACATTTGAACAAAGTACTCCGTTCTCTTCTATGGTAAACTATCTACTGATCTACTCTTTCTTTCTGTCCTCACTAATAAACACAAGTAATGAAACAGAACAACCGAACAAGTAGTTCGCATTTTCGTAAATCAATAGAGAATATTGTTAGTAACTACATAATTATTTTGTAGGTGAGGAGTCGACAAAATCGTGGAACATACTACTACCTCCTGTCACATTCATTTGACCTTGAGTGTAGAGCTTACAAGCAAGGTTGTTACAATGTAGTTAGAATGTCTAGCTTCTCTATCCCCTATGATCTCTATTAAACTGAAGCCTCACCATCTGTTACTCTATGTATTGCCTATTGATATTTTTGCAAGAACAAGGATCTTCATCAACCAAGACTCGAGATCCAGAACCTACCAAGACGCCAGATCTAGAACATCGGTTCCTCGAAAGCGAAAGGTGAGCATTGCGAGTAAAGAATTGAGTTACTAAGAGGCACACACAAGTAGATGGATGAGGAGGGAAGCGAATGGGTGGGCACTTACGCTGATGTCATCAATCTCCTTGCTGGACCTCTTGCTGAACCCAAGAGCACTGGCGCCACCCGATTTGCATCCCCATGCCACAGCGTCACCACTTCTCCGCGTCGCCAGTAGCATTGCACCACCACCGCGCCCGTGCCACCTGCCTACAGGCCGCAGCGTCGCCAGAGTAGCTCAATGCCACCGCAACCCCGTGTTGTTGCCTCCGTGCCGCCGCAACCTAGCTCGCTATTCTCACGCATCGCCACTACTCCACGACGCTAGCAGCCCACCGTGCCGCCATAGCCCCACACTCACCGCTGCTCCGTTTCGGGAGTTTGAGGAGAGAGAGGGCCAGCAGTGGCGGGTGGCGGTAAGTGAAGTTAAGCGACTCGTGGAGGATCGGGAGGTAGGAGACGGAGGGAGAAGTATCGACTGCGGATGGAAGGACTGAGAAGTGTGCGGCTGTGGGAGACCGGGAGGAGTATTGGGCTAGGGTTTGCCTTCGTTCTTATACTCCAACGCCGGTAGTGGGCTGGAATGGGCCTTAGTAACCGGTAGTGGTACGTGTTCAATTACTTAGTGACGTTCTTATAATTCGTCATGAAGAATCCGTCATGGATTAAAGGATTTCTTGTAGTGTGCACAAGAATTAGCTCTCCGGAGAAAGCCTAGTTAAACCTATTCCAAATACCTAACGATAACAATAGGGCTACTTATATACTTCATATGCAAATGCCCTAACTTTTTGCAAAATAGGTTGTCAAATTTTAGTTTAGAAAAGAATTTTGAAGCTTTATTTCCTCATTTATGCTCTGATACCACCTATGGTAGAACCGCCTAATCTAATGTCCTCCTAAGAGTACTTATCTTCCATTAGACACTAAGTACTCAAGAGGGTGCACTAAATCATGTTGTTCCATCGAGCACACCCCAAGGGAGAACTCAAAAACCCACATTTTTTCATCAGGATCATAAATAAGAGAATAAAGCTTAAAACATTCTTAAGCCATTTCTTACACCACTTTATTACAGTAATAGAATATTACCTCAATTGATTATAACAGCGGAATATAACAATGTTATCAGAGTTACAGAGAAAACAAAGATTAATTGAATGACATGGTGGAGTATTAACATAGTGGACATTTATATACGTGAGATGCTAGCAGATTTTACATCTTTTCTTATAAAAACCTTTAGTGAGGGTTATAAATAAACACTACGGTCGTAGCGTGAAAGGAATCCTCTCTGAGCCCACCAGGAGGTTTCTACACACAAGAGTCAGCTCTAAGTATCCTCCGATCAGCTGCAACAGGGGAAATAAAACCCTGAGTACTCGATTGTACTCAGCAAGACTTACCTGATAGGAGGAAAATAAAAGACTCCAAGGATATGCAAGGCTTATTTGGCTTGTGGGTTATTACATCTGCGGAAACATTACTAAACGTGCGTCCTTATATTAAATTTTATTAGCAGTCATCATTAGTTCATTAACTATAGATTCTATGTAAGCTCCTATGCTACTTTCAAGCAGGTGGTGAACAATCAGAACCATTTTACCATCTTTCATATTCCAGATCTTACTATGGTGCTAGACCATAGCCAAGTCAGTACTGTCTCACAAAAATAGTGATTCGTGAATCAATGTATCCCTGCTTGGTACCCCGAAACACACGCCCCATTTGTACCCCAGGCACAAACAAGACCAACCCATTCCATTCCTATCACAGGGTCCAGGTCCCCGTCCAAACTTGGACTCCAAGCCCCCACACTTGAGACCCGATCTCAGTATGGTGCTTAGATCTCCACCTTTCCCCGCCTCCAGTTAGTCGATCCAGAAAGAGCCGGAACCCGTGACAAGAGCGTAACGAGCCTTTCCACTCACATAAGCAAGTATGTGCTCAGGATAATAAGTCTGTGACCTGACTACCATCCACAGCAACGGACGGTCCTCAATTGACATAGGTGGAACAAAGTCAATCCGAGCCTCGCTCGAATGCCTAACCAAGTCTAGATCCAAAGTACCTTTCCGCCCGGTCTCCAATTATCATCCATATATATATTCCATGTGATAGCAATATAATAACAACAATAATATCTTTCCTATCTCTCACGAGTGACTGGTAATCACTCGACTTCTACCAAATCCTATAGCATAGCTATCTACATGATTCTGACATACTAGTAGGACTCATAGGATAAGGATATATATGCAAGTGGTTTTCATTCAACTCCTTAAAACTTAATGCACAAGCATAAATTAAAGTGCAGAATAATATGGGTTATGCACCGGAGCTTGCCTGGGTAGGATATAACCAACAGTTAGCATTTCATTGTGGCGACACGATCATCCAGACGCCATCTTTTCTGCTACTCGGGTCGACTCCACGATCCATCGTGGTTCCTATTATGACATTCATGGATGTAGCGCGGAAACATAAATAATCACCACAATGGCCACACTAAAATATGATTACATTGCTAAGCCAACGAGCTTGCTTTAATGACTAACGTACTAAGCTACGTACTCATGTTATCGACAACGCGCTATTTTACCATAGTATTTTAGTTATACCATTTCAAAGTATTTCTTTATTTTGTTTTATATATATATATTCGAACTAGGGCTCATTAGCTATCCTAGCAAAAAAAATATTCTGGAGCCGCAGAAATTACCGTAGGCGCTTAAAAATGTTAGGATTTTGGTGTAAAAATTCCAGAGCCAACAGTGCTACCAATTTGCCACAGCAATTCCTACAAGTTTGTGTTTTCGCAATATTAAGTATTCAAATTAATTAGGTTACTCTTGAAACTATTATGAAACTAGGTGAACAAAATATACTAGTAGGTGGATCATAATTTTATGAACTTAACAAAATTGGTTTCATAATTTTTGGTTAACTACAAAAAATTTTATTGAATTTACAAGTTTATTTTTAGCAATTAAATTAGGAAATGCTTTAGAAAAGAAAAGGGTCGGCGGCCACTTACTCGGCCCAGCAGCCCAACGCGAGGCGTGGCCCCGCGCAACAGCTGGCCCAACAACGGCCCAAGGAGGGAGAGCCCGCGCGTGCGACCATTTTTGCAAAGGAGGGCCTGTGCTCTTTGGAAATCAAACGACGCATTGAGGTACTATTTCTCTAGACTAGGTCTTTGCACAAAACATCTCGGAAAGAGCTGCCTTCGCAACGGGGCGGTTCTCGGTGTGCCCTCGCGCGGCGGCAATGGTGGCAGCACCGATCACGCTAGACTTACTATGACAGCAACCATGAACCGACCACTACCTACGTCTAAACCCTCAGGGGTAGGCGACGATTAGAGGCTCGGTGGTGCACTACCGAGAGCCATAGTGGTGAGCGGCTAATCGCGACAGCGGCACGTCCGTCCCGACGACCTACGGCACCATCGGTGGGAAGGGGTTACGAATAAGCACCAGTAGCTCACCGGGATTCGACTGCGGTGGCGGCTGAGGCGTAGGGGTGCCAAGATGGCCTAGCCACGTGCGACCGATCTAGGCAGCGACGTTCCAAGCGCGGCACCGGTGCGTCACTGCACCGATGGTGAGCTTCCTAGACAAAACTGCTGGAGCACCAGAGGGCATGAGTCAAGGCGAGTCAGAGCCACAAGCAATTGAACTATTACCGCTCCAATCCTACCTCTCTCTCCAGTCTAAGGTCACGGCGGCGAACATGGCCTACGACGAGCTAATCACCGAATTGTCGCGGCGTAGGACTCTATCGTGGCCAGATGCTGTTGAGGTGGCTAGCTAGCTCTCCCTGCTACTTACTGACGTGAGGAGATGGGCTGAGAAACCATGGGCTAGGCGAATTTGAAAGGCGGGGCGCGGTGCCCAGGCTGAGGCCATGTCATGGGGAAAAGCATGCGGATGAGCTCGAGCGGTAGGGCGTGTTAAAGTAGGGCTCCGGTCGGCGGTGGCAGAGCGAGCTCGTGCACACAGGTGACGAGACCAGGTGGCTTGGCACGATGTTCATAGCAACAAGCGGCAGGACCCAAGCGAGATCGCCTGTGTTGACTAGCGGGAAAAACAGGGCAGGGAAGCGTCTCATCGCCGCTGCATCCTGCCGTCGACTCATCACGACGGCAAGGTTCCAGCTTAAGGACTAGGATGGTGACCGCATCCACGGGACCAACGGTGCTAAGCACAATTTTTAAAGCGAGCAAAAAAACTGCTAACGATCCTAGATGAAGTTCAACTAATTTCCCTATCCTACATGCAGCAGTGCCAACTATCTGGTGAAGCAATCACCAAGAGCAGGGAGCAACTAGAGGAGAAGATAGATGTATGCCAACATGAGCTCGTCGCTCTGAACGTTCG
This sequence comes from Miscanthus lutarioriparius, assembly GCA_904845875.1. Taxonomy (NCBI): domain Eukaryota; kingdom Viridiplantae; phylum Streptophyta; class Magnoliopsida; order Poales; family Poaceae; genus Miscanthus; species Miscanthus lutarioriparius. The sequence continues at coordinate 18,396,365 of CAJGYO010000016.1, read as the reverse complement.
TTCATGAACGGAGCGCCAACAACACGATTCAGACACGTTTTAACGAAGTTAGAGCAAATTTACGAGGGTATCATAACACCCAACACCACTACAACCTAAGCCATGCTCAAGTGCACACTCAGGGACAACCAACAGTACAAGAACGTGATGTTGGTGCCTAACAATTTTTGTTAGAATTTGGATGTCAAAACAACATTGTCTATTTTCTTTTTCCGACTTTGAAAAGTCGAAAGCTTCGATTGGAGCTAAGCAACTTTTAACACTTTTGCCCTAATTTCTAAAAGGCCTAACCCTATTAACCTCGACCAACCCGTACTCCCTGCAATAGCCCATACTTCCTACTAACCCATAGGAGCAAAACATCTGAGCACATTTTAACTATTTTACTCAATTTAATTCGTTAAAAATGATATTTTAAAGACAATCCAAATTCTTGCCGATTCAACGAAAGTTCCCGTTAAATCACGGATTCGATGTTTGAGCTCCCAAAAACCCTAGTTACAAAATTCACTTCCGAAAATTACAGTTGCATTCTTATCTACCCTATTCGCTCATCATTTTACATAAACACTATACACAAGTTATATCTTGTTTTTGTTTACCGAGATCGCTTTCCCGTTTCATGCGTGTTCTAACTTGTTAAAAATTTGAAAACCTGTTCGGCTTAATTTCTCCGAGACCTTAACTTAGGTGCTAAGTTAGCTCGTAACACCCGAGGAGTTACAGCTAGATGGCTGCGGCATGGTGAGGGTGAGGGGCAAGACGCAAGCGAGGTGGAGAGTGCGGATGGGGCGGCAGACGAAGATGAAAAATTTGGGGAAAGTAAACTCATGAGCGCGGCCGCGAAATATTGAACCCCTCCCATGCGCTTTCTTTCCATAGCCGCGCAGCACGCTTCTTCTGTTGTGTGGGCCAGATGCCTGCTGGCAGCAAGCGTGAACAAAGCCACAATTGATGGTCAGACTCCCCGTGACAACGCCAACCGACGGGAGGGACTTTTCTGACGGGATTTCAGTGCACGTGAGGATGGCTCATGAGCCCTGACGGAAGACGCAGAGTCGAAGGGGATGGTACCTACCGACGGGAGAAAACCAGTCTGGGGTAGTGGTGGTAAGGGAGGAAGCCACATGCGTGTGTATTTCGTGTAACTTGTGATGTCCGACTTACTCCCCCGTCCCACAGTAGAAGTCGTTATGGGATACATGTAGATCAAGCTTTCTTAACTTTGACTACGTTTGTAGAAAATACGTGTAACATTTATATCTCCAAATAATTTTATTATGAAGTATATTAAACGATCTATCTAATGATAATAATTATATATTATAAATATTAATATTTTTTATATATAACTGGTTAAAGTTAAAAAAAAGCCAACTTCTCGGGAAACGAGAATGACTTCTATTTTGGGACATAGGAGTATTATTTTGCTATTCTTTTGCCTGATTTACATATTATGTAAAATAATTTCTAGAGGTGGCTGAATTTTGACTCGCCTCTAGTAATCGGTCTCTAGGGGGTGTGTGGCTTTGGTTCGGCCCATTCTTAAAAATGGATTCTCGGAAGATGGAAAAGTAGAGGTGGCCAGAGCACACAGCCGCCTCTATAACTATTATAGCCGTCTCTAAAAAAGCTTTACTTAGCAGCGACTGTTTTTACAATAGTGTCTGATCATATTCATACTCTCTCCGTCGTCCACAATTCAAATATAAGGAGATCGATTTATTTCTGTAGTTTCTTAGGACAGATTAAGAGAGAAAAATGACCTGGCCCTCCATCAAACCCCACCCACCGAGACCAGCTTGTGATTGATCCCTGAAATGAGAAAATAATTAAATGCGTGGGATTGGATCTGGTGGGTACTTTGAAATCCTTAATCAAACGTCAAGTGCATATGCCAAGCTACTAACTCTTGCCGCGTGAATCTGTTTGCCTGCTTGGAAACTCGGTATGCACTATATGATAATAATATCCCTGAGTGCGCTACCCGGCCCGTACCACCCGGGTCCCAAGGATAAATCTACCTGATGATCTGGAATGCATCTGCCGACATCGTGGGCAACGAAGACGACTAGCTAGTACTCATCATACGAATACGAGTATCTGTGCATAGACACAGAAATACTGTCTTCTTCATCTTTCTTCAACTCTGAGGCAGCGGCCATCAATGGAGGAGAAAGCGATGCCTTTGTGAAGTCGAGAACCTGCGAACCACAGCTGCTTGAGCTGGGCTAATTATCCCGGAACAAGGTGTCGCACGTATGCTCGTTGATCAGGGTGACCAAGAAAAGTGGAGGGTAGCTGTTGCTTTGCTGCTGCACGTATTTCTTTGCTGGGCACTTGTGGTCATCGCTGTAACCGCACTTGTAGTATAACCTGCAAATTAGTAACCGATCGACAGTATGAACATATATAAATCTTGAAATAAACTTCTTTTTTTCGAGTGAGAAAATTAAAGCATGCCAATAATAAGTTAGAAGTTGAGATTATTGTTGACAGGCTGATAACGACATTTTATGTACATGTCAACTCTCCGAATCCGAACGGGTGCACGTATTTACGACTATTTATTCTTTCAGCGGAGGTGTCATGCTCTCAATAGAAAAGGCACCTAGGTGAGTTTGTTAAATCTCAACATCTACGGGCAGATGGAAATGAATGAAAATCCTAATTATTTGAATCTATATTCGCTAAAACTTATAATATGAACATCTATATTCGTATTTATTTCTACTATCGATACTAAATGGATGTGTATAAATCTATTTTGTATCATTTTTCTCCAGGCAATTCTAGATACAAAATGAAAAGAATGGATGGATTTCCGATACAGGTGAAACTATCTAAAAGTTATTCATGAGACTCATGACTATATATTTATATTCATTTTATTATATTATTAATATGTACCAATCACTACTAGAGAACAGACTTTAGAACGATGTCCCAATTTGTCATTAGCCTCGGTATTTTTTGCCGCCGGGACTAAAGGACCCTTTAGTCCCGGTTCGTAATACCAACCGGGACTAAAGGTCCCTGTCCAACGGTCGTCCGCGTGGCAGGGATCTTTAGTCCCGGTTTGGGTGATACCCCGGGAATAAATATTAATCTTTAGTCCCGGTTTGGCCACCTAACCGGGACTAATTATGCCGGCCTATACACCGGCTCATTTCTTCCTCCCTGAGCCCGAGCCATTCCATTCAAACTCACTGCCTCTGTTCTTTAGCTTGCTGTTGTTCTTGCTCTCTCCCCCTCCATTGGTGTTGCTCTTCGATTTTGGAGGTAACAAACTTAATTCTCTTATGTTTTATCAGTAGTTTATCTTATTTTGCGATGTAGATGCATGTGTAACTTTATATGTTGGACTTTATTATAATTTTATATGTCATTTTTAGCTCAAAATCACATGATGATTTGCATATATGTTTGGATAAACAAAAGTTTTTAATACCAAGTTTGTTAAACTCAAAAAGATCTACAATTGTTGTTTTGGTCAACTTTTCATTTGAGAAAGTTTGGACGGTTCAAATTTGTGATTTTTAAATTTCGACGCCTACAAACTAGTTTTCGGAACTCAAGATTGTCTCAAATTGAAAAGTTGTGAATACCAAGTTTGTTCATCTCATCAATATCTACAATCCTTTTATAGGCCATTTTTTCATTTGAAAAAGTTGTAGAACAAAAAATACTACATTTTTATTTATTTTTATAGGTTCAACAAAAATTTCCTGTCAATTTTGGTCAAAAGCCGAGAAAAAATTGAAACATTGATGTTACAATAATGTGATAATAAATTTCCTATCGAATAATATTAGTTTTATTAATTTTAAGTTACAAATATATTTTTGCATTAACAAAATACTAAGTATTAGTAACATTTATATTCTATATTCATAAAAGAAATTAAAACTTTAGGTTACAAAATTTTCCTATTTACAATAAATAATTAGTTAATCAATAGTATTTTTTAAAATAAATATTGCAAAGTATTGAAGTTGCTATGAAATTAATTGATTAACCTAGTATTAAACAAAATCAAAATCCCAGGCCTTTCCAATTACGCTGGCGGGTTGCCAAAATTTTCTGGCCTTCAGTCCCGGCCCAGGCCAAGAACCGGGACTAAAGGGTGGGCGGCAATTTCGGTGCCCGCCCAAAAATACTTTTAGTCCCTGCTCGTAACACCAACCGGGACTAAAAAGCCTTTAGTCCTGGCTTGTAAGGCGAGCCGGGACTAAAGGGTTGGACCTTTAGTCCCGGTTAGTATTACCAGCCGGGACTAAATGTCCTTTAGTCCCGGCTGGTAACACCAGCCGGGACTAATGGTTCCCGGCCTATATATATCGAACGGTTTCATCTTCTACTTTTCGATCTACACGTCGATCATCGCCGCCGCCACCCATCTTCGATCTCGCCTCCGTCGCGCTCGTCTCTGCCGCGCCGCCGTCGTCTTCTACCCCCGCCCGGCTGCGCCATCCGCCCGGCCCGTATCACGCGTCGTCTCTCCGCCGCATCCCGTCTCCGCCGCCGCACCCGATCGAGCCCACCCTCCGTCGCCGACCGCTTCCCGCCCGGCCTCGTCGTCGAGCCCCGCCGTCTCCGCCGTACGTCGTCCTCGCGCGAGGTGCTCAGCTCAGCCCCGTGGCCGGCCAGCACGCCCTGCGCCCGGCCCGCGCCATCCGCCCCAGCCCTGCTAGCTAGCTCTCGGCCATATATATGTTAGATTAAAATGTTAGATTTAATTAGTAGTTTAATGTTAGTTGCCCTGGCCAGTATTAAAATGTTAGATAGTTTTTGATATATATGTTAGATTAAAATGTATTAAAAATTAATTAGTAGTTTATTGTTAGTTTTTATGTTAGTTTTTTAGATAGTTTTTGATATATGTTAGATTTAAATGTATTAAAATTTAATTAGTACTTTATTTAGATAGTTTTTTAGATAGTTTTTTATTATAGTTTTTGATATATGTTAGATTAAAATGTATTATTTATTACTAGTTTATCTAATTTCATGTTAGATTTATTTAATTGGATTTAGTAATTATATATTCTATCTCTCTATATATATCTAGAGAGAGATTCTATATGTATACATATGTACTTAATTATTTCTATATGTATATATACATGTACTTATTTTCATGTGTTGAGAGAGAGAGAAAATTGTATCTAGAGAGACATTCTATGTGTTATCACATGCATATCTAGAGATATAGACATATGCACTTATTTCTATGTGTTGAGAGAGAGAGAAAATATATTGTATCATTCTATGTGTATATATATACATGTACTTATTTCCATGTTTTGGATCGAAAGTGTTTTTGATTCGATTCCAAAGCCTATACCTTATTATTGTTTATCCTTATGAAATATTATGTGTTATTATATTTAATTGGATTTAGTAATTCTATATGTGTTATCACATGTACTTATGTTATGTAACATAGTAATTCTATCTATGTGTTATCTTTAAGATACAAATGGCTGCTCCGGATGATGACATAATGGCGGATATTATCAACGCCGGCACCAATGTGGATGTAGATGACACGAGTCAGTACTTTGCTGATTATGAGGATATCCTGAATATGCCGGTGGTTGAAGATCAACAAATTATCGCGCAAGAAAATACTGGCGAGGTATATTCGATTATCTATCATCTCTTATAGATGCATGCGTACGTATATTTGTTGTTAGTCGTTGTGTTTCTACTCATGTAGCCGGTCTCTAGATCTACATCAACCACCGACAAAAGTAGGAAAGTCCGAGGGCCAAAAAAAGCCATTAGAGGGCCATTTCATAATATCAGAATTCGACACCGACACCGGCAAACCATTGGGACCACATGCTCAGACATATGTCAATCAATGTGGGTTCATTGTAAGGGATAGGATCCCAGTTAGTGCTCGTAAATGGAAGTAGAAGATATCCGCTCCTAATGTTAGTTTTGTATCTGATCGTGACAAGAACCTAGCTTGGAGAGATATCACTCAGCATTTCACATTACAAGCAGATGATGCTTTGAAGGAACTAGTGAGGGATTGGACAATGAAGAAGATGGCAACATTGTTCCAGAGTTGGAAGAAGACATTGTATAAAAAGTTTATCTTGAAGAATGCTACGCCGGATTTCAATGCTAAGGCGTTTGTCAAGTTGGAGTCCCATTGAGATGCCTTCGTAGAATACAAGACATCTCAAGACAGTGAGGAACATGTGATGAGGAATCGGCAAAATGCCCGACAGAAGCAATACCATCATCGCATAGGATCAAGTGGTTATAGGAGTGCTATTCCCAAGTGGCAGAACCTAGAAGCAGAGATTACTGCCAAGGGAATCATACCTGAAATAATAGAGAAGAACTGGCCTCAACGCGCGAAGAATTGGTTCTACGCTCATGGGGGAAGCCTAGACCCAGACACTGGCAAGCTAATTTTTGGCCAAAAAATTGAGAGAGCAACACAGAGACTAGCTCGTGCTAGGGAAGAAGCTGATAGTGGTGTTTTCAAGCCCAACAGAGAGAAGGATGAATTGACATATGCCCTAGAGAATCCCAAACACGGTGGTCGAACAAGAGGCTATGGGGCGGTTCCGTGGCTACACGCATTCCCAGCAGACAAGGATACCTACAGAAGCCGCCAGAGAAAGAAGGATGAGGAGGCAGAATGAATCCGTGCATTGGAGTAATTTGTTGATGAGTCACGACAAGCATTGCTTGAATCACTTGAACGAGAAAATTCTCTTGAGGCAAGAATGCATGAGGAGATCAAGAGGCAAGTGCAGCTAGCAATGAGTCAAATGCAATCACAATCAACGCTGGGAGTCACCATTAGCCCTGTTGATCAGATGAAAAGCAGTTGTGCTTCTACGGAGCTGCCAGTTATTCAAGACGACGCTAGGTTGCGCTTCCCTGTTGATGACATTACCGAGCCTCTAACAACATGTGAGCTGCACATTCCAGATGATAATAATGCATCAATCATGGTGGCTGTCGGGGTTGTATCTCCAATAGACCGAACGAAGACACCAAGAATCCATGGGTCAGTTATTCAACCTGGATATGCTAGCGCCTCGGTCGATAGAGTGCTCAAAGGTTACAGCAATGTTCCTCTTGACATTGAAGGCGGTGATGGGGAGAAGACACTAGGAGAAGCAGAGAAGACATTTATTCAATGGCGCAAACGCTTCATCATCATTCCTGGGGCGCCACCGCTTCCCCTACCTCACCCTAGGTACGAATGAAAGTGAATGAAATATTATTTTCCATTAATTTTCTATTGGCTTCAAAAATAATTGACACACAACTTGTTTTTGTAGCAGGGTCTCCCCCCAGCCTAGCCTAATCATTCATTCCCCATCTCATCACAGCGTCGCGGGGGGCGAGACGACTTCATCCCCACGGCGATCGCCAACTCCTACACCGGCCCCATCGCCTCCACAACGATCTCCAACTCCTACACCGGCCCCACCGCCTCCACAACGATCTCCAACGCCTCCACGCCGGTCTCCACCAACACCGGCCTCATCGCCTCCACGCCGGTCTCCAACACCGCCCCCACCCCCTCCACAGCGACGCACTACAAAGACGTCTAAGGTCCCGGCGGCAAAGAAGACCCCGAGAAAAAGAGTTATTTCTCAAGAAATACTTCCTGAAAAGACTGATGAGCAAATAGCAGCTGAAGAAGACAAAAAAGTGAAAGATTTTTTTATAGATATCAAAAACAAGAGTCAAGCGAAGCTTAAGGAGAAGCCGTACTTTTACATACCACGAGATGTGCTGAGGCAGAAGGTCGATGCTCACAAGAAAAAGATGATTGAACTTCGTAAGCCTTCGCCACTATCAGACTATGACCGCTCCCTCGTGAAGTCACATGATGCAGATAAGAAAAGGAAAAGAGCATCAGGGAAGGATGTCCCACAGCTCGGACAACAGAAGCAACCAATGCAAAATCTTGTTGTTGCTAATGAATATGGTTCCAACATAGAAGTCTATCGACCAGACAACTCTGGAGAAGTGTCGGTTCAAGCCCTTAATGCTTTTTTTGAAGATACTGGTTTAACCTTGGATCAATTGACGGGCAAAGCTCCAATCCAGAACCTGGAAGTTGATACCTGGAAGACTTATAAATATGGCAAAAGTCTGTACAACCCTGCGGCTCTGAATGAATTGGGTACGCAAATGTACTTGCTCAACAAGTGGTACATGCAGGCGTGTGGCAGGGGTGAGCAGTGGATCTTTGTCAGATTTAGAGACCATCATTACTTCCGTGGTGATGACATCTTACATATTAGTTTCGAAGAATTGCATCAACTATACCACTTGGACGCTCTGGACAAATCAATCATTAGCTCCTTTTGTTTGTAAGTGATTCTTACTTTTATTTAATAAACTCACTTCCATGCGTACGTGTATATAATTATCCTCACATGTAACTTATATTTATATACAGATTCCAGATGTCAGAGCTCCAAAGAATACAAGACACCAGTGTTGGCTTCATTGATCCTTATATCGTATTCAAAACCGATATTATTCCCAAGGAGCAGTGGGTATCTGAAGCACAAAAGAATATCATGAGGTTCTTCGTGAAGCAGCATGACAAGACAACAATACTTTTCCCGTACAGCTTTGAGTAAGTGTTAATAATAATATAGTCTACACATTTTATGTAATATCAATACAACTTATATGCATGTACGTGTGTGTATAAACCAATGTAGGTTTCACTGGATACTCATTGTCATTGAGTTAAACTCAAGTCGGTTAGTAATCTTGGACTCAAAGAGAAAAGAGCGGGCACTATACCAAGATATGATAGACATTATCTAGGGGTAATTTCGATCTCTCGCGCACAACTATTATTGAATAGACTTTGTCATAATTTATTAACGATCGTACATTATTGGTCGCACAGGGTTTGGAAAGAGTTTATTCGGCAACACCGTAAGGATTGCAAGGCACCACTTAATGTAGTTGAAATACCAGTAAGTTGTACTATATATACTTCCCCACGTGTTTAATTACTATATTGTATGTCAATTTACGTGTGAGATGATGAGAATAATTTTCTTCTCGTACAGTGGTGTTTGCGATAGCAACCAGGTAATAACTTGTGTGGATACTACGTTTGTGAATTTATCACTGCGCACATAAGAAGAACTCCTAAAGATGTCCTCAGAGTACGTATATATCAATTTTTTATTTATTTTTAAATGAATATATATATATATGTATGTATTAATACTTTTCCTTTTATTTCAAATGCAAGACTGAATGGTTGAAACAAAGGGTCATGCAAAAAGACCATCTAAAAGCAGTTCAAGAGTCAACAGCAGGATTTCTTCTAGAAAAAGTGCTAAATCCTATCGGCGAGTTCTACTTTGATCCTAAGGAATAAATGGTGTAAATTAAATGTTTATTGATATCGTTATTTTCGAGAACAAGATTATGAAAGTGTTGTATATATACATATATATATATATCTATAATATATATAGGTTCATACTTTATTCGAATATAATAATGTTCAAGATGAGAATTAGATGTAATTATATGCGTGCGTGTATTTATATTAGCAGCATAGAATACGTACATAAAAACATATTATATATTAAACAAATACGTGTAACTGAACTGAAAACAAATTAAACAAAAAAAAGAAAAAGAAAAGGAACCTTTAGTCCCGGTTGGGGTTACCAACTGGGACTAAAGGGTGCGGCCACGTTTGCTCGGCTGGAGGGCCTTTAGTCCCGGCTCGATGACCCGGGACTAAAGGTGGCACCTTTAGTCCCGGGATCGTTGTCCCGGCGCGGTAACCGGGATTAAAGGCCGTTACCGCCCGGGACAACAAGTCCATTCTATAGTAGTGATTTGAAACTATTTAAAAGTAATGGCTAACAATATTAATAACAATATATAAAGAGAATTTAATTAAATCTATATAACTAATGTCTGTAGTTTAATATGATTAATTATGTTAATTTCAATTATATGACAAAGATGAGCTACCTGATCAGTTGTATTCCCTTCATATTCATCCTCAACAAAAAAAATTATAGTAAATAGTGACATTTCTATTCGATTCAATGCGTATCTGACCATTTCCCACATTCCACCCCTAGCCAGCATAGTGTCTTTTAGAAATGCTCATAGAGATGAACTATATTTGTGTGTGCATTGTGCGCATGCATGCATGTATATATGTGAATGCATGCATCTATACCATGTTTAAAATAAACTTCATAATGATATGCATTTAAATATGCTTTCTCAAAGGATAATCTAGCTTGTGATTCCTCGAGAGGATAACCTATTACATTAGGCTAACTTCTGCCTTTCTTTAGGCCTTGCTTGGATGTAGTCTCGGATTCACATCAGTCCATATGTGTTGCAGTTGATTGGAGTAGAACTTGAACTAAATTTCACCTCAAATCCACCCCAACACATGTGGATTGAGGTGAATACTATAACATTCAAACAAGACCTTAAGGATAACACATCTTGAACAGTACTGCATCAAACAAGATAGGTCCACTCACAAAAAATAAATGTCCGTCGTTTCAAGAACGGAGAGAATATATATACCATACTCCTTTAATTTCTAAACTTTTTTTACTAGAAGATAACTACAATAATATATTCGCAGAAATCTAAACATGCATGACTCACAACAGATAATTGGAAACAGTACAAATAAATGTACACTACTTGATGGAAACATTGTGCACGGGTTACAGCTTGCAATGATGTTACAGAAGTATACAAGCTGCAATCTACAATCTACAAGTTGAAACAAATTTAACAAGGCCTTAGTTTAGCTATTGCCCAAGTCCAGCTATAATATTGGAACCATAATAAGCTCCTACTACTCCATAGTCCACACAAGATGAGTTATCCTTATCAAGGGAGCAGAAGCTAGCTAGCTCCCCGGCCAAATAGAATAAGTCATTGTTGGGTCTGAATTAAAAAAAAAAACTCGTGCGAGGATAGAAGCTAAAATCCAATGTACCAAAGATATGCTTATCTGAAAAGTTGCTTTTTTTAGAGAAGCAAAGACCCAAAAAAACCGTGTAAGCAGAAGGAAGCTGACCGAGCTATAGTATTTGTACTTTGTAAAAGGTGTCATGATGGATTCGAAAACGGATGATCATAATCTTTCACGACGAATTAATCTGCTAATATGGTGACTTAGCTAGAGTACGTTGGTGATGCATTATGAAGTTCCATCAAAGATACATACCTTGGATATTCAGCATAGAGGATATTCTTCTCACCATATTTCCTCCAGTGGAAACGATCGTTTTCTGGTGCCTCAGTCAGTATCTCCTTGCTGAATAACATGGATGGAGGAGAAAGAGAATGTAATTTCACTGCATGACTTTTTACAAACTTTCCTACCTATATAACAATGAAATATTGATCCTCGCCTAATTGAGCATTAAGCGCACATGTATGGTATAGATGTGAACTTGGACAGAATAAGATCCAGAGACACCTAACTAATATATTCTTCCTTTTTGTAAATTGTAATGTAGATCTGGAAAACTCTAGGCCTAAACTATTAAGTACGTTCCATTTTTCTTAACGCGTCGCTCTCAAAAGCGAGTTATTAATTAACTAATGGAACAAGGAAGTAAACAGTAGTAAACTGTGACGTGAATTAGTTCCCTTAAGCCCAAATAAGTTTATAACAGATCTGCAAATTAACTCTCATTTTCCCATATGCAGATCCACATAAAGTTATATGCAACTATGCAAGTTATATGTCTTAATAACACCACTTACTGTAGCTTGTTGGCTTGTAGCATGCAAGACGCAGTAAAAATCATAGGTTTGTAGTACTCACATCGGGAGTTCAGCTCCAGCTCTGCCTCGGCGGTGCCTCACCTTTCTTGTACAGGGCACGGGACCGTTTCTGTCCCGCCTGCTGGTGCCTCCGTCGGAGTAGGCTGTGGGCGCAGCCATGACCTCGGAGACGAAGGGGTGCTCCATCTCAGACTGGAGAATGGAGAGCGACGACTCCATAGCCATGGATATTTGGCCCACGTTGACCACTGCAGCGTGACGGCGGTTAGGCTCCGGGATGAGCTCTACCTGCTGCCTGAGAAGCTCCGCCAGCTGGGTACCCCTCCTGAGCTCCTGGATCGCTGCGTGCCTCGGGCTGGAGGAGGGCGGCGGCTGCGGTGGCGACAGCGTCATGGAGTTGGAGCACGTCGACAAAGGGGGGACACTCTTCAAAAGGTGAAGAAGGAAAAATGTGAAAGCTCCGGGCTGGGACTGGGAGCCGGCGGGGTCAGAAGTTTGGACAGGAGCTTGTTGTGTGTAATGCAACCTTAATTAGAGGAAAGCAAGGGCTCAACCATTGACCATAGAGATAGGCAGATAGCGCAACAACTAATAAGAGTATGTACGGGCCGGACTGCGGACTTGTTATTTTAATTCTGGCTATTGATTAAACAAATCATATCCGTCGATTAAAGAGTATTAATTGCGTGTTTAGGTGCAAGTGTACGTTACAACCGTGTATGTCTCCGATTCTGGTGTCCCTGAGAATATATACAGCTAACCATGCATACTTGCATAAAAAACACTTGCCAGTTGCCACCATATTATATATTATTTGTATTAGCCTATTTGGCATGGTAATCCATGCATCAAAACAAAATGTTCAAGTCTGTCAATCCTAGCTAGCGCAGAACACTGACCAGATTCATAGGGGTGAGTGTGTGCATTGCGAGTATCAGCATTGTGCTATGTAATCGCAAAAAAAAAGAACACTGGCCTGATTATCATATATAAAGCATAAATTTAGGGTTGGCAAAGGGGCCGTTCAATATGTTAGATAATAGGTATTTTCATATTTAATTTAATCCAGAAAAAATAGTAACAAATATTTTTGATGACATGTATGTACATGTGTAATTACTACTACTCGCAATAGAAGTAACGGTGGCATACAAGCAAAACAACATACTTATCAAAGCAAAAACCTTACATGAATACAAAGATAGTAAGAATAGAAATATACCCTGTGGTAGTGCCAGAGGCACTGCGACGCCATTCGCACTAGTCGACATAGTGCGTTGCTTAAAGTAGTGGACCACAGGTGATGCAGGTAGATGCTCGCAGTATAGTTCCACAAATGGCCACTAGGAAGACGATGTATAGCTAATAGAAGGTATTGGTTGTTGGGAAGAAGACATGGCAGAAGAGAAGCAATCACACAAGATCATTGTGCTCCCTAAAAACCTAATTCGCCCGCACACCCAAGCAGGTGTCGTAGGTGGGCGTCGGTTCTAGAGGCCTGCCATCCAATTACTGTTTGTGCAGAAGACTAGATTGGGCAAAACTCGGAGCAACTCGACAGAGAAGAGAGGGTGTGGTTTCTGTGTCTGGTGCAAGGCTTATGGTTATCTCTCGTACTTATGTCCGAGTGGAGGAAGCCGGAGCGTCAAGAGGATGCACCTGGACAGTAGCGAAATTAGTGAGAACAGACGGAGCGCAAGGCTTCTAGTTACCTCTCATACTTATGCCCGAGCACAGGAAGCCAAAGTGTCAGGAGGATGCACATGGACGGCGGCGATGTTACTAGAAATGGATGCACAGAGTAATCATGGAGGAAGCCAGAGCGTCGAGAGGATGCACATGGATGATGGTGAAGTTACCAAAAACAGACGGACAGAGTAATCACAGAGAATTACAATAAAAACTCTCGCACATCAACTACTCCCGTAATTGTCAAATGGAAGGAGGCAAAGTCACTGGGAATGGATGGACCGAGTAATTACGGAGGAAGCCAGAGCGTCGAGAGGATGCATATGGATGGCGGCGAAGTTACCGGTTATATACAAACTGTTGTGCACTAAGTAATCACTGAGGAAGCCGGAGCGTCGGGAGTAATCAAGGAGGAAGCTGGAGCATCGAAAGGATATGCACATGGACGACCACAAAGTTACTGGAAACAGACGAACGAAGTAATCACGAAGTACGGATCCAGTAATCATGGAGGAAGCCGGAGCATCGGAAGGATATGCACATGGATGACAACAAAGTTACCGAAAACAGACGGATGACGAAGAAGCACACTGGCACATCGAGAGGATACACAAGGACAGTGACAAAGTTACCGGAAACGGAAGAAAGGAGTAATCTTGGAGAATATGGAGACTAGGTAACTGCTGAGTTGATGACTCCATCAACCAAGCTCAAGTGGAAAAACCAAGGCCCGACTTGCACCGCATCATGCTGTGGAGTAGGGCGGCACAAGCTCGTGCATGTCACATGCTCACGCTCACTACTCCTCAGGGGCGGCGGATGCATGTGGCACGTCCTTAGTCTCTCTCAACTTCTCAATAGGAGCACACATAGTCCACCTATTTAAGTTAAGTCAACGTTTAGTCAAAATTCCATACAGAACTAAAACTATATAATTGCACCTTAGCATTTAATATGTGCCTAAGGATTTATTTGACTTAATTGAGTTAAAATTGGGCCAAGCCCACATTAAATCCAACACAATAAACATATATTCGGCAAGAGGGTTTATGGATTGGTTCAACATCCTCTATGAGGATCCTTGTATGCCTAGCGAACTTGGCATTTGTAAGGCACAAATTCAACATTGTGGACAGCCGGCTACAAAGTGGCGCACTGATCCAAGGGAATGATTATTGAAGAGTTCAAGTATCACAAGCTTGGATACACATACACATTGACATGGTGGCATTTTTTTGTATTAACAAAAGGGACTAGCTAGTGGTTTTTTTTTTTTTTGAGAAACAGACTAGTGGCTAATGAAGTGTGACAAAAACGACGGTAGGTGCATGGACCTGACCATGACCAACAATAACTGTCCCAATTTCTCACGGTTCAGTAGGCAGGTCACTTCTTTTTTTTGAGCAAATATAGGAAGATCACTTCTTTTTAAATTTATAGAGAACACACAGAAAAGAACAAGATATAGAACAAATTAAAATAGCCTCCATTCGAGCTAAAGAAGATTGAAATGTGAAAGAGAAGCCTCCTCAAAAAACTGAGATATGCCACTTTCTTTTATTGTTCATTTTGGAACACCCTTGTTAATTATTAGCCATGCCTTATGCGGCGGTCTACCACTGATATATATTTTTTTAAGTTGAATACCCTACCATTCCACCAACCATTTGCTATTTTCCATTCAGTTTCGTTCCAAAGACCAAGTTTTTGAAAAGAAGCTTTTTAGAGAGGGTTATTGGGAGAGAGTTGACCTGACTTAATGTGTGTGTGTTCGTGGGGTGGGTGGGGTCTCTAAACTCTTAGGTCTAGCTTTATATAACCTATATATAACCTACGTAGATGGAACCCAATAAACGAGTCTCTAGGTGCAGTTTCCTTAACGGAACCACATTTAAAAATTCTAGGGACGGTTCAAGAGCTACAGTGCTCTCTGCTATAGTTACAAGCACTTTCTTATGTCATCCACCTCTGTTAGAAACATGAACCATTGTAAAAAAAAAGATTTCTATAGTAGTGACGCTTGGTGATTTTTTTATACTATAACACATTTCATTTTTATGGAAGAATAAAATAAAAAAGAATCACCCTTAGCTTGTAACTTCAATTTCCGTACTGAAAGTTGCTGACTTTCCGGACAAAAAGAATGGTAACAAATCATGTGTAGAGATACTTATGGTGTGATGGCCTAAGCGCAAAACCAACGCTCGCAGCAGTAATGTTAGCCTCGTCTCAAAAGACGCGAAGACTTGTGTAGATTGGGACTTTAATTTTTATAACGCAGGCTACAATTTCTACTCTCTTCTGACACCATCACTATTCTCTCTCACCTCACATGTCGTTTTCAAGAAAACGCTTTTACAGTCTATCATCCATTTACGTCCATCATCCATCTCCTTTTCAGCAGAGGCTGTAGCTTTTTCTGACGAGGCGATAGTCAGGGCTTCTATCTGCCTACCTCTCTCTCTTCCAAACGGCATCCGATCCTACGTGTCCCTGCAAAGCTGCTGTACATGGTGGAGCGTTGGGCACGGCCTAATTAGCTTTCACATGATTTGTAGTGATGGATGAAAGTTTTTTCTTTAATTGGAAAGACGCAAGAGTTGTAGAGAGCGATGCCGGCAAAAGCGGCAAAATGCAGTGACTAGTTATATTTATATCACACGCTAATTAATGACGATATCCCTGCGGCGTCAGGACTGTTACGTCACTCGGGTAGCGTCAGCGGCATGACTAAGAAGCTCCCAATACTTTGAAGCCCATGTACGTGTCTCGTGCCGGTCGGTTATTTAGCTGTGTCACGTCTTGTGGAACGGGGAAGTATGTGGAAAATTATTATCAGTTGCCTTTGAGCACAAATGGACTTTTGATGCTTTCTTATTATTCAGTTCAGGTGACGCTAGCATGGCGGCACAAATGGAAATTATTACCACAGCTAGCATGGTGGTGGCACTAGCTATTATATTATTATTATTCAGTTTTTTTTACAACAAACAACTTTATAATTAGCAGCAACGCGCTGCAAGTATTGTTACACCAGTTAAGCCTACAGATTGTAGTGCTTGTAGAACATTGCAATGAGGCATATGATACTCTAAAGAACAGGAGAATTCCAGATCAGAGTTCTGGAAAGTGGAATGTTGCACAGCTTGGCGGGCCAGAGCGTCGACCATGGTGTTGAGGCGCCTGTGGACCTTGAAGATGTTGGATGAACTGCTTCTTGTGAAGTTGGCGAAGGTTTGTGTGTAATACTTGATTCTCCAGTCAGGCAGATTGGAGATATCATTCTTGTTGAGGAAGTGAACTAACTGTTCATAGTCCAATAAGAAGTTAACACCTGAAAGGTTGAGGTTGTGACCGACTGCAGAGGCAAGGACGAGACTAGCAGGCGGCCGGCGCTCCACGCTCCGGTAGCAGCCTCCGCCATGATCACTGAGGAGCAATCATCAAGCCTGGCTTTGACATAGATCGCCTGGGGTGTCTGTTCCTGAAAATTGAGGATGAATACACCCAATCCAGCCGGTCTAGGATTAGAATTTTGTTGGTCTGGCTCGATGGATGCATCCACATAGCATCTTGTACCATGAAGCAGGGCCGGTATAGTAATCACATGGCTGTGCATCATTTGTGCCTCCTGTGTTGCAAGAGGCATACTTTGCCTACCTGGGCGAGTGGGCGACGTTGTGGTTGTGTCTGTAGTTTGGGGTGACGGTTGAACGGCGGCATCGGGTCCTGCAATTGAAATCAGCGTACCTTGCAGCATGTGAGGAGACTGTTGCGGTGACAGAGTATCATCTGAGGCTATAGTAGCTGAAGTGATAGCCTGCGGGAGTCATGCTTGGGTGTTGGTTTTAATGTGGGCAGCAACAGTAGTATTTACCTGCATAGGAGTCCCTGTATGCCTTCGGAAGTGATTGTCATTCCTAGCTTTCCAAATGTACCACAGGGTGAAAAGTATTTTATGAAAAAGAGCATCAGAGGTGGAATTTGAAATGAAGCTCTGTAGGATCAGTTGGACTCCATCGTTTTTGTGAGGAAGATTGTCAGTTCTTATTGAGGGAGTGAAGGAGAACCATACCGCCCGAGGAAGATCACAGTGGAAGAACAGGTGTGCATCATCTTTCACAGCCCCACAGGCGGAGCAGTGATTGTCTATGTGGGTTGAATACCTGGCGGCTCTCTCTGCAGTGGCGAGAGCTCGACGTTTCAACCTCCAAGTGAATGCATTGATGATGGGTGGTAGATCTCTGCTTTTCCACGCTCGCGTCAGGATGTGATTAGCTTGGGGAAGAATGCTCCTAGAGCCCTGTTGTGGGAGTTGAATTGAGTTTTGGGCGGAGAGGTGCTTGTAGATCTCCTTGGTGGTGCAGATGCCGTTCCTGGAGGGTTTCCAACGGAGAATGTCCTGCTGATCATTGGGAACTGACTGAACAGAGGTGATGGCCTGCACAGCCTGACCGTCAAAAGTGTTAGTTAGAAGTTGCATGTTCCAGGAACGAGTGTGCGGAGTCCACAGGTCAGAGACCATTGTCTTTGCTTTGGCAGATGTCATCCCAAGACCTGAAGTGTATGGGTGAGGTGGGGTTATCCTCCGTAACGCCAGCCCACCAGAATCTTCATATGATGGTATCAATTCTTTCCACAAAAGTCCCGGAGAAAAGAACAGTAGACATATAATAGACAGGAATGGAAGATAGAACAGACTGGATGTAGGTGAGTCTGCCTGCGTGGTTGAGCTTGTTAGCTTTGACTATGGTTAATTTGGCTCTGAACTTGTTGATGATGAAGTCATAAGCCATGTTCCTGTCATTGTGGTTGAATATGATGGGGTGACCCAGATGCAAGGTGTTAGGGAGAAGATCAGGGACAGGGAAAATTTCCTTGATTTGAGCTTTGGTGTGGCTGTCAACATTTTTATTGAAGAGGATAGAGGATTTGTGGAGGTTGGGAATTTGACCAGAAGAGTTGCAGAAGTCATTCAAGACTCGTCTGATGGTAGAGGCTTCTTGCAAAGTGGCAGTGCCACAAAGGATCAAATTGTCAGCAAAGAGCAGGGAGTGGATTGGGGGTAGTCAGGTCCCAACTTGATACCCGACAGATTTGCTTGATGGAGTTCTTGCAGAAGGCAAATGGAGAGTTCATTAATGGCCACCACAAAAAGGTCTCTCACATAAGTCTCAATTGGTGTTTATTTTTGTCTTATTGAAGTTGGGACTTGATTGGGAAAAGACAGCGCGAAGGAACTTTAAAGATCCGCTAAAATATGGTGATTGGATGCTGCACCGGACTCTGTTTCCAGCGTTCGGTCAGTTCACAGGAGGTGAACGGACGCTGCACAGGAGTGAACGGACGCTGAACAGTGCTTCTCTTGCGTTCGGTGTGAAGATGGCCCAGCGTCTGGTCAAATGAAGAAGAAAATGTCAGGACCGACCGGACTCTGCGTGCGTCCGATCACGTGGGACCGGACGTGTCCGGTCATGACTTGAGGGTTTTTGGACCTCTGTGTTGTCGATCGAACTCCGGGTGACAGCGTCCGGTCGTTGGCAACGGTGCATCCGGTCAGTTGAATCCAAGTGGATCTAACTCCTTATCTTCTCTGTATCGCGGGGCCCACCTTATATCGTGCTTCATATGCCCACGCCTAGGTCACCCACGCCGCTTGTCCCTCCATCGCCCATACCTACCTCGCGCCACCGCTTGCCCTAGCCGCGCCCACACTGCCTCCCCGTGTCACGCCGACGCGCCACCGTGCACGGCCTCGTCGCGACCACGCACCAGCGCCTCCGGCTGCGCCTCGTTCGTCGTGCCTGCACTGGTCCTGCTCCTCCATAGTCTAGCCGCGTTCGTGCCGCGCCTATGCTGTCGCTGCCTCGCCAGCATCCACACCCGCGTCTATCTCGCGCCACCGCGCCACTACGTCTGCCTCGCGCCGCCACGCTACCGCGCCAGCCTCTGCCATCGCGCCGTCGCGCCCACATCCACACTTCCTCGCCAAACCCTAACCGTAGCCTAACATTGCCGATTCCGGTGGTGCCCCATAATCCTTTCCTCTGCTTGTCGGTCGCCGGTTCGTCGGATTTCATCAGGTAGCAAGCCATCGCTTTCAAATTCTTACCTACTGCTTGCTCCTTAGGGTTTTGTACCTCTAGATGAATATAGTGATTACTTATATTTCCAATCTATTCCATCGTGCAGCAAGTTGGTGCTCTTGTGGTTGATTTGGCAGTTGTCAGTAAACTCAGGGCCAAGCCTGCGAGTATGGATCGAGGCCAAGCCTTACAAGTGTCAGTCGGCAGTTGCCTCTTGTCAGTGGCAGTGATTCTCGTTCGATTTAGTAATGGCACGTTGCAAGAATGCCGGAGGTGGTCCTGGCGATGAGGATCCAAGGCCTCCACTTCGCCTGACTGCTCAGGAAAAAGGAAAGGCAAAAAAGACTACAACAAAGAAGCGGAAGTTCGCTGATGTGGAGACAGAGAGAGCAGCAGCAGTGGCAGCCGCCGCAGAGCGAGCGGAGAGAGGTGGATCTAGGAGTGGGGTTCGCATAGGTGATTAGCTGTCCCTAGCTCAGAGGGCCACCATCGAGAGGACTGAGACTCTTCATGGTAGTCCACCTGGGACTGTCATGCTAGGAGGACGACGTGTTTCTTTAGAGGAGAGTCAGCCTCAGGGGGAGACTGAGCAGCAGACGCAGTCAACAGAGCAGAGAGAGGGCACTCAGCAGGGAGAGCAGATTGAGGAGACAGAGCAGACAACACAACCACAGCTTCGACACTCTGGTCGTACACACACTCGGGTGTCACCGAGGCCTGAGACATAGAGGAGGGGCTCTCGTCCACCTCCCAGACCACAGGGTCCCCTCCGGTTGTTCACCTTGACCTAAGGGCAGCCATAGCCAGACAGGTGCAGCAGCTCCGCTTCGTGTAGTTTGAGGACTGGTTTCCATCGAGGGGGATGAGCGTGCATCAGAGCACTTCTATACTGTGTTGCAGGAGGATTTTTATAATGCATATCTTAACAGTGGAGTTGCCTTTAGATCTCAGAGAGTCTACTCCTTAGAGTCTCTTGTTGCACCTGTAGGCGAGCAGATTCGTCCTCACCTTTCCTATCTACCAGGCTTGATAGATCTTCTTGGACGGACTGGCCGCTTTGTTCCGTCATGGGTCCGTGAGTTCTACTCCTCTCTTTGGATTGACCTAAGGCATAGATTCATTCATTTTGCATTCCGAGGCCATGACTACAGGCTCAAGAGCTTGAGGGTCAGAGAGATTCTCAGGATTCTAGAGTCCCTTATTCGCCTTCACAAGGTATGCTATGGATAGATAGAGCCTCCGAGATGCCCTCACGGTGGACTTATGCCACCTACAAACATTGTCAGACCTTGTTTCACAGAGCCATTTGGCGAGGGGTCGAGCAGGACACCACGTGATCTTACTCCTACAGCTCGGCTTCTTAATGCTATTATGAGGAGGACTCTGCTTCCAAGGATGGGATACCGCGAGGGCCTGACTCGCATTCAGCTATGGCTAGTGTATCACCTTGTGTCTCAGACTGCTTTTGATATTTGGGATGTGATACTTTCAGAGATGGAGGACACACTAGCAGAGGGCTTCAGAGGTCACCATCAACTGCTTTATGCTCATTGGATCACTTTCCTAATCCAAAAGGCAGTTCCACAGAAGTCTCCTGAGACAATGGCAGAGTACACCGGTGCTACTACTGAGTTTCTGCCATATAACATGACTCAGATGCTACATCATAGTAGTGAGAGGACACCTCGCCAGCCGAGCCATCGCCCAGAGGTACCAGAGACAGCAGCACAACAAGATGAGATCATCAGGGGCATTGCTGTGATAGACGAGGAGCTGCTTGATGCACAACAGGAGGATGTGGTCGAGAGCGACCCGAGTGATAGCTCTAATGATGACTATCAGCTGATTCCGGAGATGGCTCCTCGACCACACGACAGAGAGGCCAGTGGCTCTAGTTCCGCTCCACCATAGCCACCGTAGACAGACCCAGCTCTTCTAGCAGTACTTGAGCGGATAAGGCAAGACTAGGCACGCTAGGCATAGGAGACCGTAGTTGAGCTTGCTTAGGTTCAGGCTAGACAGGATGAGTTTTAGAGGCAGTAGCAGGCCATGCAGCAGCAGCAGCTTATGATCCAGCATCAGTTACTTGGCTTCATGCAGCATGTATTCACTACTATTGGGGTTGCTCCTTAACAGTCTACACCTCTGATAGGCCAGCCTGCTACCACCACTACAGTGACTCTAGCTATACAGCCCAGTGGGCTTCAGAGTTAGGGACAACCAGCTACTCAGTTTGCTTCACCTACAGAGCAGGTGTCACAGTGGTTCGCTTCACCAGTGATAGCTTAGGGTCCTCACTTTACTCCTATTGTTATGGGCTTCACTCCGCCTCAGAGTTCTTCAGTGCTAGTGATGGACACGCTAGTATCTAGGAGTCTTGGTGCTACCTTCAGTGAGCTTATAGGGCAGTCTACACCTCTAGAATTATGAGTCCCTGTCCCTACCACAGTTGCTCTAGTTATCAGGACTACAGAGACGCTCCCGTCGTCTGTTGCATCATCCGAGCCACCTCAGACAGTCACTCCTATACTTGAGGCTTCAGCGACAGCGATAGAGGCAGATGTGGCTCCACTTCCTATAGTGATACTTCTAGAGTCACAGGCCACGCCAGTTACTGAGCAGACCCAGACCGCTTCACCTTCACTTCCAGTGATAGAGGGTCAGACCGCTCAGAGTTCAGGGTTAGAGGATGATGCTGCTTAGTTCCAGATCTCTCACCACACCTCAGCGCCCAACTCGACTGCACCTGTCCTGCCGTCTAGCCCTTAGGTTTTGGTGCTTGATGCCAAAGGGGGAGAGGGACCAAGTATGTTAGATCTAGGGGGGCGTTAGATCTAGGGGGAGCATATGATTCGTTTCTTTTGTGTGAGACTTCATGCATTCACGTTTACTTCCATGCATTGTCTTATTTACATGTGATGGTGAGACTTATGTGACATGTGTGCTGTCTACATTGATTTATATATATATGTCATGTCACTTGGCTATGCTCATTTGGTCTGCTTCCGCGTTTTACTCCGATTCAAATAAGCTTTACTTCATGTACTCTTGCTTAATTCATATCTTTTGAGTACACCATGTTGGCTTGGGTCATATAAGCATGTCCAACCTCTTTGTTCTTATTGTCAAAAGCTTATATGAACCAAGCATGTTGAAAACCTCACTCATCTCTTCTACATACTTGGGGTTGTGTTGTCATCAATCACCAAAAAGGGGGAGGTTGAAAGCACCTAGGCCCCTAGTTGAGTTTCGGTGATTAATGACGACACAAGATTACTATGACTAACGTGTGTTTTGTGGAGGCAATTTGAGTTAGGTCATGGTAATAGAAATTGATTGGGCAATCATGTTGTCATGCCCCTGACGATGGAAATCGTTTTGGTTTTCAAAGGATGGACGACAAGGTTAAGGACGGACTAGTTCTAAGTGTCGTTTGGTGTTGGAGAGACACTTAGAGTAATTTAGGACTTTGTTTTTCCTTTAGCCGTACTATTAAGGGGGGTATGGACTAGTAGCTTGACCTAGGTGAGTCTAGTGGGTTAGGTGCGGTGCACACTTATCAAATCTAGCACTAGGTAGCTCACAAATAGCCCTAAGATCAATTGGAGTAAACGTCATTCACATAGGATTTCGAGTTGAAAGTGAATGGAGGGTCAAATGATTGATCGGATGCTGGTCTGGTTGTGACCGGACGCTGGAGGGTGAGTCCGGTCAGTTCATTTGATCATCTGAAGTCATCTGGTACTGATCGAATGCTGAGTAGAGGTGGATCGAACGCTGGGTGCCAGCGTCTGGTCAACTCCAAAGAGGTTCTAGAGAGGTGTTTTCGTGACTGGACGCGTCCGGTCAGTGATGACCGGACGCTGTTCAGGATCCGATAACTGACCGGACGTTGAACAGTGAAGTGACCGAACTCTAGGTTCAGCGTCCGGTCAACATCAGTAAGGTTCCAGAGAGCGTTTTTCTTGACCGGACATGTCCGGTCAGAGCTAACCAGATGCATGTCAGAGTCTGGTCAGAGCATAACGGCTCTATCTGACACAGTGGTGGGTATAACTGACCGAAGCATCCGGTCACCCTGATCGGAGCATCCGATCACCTCGCAGAGTGATGACTCAGCCTCCAAACATTATGTTTTCACTACTAGGGATGTGTACATCAATGATGCTCTTCTTTCGTCACTGAAGGCTCCAAAATCGTCACATATATTATTTTATGACGAATTTGTGACGATATGGTATTCGTCATTGAATGCGCGTCATATTTTACCTACCGTGACGAATCGTGTATTTTCGTCATAGATGTGCATTTGTTCTATGACAAAATGGTCGTCGTCATAGAAGTGTATTCTTTCTATGACGAAATATTTTTGTCATTGATATAGCCCCTTTTTCGTCATGACTTGCCGTCTGTTAGGCGGCCAGACGACGTCGCCACGTTGGCGGTGACGTGTCTTGTCCACGTGGTGCGTCCACATTGCGGTGACGTGTCCAACCACGTGGCGTACCGACGTGGCTGATGATGTGGATGGTCCACGTGTCCACTTTTATTGGGCCATAAATTTGGCGGTGGACGTGGCGGTGATGTTGATGGTCCACGTGTCCACTTTTATTGGGCCACAAGGCTTTGTTGTGATAGGTTCTCATTTTCATCATCAAGTAAATAGAAATTCGTCACAGAATCAATTACCAAATCGTCACAGAAAGGTCGGATAATTCATCAAGCGCACATGATGATTTCATTACGTAATGCAAATAATACTAGAATGACCAAAAGCTTCCATAAATTAATGATCCAAAGATTCCAATGACCAACAACTTAATCAACAATTCTAAACTCGGTTCACATAACTCACTAAACATCAAATTGAACTACTAGTTTCATCTCGGTTCACATTAACATCACAGAAATAAAAAGTTGCCAACCACCAAAGCAACATAAGTTACTACATAAACAAAATCACCAACAGAGACCCTTGCTTAATGAACGGCCAGACTCTGACGAGCGCTCATGTCGAAGAAGCATTGTTGATGGCCAAGATACGCTTGAGCGGCGCATTGTTCTCCTCCATTGCCTTGTTGTTTATCTCTGTCGACTTCTTGTACTCCTCCATCTCCTTTTGTGTCCTCGCTTGACTTTTCCTTAGCTTCTTCACTTCTCTTCCGAGTTCATCGATTTCACTTTGTACTGATGAGTCGTAGCTTCAGCTGCTAGTTGCTCCCGAAGCTCGCTTTCATTTGATGATGATGATTTGGAGGATGGCACTGGTTTGATGCCAACACTCTTCAGGAAAAGGTTTGAGCTGTTCGAGAGAGCACAGGACACAACTGCGCTTACATCGGACACCTTTGCTCTCACCTTCAAAGAACAGGTTCTATCCTCAAAGCTTTCATATTTGACTGAAATAGCAATGACCCATCATTAGTTGATACTTATTGCATTAATTTGAGGAGGAAATATCACACAAGATGTATTTTAAAAAATAAAAACCTATGCTGCATTGACAGAAACTGATGCCAAATAGGTATGCAATCATGAGTCATTTATTTGTTGTTAGGTAACTGAATACAAGTAGAAGTCAACAACATAGGATTATTATTTAGCAAGTATGTCTAGCTATATTGGATTATGACCATTTTTTAGCAAAAGACAGAATACAAAATGTTTGAAACAAGACATATTATCCAATTAATGAATAGTTGTTGGCACAACGAAACAGATGTCGTGACTTACAACTGCTTCTCTTGCTAGTTCAGTCAGACCATGTTTGGAGCTGGTATGGTAGGTCTTGAAGGCCTCCACCGCATCAAGTTCTTCATTTTGTTCTGTGCTTGGTTCTGCATTGTTTTTCTTCTTTTTCTGTTTCATAGATAATCAATTACAGCAAAGTTTTCTCAGATGAAATGCAAAACAAGTTGTTTAGTGCAAATATGTACAGGGTACTCTTTACTTACATATGCATGTAAGTGTGCCACATAGCTGCGAGAACCCGTAGCTTGATGATACTTGACTTTATGGTGATTCTGCTTCTTTTCACTTGATTCCTACAAGATAACGAACATGTCAGATGAGATCATAGGTTTAAAATGAGAAGATCCTTTGGAAACTGAATGAGAAAGAATATATGAGAAGATACCCATACCATGTTTTTTGGATCAGACCACTTTGCAACTAGTGCCTTCCACTGTTCATCAGTCATGCATGCAACTAGAGAAGTTGTCCTAATCTCATTTGCAGGTACACCATTGAAGTATTTATTCTTGAGCCAATAACGCATTTGTCGCACCCCAGAGCGCAGCATATCGGTGCAAGCTTCCTCTGTTGGCTTGTCGTCAGGGTTAATGGCCAAGCGCCCCTAGTCATATGACAATTCCATATTTAGTTAGTCAATTAAGGTTAAACAAATATACATGTTAACCATAGAAACAGTAATGCACTTACAGAGAGCTTTCCCACAAAGTTTTTGTAATATTGATCGTCTCTCTTGTATTCTTTCCAATGAGGTAGGACAGGAACCTTATCCCGAATGATGACACCAGCCTCAGATGCAAACTTGGCTGCTTGAACAGGTTCATGAGGCCTTCTTTTGCCTTCAGCAACAGCTATGGGCATTCTCCTTCCCATAGCTTTTGTCATCCTGTCCAGCTGTGTTCCCTTGGTGGGTGGCCTGGGTCTCCTTGGGGCTCGCTGTGCAGGAGCTACAAAATAGAATTTGCATTAAAATGATTTAGTTTCATGCAGATAAGCAAAATAGATGACATATTTGAATGACAAAGAAACTATAACGTGCCTTCAGTGTCTTCCTCTCCAGCTACATTGTCTTCATCAGCACCTATACTGTCTTGAGCACCAGCTCCACTGACTTCCTCTACAGCTGTATTGTCCTGACCACCAGCTCCATTGCCTTCCTTTGCATCCGTATAAGACCTTTGTGGTGGTATTTCATCATGACCATCTGTAGGATCCTCTACATTCTGGCCATCTCTCGCTGAAGGTTGAAGCCTTTTTGATGATCTTGTTTGGGATTCAGGAGTTTGCACCTGTGATCCTTGAGATGCCCTCACTCTCTTACTAGCCCTAACTCCTGGCGCCATGGTGGGACCTATCTTCTTCTTCTTTGAAGCTAGGACTTTTCGACTATACCCTGGAGGATACTGTGGAAAAAAAATCAAGTAAGTCATGTGCATTAATAAGCAAGACCATATATTAAAGAACAGGTATGCAAGAAACAAGATGCATCTAAAAGCAAGGGCATATATTAAAGAACAGATTAAAAACATTCAAATGCAATACAAATATTCCCCATCCAGTACTTTGAAGATAGAAGAAGCACCTTAGTTGCCAGGGGTTGTGGCTGCACATCAAATTCAGTGTCATCATCATCACTATCTCCTTGATCATCATCTTCAAGGAGATACTCCGATGAATTTGAATCTTCACTATTTGTTTTCTTGTTTGCTGATTTTTCCCCCTTCTTTGATGCAGATTGTGATACAGAGTTATTAAATTCAGTAGATAGATTTTTCAGGCCGAATTCTTGCATCTTCTTTAAATTGTTCGCCATGCGTGTATCCCGACGTCTCTCATAATCAGTTTTTGGAGGTTCTTACAAAAACAAGCAAATTGTGTCTATTAGAAAATAAAAAGGAGTGAACTAAGTACTAAGAGGTAGTAATACTAGATGCTAGATAGATAAGAGGTAGGAGCTAGTAGTGCCTGCTGAAGAGCTAAGGGATAAGAGGTGATAGGTTATAGGAAACAAGTAATAGGTCAGAGGTAAGAGGTACAACTTTTTTGTCTTTCAAGCACAAATACTCTAAATTATCTAAAAATTTTGAAGCTAGCTTGTACTTGAACTACTCTTTTCCTATCAACA
Source organism: Miscanthus lutarioriparius (assembly GCA_904845875.1). Classification (NCBI taxonomy): domain Eukaryota; kingdom Viridiplantae; phylum Streptophyta; class Magnoliopsida; order Poales; family Poaceae; genus Miscanthus; species Miscanthus lutarioriparius. The sequence continues at coordinate 18,368,909 of CAJGYO010000016.1, read as the reverse complement.
CACATGCATGCACTCTGCTACATCCAAATCCAGATCATTAAAATGGTCAAGCAGACCACGCCAAAATCTATTTGAAGTCAAGAGTCACAAACTACTTTTAATTGTACTACAATTGCTTTCGAGAAAACATCATCGTCTGCTTCTATTTTAGACAAATACAAGTGCAAAATAGATTACTAATTGCACATCAATACATAAATACAGATCCAAGATTGAGAATACAATTTGGTGAATGGTTAGCAAACCAAGACTGGGTACTATTCATACGCAGCAGTAGTATATAGCAACACACTTGTGCAGGTGAGATATGGGACGATGGGTACTATTCATACAATTTATTTGAATGGTTAGCAAACCAAGATTCATTCAAAGAAAGCATTTCATTCAGAACTAAAAAGCAGATCAAGTTCTCCCACACCTACTAGAGGCACCGCAAAAGAATTGCTTATGGAGCTAACTAGATACCGGGGCAATAGAATTGTACAATGTAATTCATCAATACTGTAAGAGTTTTGCTTACCTTGTTCTTGTTCTACTGAGTTGCTTCGCACTTGCCCCCTTGTTGCCACCATTGTGGTTGTGGCTAGGTTGCGGATGTAGACCAGGTGCTCGTCGTCGGTGGTCGTCAAAGGGGAAGCAACCCTGGTGCGGTGAACCCTAGTCGACGGGGAAGCAGATCCAGTGCGGCGACGACCCACAATCTGACGGTGGTTAGGGTTAGGTTGAGGTGAGAAAGAGGTGGATGGGGCGAGATAGGTGCATGGGGCGATGAGAGAGAGGTGGATGCGGTGATTGATATCGGCGAGGACGTAGCTCGTGGGCGGGGACGCAGCTCGTCGACGGTGGTTGTGTCCCGGCGGTGGTGGATAGGGTTGGAGAAATGGGGGGAAGACAGAACGAGTGGCCGAGGAGGTGACGAGTGTGGGAAATGAGTAAATATACCGGTGTTTTTGGCGGAATTTTTTGACGAGGGAAATTGTTTTGGCGCCTTGAGGCGCGAGATGTTGCGGTCTTTTTTTGGCATTGCGGGATCTGTTTAACAAAGACTGCGCTCGAGAACTAATGAAACCACTCGATGCAGATCGGACGGCCGAGAAAGCGCTTTGGAGGATCAAAAACGGCGACGTGGCGTCGGCTCCCAAAACCCTAGCTCACTTCTCTTCACCCTTTCTCTCTCAGTCCAGCGAGCGACAGAGCACAGCCGAGAGCTCATAGCATTTGCGACGCGGGGATGGCGGCTCCGCCGTGGCACCCTCGCCGGGCAGACGCTGTCTCTGTCTTGGAGCCAAGCGCGCTGGCACCGTCGAAGCGGCACCTGCGGTGGTGCCTTTGGCCCAAGCCCAAGGCGGAGGCGGAGATCAGAGCAGCTGAAGCTTGAGGGGCGGCACCTCGGGAGATCCAGTGGTGGCCGGCGGCTGACGGCTCGGAGGGCTGCTGCGGTTGCATCTTGGGCTCGGTCTTGAGGGCTCAATCGGCCACTCGGCCTATCTGAGTACCCTCATGGCCTCACCCTCACCCTCACCGTCTATTGTGCCCGCCATTAACGCACAAAAGCGCCACAGACGCATCAAATGCATAGGTACAAAAAAATCGACAAAGATATGTTAATCATTTGAAAAAAAAAGCAAGAGAAGATAATCAAAGAATAATCATGAAGAATCATGCTAAGGTCTATTTAAACATCAACCGTAACATAGCAAGCTAACATCGATCACAGCTTGGCACTCTGCACACATTTCCTATTTTCAGCTTTTGACACAAAGTTCAGACCGCACACATTTCCTATTTTCAATACATAAATTCAGGTATGACTAACTCAAACATGTCAACAACACTGGAAATTGAGCAGAGGATAGCACATTATGCATGATCGAAAGTAAGCTACAATCTAAAGATACAATCGGACTCTTTTCTTTCTCCATTACGGATTTGAAAGTAAGCTACAATCTAAAAATACACTCTACAAGTAAGCTACTATATCATGTAATGACAATTAATCCTATGAAATGAAGATCGTTTTTAGAAATCACCAAGTATTTTTCTTTGGTTGTATGCAGTTCATGTGGTCCGATTTGAAAGACTCATGCTACAATTTAGGAATAATTTTGACAGAGTATTTTTCATTTGGTTGTATGCGATTCGCATGAAAGTGGATACAATTTCAATAGAATTTGGACATAGGTCGAGATAACATGATAGGCCGAGATAACATGTCCAGATTACATGTTCGGATTACTAGAAATCATCATCTTCATCGTCTAGGGACATGTCATCATTGTTATCATTGCCACCATCACTACTCTGATCTTGTAGTACTATCTCATCTTCCTCCTCATCCTCACTATCTTCACGAATAATAGGTTGCTTCTTCTTCGCTTATAAGGTCTTGTAAATTTCCTTCAATTATACTGGCTTCTCCACCTTGAATATTGTGCGTAACCTCATTATCAGCCCTTGCTTGCACTACATGTTCAGTATCAGAACAATAATCATCATGATGCACATCATGATTGGCCTCATCTTTTTCAGCGACATCATAAATATTCCTATGTTCAAATTTCTGCACAACTCGCCAATCTTTACCTAAAGATGTGTCTTGCAGGTAAAATATCTTTTTCGATTGAGTTGCTAAGATGAAAGGATCAGTCTTGTACCATAATGACTGCACATTGATGGATTTGAAATGTCCGTCATCTCGAAGGCCTATCGTCTTGCCTTCTTGCTTGAACCAATCGCATCGAAATAGAACCACCGTCCGACGGACTTCAAGATTTGAGTTATATTGCAACTCAATTACCTCTTTAAGGACTCCATAAAAATCTATGTTGTTCCCATCATGTGAACCTTCAGTCATTACACCACTATTTTGTGTCAGAAGGAAATTCTCACGATCCACAGTGCTATACCGCACTCCATTAACCTTGCAAGTTGCACAAGTCTTAACTCGCAGATCTGGGCCACATGACAGTGCCCACAATCCTTCGCTAACTGATTCTGGATTCTCCTTGCATTTGTTCTCAATCTGTTGCAACAAAAGTACTCAGTTACCAAATACATATGGATACTAATGCATTTACTGAACCTAGAAACACAATGTGTAGTGACTTACATGGCACCTAAACCACTTTGCAAATCCTTGTTCAACCATTTTATCAACATCAAGTGCACCTTGCTGCTCAAGATCGTCCCTGTACAAGCTGCAGGGCAAAGTTAAGTCATAAGAATGATTTGAAAAATTAGAAATAAAACAAAAACTAATCCCCAAAACATCTAATAGATACTTACTCCAAATATTCCTCAGCTTCTTCACAATTATTTAGCACATACCAAACTAACTTATTGAGGTCAACATCATCAATGTACTGGCTCCTATTAGATCCAACAAGAGTAACACCATGCTTAAAAACAGAGATGTCATCAGGCAATGGCATCTCTCCATCACTAACATCATCATGGTTAAATCTATTGTCAATATCCTCCATATACCTAGAACAAAAAGTCAAGGTGTCACTTGCCATATATGCCTCAGCAATTGATCCTTCTGGCCTAGCCCTGTTCCTTACAAAATTCTTCAAAGTGCCTAGCCGCCTTTCTTTTGGGTACATCCATCCGTACTGAATAGGTCCTCTTAGCAGTGCCTCATCAGGAAGATGGACAGCCAAGTGCACCATGACATCGAAGAAGGCAAGTGGAAAGATTTTCTCAAGCTTGCATAGGATCAATGGAATTTCTTCTTTTAGCCGTTTGACAACATCAATCCTCAGATTTCTACTGCATAGTTCCCTGAAGAAGGTCCCGAGCTTTGCAACTGCTTCATATACATCCTTCCTCACCAGTCCTCTTAGGCCAGCAGGTATGATTCTTTGCAGGAGTATGTGGCAAGAATGTGTTTTCAGCTTTCCCTGCACCTTCGAACCATCTTCACTTATGTATCTTGCTAGGTTAGCCGCATATCCATCAGGAAACTTGATACCTTTGAGAAACTTGCAGAACTCGATTTTCTGATCCTTCCCCAAGACATACGGAGCAGGTGGAGCAGTGACTGAGTTGCCATGCTGCTGTAAGTGCAATTCAGGTCTTATGCCCATATCATGCAAATCTAGCCTAGCATTGGTTGTGTCCTTGGTCTTGCCCTGCACATTGAGTAATGTGCCAAGAATGTTTCACATATGTTTTTCTCTATGTGCATCACATCGAGATTATGTGGAAGCTTCAAATGTTTCCAATATGGCAATCTCCACAACCCAACTTTGCGGCTATAAATCCTTGGACCCTTGTTGCGCTTCCTTTTATTTCCAATAATTTCAGGATGCTTCCCTAGCCTGACATCTTTCACCTTCTCTAGCTCCTCTAGGACCTCCTCCAAAGTGAACTTGCCTGGCTGATCTTTGTTTTCACGCTTACCATTGAAAGCCAAGCTTCTCCGCCATGCATGTGTCCTTGGAAGGTAACGATGATGTCTAATGTAACATATTTTACTCCTTATTGCCCGAGACAACGGATCCTTGCCGCAATGAATACATGCATAATACCCTTTTGTTGTTCGCCCTGATAGCGTGCTCAACGCTGGAAAATCATGTATACACCATAGCACGGCAGCACGAAGGTTAAACTTCCGACCAGTACATGCATCGTAGGTACTGACACCCTTCCATAGATCGAGCAGTTCTTCAATTAGGGGCTCAAGGAACAAATCAAAATCCTTTCCTGGAGATTTTGGACCTGGGATGAGTAAAGACATAAAGCTGTTTGCTGGATTCATGCATTCCCATGGTGGGAGATTCAGCGGTGTTAGAAGCACTGGCCACATACTGTACTACGTACTCATGTTGCCAAATGGATTGAATCCATCGGTAGCTAAGGCAAGCCTTAGGTTCCTCGAATCATCTGCAAAGGTTGGTTCCCTCGTGTCGAACTCCTTCCATGCTTCTCCATCAGCTAGATGGCTCATTACATTGTCGACTGGCGTCCTCATTTTCTTGTGCCATTGTGTTTCCTCAGAAGTGCGCTTTGAAGCAAAAATTCTTTTCAACCTTGGCAAAAGTGGAAAATGTCTCAATACCTTGTGTGGAACCCGCTTGTTCCCAGTTTCATCTTGCCATCTAGACGCCTTGCATACTGGGCACACATTCTCTTTATAATACCTCTTCCGAAACAACACACAATTGTTCTTGCACACATGGATGTTTTCGAAACCAAGGCCCAGTTCTCCAAGATATTTCTTGGCCTCATCATATGATTTTGGCAACTCACTCTGAGGGTATCCTGATGACAACAACTTCAGCATTGTGGAAAATGCTGTATTGCCAATTCGATAACGAGACATGATATACAACATCCTCACCAGAAAAGAGAATTTTGAATGGCTAGATCCCAGGCTAAGTGACTTCTTCGCATCTTCAAGGACTCTTGCAAACCTTGGTTGTTCTCCATCAGCCTCTGTCGTAGCATACAGATCTCCTATCATCTCTGGTACTCCGTGATCCTCATCATAATCATCATCGGCCACATCCACATGTATCCCAAAGTCATGATCACTTCCTTCGACCTCCTGCTCCAAATTTTCAACTACTACAGTATCTGCCGACTCCCCATGATGAATCCACCTGGTGTATGCAGCTGACATTCCATAAATGTGTATATGGTCATTTACATCATCCTGAGGCCATAAACTTTGATGAAGACATTTGCTGCACGAACAAAGTATGTGGCTGTCTTCGGGGTATCTTTCACTAACAAATTTCATGAACTCTTCAACTCCTTTCACATATGCAGGTGTGAATTGTGTCCCATAAATCCAGCTTCTATCCATCTATTTTGAGAGTAAAATTAACCTTGCACTCAGTCCTAAAATTAGAGTAAACTCAACAAAATTCAAAAACACATCCAACACATGCATATATATAACGAAATTCAAAAACAAATCAAACCTTGTACTGCTCTGTACCATGCGTCGGCGCTGCTCTGTCCCACGATCGCCGGCGCTCCTCTGTCCCACGCAAACCGCCGCTGCCCTGTCCCACGCAAGTCGCCACTGCCCGCCGCTGCTCTCCTCACACCACGATCGCTGGCGCTGCTCTGACCGCCCCACGATCACCGACGCTGGTGCACTGACCCACGTGTGCCGCCGCTGCTCTGTCCCACGAGCGCTATATATATAGTTCGCTGTGATTGTGAATGAATTGAAAAAAATACGAATGATTACTATTTACCTTTAGGGCCTCAGCGCCTCGCCTCGCCTGGGTCTGGGTGCCTCGCCGCTGTCAGGTCAGTTCATCACGCTCAACGCGATACGCGGCCGATAGGGCATCAGGGCGATAGGAGACGTCGAGACTTGGGATCGTAGCAATCTGGGAGACAAAACGACGTCCATCCAGCGGCCAGGAAATCATTTTCTATTGGGCTAATAGGCTTGCTAATGGGCGATGTTGCTATTGGGCCAAGGCTTCTGTGCTTACTGCTTAGCTATACGTTTACAAATAGAAAAACCAGCATGCCTTTATCACAAAACGGCGAGTGCTCCAGTGGTAACACACCAACATGTCTAACAGCAGGTCGCGGGTTCGAATCTCCCTGCGTGAGCTATTTTTTGGCAAAAAAAAGGAGGATCAGCTAGACCGTGTGGGCCACGCTGCCCCACTTGTTCGCCGCCATGTCCTCAGGCTAAGACCCGCTGGTGGGACAGCATCGCCACGTCTTCGAGGTTGGGACCCAATGCTGGGACCACATCGCCACGTCCTCGAGGTGGGACCTGCTGGTGGGACCACGGCGCCACGTCCTCGAGGAGGTACACGAGCCAAACGATCTATGACGATTTAGTTTTGTTGTTTTATGACGATTCTTTTGTTTTCGTCATTATTCTTCGTGCCAAAGCTCCGTCACTTGTTACTTATGACGAAGCTAGAAATTTCGTCATAGAAAGCGCTTGTTCTGTGACAAAATTTGTAAGTGTCACGACTGAATCGTCATTGATGAACACATTTCTAGTAGTGTTTGAATGAGGGGGTATAAATACTTACTCCACTCATCCAAGGGAGGTCTCTTGTCCATTTATTCAGCTGAGAAACACCTTGAGAGTGCAAGGTAGAGCAAGAGCCTGGTGAGGTATTTGAGATTTGAGAATCCAAGATTAAGGTCCTCATTAGTGCATAGAGAGTAGCAAGTGTGCATCCACCCTTCTCATTAGGCTTGTCATGGTCAAGTGAGAGTTTGTGCTTGTTACTCTTGGTGATCGCCATCACCTAGATGGCTTGGTGGTGATTGGGAGTTTGGTGATCATTCGGTGGAGCTTGTGGATGACCCAACTCAAGTTGTGAGCGGTTGTGGGCGATTCACCGCGATGGAGTGTCGAAGAATCAGCCCGTAGAAAGAACTTGATCCTTGAGCGGATCAAGGGGGAGCTACACCCTTGCGCGGGTGCTCCAACGAGGACTAGTGGGGAGTGGTGACTCTTTGATACCTCCAGAAAACATCGCCGTGTTCCTTTCCCTCTCTTTACTTTGAGCATTTACATTTGAGCAATTCATTTTTTTTCTTTACATTCCTAGAATTGCCATGCTAGAGTAAGATTTGAATCTAGAGTGCAAAACTTTTGTGCAGTAGAACAAATAGAACACATTCTAGGCACAAAGAATTTAGAATTAGCCCAATTCACCCCTTCTCTTGGGCATCTTGATCCTTTCAGATATGTTTTATGTTTGTTTAATTTGATGTAATAAGTGGCCAGATTCCTTAGTTATGGGATGAAGCCGGATTCAGTTCCTTTATCTATGAAAAAAATACAGCTTGACATTTGCTTCATCTCTAGCTGATAGCTTCCATAGCGTAAGTGAGCTAGTTGTGGCGCAGGTGATTGGGTTGTGGCGATAGATGACAGTGGCGGCACAAGATGACTCCGACACGATGGCTGGTGGCTTATGCGTGGTGAGGAGCATGAGAGAGGCCAGGGACGACAGTTGTCTATGGCACGGTGAGGGGCAAGGAGGGGTGCCTAGGCAGCTAGTGTGGCGGAACCGCCTATTCTATTACCCTTTCAAGAGTACTTGTCTTCCATTAGACACTAAGTACCCAAGAGGGTGCACTAAATCATGTTGTTCCATCGAGCACACCCCAAGGGAGAACTCGAAAACCCACATTTTTTCATCAGGATCATAAATGAGAGACTAAAGCTTGTAATATTCTTAAGCTATTTCTTACACCACTTTATAAATAAACACTACTGTCGTAGCATTAAAGGAATCCTCTCTGAGCCCACCAGAAGGTTTCCACACACAAGAGTCTGACTCTGTGTATCCCCCGATCACCTGTAACAGGGGGAATAAAATCCTGAGTACTCGATTGTACTCAGCAAAACTTATCCAACAGGAGGAAAATAAAAGACTCCAAGGATATGCAAGACTTATTTGGCTTATGGGTTATTGCATCTGTAGAAGAATTACTAAACGTGCGTCCTTATATTAAATTTTATTAGCAGTCATCATTCGTTCATTAACTATCCATTCTATGTAAGCTCCTATGCTACTTTCAAGCAGGTGGTGAGCAATCAGAATTATTTTACCATTTTTTATATTCCAGTTCTTACTACGGTGCTAGACCATAGCCAAATCGGTACCATCTCACAGAAACGGCGATTCGTGAATCAATGTATCCCCGCTGGGTACTCCGAAACACACGCCCCGTTTGTACCCCAGACACAAACAAGACCAACCCATTCCACTCTTGTCATAGGGTCTAGGTTCCCGTCTAAACTTGGACTCCAAGCCCCCACACCTAAGACCCAGTCTCAGTATGGTGCTTAGACCTCCACCTTTCCCCGGCTCCAACGAGTCGGTCTAGAAAGAGCCAAAAACACGACAAGAGCGTAACGAGGTTTCCCGCTCCCATAAGCAAGTATGTGCTTAGGATAATAAGTCTATGACTTGACTTCCATCCACAGCAACGGACGATCCTCAATCGATACAGGCGGAACAAATGCAATCCAAGCCTCGCTCGAATGTCTAACCAAGTCCAGATCCAAAGTACCTTTCCGTCCGATCTACAATTATCATCCATATATATAGTCCATGTGATAGTAATATAATAACAATAATAATATCTTTCCTAGCATGCACTAGCATGGCTACCCGCCTCCGCGTCCACGCCGGCATGGCGCGCTAATCGGCTAATGGCGGCGCAGCTCGCCCGCTGTGCGCCTGCCGGCTGGGTTCGTCTTGCCGTATCGCCTCTGGCCCTCTGCTCCGCCCGTCGATTAGCAGGGGCTCGCGCAGCTCCGGTTCGTGTCGCTGGCCCGCCGCTGGCCAGGAAATATGGGCTGCGACAAATTGTAAACGCTTGGCCCACGGGCCCAAATAACGGCTCGTCGGTTTCTATTTGACAGTCCAAGCGTTGGCTCGGTTCGTCCTGGGTTTATCAGAGACGGCGGCAAACCAAACAAGTTAGACATGGCAAACGGACGGCCAGCGATTTGTGGGGATTTTTTTTTTGACAAAATTAAGGTATAGTGAGCGTCACACCTCAGCCATACCAGAAGGTCCGCCCTATGACAAGAACATGCTAAAAACGATCTAACATGAACTTAAGATTAGTCTAGGGATTAGAACAATTATAATATATGAAAACATAATTAGAAGCATATAGATTTTTAATCAACTCATGAACATGATCAACTTTCTCTAATAAAAAATGTATCATAATATCTCCACCATGGTCATACCTTAGACTCTAGTGTGAGGCTTCTTTCACAGGGTGCTCACATTAGCCAAGAACTAGAACTAGAGCTTCTAGTTTCTAGATAACTTTCCTGACCTTGGCGCTAAGCCTCACGGCGCCGATCTATGGCACATAGGGACCACGCTGTAATCTGACCGCGCGCAAAGGTCGTCGCCAAATCCTTTGGCACCGAGACGTTCAACCTCGACGCCAAATGTCATGGCGCCTACCCTGATGTCTAAATTCAGAAAAAGGTCGTTCAAAGGTACACATGTGATTTTTTTTTAAAAAAAATGGCAAAAATGTGAAAAATTAAGGAGTAGTTTCACCCACTTGTTCGCATGCCCTCACTACCTACTCATCTAGAGTTTGGAGTTTGTGAGCTCGACCACTGGTATCGCCTACGCCCTCTGGCTGACGGCTAGGTAGCTTGCGCTATGAATGGCCAGCCCTCACCCATTCCCCACTGGCGTCTGTGTTCTTGGAAGGTGATGGTGTGGTAACGTGCATCACAGTGAAATTGCTAATACTAGCTTGACTTCTATTGTCCTCCTTCCAGCGCGTCGTTTTAGTTGAACTGCCATGTCGCCTGTGCCGAGGTGACTCACACGTCCTCTCCCCTCCCCTTTAGGTCTACTTTGGAAGAAGGGAGTGCAAAACCCAGAAATGAAAAGCTCCCTATGAAAAACTATGATGTTAACTAAAATGGAAATCTGTTTGATAGGAAAAATAGTTGGGTGCACAACGTCAAAGATAAACCTGCTCCTCACTGTCCAAATGTATAACAACTTCTATGAAGAAAGATCCCTGTAGTTGCCTTCGAAAGTCTTAAAAAAATTGCTGAGATCTGATTCCTGAACGCTGCTGACTTGCTGTCAACAAGAATGGTAAAATCACTTTGCAGATCTAGATAGTTGAAGTAAGCAGGTGTTTTTTTCCAAACTCCCTGTGGTGTTTCACGTGGTTTCCAGCGCGATCGATGCAAGAGTCTTTTTCTTTTTGTCTATTTAAACATTATTACTAGGACTAATGCAGAAGTTGTTGAGCCAGTAGTCATAATGATAACTCATAATCCATGCTAATGACGACGATCGCTACCACCACGCACGTTGTTAGCCACTGCGTGGTGCGTGCGCCCATGTGCGTCACTACTCTGTGTCATCGTGGGTAGCGTCAGCGCCGTGACATAAGTAGCTACTACTGTACTATACAATATAATCAATCCTTCATTGTTTTTCTCTTAAAAAAGAATTGTTAGAATCTCATGCCGGTCGGTGATCTGTCCGTCTTGGAATGGGAGAAATATGTGGAAGACTATTCCGCCTTGGATTATGCTTTGGTCATTTTATTTACATTTTGATTGATGAGCAAGTTGCGTTTGATGCGTTGGTTATTTTCCCTTTTTTTTATGAGGAAGTTGATGCTTTGGCTATTATTCTAGTCATCACCAGGTGATCGACGTTATGATCAGGTGAAGAAGCCGTGTGGACGATATGTTAATCTGCTGAGTTTGCAGGGAACACATACGCATGCAGCGTCACATGGTTTCACACCGCCTGGGACGACTCGGATATCATTACAATTTACGCCACCACTTTGTACTTTATACGTACGCTTGCGTAGCAAACTGATGCACACAGACACATGGAAGAAGATCGAGCAGCAATAATTAAAGGTTTTAATTATATATATAAAATTATAGCTCAATCCAGATTTGTATATAGGAGGAGGATATTTACAGTCAATGGTGTATATCACCAATCAAGATCGCTAGCTGCGCACGTTCTCAAAGTCAAGTCACACAAGCTAGCTCCAGCCTCCAAGAGCTTGCTTACGTTTTGCTACTGCCCGGCCATGTCACAGGATTACCGACTCACAACGGTGCTTGTCAACCATGTGACTTAAGAGTCAACACGAATCTAGATCGATAATTAGGCTCTGTTTCACATAGCTTAAAATTATTAAGAAGTGTTTTTTTTCAAGATTCTCGCATCAAACGGATTGTTAAAGGCTTAAACAAGAAAAAAAGGTTATATAGTTTGCATTTATGCAAAAAAAATTTGGCATGCGGTACACATATATAGTTTAGGGTTAAGACTACCTTTGGATGTTATTGACCTTTTTCATAGACGGTACAAACGAGGACGTGGAATAAGCAATTCTTTGTTGTTATGAAGTGCAATCATTTGCTGGTCAACATGGCTTACAAGGAACAAAGTTGTTTTTAACAAATGTCAATTTAAAACTCTTTTTATCTTGTTCAGAGAAACACACTAGTTAGAAGATTGGACGTAACTACAACTATGTGATGACAACAAAGATCATATTCACCAAGGAGCCAGAGAAGTAGTGACTATGCATTTCTTTGCTTTCTTTGGATGGCCAAATAATATGCTAGGATTGAGTTTTGAATTCGATATGTTTTATGTTAGTTTAATTTTATGTAATAAGTGGCCTGATTCCTTAGTTAAGGGATGAAGCCGGATTCAGTTCCTTTATCTATGAAAAAAATACAGCTTGACATTTGCTTCATCTCCAGCTGATAGCTTCCATTGCGTAAGTGAGCTAGTTGTGGCGCAGGTGGTAGGGTGGTGGCGATAGATGACAGGGGTGGCACCAGATGACTCTGGCACGACGGCTGGTGGCTAAGGCGCGGTAAGGAGCAGGAGAGAGGCTAGGGACGGCAGTTGTCTGTGGCACGGTGAGGGGCAGGGAGGGGTGCCAAGGTAGCTAGTGTGGCAGAACCGTCAAATCTAATGTCCTCTCAAAAGTACTTGTCTTATATTAGACATAAAGTACTCAAGAGGGTGTACTAAATCGTGCTGTTCCATCGAGCACACCCCAAGGGAAAACTCGAAAACCCATATTTTTTCATCACGATCATAAATAAGAGAATAAAGATTAAAACATTCTTAAGCCATTTGTTACATCACTTTATTACAATAATAGAATATTAACTCAATTGATTATAACAGAGGAATATAACAATGTTATTAGAGATACAGAGAAAACAAAGATTAATTTAATGACATTATGGAGTATTAACATAGTGGACATTTATATACGAGAGATGCTAGCAGATTTTACATCTTTTCTTATAAAAACCTTTAGTGAGGGTTATAAATAAACACTACGGTCGTAGCGTGAAAGGAATCCTCTCTGAGCCCACCAGGAGGTTTCTACACACAGGAGTCAGCTCTATGTATCCCTCGATCACCTGCAACAGGGGGAATAAAACCCTGAGTACTCGAGTGTACTTAGCAAGACTTACCCGACAGGAGAAAAATAAAAGACTCCAAGGATATGTAAGGCTTATTTGGCTTGTGGGTTATTGCATCTGCGGAAGCATTACTAAACGTGCGTCCTTATATTAAATTTTATTAGCAGTCATCATTAATTCATTAACTATCGATTCTATGTAAGCTCCTATGTTACTTTCAAGCAGGTGGTGAGCAATCAGAACCATTTTACCATCTTTCATATTCTAGTTCTTACTACGGTCCTAGACCATAACCAAGTCGGTACCGTCTCACAGAAACGGCGATTCGCGAATCAATGTATCCCAGCTGGGTACCCCAAAACATACGACCAACCCATTCCACTCCTATTATAGGGTCTAGGTCCCCGTCCTAACTTTGACTCCAAGGCCCCACACTTGAGACCCGGTCTTAGTATGGTGCTTAGACCTCCACCTTTCCCCGCCTCCAGTCAGTTGGTCCAGAAAGAGCCAGAACCCGCAACAAGAGCGTAACGAGCGTTCCCGCTCCCATAAGTAAGTATGTGCTCAGGATAATAAGTCTATGACCTGACTACCGTGCACAACAACGGACGGTCCTCAATCGATATAGGCGGAACAAATGCAATCCGAGCCTCGCTCGAATACCTAACCAAGTCTAGATCCAAAGTACCTTTCCGTCCGGTCTCCAATTATCATCCATATATATATTCCATGTGATAGTAATATAATAACAATAATAATATCTTTCCTATCTCTCGTGAGTGACAGGTAATCACTCGACTTCTACCTATATATATATATATATATATATATATATATATATGCAAGTGGTTTTCATTCAATTCCTTAAAACTTAATGCACAAGCATAAATTAAAGTGCAGAATAATAGGAGTTATGCAGCGGGGCTTGCCTGGGAAGATATAACCAACAGTTAGCATTCCATTGTGGCGACATGATCATCCAGACGCCATCTTTTCTGCTACTCCAGTTGACTCTACCATCCATCATGGTTCCTATTATGACATTCTTGGATGTAGCGCGGAAACGTAAATAATCACGACAATCGCCACTCTAAAATATGATTACATGCTAAGCCAACGAGCTGGCTTTAATGACTAACGTACTAAGCTACGTACTCATGTTATCGACAACGCGCTATTTTACCACGGTATTTTAGTTATACCATTTCAAAGTATTTCAAAGGAGTATTGCAAAGGAAGATTTAGACACAAGGGTTTCTTTCGCAACAAGGGACTAGGAATTCAAATTCCGCAATGGATTTAATTTAAAGAGATTCAAATGTTCTGCTGGGATACCCACAATTAGTTGATACAGTGCCCTCTGTTATCCAATCATGGCTGGTCTGCTCGCACCTAAATAGTAACTTCTCTTGTAACCCACTTAACATCATCCTTGAAAACCCTAAGCACGTCTAACGAGACCTAAGGGTAGATGGACGCAATAAACACAACGAAATAAATAAAATGCACATTCCAAACATCCTTATGATGGTACAACATATAGGCACTCACTCTTCCATTGTCGACACATCTTCACCTTACCTATGACCAGATGATCTCAACAACTACGGACGGAATACAATGGAAAGATTACAATACTAGAGGACAGCGACGAAAGACACCATTAACTATGGGTACATCTTCCCAAGGCAACTAATCTACTTTGTCGGATCACACATCTTCATTCTCAGTCTCAGCAGATTCTTTTACCGCCCTGGCTATGGATCTGCCTCCTCTCTTGGTAGTGGCTGAGTGAGGGGAAGAAGGACTCTACTTCTGACACTTCCGAGGGTGGGGGTGCTGGCGGTACTGCAACATCGGTTCTCCTTCTTTCCGGCAGATGGATAGGGCTTCCCTCCAAGATCAAGGGATCCTGCCTTTCAGTGGCCAGCGTCCTACGCTTAGCCCTAGTGACAAGGTAGGCCTCTCCCAGCTGATGGGCATGCCGATCTTTGGCCTACTTTAGGGCTTCTGACATGGCAGTCTCAGGACTCTCTGTGGCTACCATACTAGAATGCGCTTCAGCGAGCTACACCTAGAGCATCTTGGAGAAGATTTTGGCTTCCTTAGCTCACCGGAGGCACTTTCTCAGCTCTGAGGCTTGCCGGTCATACTGCTCATTCAGAGCAAGTAGGTACATGGTGAAGTGCACCACGATTGGACTGTCTTCTCGTGCATCCCGCCCTTGCAAAGCCTCCATGCGAGCCCTTCATACCCGTCGATTCTTTTCCAAAGGTGGAAAGAACCTCATGGAAAATGAGTAATGGGCTCTTCATAGATTTGGCAAAGATTCCGCAAGGCTTTGTGGGCCACAACTTGATAGGTGTCGACGAAGCGAAACCCAGTTACGGTCACATTCCAGGCCTCAGTGGTGTCAGGGAACTCCTTACTCTTTCCAATATAGACAGTAACTTCACACCGCTCAGTGCCATGCTTCTCATACTCACGGCCCTCATACTCGGGACGATCTTTGACTCCAAGCTTTTGTAGAGTGGCATATAGGATTTTGGGGAAGCCATCAGCGTTTAGGCAGTAACTGCTAACCTAGGCTCCTGCCATCATGATGGGTGGTTGTAAAGGAGGATTGAGCGAAAAGCTTGCTCAAGAAGAAGGGCTAGGTGAGCTAGAGTGCACCAAGTGGTGGTACTAATGGCTAGGCCCTTTTGTAATGGCAGAGTGGTCAGTGGTCTTAGCATAGTCCACCTTTGGTTTCAACGTGGGGTAACTACAAATAAATCAGCCATAATTTTTGTGCACTCGAGGCGAGCAATGTCCGAGGCCATTAATGACTAGTACGGCTACAGGGCCAGGATCCGACAAGAGCGCAGAAAAAGGGTACGGGAAACGTGAACCTTGGTGGCTTAAACCATAGGTGAACGTGAAATACAAAGCCACAGTATAGCAGTAACTCCCAAACAAGGACTGGTCGGCCGTGAACAATTCAACGCGCGTGACACCTACTAATGCCGCACCTGCAAACAATACTGGCACGATAACTAGGCAGTACCAATGCGACGCTCTTAAAGATTTTATACTGCACAAGAATTAGCACTCTGGAGAAAGCCTAGTTAAACCTATTCCAAATACCTAACGATAACAATAGGGCTACTTATATACTTCATATGCAAATGCCCTAACTTTTTGCAAAATAGGTTGTCAAATTTTAGTTTAGAAAAGAATTTTGAAGCTTTATTTCCTCATTTATGCTCTGATACCACATATGGCAGAACTGCCTAATCTAATGCCCTCCCAAGAGTACTTGTCTTCTATTAGACACTAAGTACTGAAGAGGGTGCACTAAATCATGCTGTTCCATCGAGCACACCCCAAGGGAGAACTCAAAAGCCTACATTTTTCCATCAGGATCATAAATAAGAGAATAAAGCTTAAAACATTCTTAAGCCATTTCTTACACCACTTTATTACAGTAATAGAATATTACCTCAATTGATTATAACAGCGGAATATAACAATGTTATCAGAGTTACAGAGAAAACAAAGATTAATTTAATGACATGGTGGAGTATTAACATAGTTGACATTTATATACGAGAGATGCTAGCAGATTTTACATCTTTTCTTATAAAAACCTTTAGTGAGGGTTATAAATAAACACTACGGTCGTAGCGTAAAAGGAATCCTCTCTGAGCCCACCAGGAGGTTTCTACACACAAGAGTCAGCTCTAAGTATCCCCCGATCACCTGCAACAGGGGGAATAAAACCCTGAGTACTCGATTGTACTCAGCAAGACTTACCTGACAGGAGGAAAATAAAAGACTCCAAGGATATGCAAGGCTTATTTGACTTGTGGGTTATTGCATCTACGGAAACATTACTAAACGTGCGTCCTTATATGAAATTTTATTAGCAGTCATCATTAGTTCATTAACTATAGATTCTATGTAAGCTCCTATGCTACTTTCAAGCAGGTGGTGAGCAATCAGAACCATTTTACCATCTTTCATATTCTAGATCTTACTATGGTGCTAGACCATAGCCAAGTCAGTACCGTCTCACAGAAACGGTGATTCGTGAATCAATGTATCCCTGCTGGGTACCCCGAAACACACGCCCCATTTATACCCTAGGCACAAACAAGACCAACCCATTCCATTCCTATCACAGGGTCCAGGTCCCCGTCCAAACTTGGACTCCAAGCCCCCACACTTGAGGCCCAGTCTCAGTATGGTGCTTAGATCTCCACCTTTCCCCGCCTCCAGTTAGTCGATCCAGAAAGAGCCGGAACCTGTGACAAGAGCGTAACGAGCCTTCCCACTCCCATAAGCAAGTATGTGCTCAGGATAATAATTTCGTGACCTGACTACCATACACATCAACGGACGGTCCTCAATCGACACAGGTGGAACAAATTCAATCCGAGCCTCGCTCGAATGCCTAACCAAGTCTAGATCCAAAGTATCTTTCCGCCCGGTCTCCAATTATCATCCATATATATTCCATGTGATAGTAATATAATAACAACAATAATATCTTTCCTATCTCTCGTGAGTGACAGGTAATCACTCGACTTCTACCAAATCCTATAGCATAGCTATCTACATGATTCTGACATACTAGTAGGACTCATAGGATAAGGATATATATGCAAGTGGTTTTCATTCAACTCCTTAAAACTTAATGCACAAGCATAAATTAAAGTGCAGAATAATAGAGGTTATGCACCGGAGCTTGCCTGGGTAGGATATAACCAACAGTTAGCATTTCATTGTGGCGACACGATCATCCAGACGCCATCTTTTCTGCTACTCGGGTTGACTCCACGATCCATCGTGGTTCCTATTATGACATTCATGGATGTAGCGCGGAAACATAAATAATCACGACAATGGCCACACTAAAATATGATTACATTGCTAAGCCAACGAGATGGCTTTAATGACTAACGTACTAAGCTACATACTCATGTTATCGACAACGCGCTATTTTACCATAGTATTTTAGTTATACCATTTCAAAGTATTTCTTTATTTTGTTATATATATATATATTCGAACTAGGGCTCATTAGCTATCCTAGCAAAAAATTATTCTGGAGCCGCAAAAATTACCGTAGGCGCTTAAAAATGTTAGGATTTTGGTGTAAAAATTCCAGAGCCAACAGTGCTACCAATTTGCCACAGCAATTCCTACAAGTTTGTGTTTTCGCAATATTAAGTATTCAAATTAATTAGGTTACTCTTGAAAGTATTGTGAAACTAGGTGAACAAAATATACTAGTAGGTGGATCATAATTTTATGAACTTAACAAAATTGGTTTCATAATTTTTGGTTAACTACAAATTTTTTTATTGAATTTACAAGTTTATTTTTAGCAATTAAATTAGGAAATGCTTTAGAAAAGAAAAGGGTCGGCGGCCACTTACTCGGCCCAGCAGCCCAACACGAGGCGTGGCCCCGCGCAACAGCTGGCCCAACAACGGCCCAAGGAGGGAGAGCCCACGCGCGCGACCATTTTTGCAAAGGAGGGCCTGTGCTCTTTGGAAATCAAACGACGCAGTGAGGTACTATTTCTCTAGACTAGGTCTTTGCACAAAACATCTCGGAAAGAGCTGCCTTCGCAACGGGGCGGTTCTCGGCGTGCCCTCGCGCGGCGGCATGGTGCACCGGCGGCAACGGTAGCTGCACCGATCATGCTAGACTTACTGCGACAGCAACCATGAACCGACCACTACCTACGGCTAAACCCTCAGGGGTAGGCGACGATTAGAGGCTCGGTGGTGCACTATCGAGAGCCATAGTGGTGAGCGGCTAATCGCGACAGCGGCGCGTCCGTCCCGACGACCTACGGCGCCATCAGAGGGAAGGGGTTAGCGAATAAGCACCAGTAGCTCACCGGGATTCGACTGCGGTGGCGGATGAGGCGTAGGGGTGCCGAGATGGCCTAGCCACGTGCGACCGATCCAGGCAGCGACATTCCAAGCGCGGCACCAGTGCGTCACTGCACCGATGGTGAGCTTCCTAGCCAAAACTGCTGGAGCACCAGAGGGCATGAGTCAAGGTGAGTCAGAGCCACAAGCAATTGAACTATTACCGCTCCAATCCTACCTCTCTCCCCAGTCTAAGGTCACGGCGGCGAACATGGCCTACGACGAGCTAATCACCGAATTGTCGCGGCGTAGGACTCTATCGTGGCCAGATGCGGTTGAGGTGGCTAGCTAGCTCTCCCTGCTACTTACTGACGTGAGGAGATGGGCTGAGAAACCATGGGCTAGGCGAATTTGAAAGGCGGGGCGCGGTGCCCAGGCTGAGGCCACGTCATGGGGAAAAGCATGCGGATGAGCTCGAGCGGTAGGGCGTGTTAAAGTAGGGCTCCGGTCGGCGGTGGCAGAGTGAGCTCGTGCACACAGGTGACGAGACCAGGCGGCTTGGCACGATGTTCATAGCAACAAGCGGCAGGACCCAAGCGAGATCGCCTGTGTTGACTAGCGGGCAAAACAGGGCAGGGAAGCGTCTCATCGCCGCTGCATCCTGCCGTCGACTCATCACGACAGCAAGGTTCCAGCTTAAGGACTAGGATGGTGACCGCGCCCACGGGACCAACGGTGCTAAGCACAATTTTTAAAGCGAGCAAAAAACTGCTAACAATCCCAGATGAAGTTCAACTAATTTCCCTATCCTACATGCAGCAGTGCCAACTATCTGGTGAAGCAATCACCAAGAGCAGGGAGCAACTAGAGGAGAAGATAGATGTATGCCAACATGGGCTCGTCGCTCTGAACGTTCGTTCATGAACGGAGCGCCAACAACACGATTCAGACACGTTTTAACAAAGTTAGAGCAAATTTACGAGGGTATCGTAACACCCAACACCACTACAACCTAAGCCATGCTCAAGTGCACACTCAGGGACAACCAACAGTACAAGAACGTGAAGTTGGTGTCTAACAATTTTTGTTAGAATTTGGATGTCAAAACAGCATTGTCTATTTTCTTTTTCCGACTTTGAAAAGTCGAAAGCTTCGATTGGAGCTAAGCAACTTTTAACACTTTTGCCCTAATTTCTAAAAGGCCTAACCCTATTAACCTCGACCAACCCGTACTCCCTGCAATAGCCCATACTTCCTACTAACCCATAGGAGCAAAACATCTGAGCACCTTTTAACTATTTTACTCAATTTAATTCGTTAAAAATGATATTTTAAAGACAATCCAAATTCTTGCCGATTCAACGAAAGTTCCCATTAAATCACGGATTCGATGTTTGAGCTCCCAAAAACCCTAGTTACAATATTCACTTCCGAAAATTACAGTTGCATTCTTATCTACCCTATTTGCTCATCATTTTACATAAACACTATACACAAGTTATATCTTGTTTTTGTTTTACCGAGATCGCTTTCCCGTTTCATGCGTGTTCTAACTTGTTAAAAATTTGAAAACATGTTCGGCTTAATTTCTCCGAGACCTTAACTTAGGTGTTAAGTCAGCTCGTAACACCCGAGGAGTTACAGCTAGATGGCTGCGGCATGGTGAGGGTGAGGGGCAGGACGCAAGCGAGGTGGAGAGTGCGGATGGGGCGGCAGACGAAGATGAAAAATTTGGGGAAAGTAAACTCATGAGCGCGGCCGCGAAATATTGAACCCCTCCCATGCGCTTTCTTTCCATAGCCGCGCAGCACGCTTCTTCTGTTGTGTGGGCCAGATGCCTGCTGGCAGCGCGCGAACAAAGCCACAATTGATGGTCAGACTCCCCGTGACAACGCCAACCGACGGGAGGGACTTTTCCTGATGGGATTTCAGTGCACGCGAGGGATGGTCATGAGCCCCTGACGGAAGACGCAGAGTCGAAGGGGATGGTACCTACCGACGGGAGAAAACCAGTCTGGGGTAGTGGTGGTAAGGGAGGAAGCCACATGCGTGTGTATTTCGTGTAACTTGTGATGTCCGACTTACTCCCCCCGTCCCACAGTAGAAGTCGTTATGGGATATATGTAGATCAAGCTTTCTTAACTTTGACTACGTTTGTAGAAAATACGTGTAACATTTATATCTCCAAATAATTTTATTATGAAGTATATTAAACGATCTATCTAATGATAATAATTATATATTATAAATATTAATATTTTTTATATATAACTGGTTAAAGTTAAAAAAAAGCCAACTTCTCGGGAAACGAGAATGACTTCTATTTTGGGACATAGGAGTATTATTTTGCTATTCTTTTGCCTGATTTACATATTATGTAAAATAATTTCTAGAGGTGGCTGAATTTTGACTCGCCTCTAGTAATCGGTCTCTAGGGGGTGTGTGGCTTTGGTTCGGCCCATTCTTAAAAATGGATTCTCGGAAGATGGAAAAGTAGAGGTGGCCAGAGCACACAGCCGCCTCTATAACTATTATAGCCGTCTCTAAAAAAGCTTTACTTAGCAGCGACTGTTTTTTACAATAGTGTCTGATCATATTCATACTCTCTCCGTCGTCCACAATTCAAATATAAGGAGATCGATTTATTTCTGTAGTTTCTTAGGACAGATTAAGAGAGAAAAAATGACCTGGCCCTCCATCAAACCCCACCCACCGAGACCAGCTTGTGATTGATCCCTGAAATGAGAAAATAATTAAATGCGTGGGATTGGATCTGGTGGGTACTTTGAAATCCTTAATCAAACGTCAAGTGCATATGCCAAGCTACTAACTCTTGCCGCGTGAATCTGCTTGCCTGCTTGGAAACTCGGTATGCACTATATGATAATAATATCCCTGAGTGCGCTACCCGGCCCGTACCACCCGGGTCCCAAGGATAAATCTACCTGATGATCTGGAATGCATCTGCCGACATCGTGGGCAACGAAGACGACTAGCTAGTACTCATCATACGAATACGAATATCTGTGCATAGACACAGAAATACCGTCTTCTTCATCTTTCTTCAACTCTGAGGCAGCGGCCATCAATGGAGGAGAAAGCGATGCCTTTGTGAAGTCGAGAACCTGCGAACCACTGCTGCTTGAGCTGGGCTCATTATCCCGGAACAAGGTGTCGCACGTATGCTCGTTGATCAGGGTGACCAAGAAAAGTGGAGGGTAGCTGTTGCTTTGCTGCTGCACGTATTTCTTTGCTGGGCACTTGTGGTCATCGCTGTAGGCGCACTTGTAGTATAACCTGCAAATTAGTAACCGATCGACAGTATGAACATATATAAATCTTGAAATAAACATCTTTTTGCCGAGTGAGAAAATTAAAGCATGCCAATAATAAGTTAGAAGTAGAGATTGTTGACAGGCTGATAACGACATTTTATGTACATGTCAACTCTCCGAATCCGAACGGGTGCACGTATTTACGACTATTTATTCTTTCAGCGGAGGTGTCACGCTCTCAATAGTAAAGGCACCTAGGTGAGTTCGTTAAATCTCAACATCTACGGGCAGATGGAAATGAATGAAATCCTAATTATTTGAATCTATATTCGCTAAAACTTATAATATGAACATCTATATTCGTATTTATTTCTACTATAGATACTAAATGGATGTGTATAAATCTATTTTATATCATTTTTCTCCATGCAATTCTAGATACATAATGAAAAGAATGGATGGATTTCCGATACAGGTGAAACTATCTAAAAGTTATTCATGTGACTAATGACTATATATTTATATTCATTTTATTATATTATTAATATGTACCAATTGAAACTATTTAAAAGTAATGGCTAACAATATTAATAACAATATATAAAGAGAATGTAATTAAATCTATATAACTAATGTCTGTAGTTTAATATGATTAATTATGTTAATTTCAATTATATGGCAAAGATGAGCTACCTGATCAGTTGTATTCCCTTCATATTCATCCTCAACAAAAAAAAATTATAGTAAATAGTGACATTTCTATTCGATTCAATGCGTATCTGACCATTTCCACATTCCACCCCTAGCCAGCATAGTGTCTTTTAGAAATGCTCATAGAGATGAACTATATTTGTGTGTGCATTGTGCGCATGCATGCATGTATATATGTGAATGCATGCATCTATACCATGTTTAAAATAAACTTCATAATGCTATGCATTTAAATATGATTTCTCAAAGGATAATCTAGCTTGTGATTCCTCGAGAGGATAACCTATTACATTAGGCTAACTTCTGCCTTTCTTTAGGCCTTGCTTGGATGCAGTCTCGGATTCGCATCAGTCCATATGTGTTGGAGTTGATTGGAGTGGAACTTGAACTAAATTTCACCTCAAATCCTCCCCAACACATGTGGATTGAGGTGTATAACATTCAAACAAGACCTTAAGGATAACACATCGTGAACAATACTACATCAAACAAGATAGGTCCACTCACAAAAAATAAATGTCCATCTAGTTTCAAGAACGGAGAGAATATATATACCATACTCCTTTAATTTCTAAACTTTTTTTTTACTTGAAGATAACTACAATAATATATTCGCAGAAATCGAAACATGCATGACTCACAACAGATAATTGGAAACAGTATAAATAAATGTACACTACTTGATGGAAACATTGTGCACGGGTTACAGCTTGCATTGATGTTACAGAAGTATACAAGCTGGAATCTACAAATCTACAAGTTGAAACAAATTTAACAAGGCCTTAGTTTAGCTAGTGCCCAAGTCCAGCTATAATATTAGAACCATAATAAGCTCCTACTACTCCATAGTCCACACAAGATGAGTTATCCTTATTTAGGGAGCAGAAGCTAGCTAGCTCCCCGGCCAAATAGAATAAGTAATTGTTGGGTCTGAATTAAAATAAAAACTCGTGAAAGATAGAAGCTAAAATCCAATGTACCAAAGATATCCTTATCCGAAAAGTTGCTTTTTTAGAAAAGCAAAGACCCAAAAAAAACGTGTAAGCAGAAGGAAGCTGACCGAGCTATAGTATTTGTACTTTGTAAAAGGTGTCATGATGGATTAGAAAACGGATGAATGATCATAATCTTTCTCGACGAATTAATCTGCTAATATGGTGACTTAGCTAGAGTACGTTGGTGATGCATTATGAAGTTCCATCACAGATACATACCTTGGATATTCAGCATAGAGGATATTCTTCTCACCATATTTCCTCCAGTGGAAACGATCGTTTTCTGGTGCCTCAGTCAGTATCTCCTTGCTGAATAACATGGATGGAGGAGAAAGAGAATGTAATTTCACTGCATTACTTTTTACAAACTTTCCTACCTATATAACCATGAAATAATTGATCCTCGCCTAATTGAGCATTAAGCGCACATGTATGGTATAGATGTGAACTTGGACAGAATAAGATCCAGAGACACCTAACTAATATATTCTTCCTTTTTGTAAATTGTAATGTAGATCTGGAAATCTCTAGGCCTAAACTATTAAGTACGTTCCATTTTTCTGAACGCGTCGCTCTCAAAAGCGAGTTATTAATTGACTAATGGAGCAAGGAAGTAAACAGTAGTAAACTGTGACGTGAATTAGTTCCCTGAAGCCCAAATAAGTTTATAACAGATCTGCAAATTAACTCATTTTCCCATATGCAGATCCACATAAAGTTATATGCAACTATGCAAGTTATATGTCTTAATAACACCACTTACTGTAGCTTGTAGGCTTGTAGCATGCAAGACGCAGTAAAAATCATAGGTTTGTAGTACTCACATCGGGAGTTCAGCTCCAGCTCTGCCTCGGCGGTGCCTCACCCTTCTTGTACGGGGCACGGGACCGTTTCTGTCCCGCCTGCTGGTGCCTCCGTCGGAGTAGGCTGTGGGCGCAGCCATGACCTCGGAGACGAAGGGGTGCTCCATCTCAGACTGGAGAATGGAGAGCGACGACTCCATAGCCATGGATATTTGGCCCACGTTGACCACTGCAGCGTGACGGCGGTTAGGCTCCGGGATGAGCTCTACCTGCTGCCTGAGCAGCTCTGCTAGCTGGGTACCCCTCCTGAGCTCCTGGATCGCTGCGTGCCTCGGGCTGGAGGAGGGCGGCGGCTGCGGTGGCGACAGCGTCATGGAGTTGGAGCGCGTCGACAAAGGGGGGACACTCTTCAAAAGGTGAAGAAGGAAAAATGTGAAAGCTCCGGGCTGGGACTGGGAGCCGGCGGGGTCAGAAGTTTGGACAGGAGCTTGTTGTGTGTAATGTAACCATAGAGATAGGCAGATAGCGCAACAACTAATAAGAGTATGTACGGGCCGGACTGCGGACTTGTTATTTTAATTCTGGCTATTGATTAAACAAATCATATCCGTCGATTAAAGAGTATTAATTGCGTGTTTAGGTGCAAGTGTACGTTACAACCGTGTATGTCTCCGATTCTGGTGTCCCTGAGAATATATACACCTAACCATGCATACTTGCATCAAAAAGACTTGCCAGTTGCCACCATATTATATATTATTTGTATTAGCCTATTAGGCATGGTAATCCATGCATCAAAACAAAATGTTCAAGTCTGTCAATCCTAGCTAGCGCAGAACACTGACCAAATTCATAGGGGTGAGTGTTTGCATTGTGAGTGTCTACATTGTGCTATGTAATCGCAAACAAAAAAGAACACTGGCCGGATTATCATAAAGCATAAATTTAGGGTTGGCAAAGGGGGCGTTCAATATGTTAGATAATAGGTATTTTCATATTTAATTTAATCTTGAAAAAACAGTAACAAATATTTTTTATGACATGTATGTACATGTGTAATTACTACTACTCGCAATAGAAGTAACGGTGGCATACAAGCAAAACAACATACTTATCAAAACAAAAACCTTACATGAATACAAACATAGTAAGAATAGAAATATACCCTGTGGTAGTGCCAGAGGCATTGCGACGCCATTCGCACTAGTCGACATAGTGCGTTGCTTAAAGTAGTGGACCACAGGTGATGCAGGTAGATGCTCGCAGTATAGTTCCACAAATGGCCACTAGGAAGACGATGTATAGCTAATAGAAGGTATTGGTTGTTGGGAAGAAGACATGGCAGAAGAGAAGCAATCACACAAGATCATTGTGCTCCCTAAAAACCTAATTCGCCCGCACACCCAAGCAGGTGTCGTAGGTGGGCGTCGGTTCTAGAGGCCTACCATCCAATTACTGTTTGTGCAGAAGACTAGATTGGGGAAAACTCGGAGCAACTCGACAGAGAAGAGAGGGTGTGGTTTCTGTGTCTGGTGCAAGGCTTCTGGTTATCTCTCGTACTTATGCCTGAGCGGAGGAAGCCGGAGCGTCAAGAGGATGCACCTGGACAGTAGCGAAATTAGTGAGAACAGACGAAGCGCAAGGCTTCTAGTTACCTCTCATACTTATGCCCGAGCAGAGGAAGCCAAAGCGTCAGGAGGATGCACATGGACAGCGGCGATGTTACTAGAAATGGATGCCCAGAGTAATCATGGAGGAAGCCAGAGCGTCGAGAGGATGCACATGGATGATGGTGAAGTTACCAAAAATAGACTGACAGAGTAATCACAGAGAATTACAATAAAAACTCTCGCACGTTGACTACTCCCGTAATTGTCAAATGGAAGGAGGCAAAGTTACTGGAAATGGATGGACCGAGTAATTACGGAGGAAGCCAGAGCGTCGAGAGGATGCATATGGATGGCGGCGAAGTTACCGGTTATGGACAAACTGTTGTGCACTGAGTAATCGCTGAGGAAGCCGGAGCGTCGGGAGTAATCAAGGAGGAAGCTGGAGCATCAAAAGGATATGCACATGGACGACCACAAAGTTACCAGAAACAGACGGATGAAGTAATCACGAAGGACGGATCGAGTAATCTTGGAGGAAGATGGAGCATCGGAAGGATATGCACATGGCCGACAACAAAGTTACCGAAAACAGACGGACGACGAAGAAGCACACTGGCACATCGAGAGGATACACATGGACAGTGACAAAGTTACCGGAAACGGAAGAAAGGAGTAATCTTGGAGAATATGGAGACTAGGTAACTGCTGAGTTGATGACTCCATCAACCAAGCTCAATTGGAAAAACCAAGGCCCGACTTGCACCGCATCATGCTGTGGAGCGGTGCGGCACAAGCTCGTGCATGTCACATGCTCATGCTCACTACTCCTCGGAGGCGGCAGATGCATGTGGCACGTCCTCAGTCTCTCTCAACTTCTCAATAGGAGCACACATAGTCCACCTATTTAAGTTAAGTCAACGTTTAGTCAAAATTCCATACAGAACTAAAACTATATAATTGCACCTTAGCATTTAATATGTGCCTAAGGATTTATTTGACTTAATTGAGTTAAAATTGGGCCAAGCCCAAATTAAATCCAACACAATAAACATATATTGGGCAAGAGGGTTTATGGATTGGTTCAACATCCTCTATGAGGATCCTTGTATGCCTAGCGAACTTGGCATTTGTAAGGCACAAATTCAACATTGTGTTGTGGACAGTCGGCTACAAAGTGGCGCACTGATCAAAGGGAATGATTATTGAAGAGTTCAAGTATCACAAGCTTGGATACACATACACATTGACATGGTGGCATTTTGTATTAACAAAAGGGACTAGCTAGTGGTTTTTTTTTTTTTGAGAAACAGACTAGTGGCTAATGAAGTGTGACAAAAACGACGGTAGGTGCATGGACCTGACCATGACCAACAATAACTATCCCGATTTCTCACGGTTCAGTAGGCAGGTCACTTCTTTTTTTTGAGCAAATATAGGCAGATCACTTCTTTTTAAATTTAGAGAACACACACAGAAAAGAACAAGATATAGAACAAATTAAAATAGCCTCCATTCGAGCTAAAGAAGATTGAAATGTGAAAGAGAGAGCCTACAGCCAAAGCCTCCTCAAAAAACTGAGATAGGCCACTTTCTTGTATTGTTCATTTTGGAACACCCTTGTTAATTATTAGCCATGCCTTATGCGGCGGTCTACCACCAATATATTTTTTTAAGTTGAATACCCTGCCATTCCACCAACCATTTGCTATTTTCCATGGATATGTGTTTATTTCCCTTGAAATAAAGAAGTGTGCTTTCCATTCAGTCTCGTTCCAAAGACCAAGTTTTTGAAAAGAAGCTTTTTAGAGAGGGTTTTGCAAGATGTTCGGACATGAGATATTTCATTGTATATGTTGGATTAGTCCCACCTTGGTTATTGGGAGAGAGTTGACCTGACTTAATGTGTGTGCGTGTTGATGTAGATGGAACCCAATAAACGAGTCTCTAGGTGCAGTTTCCTTAACGGAACCACGTTTAAAAATTCTAGGGACGGTTCAAGAGCTACAGTGCTCTCTGCTATAGTTACAAGCGCTTTCTTATGTCATCCGCCTCTATTAGAAACATGAACCATTGTAAAAAAAAAGATTTCTATAGTAGTGACGCTTGATGATTTTTTTCTACTATAACACATTTCATTTTTATGGAAGAATAAAATAAAAAAAGAATCACCCTTGGCTTGTAACTTCAATTCCCCTACTGTTTTTTTTCTAAAAGTTGCTAACTTTCCGGTCAAAAAGAATGGTAACAAATCACATGCAGAGATACCTATGGTGTGGTGGTCTAAGGGCAAAACCAACGCTGATAGCAGTAATGTTAGCCTCATTTTAAAAGACGTACTCCATCTAAACTTGTGTAGATTGGGACTTCAATTTTTATAACGCAGGCTGCACTTTCCTACTCTCTTCTGACACCATCACTATTCTCTCTCACCTCACATGTCGTTTTCAAGAAAACGCTTTTACAGTCTATCAGCCATTTACGTCCGTCATCCATCTCCTTTTCAGCAGAGGCTATAGCTTTTTCTGACGAGGCGACAGTCTCCTCTGCAAGCTGTTCTAACAGACTGCGAGGCATCTATCTGCCTACCTCTCTCTTCCAAACGGCATCCGATCCTACATATCCCTGCGAAGCTGCTGTACATGGTGGAGCGTTGGGCACATGATTTGCAGTGATGGATGAAAGTTTTTTCTTTTTTTTTCTTTAATTGGAAAGACGCAAGAGTTGTAGAGCGATGCCGGCAAGCGGCAAAATGCAGTGACTAGTTATATTTATATCACACGCTAATTAATGACGATATCCGTGCGGCGTCAGGACTGTTACGTCACTCGGGTAGCGTCAGCGGTATGACTAAGAAGCTCCCAATACTTTATTGTTTTCTTCAAAAAGAAATTTGAAGCCCATATGTACGTGTCTCGTGCCGGTCGGTTATTTAGCTGTGTCACGTCTTGTGGAATGGGGAAGTATGTGGGAAATTATTATCAGTTGCCTTTGAGCACAAATGGGCTTTTGACGCTTTCTTATTATTCAGTTCAGGTGACGCTAGCATGGCGGCACAAATGGAAATTATTACCACAGCTAGCATGGTGGCACTAGCTATTATATTATTATTATTCAATTTTTTTTACAACAAACAACTTTATAATTAGCAGCAACGCGCTGCAAGTATTGTTACACCAGTTAAGCCCACAGATTGTAGTGCTTGTAGAACATTGCAATGAGGCATATGATGCTCTAAAGAACAGGAGAATTCCATATCAGAGTTCTGGAAAGTGGAATGTTGCACAGCTTGGCGGGCCAGAGCGTGTGTTGAGGCGCCTGTGGACCTTGATGATGTTGGATGAACTGCTTCTTGTGAAGTTGGCGAAGGTTTGTGTGTAATACTTGATTCTCTAGTCAGGCGGATTGGAGATATCATTCTTGTTGAGGAACGTGCCCGAACCACGCCTTTCCCGTAAAACATCCGCTCAAGGACTGCAGCCTCATGCGAAAATTCTTGTCCGAAAGCTCCAACAAAGGGGAACAGGGGAAGGAACCCGCCCCCACTACGGATGACACCGAGGAGAAGGACGACGGCTTTCCAACACCGGACGACTGCCTTATGATCTTTGGAGGATCGGCAGCCTACGACTCCAAACGCCATCAGAAGGTCGCACGCCGCGAGGTCTACACAGCCCAACCGGCCACACCTCCCTTCCTCCAGTGGTCGGAGTCCGCTATAACCTTCGACCGGACCGACCATCCGGATGCCATCCCGCACCCGAGGAGGTATCCGCTTGTCGTCGACCCAATCGTCGGCCCAAAGCGGCTCACCAAAGTACTGATGGATGGAGGCAGCGGCCTCAACATCATGTACGCCAAAACGCTCGACGAGATGGGCGTCGACCGGACGAACCTCCGCCCGACCCGAGCGCCTTTTCATGGCATCGTGCCTGGAAAACAGGCCATGACACTAGGACAGATCGATCTGCCCATCACCTTTGGGGATCAGTTCAATTACAGGACTGAGACCCTCACCTTCGAGGTGGTTGGGTTCCCCAGAACCTTCCACGCCATCTTGGGATGACCATGCTACGCGAAGTTCATGGCTGTCCCCGACTATACATACCTCAAGCTAAAGATGATAGGCCCCCATGGGGTCATCACCATCGGCACCTCCTTCCAGCGGGCCTACGAGTGCGAGGTTGAGTGCTGCAGCCACGCCACAGCAATCGTTGCCTCCGGGGAACTCGCCGCCCTCAAGGAGGAGGTCGCCGAAGAAGCGCCCGATGCAAAGAAATTGACCAGGTCGTTCGAATCGGCAGAGAGCTCTAAGGGGGTCCTCATAGATCCTAGCAGCTCCGAGGGTAAAACGGTACGCATTGGTACCACGCTTTCCTCCGAATAGGAAAGCGCGCTCGTCGACTTCCTCCGCGGCAACAAAGACATCTTTGCATGGAAACCCTCGGATATGCCAGGCATTCCGAGGGAGGTCACCGAGCATACCTTGAAAATCCACCCAGGCTCTAAGCCAGTGAAGCAACACCTGCGTCGCTTCAATGAGGAAAAACACAGGGCCATCGATGAAGAGATAGCAAAACTGTCGGCCGCCAGATTCATCAGGGAAGTACACCACCCAGAGTGGTTAGCCAATCCCGTCCTTGTACGAAAGAAGAGCGGGAAATGGAGGATGTGTGTTGACTATACGGGCCTCAACAAGGTGTGCCCAAAGGAACCATTTCCTTTGCCGCGCATAGATCAAATAGTCGACTCTACCTCAGGGTGTGAAACCCTCTGCTTCGTTGATGCGTACTCCGGCTACCCTCAAATCGTGATGAAAGGGTCCGACCAACTCGTGACATCTTTCATCACCCCCTTCGGATCATTCTGCTACGTTTCAATGCTGTTTGGTCTGAAGAACGCTGGGGCAACATACCAGCGATGTATGCTCAGCTGCTTTGGGGACCTCATCGGGCGAACCGTTGAGGCCTACGTTGACGACATCGTAGTTAAGTCCAAACGCGATGACCACCTCGTTGCCGATCTTGAGCAAACCTTTGCGAAACTCTAGACAAATGGCATCAAACTCAATCCTGAGAAATGTGTTTTTGGGGTCCCGAGGGGGATGCTGCTCAGTTTCATCGTCTCCAAGCGTGGCATCGAAGCCAACCTGGAGAAAATCTTAGCCATAGTAAGGATGGGCCCGATTCAAAACGTAAAGGGGGTTCAGCGAATCACAGGGTGCCTCACCGCCCTCAGCCGATTCATCTCATACCTCGGCGAACGAGGACTCCCCCTTTACCGGCTTCTGAAGAAAGCCGACCGCTTCGAGTGGACATCCGAGGCCCAGGAGGCACTTGACATGGTCAAACTACTTCTGACGAGGCCCCCGATCCTAGTTCCTCCAAGCGACGGAGAATCCCTCCTGCTATACATAGCGGCCACCACGCAAGTGGTAAGCGCCGCCCTAGTAGTAGAGCGGGAGGAAGAAGGGCACGCCCTCAAGGTGTAGTGCCATGTGTACTTCATCAGCGAGGTACTATCCGACTCCAAAACCCGCTACTCCCAAATCCAGAAGCTCCTTTACACCGTCCTCATCACCAAGAGGAAGCTACGCCACTACTTCGAGTCACATCCCGTGATAGTTGTGACGTCGTTCCCCCTCGGCGAGGTCGTTTAGAGCCAGGATGCGACGGGAAGAACTGCAAAGTGGGCACTTGAGCTAATGGATCAAGGCATCACATATGCCTCCCGAACGGCGATCAAATCCCAGGTATTGGCTGACTTCATCATCAAATGGACCGAGGTCCAGACACCACCAGTGGTCGTCGATCAAGAGTACAGGATGATGTACTTCGATGGATCGCTGATGAAAAAGGGCGCCGCCACAGGGCTGGTCTTCGTATCACCCCTCGGGGTCCGCATGAGGTACATGGTTCGGCTCCATTTCCCCTCATCAAATAATGTGGCCGAATACGAAGCGCTTGTCAACGGACTACGCATCGCCATTGAATTGGGCATCCGAAGCCTCGACATTCGGGGTGACTCTCAGCTGGTCGTTGAAAGGGTCGAGATGGCGACTAGAGGGGGGTGAATAGTCTTTTCTAAAATTAATTGCGTCGGCTAACCGATATAAATGCGGAATTAAAACAATCGGTCTAGCCAAGACTACACAACTCTATATATGTTCACTAGCACCTTGCTAAGATACCAATTATGCAACAAAGGTGCCGGGCTATCTAGAGCTCTCCTAAACAATTCTAGGAGCAAGGTTACACAAACCTATGCCACTAGTACTTTAAGTAACAAGGGAGCTCCTACACATGCTAGTAAGCAAAAGCACAAAGCCAACTAAGCTCACTAGCAAAGCTCAATAACAAGGCAACCAATGCCTAATTAGAGAGCGCAAATACTTAGCTACACAAACTAAGCAATGTGACTAACAAGGTTACTAAAACCAAATTAGCCACGCAAGGGAGCTACTTCTATGCTACACAAGCAAGAAGGTAACTAGTAAGCTACACAAGCTAACTAATTACAAGAGCAACTACACAAGCTTAAGATATATAAAAGTAATTGCAAGCTTGTGTAATGGGGATGCAAACCAACGGGAAGAACAAGGTTGACACGATGATTTTTCTCCCGAGGTTCACGTGTTTGCCAACACGCTAGTCCCCGTTGTGTCGACCGCTCACTTGGTGGTTTGGCGGCTAATTAGCATCACCCGCTAAGCCCGCACGTCGGGCGCCGCAAGAACCTACCCCTTGAGTGAGGGTAGCTCAATGACACGCTTTACTAGAGTTGCTCTTCGCGGCTCCCGCGGGGCGAGCACAAGTACCCCTCACAAGCACTTCTCCGGAGCGCCGCACAAGCTTCTTGCGCGCTTCGACGGAGACCACCACCAAGCCGTCTAGGAGGTGGCAACCTCCAAGAGTAACAAGCACCACCGGCTTGCAACTCGATCACCTAGTGCCACTCGATGCAACCTCACGATGCAATCGCACTAGAATCGCTCACTCACACAATCGGATGATCGCTATCAAGTATGTGTGTGATGGAGGGCTCTCAAGCACTCACAAGCATGGACACTAAGTCCCTTGAGGTGCTCCACACCAGCCATGGCCGAGGGCCACTTCTATTTATAGCCCCAAGGGCTAAACTAGCCATTACCCCTTCACTGGGCAACGGTCGGGCCGACCGGACGCTCCGGTCGTGTTGACCGGACGCTGGACCTCAGCGTCCGGTCGCCCGCAGACGGCCACGTGTCCCGGTTCCAACGGTCACTTGACTTCACCGAACGCAGCAGCTTTCAACTGACCGGACGCTGAACCCCCAGCGTCCGGTCGTTTCCAGTAAAGTACTGACCTCGACCGGATGCGTCCGGTCACACTTGATCGGACGCAGCCAGCGTCCGGTCACACTCTAGCTTCTGCGTCATCGTACGTCAGCTTGGTGAAGACCAATAGATACCGTTTTGAATTCCATTCTTCACCCATATGAAATGAATACCACTTATGATCAAGTGCACTTTCTTGTTGTGGTTGACTTGCTTCATCTTTTGATCTTAGCTTGCATGAGAGCATCAATATGAGAATACCACTTGAAATATCATGACTAGCTCTCTTTTGGGTGTTACTTGCTTTTCTTGATCAATCCTTTTGATTTCTTCAACTAAGCATCTTAAATGTCCCTCGGATCACCACTTCCATGTTAGCCTTCCAAGTACCACACTTGGTTTACCTACTCATAGGCGGCAAGCCCCTACACTAGGGAGAAGTGACCTCTCTCCAAGAACCATTGTTGACACTCACTT
Organism: Miscanthus lutarioriparius; assembly: GCA_904845875.1. Lineage (NCBI taxonomy): Eukaryota > Viridiplantae > Streptophyta > Magnoliopsida > Poales > Poaceae > Miscanthus > Miscanthus lutarioriparius. The sequence goes on along the minus strand of CAJGYO010000016.1, from coordinate 18,334,931 downwards.
GAAATAACTTGATTGATTGATCCAAGTGATGGACTTAACTTGATGAGTAACCTTGATTCCTTCTTTAAGTCCTTTTCTTTCTTCTTGTTTAAGTTCTTTTCTTTCTACCAAATGATTTCCAATAGTGACTAGAACTTAAACTTCAACTCCAACTTGAGTTTGATCTTGATCTTTATCTTGAATACTAAAAGTGTGCAAAATACACTCCACAATCAAATGGCCTTGTACTCTTTGCTTGTCATGCTTCTAGATCATCTCAAAACCAAACTTAGGTACCTCAAACACTTGTAAACATGTTTCCAACTTGAGGACCTTTCAATCAAAGTGACTCTTGATTAATCCAACATTTGTCACTTTTCTGACAGATTTTGTACCCTTCAAAGAAATAAGCATATATCCCAAAGTACAAATCCAAATACCACGAAATTTGGGGGAGATGGGCTTCACTAAGTTATCTAGCAGCCATAAAATTTTTAGCTTCATTTGATCTCATATGACTGCCAAAATTTTAATTCTTCCACCACTGCTACATGCTGAAAACTGCTGCACTATAGCTGACAAGAACCACTCCAAAACCGAAGCATTTCTTATCCAATTTCCATGAAATTTCTACAGCATCTCATACCATAAATCTAGAGAATGTACACCAATTTTCATGCCAATCCAATAAGATTTGATTACTCAAACATGGCTATGATCACAGCTAGCTCAGATTTTGAATATATGACAGATTTCAAGCAATTGAGCTATACTTCATCAAATATGAACCAAACTTGAAACTAACTTGTTTGAATACTTTCATAAGACATATATCCATTCAAAACACTTACTAAATGTCATCTTATGAACTTATCCAATCACAAATCAATCCAAACTTGATTACTAAGCAATTATCCATTCAAACATCTCATAGCAAGCAACATTGTATATTTATCCAATTCAATCAACTCATATGCACCCAAATGAAATGATCAACAAGCGATATACCTTGGTTAGCTCATGATCATCCAACTAGCAAGCTTCAACTCAATTATTTGCAAGTCATCAAATATTCCAATAAATCACCACAACTTGAATATGACACTTGTAAGTTGTAGCACATTTGGACTTCATTCAATTTGCCATGGCATTGGGATAATGATCATCACTTAGCAATACTTGGTTCAACTACATGATCAACAAGATGAATATCATTTGAACCAAGCCTCCAATGCCGATGGTACCTACAATCAATCATCCACTTTTTGATGGTACCCAAACAAGTTTGGGTCCTCTCAAGTTAGGAGCAACATACTTAGGCAACGCCTTAGTATGAGTAGTGGGATGTTTTGCAATTGCAACCAATGAGGTACCATTGCCATCCTTTCTAAGCACATCATGATCATCAATTGAAATGGGCTTAGAAATTTTACCTAGGGGACATGAATGTGCCATGTGTCCCCTTTCCCGGCATGAGTAGCACTTTCTCTTTGCTTGAGCCTTCTCTTCCTTGCTCATGTGGTGCTTCTCATTGCCTTGCCTCTCATGGATTGCTTGAGCCTTCTTCTCAAGCTTGGTAGGACACTTAGAGGCAAAGTGTCCCATACTTTCACACTTGAAGCACTTGATGTGAGCATCATCTTTCTTCTCATCTTCATTCTTGCTCATCATCTTGGCATCTTGAGTTTGCATTGGATGCCTTGCCTTTCCACCCCTTCTTGTTTTCTTCTTCTTTATCATCAAATCACCACCATCTTCATGGTTGATCTTGACTTGCTCTTGGGGTGTCTTCTCTTGCTCAACTTGTGGCTTTGGTTGATGCTTCACTAGTTGCTTCACCAATTGCTTGGTTGGGCACATTGAGGTAAGATGACCCCAAGTGCGGCACTTGAAGCACTTCACATTCTTGAGCCTCTCTTCTTCTTTTATCTTCTTGAGCTTCTCAATGTTAGGGCAACCATTTGCAAGGTGTCCCACTTCATGACACCGGTAGCACATGGTATGAGAGAGCTTTCTTTGTTGAAGCTTCTTCATCTTTCTTTCTCTCTTCATTTCGCCCTTTGTCATCTTCTTCTTGAAGCCAAGGCCACACTTGTCACCATAGTATCTTTGAGTTTTCAACATGTGCTCAAAGGTGACTTTAGAGTTGTAACACCTCTCTAACTTGTTGCTCAATTTCTTCACTTGTTCATTTAGCTCATTGTTCTCCTTCAAAAGGTTAGTCTCACAAGACATAGAAGTAGAACAAGCATTTATATGTGAAGAGCATGGCATATCTAACAAATCATCACAAGAGGTGGATACATGCTTCTTCTCTACATCACAAGGGTTAGCAACATTTTTCAATTGATCGTTTGATCCAAGTGATGAGCTCTCATCCTTTTTAAGTTTCTTTGTAAACACTTTAATGAGAGAAGCATGTTGTTCTATTAATTCATCATGAGATGCAAGTAGTGTCTCATGATTCAATTTAAGCTCATCAAGTGAAGATTTATAAGTATCAAGTAATTTCTTATGTTCTTCACAAGAGTTCTTTAGAAATGAGTTTTCATTTTCTAATGTCAATGTTTTAGCTTTCTCATTTTCTAAAGACATGGTCATGCTAGCAAGTCTACTAACAAGCTCATCATAGGAATCAACATGATCAACCACACTATCATTTGATACCTTAGTGTCACCTTGTGACATGAAGCAATGTGGTGTAGTGGATGGGCTTATAGTAGCATCATCATGGCTTGAGCATGAACCATCATCACCATCAAGTGTGCATGGGGTAGCATCATCACTTGCAACACTTGTGGCATCATCATCAACCTTGTCAAGTGAACTTGTAGTTGATCTATCATCATCATCACTTGACCATGAGGTGGAGCAATCTTCCACAATCACCAAATTGTGGTTATGCTCAACACACTCATGTGTCTCCTTCTTGGGCTCATCCTCCTTCTTGAATTTTCCATCATCCCATGTGGAGGAATCACCGAAGGTGTCCTTGATGGAGTCCCATATCTCACGAGCGGTCCCCTTGTAGTTTACTTGCTTCATCAAATCAAAATGTAAAGCATCCAATAGAAAACAACAAGCATGTGCATCAAATTCATAGAGGACTCTTTGAGCTTTGGTAAGAGTTCTATGATCCAAGACATGGGAGAGACCACTAGTGACAACCCACTAAAATTTAGGTCCCTTTGCACGAAAATGATCAAGCATATGATTTTTCCAAAGTGCAAAGTTAGTGCCATTAAAAATGTGATTCTCACAACCATCTAGCCCATTAGGCGCCATCCTCTCGGGTCGGTGAAGACCACAAATGAGAGACCGGGCTCTGATGCCACTTGAAAGGGTCGAGATGGCGACTAGAGGGGGGGGGTGAATAGTCTTTTCTAAAATTAATCGCGTCGGCTAACCGATATAAATGCGGAATTAAAACAATCGGTCTAGCCAAGACTACACAACTCTATATATGTTCACTAGCACCTTGCTAAGATACCAATTATGCAATAAAGGTGCCGGGCTATCTAGAGCTCTCCTAAACAATTCTAGGAGCAAGGTTACACAAACCTATGCCACTAGTACTTTAAGTAACAAGGGAGCTCCTACACATGCTAGTAAGCAAAAGCACAAAGCCAACTAAGCTCACTAGCAAAGCTCAATAACAAGGCAACCAATGCCTAATTAGAGAGCGCAAATACTTAGCTACACAAACTAAGCAATGTGACTAACAAGGTTACTAAAACCAAATTAGCCACGCAAGGGAGCTACTTCTATGCTACACAAGCAAGAAGGTAACTAGTAAGCTACACAAGCTAACTAATTACAAGAGCAACTACACAAGCTTAAGATATATAAAAGTAATTGCAAGCTTGTGTAATGGGGATGCAAACCAACAGGAAGAACAAGGTTGACACGATGATTTTTCTCCCGAGGTTCACCTGTTTGCCAACACGCTAGTCCCCGTTGTGTCGACCGCTCACTTGGTGGTTCGGCGGCTAATTAGCATCACCCGCTAAGCCCGCACGTCGGGCGCCGCAAGAACCTACCCCTTGAGTGAGGGTAGCTCAATGACACGCTTTACTAGAGTTTCTCTTCGCGGCTCCCGCGGGGCGAGCACAAGTACCCCTCACAAGCACTTCTCCGGAGCGCCGCACAAGCTTCTTGCGCGCTTCGACGGAGACCACCACCAAGCCGTCTAGGAGGTGGCAACCTCCAAGAGTAACAAGCACCACCGGCTTGCAACTCGATCACCTAGTGCCACTCGATGCAACATCACGATGCAATCGCACTAGAATCGCTCACTCACACAATCGGATGATCGCTATCAAGTATGTGTGTGATGGAGGGCTCCCGAGCACTCACAAGCATGGACACTAAGTCCCTTGAGGTGCTCCACACCAGCCATGGCCGAGGGCCACTTCTATTTATAGCCCCAAGGGCTAAACTAGCCGTTACCCCTTCACTGGGCAACGGTCAGGCCGACCGGACGCTCCGGTCGTGTTGACCGGACACTGGACCTCAGCGTCCGGTCGCCCGCAGATGGCCACGTGTCCCGGTTCCAACGGTCACTTGACTTGACCGGAGCAGCAGCTTTCAACTGACCGGACGCTGAACCCCCAGCGTCCGATCGTTTCTAGTAAGGTACCGACCTCGACCGGACGCGTCCGGTCACACTTGATCGGACGCAGCCAGCGTCCGGTCACACTCCAGCTTCTGCGTCATCGTACGTCAGCCTGACCGGACGCAGCCTGCCAGCGTCCGGTGCATTCAGATCCAGCGTCCGGTCAGTTGACCGACGCCAGCATCTTCGTGACTAACTCGTTTTCACTTCTAACTTCATCACCCTTGCTCCAATGTGCTAACCACAAGAACTTGCATCTGGCGCAATAGAAAATAGGCATTCTATTTTCCCGAAAGCGCCGAATCCCACCTCACAAGCTAGGTGGGAGGGAGAGAGGGATCCAAACCCATCTCACCCCTGCAAACACCACCTCCTTTGTAAATGTGCCAACACCACCAAGTGTACACCACCATGTGTATGCGTGTTAGCATTTTCACAATCATTTCCCAAAGGATGTTAGCCACTCAACTTGCCACGCCACTCGATCCTAGCGACAATGCAAAGTTAGATCACTCGAGTGGCACTAGATGACCAATATGCAAACAAGTTTGCCCCTCTTGATAGTACGGCCATCTATCCTAAACCCGGTCATAAACTTCTCTACACACCTATGACCAGTGAAATGAAATGCCCTAGGTTATACCTTTGCCTTGCGCATTCCATTCCATCTCCTCTAATGTCGATGCAACACATGCACCAACACGATCAACAATGATATGATCCACTTCATATCATCACATGATCATATTGGTTCATCGATCTTGACTCTACTTGCTCTTCACCGTTGTCATCGTCTATCGGCGCCAAGTCTTGCTCAAGCTTCACCGCCACGCGGTCCATCACTCCAAAGCCTTCAACTTGCCCTTCACGCTTGCAACTGGTCCATCAAGCCAAGTCTTGTCTTGATCTTCTCCACCTTGATCACATGACTCAATGTCATGTTTCATGTGCAATAAGCTCCTTCATCATCACATGTGTGAGCTTTGCAACATCTCCAAGCCATTTTCACTTCCATGGCATATGTTGCTCATACACATGTACCTGTGGACTAATCACCTATGTATCTCACATAAACACAATTAGTCCACCTAGGTTGTCACTCAATTACCAAAACCAACAAGGACCTTTCAGTCGTTAACCAAGTCATGGAGGAGTCAAGCTGCCACGACGCCAAGATGGCTACGTAATGCCAAGAAGTCCGACGGCTGGAGGACAAGTTTGACAGCCTCGAACTCAATCACATCCCAAGGCGCCTCAACGAGGCGGCCGACGCACTTGCGAAGACGGCATCCGATCGAGAACCAGAGCTGACAGGCATCTTCGCCAGCGACCAACACAAACCCTCTATGCGCTATGAAGGGTCAGAGCGGGCCAACGATGGCACATCTGATCTAGCCCCGGGGGCTGACCAACCAACAGCTCTGCCCGGTCCTGATGTCATGGAGCTTGAAGAGGATCCAGCAACAGAGCCCGACCCTCTGGACGACTGGAGAACACTCTACCTCGACTACCTCCTCTGCGACACACTACCGACGGACAAGATGGAGGCTCGACGGCTCGCACATCATGCCAAATCCTTCGTTCTTGCAGAGGGTGAACTCTACAAACGGAGCCACACCAGATCCTATAGCTCTGTGTCCCCATCGAACAGGGAAGACTTCTACTGAGCGACATTCACGGTGGGGTCTGCGGTCACCATGCCACGCCAAGAACCTTGGTTGGGAACACATTCTGACAGGGCTTCTACTGGCCCACTGTAGTAGCCGACGTCGAGCAAATTGTACGCACCTACGAAGGGTGTCAGTACTATGCTTGGTAGACTCACCTCCTTACCTAGGTACTCCAGATGATCCCCATCACATGGCCCTTCGTGGTCTGGGGGCTCGACCTGGTTGGGCCTCTCAAAAAGGCGCCCGGGGGCTTCACCCACTTGCTTGTCGCCGTAGACAAGTTCACAAAATGGATCGAAGCTCGGCTGATCTCCACGATCAAATCCGAGCAAGCTGTGTTGTTCTTCCTCGACATTAGCCATCGCTTCAGAGTACCGAACTCCATCACAGACAACGACACGCAGTTCACCAGCAAGAATTCATTCGATTCTACGATGAACAGCTCATCCGAGTCGATTGGGCGGCCGTCGCGCACCCCCAAATGAACGGGCAAGTCGAGCACGCAAATGACATGCTCCTACAGGGCCTCAAGCCTAGGATCTTCAACCGGTGGAACAAATTCGGCGCACGCTGGGTCGCCGAGCTCCCTGCGGTGCTCTGGAGCCTAAGGACAACTCCTAGCCGAGCCACCGACTACACACCTTTCTTCATGGTCTATGGTTCCGAGGCCGTCCTCCTGACGGACCTCGACTATAGAGCGCCAAGAATTAGAGCATACGATGAACAGGGAGCCGAGGCTTCCCACCAAGACGCCACGGACCAACTAGACAAAGCCCGCGACATCGCCCTCCTCCGTTCAACCAAGTACCAGCAGGCGTTGCGACGGTACCACGGCCGACGGGTGCAAGACCGAGCCTTCAACGTTGGGGACCTTGTTCTCTACCTCGTGCAGAGCAACAAGGACCGCCACAAGCTCTCCCCACCCTGGGAGGGGCCGTACGTCATCGCGGAAGTACTTCCTCGAAGGGAGAACCATGTCTTTCAGCCTGTTCACCAGGTTCCGTGCAATGGGAGTCACTGCCTTCTCAATCTCATCCAGCTCGGAGTCTTCATAGCCAGGCACGAAGCCTTGGCTCATTACCTCCAAGTTGATCTCCCGATTGTAATGAGAACGGGCAACAGTGAAGGCTTGGGTGATCCTGACGTGAAAGGCGTCCTCCTCAAACTGGCCCACCCGCGCCGTGATACCAGTGGCACGAGTCGTAAGGGAGCTGGTCCCCTCCTCTTGCGCCACATGTAGGTCATCGTAGACCACCATGATGGCAGAGCACAGAAGATCGTGCTGATCGCTTTTGACCTGAAGGATCCCCCACACCTCGGCGAGTTCCGTGCCCAGCCCGGCAGAAATTTCCACGGCCTCCAGCCTTTGAGCCACCGCATCTCCAAGATTCGCCTGGAGGGCCCCAGCCTCCCGACACGCCTCGTCGCGCTCTCGAATGGCCTGGTAACGCTCCTCATGGGCCGTGCTACGCTCCGAGCGAAGTCTTTCTTCGGTCCGGCGCAACTTGTCCCGCTCCCTGAGCAGCCGGACGATCACCTCAGCATCCTGGTTCGCTCTCTGCTGTAGCGCCGCGGATCTGTCCTCGGCTTTCAGCTTGAGATCCCGCTTCGTCTCTAGCACCGCCAGGAGCTCGACGGCCCACTGGCTGGCATCGACGTCCTTCTGGAGCAGCTCATCCCACTCCTTTCAGACCCTGGCGGCCGCCTCCTCATCCTGCTTCACCATCACCGATAGGTCCTCAAACATCCCATGGATCTCCTCTGCGTCCCGACGCGCTTCGGTTTCCCGCTGCTAGGCGGCGATGAGCTGGGCGCTCAAATCTCTGCGCAGCCAGGCCTCCTCGGTGAGGCGGTCCCATTCCACCTTCTGCTCATGGAGGAACCGGGATTTCTCCTAGCTACGAGCAATGAGGGACTAAAAAGAAGACCAGTGTCAAAAATACAAAAAAACATGAAGACAAGAAGAAAACGAGACGAAAGATCAAACGGATACCCAGCCATTGGGAACGATGACGTCGCGCAGGCCTGATCCAGGACGCCCTTCATCACCGAGATCCCTTCGTCAAGACTCCCCCGCTCTATGCTCTCGGCAGCATCATTGAGCGAGAAGAGAGTCGATGTTGGGGCTTGGGGATCCATCCAGTGGAGCGGCGACTAACCCCATGCGGGCGAGAGGCTGCCCCCCGACACCAGGGCCGAGGGTGCCCCCCCGCTAGTCCTCTCCACCACCGCCACGACGCCTGGATATCCTCTGGCCATGTCCTCCTCTGTCCGGCCCACCTCGAGCGCCACAACCTAGGCCGCCGATGGCGCGGATTGCTCCGCCCCCTCGGACGCCACCATGGCTACATCCAGCGGTGCCAGGCTTGTCACAGTCGCGGTCACCTCTGCCTGGGCCTCCGGTAGCGTGGATTCCTGGGGGCGAACCCCGTGGTTTTATAGGGGCGACGGATGCGAGAAGGGAAACCGTCCGCCCCGATCTCCGAGCCTACCACGACACACCGCCGCGTCACATCGCAGGATACGCGCCCGCGATCCCTATCCTTTCCCACCAAAATCACGCCAGATGGTTCGCCTTCCCCAAGCAGACCGGGACTCTTTTCCCACCAAGGGAATACGGGTCCAAGGGCCGGCCCAATAGTCACGACGGCCGTCCCAACGAGGGGTGGGCCCGCAAGCGACCAGGACTCAGGAACACGAGCATCAGTAGGGCCTCGACCCGCAGTCGAGCCCCAGCCAGGCTGACCCGGGATGAGATTTCCGTGAACGGGATACCAGGGTTCCCTTAAAACTATCCAGTTGACAAAAACTGAATCTCACAACCTTACCCGCAAAGGGTCCAAAATTACCCCCCGGGCGATTCTGCCTGAATCACCCGGGGGCTCGGGGGCTACACCCGACGGGTGTGCTCGTGCGCACCCTCTGGCGAATTGAAATACCCCCCGGGCGATTCTGCCCGAATCACCCGGGGGCTCGGGGGCTACACCCGATGGGTGTGCTCGCGCGCACCCTCTATCGAATTGAAATACCCCCCGGGCGATTCTGCCCGAATCACCCGGGGGCTCGGGGGCTACACCCGACGGGTGCGCTCGCACACCCTCTGGCGAATTGAAATACCCCCGGGCGATTCTGCCCAAATCACCCGGGGGCTCGGGGGCTACACCCTCTTTTGAATTAACTCCAGCAAGTCAAAACACCCCCCGGGCGATTCTGTCCGAAACACCCGAGGGGCTAATGTCGGGGACCTAATACCGGGCCCGACGACTAAGGGCTAGCTCTGCCTCGCCCGACGACCGCACCCTGATCCTTCATAAAGACGAGCACAAGGTACGACAGGACATTCGAGTCAACCACGATATCGAGGGCCATGCCCTGTGCACCTGCAGGAAGATACCGTCAGGATACGATGGGATGGGCGCTTTAAGCCCTTTCCGACATAACAGTGCCCGAATAGTGTTGTGGGTGCCGACTTTTGTCCCACAGTGTAGTAGGCCACTACACCACAACCCAAAATTAGCGTCGGTGGGGGGACGTTAAAAGTTTCGATTTAACGTCGGAAGGTCGGACGTTAAAGATCGGTAACGGACGGTGTGTCGTTATATCTCGTTTTTTACCACAGCCTATCCGACGTTAATTCTATTTAACTTTAACGTCGGATGGTCCGACGTTATATATTACTTTTAGCGACCCACCGTCCGTTGCAACGAATTGGCTGCCCTAGCGCGAAGTATATTGGCCCAATTCCCGCCCAAATTTTATGTGACCCACATTGTCAGAAAAAAATTGGAGCCCACCAATCCAGCCCGCCAACAGCCCATCCCCTACTAGCGCTCATCACCCTCGCCTCAAGAAAAAAAACCCAATCCCTATCCGCATCGAGCGCGCAAGCCCCGGCCGCCGCCACTTCACATCGAGGTCTCGAGGTCGCGCCGCCCGCCGCCAAGTGCTACCCCATCCCGCGCTAATCCGCCCACCCGCCGACGCCAGGCTCAGCGCCCATCACCGCCAGCGCCGCCGCCGCCGCCGCCGCCGCCGCCGGCGAAAGCAGAACGCCACGCACCACAGACGAAGCGCGCATGGGCTTAACGCTTGCGGAACAGAAGTGTCGCGCCGCTGCCGGCGCGAGCCGCGTCCCTCAGCCCTCCGCCGCCGCCGCCGCCGCTGCCCTCAGCCTCTGCCGCCGCCGGCCCTGCTGCTGGCCTCGCCGCCTCTGCAGCCGCCTGCAGCCCTCCGGTCGGCCTCCCTCACCTCGGCCCGTCCATCCCGTGTCGGCGTCCACAGCTCATTTGGTGACCTCAGCCATAGATTCTTCCCGTCGGCGACCCCAACAACGCTGGTGTCCGGTGAGCACAGCCGGTGACCTCAGCTCGCCCTTCCTCGGCCCCTGATCCCCTTCCGGACAGCGCCCCAACCCCTCCCTGGTTCATCCTCTTCTCGTGGAAAGTGCCCCACCCCTCCTAGTTCCTCCTCTCCCCATGTGTCCCACAACACTGCCAGATCTGCCGTGTTGATCTGTTGCTTAGCTGCTAATTCTTCATTAATTCCCAGTCTGCCGTGTTGATCTGTTGCTTATATATATATCTCTTGTTTTGCCTAGATCGATCCATGATCTATTCTTGTGTTTATATTTTTAGAGTTTGTTTGGTCAGCTTCTGGTTCCGCCTAGTAAAGGTTGATGGATAAATCTTGGATTGATGATGATGCTAGGTAAATACAGTAACTTAATAGATATTGAAAGGGGTATACATAGGCTGAGTGGCTTTTTAACATAAACTTTCATGTAGGCATGGCAAGGCATATTTGCAGGGGGTGAACCGTTTCTTAGCTTTTGCATTTAGTAATGCAGCTGTTGGTAGCAAGATACTTTGTCCTTGTAGAAAGTGTTCCAACTCTTTCTGGTATGAGGCTAGTGAAGTCCGTGAACACTTAATATGTGATGGGTTTCTAAAAGGGTACAGAACATGGAATTTACATGGAGAACCCACCCCGTCTGTGAATCATGAGAACTGTGACATTGATGTTGATGGTGTTGAGGTTATGGATGATCCTGATGAAGATGATGATATCTCTGGCTTGCTTAGGGACTTAGCAGGTGGCTTAGATGATAGAGGTGATTTTGAGGAAAATAGTCCTGATCTAGATCCTTGTGAGGGGCTAGTTGCTATTCAAAAGCTGGTTGAAGAGAATAGCAAGGATCTGTTCCCTACTTGCAAGAAATATACCCAACTCCGATTTCTTATTAGATTACTACACATCAAACTCCTTGGAGGATGATGCGATAAATCTTTTAACCTGCTACTAGAACTACTCAATGATGCATTCCCAGATGGTTCAGCCGTAGCAAAAACCTTTCATGAAGCTAAGAAATTGGTGAAATCCATAGGAATTGGGTATACTAGTATTCATGCTTGTGAAAATGATTGCATTCTCTATTGGAAGGAGAACATAGATTTGAATTCATGTCCAAAGTGTAAGGTTTCACGGTGGAAATCAACAAGGAAGAGTCTAGACGGGAAACATGTATATAATGTTCCCAAGAAGGTTCTCCGCTACTTTCCAATAAAGAAGTGTCTCCAAAGGTTATTTCGTCCTCTCTAAAACAGCAAGCCCGACGAGGTGGCATGATGAAGGCGGGGAAAAAGATGGTCTCCTAAGGCATCCTGCAGATTCCCTCTATGGGAGGACTTGATGAAAAGCATCCAACCTTCAACTGCGGATAGCCATAATATCCGTCTTTGCATTTGCCACCGATGGCTTCAATCCATTTAGAACCATGAATAATAGCTATAGCATTTGGCACGGCATTTGTATTCCTACAATTTCCCACCTTCAATGTGCATGAAGCAATCAAATTTCATCTTGTCTTTTCTCATTCTGGGAAAGATTCTCGTTGTAGGTAATTTTGATCTCTTTGTCGCCCAATTGTCAACGACTTGTTAGATATGTTTGAAAATGGTGTTAGAACTTATGATGCTTCCATGGGTGAGTACTTCCATTTACTGAGCAGCGCATATTGTGGACTATTACCGATTTCCTGTGTCTAGGATATGTGTCCGGATCTCATCACATCTGGTGAAGCAAAGCATGTCCCGATTGCCACTTCTTTTCTTGATTCAATTAGACTTGGTAGTGGTTCCAAGACATGCTATATGGGTCATCGAAGATTCTTGCATGAAAATCATCCATTTAGGTTTGACGCCGATAAATTTGGTGGTAAACCGAGTTCGGACTGCACCTAAACCACTTTCTCGGAGAGGAAATTTTGGAGTGCACTAAAGACCTTAGTACTAGTTTTGGCAAGGATCCATCTCGGGAAGAAACCAAAGAAGAAAGAAACGCAAGGAAGGTGAACCATTAGTCATTTTTAAAAGAAGATCTATTTGGTTCAAGCTTCCATATTGGAAAGATTTGATGTTGCGACATAATTTTGACTTTATGCACATAGGCAAAAATGTCTGTGAAAGTTTATTGAACACATTCTTGGGCACTGTTGGGAAATCTAAGGATAACTTGAATTCTCGCTTAGATCTTCAAGCTCTTGGTCTTCGAACTGATCTTCACCCAATTGAAGTAGAGGACCAATTTTATTTACCACCAGCCCCCTACTCAATGAGTCTTGATGAGATAAAATTATTTTGTCAAGTACTAAAAGGGGTGAAGTTTCCTGATGGTTACGCATCAAATATACGACAAAATGTACATGTCGGTGAGAGGAAGGTATTTGGGCTGAAGAGTCATGAGTGCCACATTATTCTACAAAATTTGCTACCACTTGCTGTGAGAAAAATACTACCAGAAATAGTCAGTGCTGGAGTGATTCGTATATCCAACTTCTTCAAGAAACTTTCTGCACCTGTCATTCGAATAAGTGATATGGAAAGTCTACAGGCTGACATTGCTGAAACCTTGAGCCTTCTTGAGACTATATTCCTTCCATCTTTTTTCGACATTATGGTACACTTGATGGTACATCTTCCTGCCCAAGCAAAAATAGCTGGTCCAGTCCATTTTCGCAGCATGTGGCCTGTGGAGAGGTAACTATCTTAGGCCATGTGTCTTACTGAAGACATATACAAACCTACTAGTTATATACCAGTGTCAATTAATGTGCCTATTATTTTTATGTATAGGTTTCTAATGAGACTAAAGGGTTCTGTACGTACAAAAAGTCATCCGGAGGGATCAATTATAGAGTGGGCTAATTTCAATGGGTGCCTTACACTTTGTTCTCACTATCTACATGGCGTGGGACAGATTACCCGTCAACCTAGAATAGATGAAGATGACAGTACACCTCCTTTCTTCCATAGCATTGGTCAAGGCTTGGCTGGAAAATGCACATTTAGTTTAGACCACAAGACATGGGTGCAAGCTCATAGATATGTTTTGTTCAACAATGACAACATTGCGCCTTACTTGGAGTAAGTTATCGAAACCACTTGCATCATATAATCAAATTCCCCTGCATTCTAAAGTCACAATAACCTTTGCAGTAAGCATGATGAATATCTTTCCTCCATTGGCCATCGAAATAAACGGGACATCAACCGGATGCGTCATGAATCCTTTCATGAGTGGTTTAGGTTGCATGTAAGTGAAAGTAAAACTGAAGACTTGCTATTTGCGATAGATTTTACACATTTTAATAGCAGTCTTTCATAATCACAGGTGGGAGAAATGTGTGAGGAAGCACCAGATGAGATAAAAATTTTGGCCAAGGGGCCAATGTTGAATGCACGCAAGTATAGCAGCTATAGTATTAGCGGATTCTGTTTCCACACAAAATCCTATGATGAGGGAAGACCTATTCAAAATAGTGGGGTTGCTGTAGTTGCTGAGGCAACAACCTTTGATATGGGCAATAATGATCATAGTAGAATAACAAAAAATGCCTATTATGGAATTATAAAGGAAATTGTTGAACTAAATTATCATCACAAAGGAAATGTGGTTCTTTTCAAGTGTGATTGGGTTGACAACCGTGTGCAGGATAAATGGGTACAAACTGATAATTTGGGGGTTACATCTGTTAACTTTAAGCATTTATTCAATACAGGCGAAAAGATATCAGATGAGCCTTTCATTTTAGCATCACAAGCAATTCAAGTATACTATGTTCCCGAAGCAATTGATCATGAGTGGGCTGCATTGTTCGGTCAAAAGCAAGAGATGTGTATGACTTAGATAATTTAGAGAATGAGCACATGGATAATGGCAATGGAGTAGCATGGCCATTGCATGATCTAAGTGCAAATGTGATGATGGATATTGTAAATGGGGTAGTCCTTCTTTTAGAACTGATATAGATGGAACACTTGTTGTTCCCCAAAAGAAAAAGCCTAAAAAAAAAAAAGTCTACAAAGTAAGTGTTGTTTAAGTGATGCTCTTTGCATATATTTGTTATTGATTGTTTTATTGAACCCTTTCATAGACTGCTCATATTTGGGTTCTTTGTTTCAGGAAAACAAATGGAAAGCGTAAGAGGAAACAATAGCAATGGGGCAAGACCTTGTATGAGTGGAGAGGGATGAAAATGTTGCAGTAGAACGAAGAGATGATGGCATCACTTGGTCTCGTTCATATGGCGCAAGAGATGACGTGTAATGAACCTAGGAAAAGAGCAAAGGTCATCTCTTGTATAAATTGTTCTACTACAAGTGACTTTGCTCATTTAATATTGCTGATATTGTTCTACTACTTCTTTTAGAGAACTCATAACACAAGTGTTCAAGCAACCAGATTCATAATCATGCCAAGGCCACAAACAAACCATGCAATGAATGTGAATGGGCAAGGTGAAGAAGATGTAGTCAAGAAGATGTAGTGAAGAAGATGATTGGGAATTTGAATCGATTGGAGATTTCTTATGTGATAATGAAGGTCTTGTATATCCTAGTAGATTTTCTCAAGTTATTTATAGTAGATTTTTGTTATGCCTGCTTCTAATTTCTCCATTTATTTATAGCAGATTTTCAGTATAATACACAAGAGAAGAGGAATGGAAGAGGTATCATGAGATTGGATGTAGTCTTTGCAAGGAAACACGAGATGCCTAAAATCAAAGTTATGCTCAATGAATATGGTCACCTGTTGGTGAGAATGCTAGGAGGTTTTTCGGTGTTTGTTGGGGTACATGTGAGACAAAAATATCAATTACTGTGCTTGATTGGAGGCTTGTTGATGAGGACTTAAAGGATGCGGTATGGTTAGACATGAAGGTAGCTGCTCTAGTTTTATTTGTAGGCCTTCATTATTTTCTCACTTCATGATAAGTACTCATTTGCTACTTTCTCTTCACACTAGGAATACTTTGATATTGATGATAAAGCCTATGATTGGGTTTTGGATGTCTTTGAAAGAAATGGAAGGATTTTAAAGCAAACCCGAAGAGACAGCTTTTTTAAAGGTGAAATAACAGAGGAAAATTTAAGGACAAAACAAGGTAAAAGATGAATGATGATGATTGGAACTTTCTCAAAAACCATTGGTCAACCCAAGAATCTGCAGTGAGTACTACTCCTAGTTTTGCTTCTTTGGTTGCATTGATCTTTCCGATATAGCCATATCTATCATAGGCTCAAACTGAAATTGCCAAAGCCAACCGTGTAAAAGCTGTCCATACATCATACAACCGGTAGCAAGAGCTTTGCTTGTAACAGCATGAACTGGTATGTCAAATGATTTTTTTTCAATACGTAACGTGCTGCATTAAGTACTAAAAGTGAAACACTTGTAGGCTAATGAACTAGGGCGCACTCCTCGAAGGGACGAACTCTATATCAAAACACATACACAAGAAAAATGGAATTCCATCAAGGAATGCAGAACCAATTATTGTAAGTTTTTCATTGAACAAGTATCACTTTTTGAAATATTAGTTTTGGCATATTTACAATGATATCCTATTTGTGTAGAATAAACTTAAATCAGTTATTGAAGCCTAGCCTGAATTGACCGAAAAATCCATCCAAGAAGGTGATGCATTTGTCGCTTTGCTTGTGGAAAAAAGGAACCGAAAGGACGTGTTCGGGTTTTGGGCCTAGGACCAACTCCCCAAACTGTTGGTACAATTGGGGTCAAGGGTTACACTCCAACGAGGCTTCAAATGCAAGATCGAGAGTGTAAAAGGAAAGAAAGTCATATAGCAGCTCTAGAAAGTCACAAAACACTCTAGAACAACGACAGCGTAATTAGAAGTTGAATTGGCGCATGAAAGGTTGGCACGTGAAAGGTCAAGTATGGAAAATGTCTCCCAAATGGCTCTAACTCACGTCACCATGAGGTAAATTATTTGTACATTCTCTAATTTCAATTATCAGTCCTTGATTCTATGGCTAGATAATTGGCTCATATTGGTATTAGCCTTGCTTCAGTCCTGATTTACATAGAAGATGCATTACTGCGAGAACATTAATATGTTACCAAGTCACTTGTCTCTAAGTACTGAGAATATATATGCATTACTCATAAATATTTGCACCCTAAGTTCATGTGTTGTTCCAGAATGTCTCTAACTTCCCACTTTTATGTTTATAGAGCCCAAGATCTGAGACAAATCAAGTTGTTGAATTTCATGAAGATGGTGCCTATGCAAATAACTCTAATGAGTATGAATACATGCTTGTGCGTAGGACTAACTTAGCCCCACCAGTCCCAAAGAACCCCACTTGGTCCAAAGAAGAGCTCCCTGGGTTGTGCAGCCCAACACATCTCCCTTGACCTCATTTATGCAAGCACCATCACTCTAGCCCCATTCCTACAACCACAGCTTGTTCACCCCCCTCGGCCTAGCCCCATTCCTCTGAGACCCGGCTGTTGGTCCCTCAGTGTAGCCTTGACGGTGCAAGCCCATCAAGGAATGGTGATGCAAATCACATCTCACATGACGACCTTGTAATGTTCTCATCGCTTTTCAATTTTTTTTCTTCTAGTCCAATTGTGATTTTTTAATGTATACAATTCTCATAAATACATTGTTTGCTTCAGATCGGCAATGAAATTATACTCTATGCACTCCAGAGAGATGAACCTGTGGCCAAGGGAACAATTATTTGATTAATAATCCTGTCACATCAGTGCACGCAGGACAAGCTCTTGGAAAGAAGCACTGTCTAGTTGTTATCAGATGTGTGATGAAAAGGGATGCAAAGCTACCTCGCCCATATCCTGGTGTGGAAGAGATGGCTGATGCTAAGGACATGGCAATTGCTTGGCCATATAAAAGGGTAACAAACACAACTTGTCATTGTTTGTTTTTTTCATATGTAATGAGTGCCCAGATTTTCTAATCATTGATATTTCTAACAGCTCAAGGTCTGCAAGTCTAAGAAATCATCTCATGGAACAGGTCTGTAAAGCTCTAACTTAGCCAACATTTTAAAATTTTAGGACTGTGTTAGTGTAATTCAGTAGTGAAGAACTTACATATTTTCTTAGATGTGAAAAATTTACTTGTGCACTATTCCCAAGTATATTGTGAGTGTGCTGATTTTCAAATGTTTAGAATATATTCATTGACGTGCCAAAATTTTAAACCCAACAAGAAAGTCAGAAGGACCATAGTTATAAGGCAACATATTCAGTTTATAGGTTCTGTAACTAACAAGAGATATGAAGTTAGTATTGATCCTAGTGATTAGTGTATTGTATACTTTATGTAGCCTTTTTTAGCTTGTTCCATATTCTTTAAGCACTTTTAATTGAACTTGTTGCATTGCCTTCAGCTTGTCTTTCTAGTGATCTAGCAATCTTAACCTTTGCCCAAAATACATTTTAAGCTAGTCGCAAAGCTTGGCAAGCATGCTGATTGTGTTAATGGAAAACTGAGTAAAGTTATTAACTGATCTAGGACGACAAATCAAAGTATCTTATGAAGTTTTATGTTGTGCCTTTTTTTTTTTATGAATTTCAACTTTTATTTACAGGTGGTGGGAGGAAATAGCTGGAAGTGGACTGCAGCCAATGATTGGATCAAAGTGCTCATGACGACGTGTTTTGGACATTTTAGCTATAGATGATAACTTTTGTTTGGCCTTACTAGAGGTGGATCATTTTGTAAAGAGTGGAAGCAAACTATGAGACATGGGTTGCCTAGTCTGGCATTTGGCCAAACTTATTTCATCTTAGCTTTTGTATGCCATGAATTATGTGTAAAATGGCATGACACATCATGATGACTTTAATATAACTTGTGAGCTCTATCTTGGTCCAGTTTATGTGTTCTTGACTGTATTGTTTGAATGTATGACATGGCAGTGTTGATTATATGGTTAACAGCTAAACAGTACAGATATTATGTGTTGTTTACTTGTATGCATAGTGAGGGACAGTGGGTCGCTATAAACCTATATCATCAGACAGTGCGACGTTATAAGTTTAGAAAAGACGTCAGATAGCCCGACGTTATATCTTTTATATAAAGTCAGACGGTTCGACATTAAAATTCGGTCCGACGTTATAGATTTTTAGCGTCGCCAGTATCAACGGCTAATATATCTGACGCTATAAGTTTATAACGTCAGACCGTAAGTCGTTGAAATGGCTTATAACGACCCACCGTGTGACGCTATATTTAGGCTGTGGTGTAGTGGGCGCCGCCTTCAGCCCTCGGGCGCGGATACGAACACAGGCATACGACAACCGCTACAATCCAAGGGAAAACTCACATCATCTACAGTAACAGGCGTATAGTCGTCTCCCCGTCCGCTCCCCTCAGAGTCATGGCTCGGCGCCCTGACACCCCGCACCGTCTGTCGGAGAGGATGGGACGTAACCACTCGCTGAAGCAGGGCCAGGGCGTGGCCCTGTCAGGGTCAGCGGACGTGCTATCTCTGGCACGATCTGCCATGACAGTAGTACAGGCTCAAGGGAAAAGGAAAGCTCGGCACCTTTGAAGGGTGGCCTCCACCTTAGGTTTTTTCATCTCTCTCCCATCTGTAAACCTCCTGCTCCCCCTTGGTCTATAAAAGGGAGGGCAGGACTCCTCACGAAAGAGAGATCAGTTCGACACACACACAACACGTCACGCACGCAGCCAAGCAGTGACCGAGCTCTTGGCGTCCTTTCGAACACAATCTAAATTCGATGTTTGAGCTCCCAAAAACCCTAGTTACAATATTCACTTCCGAAAATTACAGTTGCATTCTTATCTGCCCTATTCGCTCATCATTTTACATAAACAGTATACACAAGTTATATCTTGTTTTTGTTTAGCGAGATCGCTTTCCCGTTTCATACGTGTTCTAACTTGTTAAAAATTCGAAAACCCGTTCAGCTTGATTGCTCTGAGACCTTAACTTAGGTGCTAAGTCAGCTCGTAACATCCGAGGTGTTACAACTAGATGGCTGCGGCATGGTGAGGGTGAGGGGCAGGACGCAAGCGAGGTGGAGAGTGCGGATGGGGCGGCTGATGAAGATGAAAAAATTGGGGAAAGTAAAGTCATGAGCGCGGCCGCGAAATATTGAACCCCTCCCATGCGCTTTCTTTCCGTAGCTGCGCGCAGCACGCTTCCTCTGTTTTGGGCCAGATGCCTGCTTGCAGCGCGCGAACAAAGCCACAATTCATGGTCAGACTCCCCGTGACAGCGCCAACCGACGGGAGGGACTTTTCCTAACGGGGTTTCAGTGCACGCGAGGGATGGTCATGAGCCCCTGATGGAAGACGCAGAGTCGAAGGGGAAGGTACCTAGCGACGGGAGAAAACCAGTCTGGGGGTAGTAGTGGTAAGGGAGGAAGCCACGTGTGTGTATTTCGTGTAACTTGTGATGTCCGACTTACTCCATCCGTCTCACAATAGAAGTCGTTATGGGATACATGTAGGTCAAACTTTCTCAACTTTAACTACGTTTGTAGAAAATACGTATAACATTTATATCTCCAAATAAGTTTATTATGAAGTATATTAAACGATCTATCTAATGATACTAATTATGTATTATAAATATTAATATTCTTTTATATATAATTGGTTAAAGTTAAAAAACCAACTTCTCAGGAAGCGAGAACAACTTCTATTTTGGGACATAGGAGTATTATTTTGCTATTCTTTTGCCTGATTTACATATTATGTAAAATAATTTCTAGAGGTGGCCGAATTTTGACTCGCCTCTAGTAATCGGTCTCTAGGGGGTGTGTGGCTTGGTTCGGCCCGTTCTTAAGAATGGATTCTCGGAAGATGGAAAAGTAGAGGTGGCCAGAGCACACAGCCGTCTCTATAACTATTATAGCCGTCTCTAAAAAAGCTTTACTTAGCGGCGACTGTTTTTTACAATATAGTGTCTGATCATATTCATACTCTCTCCGTTGTCCACAAATCAAATATAAGGAGATCGATTTATTTCTGTAGTTTCTTAGGACAGATTAAGAGAGAAAAAATGACCTGGCCCTCCATCAAACCCCACCCACCGAGACCAGCTTGTGATTGATCCCTGAAATGAGAAAATAATTAAATGCGTGGGATTGGATCTGGTGGGTACTTTGAAATCCTTAATCAAACGTCAAGTGCATATGCCAAGCTACTAACTCTTGCCGCGTGAATCTGTTTGCCTGCTTGTTGGAAACTCGGTATGCACTATATGATAATAATATCCCTGAGTGCGCTACCTGGCCCGTACCACCCGGGTCCCAAGGATAAATCTGATCATCTGGAATGCATCTGCCGACATCGTGGGCAACGAAGACGACTAGCTAGTACTCATCATACGAATACGAATATCTGTGCATAGACACAGAAATACTGTCTTCTTCATCTTTCTTCAACTCTGAGGCAGCGGCCATCAATGGAGGAGAAAGCGATGCCTTTGTGAAGTCGAGAACCTGCGAACCACTGCTGCTTGAGCTGGGCTCATTATCCCGGAACAAGGTGTCGCACGTATGCTCGTTGATCAGGGTGACCAAGAAAAGTGGAGGGTAGCTGTTGCTTTGCTGCTGCACGTATTTCTTTGCTGGGCACTTGTGGTCATCGCTGTAGGCGCACTTGTTGTATAACCTGCAAATTAGTAACCGATCGACAGTATGAACATATATAAATCTTGAAATAAACTTCTTTTTTCCGAGTGAGAAAATTAAAGCATGCCAATAATAAGTTAGAAGTAGAGATTGTTGACAGGCTGATAACGACATTTTATGTACATGTCAACTCTCCGAATCCGAACGGGTGCACGTATTTACGACTATTTATTCTTTCAGCGGAGGTGTCATGCTCTCAATAGTAAAGGCACCTAGGTGAGTTTGTTAAATCTCAACATCTACGGGCAGATGGAAATGAATGAAATCCTAATTTTTTGAATCTATATTTGCTAAAACTTATAATATGAACATCTATATTCGTATTTATTTCTACTATAGATACTAAATGGATGTGTATAAATCTATTTTATATCATTTTTCTCCATGCAATTCTAGATACATAATGAAAAGAATGGATGGATTTCCGATACAGGTGAAACTATCTAAAAGTTATTCATGTGACTAATGACTATATATTTATATTCATTTTATTATATTATTAATATGTACCAATTGAAACTATTTAAAAGTAATGGCTAACAATATTAATAACAATATATAAAGAGAATGTAATTAAATCTATATAACTAATGTCTGTAGTTTAATATGATTAATTATGTTAATTTCAATTATATGGCAAAGATGAGGTACCTGATCAGTTGTATTCCCTTCATATTCATCCTCAACAAAAAAAAATTATAGTAAATAGTGACATTTCTATTCGATTCAATGCGTATCTGACCATTTCCACATTCCACCCCTAGCCAGCATAGTGTTTTTTAGAAATGCTCATAGAGATGAACTATATTTGTGTATGCATTGTGCGCATGCATGCATGTATATATGTGAATGCATGCATCTATACCATGTTTAAAATAAACTTCATAATGCTATGCATTTAAATATGATTTCTCAAAGGATAATCTAGCTTGTGATTCCTCGAGAGGATAACCTATTACATTAGGCTAACTTCTGCCTTTCTTTAGGCCTTGCTTGGTACAGTCTCGGATTCGCATCAGTCCATATGTGTTGGAGTTGATTGGAATGAAATTTGAACTAAATTTCACCTCAAATCCTCCCCAACACATGTGGATTGAGGTGAATACTATAACATTCAAACAAGACCTTAAGGATAACACATCGTGAACAATACTGCATCAAACAAGATAGGTCCACTCACAAAAAATAAATGTCCGTCTAGTTTCAAGAACGGAGAGAATATATATACCATACTCCTTTAATTTCTAAAGTTTTTTTACTTGAAGATAACTACAATAATATATTCGCAGAAATCGAAACATGCATGACTCACAACAGATAATTGGAAACAGTATAAATAAATGTACACTACTTGATGGAAACATTGTGCACGGGTTACAGCTTGCAATGATGTTACAGAAGTATACAAGCTGGAATCTACAAATCTACAAGTTGAAACAAATTTAACAAGGCCTTAGTTTAGCTAGTGCCCAAGTCCAGATATATATAATATTGGAACCATAATAAGCTCCTACTACTCCGTAGTCCACACAAGATGAGTTATCCTTATTTAGGGAGCAGAAGCTAGCTAGCTCCCCGGCCAAATAGAATAAGTAATTGTTGGGTCTAAATTTAAAAAAAAACTCGTGAAAGATAGAAGCTAAAATCCAATGTACCAAAGATATCCTTATCTGAAAAATTGCTTTTTTAGAAAAGCAAAGACCCAAAAAAAACGTGTAAGCAGAAGGAAGCTGACCGAGCTATAGTATTTGTACTTTGTAAAAGGTGTCATGATGGATTAGAAAACGGATGAATGATCATAATCTTTCTCGACGAATTAATCTGCTAATATGGTGACTTAGCTAGAGTATGTTGGTGATGCATTATGAAGTTCCATCACAGATACATACCTTGGATATTCAGCATAGAGGATATTCTTCTCACCATATTTCCTCCAGTGGAAACGATCGTTTTCTGGTGCCTCAGTCAGTATCTCCTTGCTGAATAACATGGATGGAGGAGAAAGAGAATGTAATTTCACTGCATGACTTTTTACAAACTTTCCTACCTATATAACCATGAAATAATTGATCCTCGCCTAATTGAGCATTAAGCGCACATGTATGGTATAGATGTGAACTTGGACAGAATAAGATCCAGAGACACCTAACTAATATATTCTTCCTTTTTGTAAATTGTAATGTAGATCTGGAAATCTCTAGGCCTAATAAACTATTAAGTACGTTCCATTTTTCTGAACGCGTCGCTCTCAAAAGCGAGTTATTAATTGACTAATGGAGCAAGGAAGTAAACAGTAGTAAACTGTGACGTGAATTAGTTCCCTGAAGCCCAAATAAGTTTATAACAGATCTGCAAATTAACTCATTTTCCCATATGCAGATCCACATAAAGTTATATGCAACTATGCAAGTTATATGTCTTAATAACACCACTTACTGTAGCTTGTAGGCTTGTAGCATGCAAGACGCAGTAAAAATCATAGGTTTGTAGTACTCACATCGGGAGTTCAGCTCCAGCTCTGCCTCGGCGGTGCCTCACCTTTCTTGTACAGGTCACGGGACCGTTTCTCCGCCTGCTGGTGCCTCCGTCGGAGTAGGCTGTGGGCGCAGCCATGACCTCGGAGACGAAGGGGTGCTCCATCTCAGACTGGAGAATGGAGAGCGACGACTCCATAGCCATGGATATTTGGCCCACGTTGACCACTGCAGCGTGACGGCGGTTAGGCTCCGGGATGAGCTCTACCTGCTGCCTGAGAAGCTCCGCCAGCTGGGTACCCCTCCTGAGCTCCTGGATCGCTGCGTGCCTCGGGCTGGAGGAGGGCGGCGGCTGCGGTGGCGACAGCGTCATGGAGTTGGAGCGCGTCGACAAAGGGGGGACACTCTTCAAAAGGTGAAGAAGGAAAAATGTGAAAGCTCCGGGCTGGGACTGGGAGCCGGCGGGGTCAGAAGTTTGGACAGGAGCTTGTTGTGTGTAATGTAACCTTAATTAGAGGAAAGCAAGGGCTCAACCATTGACCATAGAGATAGGCAGATAGCGCAACAACTAATAAGAGTATGTACGGGCCGGACTGCGGACTTGTTATTTTAATTCTGGCTATTGATTAAACAAATCATATCCGTCGATTAAAGAGTATTAATTGCGTGTTTAGGTGCAAGTGTACGTTACAACCGTGTATGTCTCCGATTCTGGTGTCCCTGAGAATATATACAGCTAACCATGCATACTTGCATCAAAAACACTTGCCAGTTGCCACCATATTATATATTATTTGTATTAGCCTATTAGGCATGGTAATCCATGCATCAAAACAAAATGTTCAAGTCTGTCAATCCTAGCTAGCGCAGAACACTGACAAGATTCATAGGGGTGAGTGTGTGCATTGTGAGTGTCTGCATTGTGCTATGTAATCGCAAAAAAAAAAAGAACACTGGCCAGATTATCATATATAAAGCATAAATTTAGGGTTGGCAAAGGGGGCGTTCAATATGTTAGATAATAGGTATTTTCATATTTAATTTAATCCAGAAAAAATAGTAACAAATATTTTTGATGACATGTATGTACATGTGTAATTACTACTACTCGCAATAGAAGTAACGGTGGCATACAAGCAAAACAACATACTTATCAAAACAAAAACCTTACATGAATACAAACATAGTAAGAATAGAAATATACCCTGTGGTAGTGCCAGAGGCATTGCGACGCCATTCGCACTAGTCAACATAGTGCGTTGCTTAAAGTAGTGGACCACAGGTGATGCAGGTAGATGCTCGCAGTATAGTTCCACAAATGGCCACTAGGAAGACGATGTATAGCTAATAGAAGGTATTGGTTGTTGGGAAGAAGACATGGCAGAAGAGAAGCAATCACACAAGATCATTGTGCTCCCTAAAAACCTAATTCGCCCGCACACCCAAGCAGGTGTCGTAGGTGGGCGTCAGTTCTAGAGGCCTGCCATCCAATTACTGTTTGTGCAGAAGACTAGATTGGGGAAAACTCGGAGCAACTCGACAGAGAAGAGAGGGTGTGGTTTCTGTGTCTGGTGCAAGGCTTCTGGTTATCTCTCGTACTTATGTCCGAGTGGAGGAAGCCGGAGCGTCAAGAGGATGCACTAGGACAGTAGCGAAATTAGTGAGAACAGACGGAGCGCAAGGCTTCTAGTTACCTCTCATACTTATGCCCGAGCAGAGGAAGCCAAAGCGTCAGGAGGATGCACATGGACGCGGCGATGTTACTAGAAATGGATGCACAGAGTAATCATGGAGGAAGCCAGAGCGTCGAGAGGATGCACATGGATGATGATGAAGTTACCAAAAACAGACGGACAGAGTAATCACAGAGAATTACAATAAAAACTCTCGCACATCAACTACTCCCGTAATTGTCAAATGGAAGGAGGCAAAGTCACTGGGAATGGATGGACCGAGTAATTACGGAGGAAGCCAGAGCGTCGAGAGGATGCATATGGATGGCGGCGAAGTTACCGGTTATAGACAAACTGTTGTGCACTAAGTAATCACTGAGGAAGCCGGAGCGTCGGGAGTAATCAAGGAGGAAGCTGGAGCATCGAAAGGATATGCACATGGACGACCACAAAGTTACTGGAAACAGACGAACAAAGTAATCACGAAGGACGGATCGAGTAATCATGGAGGAAGCCGGAGCATTGGAAGGATATGCACATGGACGACAACAAAGTTACCGAAAATAGACGGATGACGAAGAAGCACACTGGCACATCGAGAGGATACACATGGACAGTGACAAAGTTACCGGAAACGGAAGAAAGGAGTAATCTTGGAGAATATGGAGACTAGGTAACTGCTGAGTTGATGACTCCATCAACCAAGCTCAAGTGGAAAAACCAAGGCCCGACTTGCACCGCATCATGCTGTGGAGTAGTGCGGCACAAGCTCGTGCATGTCACATGCTCACGCTCACTACTCCTCAGAGGCGGCGGATGCATGTGGCACGTCCTTAGTCTCTCTCAACTTCTCAATAGGAGCACACATAGTCCACCTATTTAAGTTAAGTCAACGTTTAGTCAAAATTCCATACAGAACTAAAACTATATAATTGCACCTTAGCATTTAATATGTGCCTAAGGATTTATTTGACTTAATCGAGTTAAAATTGGGCCAAGCCCACATTAAATCCAACACAATAAACATATATTCGGCAAGAGGGTTTATGGATTGGTTCAACATCCTCTATGAGGATCCTTGTATGCCTAGCGAACTTGGCATTTGTAAGGCACAAATTCAACATTGTGGACAGTCGGCTACAAAGTGGCGCCCTGATCCAAGGGAATGATTATTGAAGAGTTCAAGTATCACAAGCTTGGATACACATACACATTGACATGGTGGCATTTTTTTGTATTAACAAAAGGGACTAGCTAGTGGTTTTTTTTTTAGAAACAGACTAGTGGCTAATGAAGTGTGACAAAAACGACGGTAGGTGCATGGACCTGACCATGACCAACAATAACTGTCCCAATTTCTCACGGTTCAGTAGGCAGGTCACTTCTTTTTTTTGAGCAAATATAGGCAGATCACTTCTTTTTAAATTTATAGAGAACACACAGAAAAGAACAAGATATAGAACAAATTAAAATAGCCTCCATTCGAGCTAAAGAAGATTGAAATGTGAAAGAGAGAGCCTACAGCCTAAGCCTCCTCAAAAAACTGAGATAGGCCACTTTCTTTTGTTGTTCATTTTGGAACACCCTTGTTAATTATTAGCCATGCCTTATGCGGCGGTCTACCACTGATATATATTTTTTTAAGTTGAATACCCTACCATTCCACCAACCACTTGCTATTTTCCATTCAGTTTCGTTCCAAAGACCAAGTTTTTGAAAAGAAGCTTTTTAGAGAGGGTTTTGCAAGATGTTCGGACATGAGATATTTCATTGTATACGTTGGATTAGTCCGACCTTGGTTATTGGGAGAGAGTTGACCTGACTTAATGTGTGTGTTCGTGGGGTGGGTGGGGTCTCTAAACTCTTAGGTCTAGCTTTATATAACCTATATATAACCTACGTAGATGGAACCCAATAAACGAGTGCAGTTTCCTTAACGGAACCACATTTAAAAATTCTAGGGACGGTTCAAGAGCTACATTGCTCTCTGCTATAGTTACAAGCACTTTCTTATGTCATCCGCCTCTGTTAGAAACATGAACCATTGTAAAAAAAAGATTTCTATAGTAGTGACGCTTGGTGATTTTTTTATACTATAACACATTTCATTTTTATGGAAGAATAAAATAAAAAAGAATCATCCTTAGCTTGTAACTTCAATTTCCCTACTGAAAGTTGCTGACTTTCCGGACAAAAAGAATGGTAACAAATCATGTGTAGAGATACCTATGGTGTGGTGGCCTAAGCGCAAAACCAACGCTTGCAGCAGTAATGTTAGCCTCGTCTCAAAAGACGTGAAGACTTGTGTAGATTGGGACTTCAATTTTTATAACACAGGCTACAGTTCCTACTATCTTGTGACACCATCACTATTCTCTCTCACCTCACATGTCGTTTTCAAGAAAACGCTTTTACAGTCTATCATCCATTTGCGTCCATCATCCATTTACGTCCATCATCCATCTCCTTTTCAGCAGAGGCTGTAGCTTTTTCTGACGAGGCGATAGTCAGGGCTTCTATCTGCCTACCTCTCTCTCTTCCAAACGGCATCCGATCCTACGTGTCCCTGCAAAGCTGCTGTACATGGTGGAGCGTTGGGCACGGCCTAATTAGCTTTCACATGATTTGTAGTGATGGATGAAAGTTTTTCCTTTAATTGGAAAGACGCAAGAGTTGTAGAGAGCGATGCCGGCAAAAGCGGCAAAATGCAGTGACTAGTTATATTTATATCACACGCTAATTAATGACGATATCCGTGCGGCGTCAGGACTGTTACGTCACTCGGGTAGCGTCAGCGGCATGACTAAGAAGCTCCCAATACTTTGAAGCCCATACATGTCTCGTGCCGGTCGGTTATTTAGCTGTGTCACGTCTTGTGGAACGGGGAAGTATGTGGAAAATTATTATCAGTTGCCTTTGAGCACAAATGGACTTTTGATGCTTTCTTATTATTCAGTTCAGGTGACGCTAGCATGGCGGCACAAATGGAAATTATTACCACACTGCTAGCATGGTGGTGGCACTAGCTATTATATTATTATTATTCAGTTTTTTTTACAACAAACAACTTTATAATTAACAGCAACGCCGCTGCAAGTATTGTTACACCAGTTAAGCCTACAGATTGTAGTGCTCGTAGAACATTGCAATGAGGCATATGATACTCTAAAGAACAGAAGAATTCCAGATCAGAGTTCTGGAAAGTGGAATGTTGCACAGCTTGGCGGGCCAGAGCGTCGACCATGGTGTTGAGGCGCCTGTGGACCTTGAAGATGTTGGATGAACTGCTTCTTGTGAAGTTGGCGAAGGTTTGTGTGTAATACTTGATTCTCCAGTCAGGCGGATTGTAGATATCATTCTTGTTGAGGAAGTGAACTAACTGTTCATAGTCCAATAAGAAGTTAACACCTGAAAGGTTGAGGTTGTGACCGACTGCAGAGGCAAGGACGAGACTAGCAGCCTCCGCCATGATCACTGAGGAGCAATCATCAAGCCTGGCTTTGACATAGATCGCCTGGGGTGTCTGTTCCTGAAAATTGAGGATGAATACACCCAATCCAGCCGGTCTAGGATTAGAATTTTGTTGGTCTGGCTCGATGGATGCATCCACATAGCATCTTGTACCATGAAGCAGGGCCGGTATAGTAATCACATGGCTGTGCATCATTTGTGCCTGCTGTGTTGCAAGAGGCATACTTTGCCTACCTGGGCGAGTGGGCGACGTTGTGGTTGTGTCTGTAGTTTGGGGTGACGGTTGAACGGCGGCATCGGGTCCTGCAATTGAAATCAGCGTACCTTGCATCATGTGAGGAGACTGTTGTGGTGACAGAGTATCATCTGAGGCTATAGTAGCTGAAGTGATAGCCTGTGGGAGTCATGCTTGGGTGTTGGTTTTAATGTGGGCAGCAACAATAGTATTTACCTGCATAGGAGTCCCTGTATGCCTTCGGAAGTGATTGTCATTCCTAGCTTTCCAAATGTACCACAGGGTGAAAAGTATTTTATGAAAAAGAGCATCAGAGGTGGAATTTGAAATGAAGCTCTGTAGGATCAGTTGGACTCCATCGTTTTCGTGAGGAAGATTGTCAGTTCTTATTGAGGGAGTGAAGGAGAACCATACCGCCCGAGGAAGATCACAGTGGAAGAACAGGTGTGCATCATCTTTCACAGCCCCACAGGCGGAGCAGTGATTGTCTATGTGGGTTGAATACCTAGCGGCTCTCTCTGCAGCGGCGAGAGCTCGACGGATCAACCTCCAAGTGAATGCATTGATGATGGGTGGTAGATCTCTGCTTTTCCACGCTCATGTCAGGATGTGATTAGCTTGGGGAAGAATGCTCCTAGAGCCCTGTTGTGGGAGTTGAATTGAGTTTTGGGCGGAGAGGTGCTTGTAGATCTCCTTGGTGGTGCAGATGCCGTTCCTGGAGGGTTTCCAACGGAGAATGTCCTGCTGATCATTGGGAATTGACTGAACAGAGGTGATGGCCTGCACAGCCTGACCGTCAAAAGTGTTAGTCAGAAGTTGCATGTTCCAGGAACGAGTGTGCGGAGTCCATAGGTCAGAGACCATTGTCTTTGCTTTGGCAGATGTCATCCCAAGACCTGAAGTGTATGGGTGAGGTGGGGTTATCCTCCTGAACGCCAGCCCACCAGAATCTTCATATGATGGTATCAATTCTTTCCACAAAAGTCCCCGAGAAAAGAACAGTAGACATATAATAGACAGGAATGGAAGATAGAACAGACTGGATGTAGGTGAGTCTGCCTGCGTGGTTGAGCTTGTTAGCTTTGACTATGGTTAATTTGGCTCTGAACTTGTTGATGATGAAGTCATAAGCCATGTTCCTGTCATTGTGGTTGAATATGATGGGGTGACCCAGATGCAAGGTGTTAGGAAGAAGAAAATGTCAGGACCGACCGGACTCTGCGTGCGTCCGATCACGTGGGACCGGACGCGTCCGGTCATGACTTGAGGGGTTTTGGACCTCTGTGTTGTCGATCGGACTCCGGGTGACAGCGTCCGGTCATTGGCAATGGTGCGTCCGGTCAGTTGAATCCAAGTGGATCTAAGTCCTTATCTTCTCTATCTCGCGGGGCCCACCTTATATCGTGCTTCATAGGCCCACGCCTAGGTCACCCACGCCGCTTGTCCCTCCATCGCCCGTACCTGCCTCACGCCGCCGCTTGCCCTAGCCGCGCTCACGCACCAGCGCCTCCGCCTGCACCTCGTTCGTCATGCCTGCGCTGCTCCTGCTCCTCCACAGTATAGCCGCGCTCGCGCCGCGCCTGTGCCGTCGCTGCCTCGCCAGCATCCACGCCCGCATCTATCTCGCGCTGCCACACCACTACGTCTGCCTCGCGCCGCCACGCTACCGCGCCAGCCTCTACCATCACGCCGTCGCGCCCACGTCCACACTGCCTCGCCAAACCCTAACCGTAGCCTAACATTGCCGATTTTGGTGGTGCCCCGTAATCCTTTCCTCTGCTTGTCGGTCGCCAGTTCATCGGATTTCATTAGGTAGCAAGCCATGGCTTTCAAATTCTTACCTACTGCTTGCTCCTTAGGGTTTCGTACCTCTAGATGAATATAGTGATTACTTATATTTCCAATCTATTCCATCGTGCAGCGAGTTGGTGCTCTTGTGGTTGATTTGGCAGTTCTCAGTAAACTCGGGGCCAAGCCCACGAGTATGGATCGAGGTCAAGCCTCACAAGTGTCAGTCGGCAGTTGCCTCTTGTCAGTGGCAGTGATTCTCGTTCGATTCAGCAATGGCACGTTGCAAGAATGCCGGAGGTGGTCCTAGCGATGAGGATCCAAGGCCTCCACCTCGCCTAACTGCTCAGGAAAAAGGAAAGGCAAAAAAGACTACAACAAAGAAGAGGAAGTTCGCTGATGTGGAGACAGAGAGAGCAGCAGCAGTGGCAGCCGCCGCAGAGCGAGCGGAGAGAGGTGGATCTAGGAGTGGGATTCGCATAGGTGATTAGCTGTCCCTAGCTCAGAGGGCCACCGTCGAGAGGACTGAGACTCTTCATGCTAGTCCACCTGGGACTGTCATGCTAGGAGGACGACGTGTTTCTTTAGAGGAGAGTCAGCCTCAGGGGGACACTGAGCAGCAGACGCAGTCAGCAGAGCAGAGAGAGGGTACTCAACAGGGAGAGCAGATTGAGTAGACAGAGCAGGCAGCACAACCATAGCTTCGACACTCTGGTCGTACATGCACTCGGGTGTCACCGAGGCCTGAGACATAGAGGAGGGGCTCTCGTCCACCTCCCAGACCACAGGGTCCCCTCCGGTTGTTCACCTTGACCTGAGGGCAGCCATAGCTAGACAGGTGCAGCAGCTCCACTTCGTGCAGTTTGAGGACTGGTTTCCATCGAGGGGGATGAGCGTGCATCAGAGCACTTCTATACTGTGTTGCAGGAGGATTTTTATAATGCATATCTTAACAGTGGAGTTGCCTTTAGATCTCAGAGAGTCTACTCCTTAGAGTCTCTTATTGCACCTGTAGGCGAGCAGATCCGTCCTCACCTTTCCTATCTGTCAGGCTTGATAGATCTTCTTGGATGGACTGGCCGCTTTGTTCCGTCATGGGTCCGTGAGTTCTACTCCTCTCTTTGGATTGACCTAAGGCATAGATTCATTCATTTTGCATTCCGAGGCCGTGACTACAGGCTTAAGAGCTTGAGGGTCAGAGAGATTCTTAGGATTCTAGAGTCCCTTATTCGCCTTCATGAGGTATGCTATGGACAGACAGAGCCTCCGAGACGCCCTCATGGTGGACTTATGCCACCTACAAACATTGTCAGACCTTATTTCACAGAGCCATTTGGCGAGGGGTTGAGCAGGACACCACGTGATCTTACTCCTACAGCTCGGCTTCTTAATGCTATTATGAGGAGGACTCTGCTTCCAAGGATGGGATACCGCGAGGGCCTGACTCGCATTCAGCTATGGCTAGTGTATCACCTTGTGTCTCAGACTGCTTTTGATATTTGGGATGTGATACTTTCAGAGATGGAGGACACACTAGCAGAGGGCTTTAGAGGTCACCATCAACTGCCTTATGCTCATTGGATCACTTTCCTAATCCGAAAGGTAGTTCCACAGAAGTCTCCTGAGACAATGGCAGAGTACACCGGTGCTACTACTGAGTTTCTGCCATATAACATGACTCAGATGCTACATCATAGTAGTGAGAGGACACCTCGCCAGCCGAGCCATCGCCCAAAGGTACCAGAGACAGCAGCACAACAAGATGAGATCATCAGGGGCATTGCTGCGATAGATGAGGAGCTGCTTGATGCACAACAGGAGGATGTGGTCGAGAGCGACCCGAGTGATAGCTCTGATGATGACTATCAGCTAATTCCGGAGATGGCTCCTCGACCACACGACAGAGAGGCTAGTGGCTCTAGCTCCGCTCCACCATAGCCACCGAAGATAGACCCAACTCTTCTAGCAGTACTTGAGCAGATAAGGCAAGACCAGGCACGCTAGGCACAGGAGACCATAGCTACGCTTGCTTAGGTTCAGGCTCGACAGGATGAGTTTCAGAGGCAGCAGCAGCAGCTTATGATCTAGCATCAGTTACTTGGCTTCATGCAGCATGTATTCACTACTATTGGGGTTGCTCCTCAACAGTCTACACCTCAGATAGGCCAGCTTTCTACCACCACTACAGTGACTCTAGCTATACAGCCCAGTGGGCTTCAGAGTTAGGGACAACCAGCTACTCAGTTTGCTTCACCTACAGAGCAGGTGTCACAGTGGTTCGCTTCACCAGTGATAGCTTAGGGTCCTCACTTTACTCCTATTGTTACGGGCTTCACTCCGCCTCAGAGTTCTTCAGTGCTATTGATGGACACGCTAGTATCTAGGAGTCTTGGTGCTACCTTCAGTGAGCTTACAGGGCAGTCTACACCTCTAGAATTATGAGTCCCTGTCCCTACCACAGTTGCTCCAGTTATCGGGACTACAGAGACGCTCCCATCGTCTGTTGCATCATCCGAGCCACCTCAGACAGTCACTCCTATACTTGAGGCTTCAGCGACAGCGATAGAGGCAGATGTGGCTCCACTTCCTGCAGTGATACTTCTAGAGTCACAGGCCACGCCAGTTACTGAGCAGACCCAGACCGCTTCACCTTCACTTCTAGTGATAGAGGGTCAGACCGCTCAAAGTTCAGGGTCAGAGGATGCTGCTGCTCAGTTCCAGATCTCTCACCGCACCTCAGCGCCAGACTCGACTGCACCTGTCCCGCCGTCCGGCCCTTAGGTTTTGGTGCTTGATGCCAAAGGGGGAGGGGGACCAAGTATGTTAGATCTAGGGGGCGTTAGATCTAGGGGGAGCATATGATTCATTTCTTTTGTGTGAGACTTCATGCATTCACGTTTACTTCCATGCATTGTCTTATTTACATGTGATGGTGAGACTTATGTGACATGTGTGCTCTCTACATTGATTTATATATATGTCATGTCACTTGGCTATGCTCATTTGGTTTGCTTCCGCGTTTTACTCTGATTCAAATGAGCTTTACTTCATGTACTCTTGCTTAATTCATATCTTTTGAGTACACCATGTTGGCTTGGGTCATATAAGCATGTCCAACCCCTTTGTTCTTATTGTCAAAAGCTTATATGAACCAAGCATGTTGAAAACCTCACTCATCTCTTCTACATACTCGGGGTTGTGTTGTCATCAATCACCAAAAAGGGGGAGATTGAAAGCACCTAGGCCCCTAGTTGAGTTTCGGTGATTAATGACGACACGAGATTACTATGACTAACGTGTGTTTTGCAGAGGCAATTTGAGTTAGGTCATGGTAATGGAAATTGATTGGGCAATCATGTTGTCATGCCCCTGGCGATGGAAATCGTTTCGGTTTTCAAAGGATGGACGACAAGGTTAAGGACGGACTAGTTCTAAGTGTCGTTTGGTGTTGGAGAGACACTTAGAGTAATTTAGGACTTTGTTTTTCCTTTAGCCGTACTATTAAGGGGGTATGGACTAGTAGCTTGACCTAGGTGAGTCTAGTGGGTTAGGTGCGGTGCACACTTATCAAATCTAGCACTAGGTAGCTCACGAATAGCCCTAAGATCAATTGGAGTAAACATCATTCACATAGGATTTCGAGTTGGAAGTGAATGGAGGATCAAATGATTGATCGGATGCTGGTCTGGTTGTGACCGGGCGCTGGAGGGTGAGTCCGGTCAGTTCATTTGATCAATTGAAGTCATCTGGTACTGATCGAATGTTGAGTAGAGGTGGACCGGACGCTGGGTGCCAGCGTCTGGTCAACTCCAAAGAGGTTCTAGAGAGGTGTTTTCGTGACCGGACGCGTCCGGTCAGTGATGACCGGACGCTGGTCAGGATCCGATAACTGACCGGACGTTGAACAGTGAAGTGATCGAACTCTGGGTTTAGCGTCCGGTCAACATCAGTAAGGTTCTAGAGAGCGTTTTTCTTGACCGGACACATCCGGTCAGAGCTAACCAGACGCATGTCAGAGTCTGGTCAGAGCATAACGGCTCTATCTGACACAGTGGTGGGTATAACTGACCGAAGCATCCGGTCACCCTGACCAGAGCATCCGATCACCTCGCAGAGTGATGACTCAGCCTCTAAACATTATGTTTTGAATGAGGGGGTATAAATACTTACTCCACTCATCCAAGAGAGGTCTCTTGTCCATTTGTTCAGCTGAGAAACACCTTGAGAGTGTAAGGGAGAGCAAGAGCCTGGTGAGGTGTTTGAGATTTGAGAATCCAAGATTAAGGTCCTCATTAGTGCATAGACAGTAGCAAGTGTGCATCCACCCTTCTCATTAGGCTTGTCGTGGTCAAGTGAGAGTTTGTGCTTGTTACTCTTGGTGATCGCCATCACCTAGACGGCTTGATGGTGATTGGGAGTTTGGTTATCATCCGGCGGAGCTTGTGGATGACCCAACTCAAGTTGTGAGCGGTTGTGGGCGATTCACCATGATGGAGTGTCAAAGAATCAGCCCGTAGAGAGAACTTGATCCTTGCGTGGATCAAGGGGGAGCTACACCCTTGCGCGGGTGCTCCAACGAGGACTAGTGGGGAGTGGTGACTCTCCGATACCTCCAGAAAACATCGCCGTGTTCCTTTCCCTCTCTCTACTTTGAGCATTTACATTTGAGCAATTCATTTCTTTTCTTTACATTCCTATAATTGTCATGCTAAAGTAAGATTCGAACCTAGGGTGCAAAACTTTTGTGCGGTAGAACAAATAGAACACATTCTAGGCACAAGTGGTGAAGTGGGCCAAGTGTACAGCTTAATTATTGCAAAGAATTTAGAATTAGCCCAATTCAACCCTCCTCTTGGGCATCTTGATCCTTTCAGATATGTTTTATGTTTGTTTAATTTGATGTAATAAGTGGCCAGATTCCTTAGTTAAGGGATGAAGCCGGATTCCGTTCCTTTATCTATGAAAAAATACAGCTTGACATTTGCTTCATCTCTAGCTGATAGCTTCCATAGCGTAAGTGAGCTAGTTGTGGCGCAGGTGATTGGGTTGTGGCGATAGATGACAGTGGCGGCACAAGTTGACTCCGGCGCGATGGCTAGTGGCTTATGCACGCTGAGGAGCATGAGAGAGGCCAGGGACGACAGTTGTCTATGGCACGGTGAGGGGCAGGGAGGGGTGCCTAGGCAGCTAGTGTGGCGGAACCGCCTATTCTAATGCCATCCAAGAGTACTTGTCTTCCATTAGACATTAAGTACCCAAGAGGGTGCACTAAATCATGTTGTTCCATCGAGCACACCCTAAGGGAGAACTCGAAAACCCACATTTTTTCATCAGGATCATAAATGAGAGAATAAAGCTTATAACATTCTTAAGCTATTTCTTACACCACTTTATTACAGTAATAGAATATTACCTCAATTGATTATAACAGCGGAATATAACAATGTTATCAGAGTTACAGAGGAAACAAAGATTAATTTAATGACATGGTGGAGTATTAACATAGTGGACATTTATATACGAGAGATGCTAGCAGATTTTATATCTTTTCTTATAAAAACCTTTAGTGAGTGTTATAAATAAACACTACAGTCGTAGCATGAAAGGAATCCTCTCTGAGCCCACCAGGAGGTTTCCACACACAAGAGTCGACTCTGTGTATCCCCCGATCACCTGTAACAGGGGGAATAAAACCCTGAGTACTCGATTGTACTCAGCAAAACTTATCCGACAGGAGGAAAATAAAAGACTCCAAGGATATGCAAGACTTATTTGGCTTATGGGTTGTTGCATCTGTAGAAGAATTACTAAACGTGCGTCCTTATATTAAATTTTATTAGCAGTCATCATTAGTTCATTAACTATCCATTCTATGTAAGCTCCTATGCTACTTTCAAGCAGGTGGTGAGCAATCAGAACCATTTTACCATTTTTTATATTCCAGTTCTTACTACGGTGCTAGACCATAGCCAAGACGGTACCATCTCACAGAAACGGCGATTCGTGAATAATGTATCCCCGCTGGGTACTCCGAAACACACACCCCATTTGTACCCCAGACACAAATAAGACCAACCCATTCCACTCTTGTCATAGTATCCAGGTTCCCATCTAAACTTGGACTCCAAGCCCCCACACCTGAGACCCGGTCTCAGTATGGTGCTTAGACCTCCACATTTCCCCACCTCCAGTCAGTCGGTCTAGAAAGAGCCAAAAACATGGCAAGAGCATAACGAGGTTTCCCGCTCCCATAAGCAAGTATGTGCTTAAGATAATAAGTCTATGACTTGACTACCATCCACAGCAACGGACGATCCTCAATCGATACAGGCGGAACAAATGCAATCCGAGCCTCGCTCGAATGCCTAACCAAGTCCAGATCCAAAGTGCCTTTTCGTCCGATCTCCAATTATCATCCATATATATAGTCCATGTGATAGTAATATAATAACAATAATAATATCTTTCCTATCTCTCACGAGTGACAGGTAATCACTCGACTTCTACCGAATCCTATAGCATAGCCATCTATACGATTCTGACATACTAGTAGGACTCATAGGATAAGGATATATATATATATATATATATATATAACTCCTTAAAACTTAATGCACAAGCATAAATTAAAGTGTAATAATAGGGGTTATGCATCGGGGCTTGTCTAGGTAGGATATAACCAACAGTTAGCATTCCATTGTGGCGACACGATCATCCACATGCCATCTTTTTCTGCTACTCCCGTCGACTCCACGATCCATCGTAGTTCCTATTATAAAAGTTATTAAACAAAATAAATGAATTAACTTATAACTTGTGCTAAAAACTTGAAACACAAAGGAATGAATTAACTTATAACTTATGCCAAAACTTGGAAACACAAAAGTTATGAAAACACAACTTATGTACTAAAATTATAAAAGACAACTTATGTTCATAAGTTATTCTACAATTTATGTAGGTAAGTTATTCTATACAACTTACCAACGCTGCCCAATAAGTTCTGATAAAAAGTTGTGCTAATAAGTTCTGCTCTACAAAATGTTATATTGTAAAAATTATGATATATAAGTTGTGACAATAAGTTATGCATAAAAGTTATACGTATAACTTAGAAACTTTCGAAAAAAAGAAAAGTTATGTGTATGCTCATAAAAAAGAGGAAAGTTATATGTATAACTTGCTTATACTCACTCCGTCCAAAAAAAACATGCAATTCTAATAGTGTCATGGTTTAGTATCTCAAGTTTAATTAATTATAGATAAAAAATTATCAATATTTATGATATCAAATAAATACCATTAGATTAATTATAAAATGTATTTTCTTAATAAATTAATTTGGAGTCATAAATGTAAATAGTATTCACTAGAAATTTGGTCAAACATAAACTATTTTTGTCGGCACACAACTCGTTATTGCATGTTTTCTTGAACAGAGGGAGTATAACTTAGATATATAATTTAATGAATGACTCAGATGTAAAGTTGGACATATAAGTTATATTCAATAACTTAGATATATAAAGATATATAACTGGATGAATGACTCAGATGTAAAGTTAGATATATAAGTTATATTCAAGAACTTAGATGTATAAATTAACATCATAATGTATTAGCAGAAATGTAAAACTATGTACGAAATAACTTATATAAAAAATAAAAAGGTAAAAGAAAAAAGTAAAAAATAAAAAATAAAAAGGAGAAAGATGGACGCACCTACAGTTAACATGCTAGCGCGTGTCCGACTCGAAACGTGCCAACTCTACGTAATTGAATCAGGCAAGGAAAACGTAGACTGGAAAGCCTCCATATGACTGACGCACGTAGGATCGTTCGCTGGACCGAGAACGAATGGAATTGGAATTGGACGTAGGATCGTTCGTGAAAATGGAATTGGACGCATCGGACCGGCAGACGTTACTCAGACTTCAGCGCATGCACTAGCATGGCTACCCGCCTCCGCGTCCACGCCGGCATGGCGCGCTAATCGGCTAATGGCGGCGCAGCTCGCCCGCTGTGCGCCTGCCGGCTGGGTTCGTCTTGCCGTATCGCCTCTGGCCCTCTGCTCCGCCCGTCGATTAGCAGGGGCTCGCGCAGCTCCGGTTCGTGTCGCTGGCCCGCCGCTGGCCAGGAAATATGGGCTGCGACAAATTGTAAACGCTTGGCCCACGGGCCCAAATAACGGCTCGTCGGTTTCTATTTGACAGTCCAAGCGTTGGCTCGGTTCTTCCTGGGTTTATCAGAGACGACGGCAAACCAAACAAGTTAGACATGGCAAACGGACGGCCAGCGATTTGTGGGGATTTTTTTTTTGACAAAATTAAGGTATAGTGAGCGTCACACCTCAGCCATACCAGAAGGTCCGCCCAATGACAAGAAAATGCTAAAAACGATCTAACATGAACTTAAGATTAGTCTAGGGATTGGAACAATCTTAATAGATGAAAACATAATTAGAAGCATATATATTTTTAATCAACTCATGAACATGATCAACTTTCTATAATAAAAAAGGTATCATAATATCTCCACCATGGTCATACCTTAGACTCTAGTGTGAGGCTTCTTCACAGGGTGCTCACATTAGCCAAGAACTAGAACTAGAGCTTCTAGTTTCTAGATAACTTTCCTGACCTTGGCGCTAAGCCTCACGGCGCCGATCTATGCCACATAGGGACCACGCTGTAATCTGACCGCTCGCAAAGGTCGGAGCCAAATCCTTTGGCACCGAGACGTTCAACCTCGACGCCAAATGTCATGGCGCCTACCCTGATGTCTAAATTCAGAGTAAGGTCGTTCAAAGGTACACATGTGATTTTTTTAAAAAAAATGGCCAAAATGTGAAAAAGTAAGGAGTAGTTTCACCCACTTGTTCGCATGCCCTCACTACCTACTCATCTAGAGTTTGGAGTTTGTGAGCTCGACCACTGGTATCGCCTGCGCCCTCTGGCTGACGGCTAGGTAGCTTGCGCTATGAATGGCCAGCCCTCACCCATTCCCCACTGGCGTCTGTGTTCTTGGAAGGTGATGGTGCGGTAACGTGCATCACAGTGACATTGCTAATACTAGCTTGACTTCTATTGTCCTCCTTCCAGCGCGTCGTTTTAGTTGAACTGCCATGTCGCCTGTGCCGAGGTGACTCACACGTCCTCTCCCCTCCCCTTTAGGTCTACTTTGGAAGAAGGGAGTGCAAAACCCAGAAATGAAAAGCTCCCTATGAAAAACTATGATGTTAACTAAAATGGAAATCTGTTTGATAGGAAAAATAGTTGGGTGCACAACGTCAAAGATAAACCTGCTCCTCACTGTCCAAATGTATAACAACTTCTATGAAGAAAGATCCCTGTAGTTGCCTTCGAAAGTCTTAAAAAAATTGCTGAGATCTGATTCCTGAACGCTGCTGACTTGCTGTCGACAAGAATGGTAAAATCACTTTGCAGATCTAGCTAGTTGAAGTAAGCAGGTGTTTTTTTCCAAATTCCCTGTGGTGTTTCACGTGGTTTCCAGCGCGATCGATGCAAGAGTCTTTTTCTTTTTGTCTATTTAAACATTATTACTAGGACTGATGCAGAAGTTGTTGAGCGAGTAGTCATAATGATAACTCATAATCCATGCTAATGACGACGATCGCTACCACCACGCACGTTGTTAGCCACTGCGTGGTGCGTCACTACTCAGCGTCATCGTGGGTAGCGTCAGCGCCGTGACGTAAGTAGCTACTACTGCACTATACAATATAATCAATCCTTCATTGTTTTTCTCTTAAAAAAGAATTGTTAGAATCTCATGCCGGTCGGTGATCTGTCCGTCTTGGAATGGGAGAAATATGTGGAAGACTATTCCGCCTTGGATTATGCTTTGGTCATTTTATTTACATTTTGATTGATGCGCAAGTTGCGTTTGATGCGTTGGTTATTTTCCCTTTTTTTTATGAGGAAGTTGATGCTTTGGCTATTATTCTAGTCATCACCAGGTGATCGACGTTATGATCAGGTGAAGAAGCCGTGTGGACGATATGTTAATCTGCTGAGTTTGCAGGGAACACATACGCATGCAGCGTCACATGGTTTCACACCGCCTGGGACGACTCGGATATCATTACAATTGACGCCACCACTTTGTACAAACCAGCGGATCTAGGATTTTAGATTAGGGTATGCCATAAAAATATTTTATATACAAATCGGTAAAATCATTTGACAATTCAATAACAATTATAAAATTTGCAATGTAATTCGGCATATATACAGTAAATAACATGATAAGTTTTAAATTTTGAAGATTAAGTTGGAAAACATCCACATATTACAATATGAATAGTTCAAGCATCTTACTGATAGTTCCAAATATATGCATAAAAGAGAGTAAAAGACTTACAATACTACTTATATGACTTTTTTAACTGACGCTTATGTATTGATTATATATATCACGTTCATCCAACCAATTGTTAAAAAGCGATGCAATATCTCCATCTCTTTTTTTTAGAATTACACAGTACGACGCAGACATACTCAATAATTATTAACAACACAATACCAAACAATTAAAAAAATTGCAAGTGCACGGATTGAATCCTCAATCCTCATATGTGATGACACAAACACTCACATGATACTAAATTGTTGATCAATCTTGCTAATCTGTGGACGATGAACACCAGGTAAGGATTTTTGAGAAAGAACCAAAGATTATTGATGCAGGTGCAATATGCAAACGACAAATCTATTCCTAGTATCTGACCTTGTCCCCATGGCCACATGAATCCCCCTCCAGGCTCAGCGGTGCGCCGCAGCTGCAACCGCTAATCGACCTGCTACGCTTGGCCTTGGGGGCCAAGGCTGAGGCTTGGCGTATGGGTTTTGCCCCTTGCTTTGTTCCATCTATCTATCGAGGCGTGGGTGACCGTGTGCGAGGCAGGCAGGTGAATTTCACTCGTGCGGGCGGCGGCGCCGTAGCGGTTCCATGCCTGCGTACACTTCCTATTACGACGCACGATAGGATCGCAGGGTATGCCGTGGCATATACGTACGGCATACCCTGTAGATCTCAGATCTGCCACTATGTACAACATGAATCTAGATCGATAATTAGGCTCTCTTTCACATAGCTTAAAATTATTAAGAAGTGTTTTTTTCAAGATTCTCGCATCAAACGGATTGTTAAAGGCTTAAACAAGAAAAAAGGTTATATAGTTTGCATTTATGCAAAAACAATTTTGGCATGCGGTACACATATATAGTTTAGGGTTAAGATTACCTTTGGATGTTATTGACCTTTTTCATAGACGGTACAAACGAGGACGTGGAATAAGCAATTCTTTGTTGTTAAGAAGTGCAACCATTTGCTGGTCAACATGGCTTACAAGGAACAAAGTTGTTTTTTAACAAATGTCAATCTAGAACTCTTTTTATCTTGTTCAGAGAAACACACTAGTTAGAACATTGGACGTAACTACAACCGTAATCCGGCTTATTCGGCTTCTTTTTTCAGTCGGAACAGTGTTTTTCTCTCATAACAATTCAGCTGGAATAGTGTTTTCTCTCACAACAAGCGAACGGGGCCTATGTGATGACAACAAAGATCATATTCACCAAGGAGCCAGAGAAGTAGTGACTATGTATTTCTTTGCTTTCTTTGGATGGCCAAATAATATGCTAGGATTGAGTTTTGAATTCGATATGTTTTATGTTAGTTTAATTTTATGTAATAAGTGGCCTGATTCCTTAGTTAAGGGATGAAGCCGGATTCAGTTTCTTTATCTATGAAAAAAATACAGCTTAACATTTGCTTCATCTCCAGCTGATAGCTTCCATTGCGTAAGTGAGCTAGTTGTGGCGCAGGTGGTTGGGTGGTGGCGATAGATGACAGTGGTGGCACCAGATGACTCCGGCGCGACGGCTGGTGGCTAAGGCGCGGTGAGGAGAGCAGGAGAGAGGCTTGGGACGGCAGTTGTCTGCGGCACGGTGAGGGGCAGGGAGGGGTGCCTAGGCAGCTAGTGTGGCAAAATCGTCTAATCTAATGTCCAACCAAGAATATTTATCTTTTATTAGACACTAAGTACCTAAGAGGATGCACTAAATCGTGTTGTTCCATCGAGCACACCTTAAGAGAGAACTCGGAAACCCACATTTTTTTCATCAGGATTATAAATGAGAGAATAAAGCTTACAACATTCTTAAGCCATTTCTTACATCACTTTATTACAGTAATAGAATATTACCTCAATTGATTATAACGGCGGAATATAACAATGTTATCAGAGTTATAGAGAAAACAAAGATTAATTTAATGACATGGTGGAGTATTAACATAGTGGACATTTATATACGAGAGATGCTAGCAGATTTTACATCTTTTCTTATAAAAATATTTAGTGAGGGTTATAAATAAACATTACGGTTGTAGCGTAAAAGGAATCCTCTATGAGCCCACCAGGAGGTTTCACACACAAGAGTTAGCTCTATGTATCCCCCGATCACCTGCAACAGGGGGAATAAAACCCTGAGTACTCGACTGTACTCAGCAAGACTTACCTGACAGGAGAAAAATAAAAGTCTCCAAGGATATGCAAGGCTTATTTGGCTTGTGGGTTATTGCATCTGCGGAAACATTACTAAACGTGCATCCTTATATTAAATTTTATTAACAGTCATCATTGGTTCATTAACTATCCATTTTAGGTAAGCTCCTATGCTACTTTCAAGCAGGTGATGAGCAATCAGAATCATTTTATCATCTTTCATATTTTAGTTCTTACTACAGTGCTAGACCATAGCCAAGTCGGTACCGTCTCATAGAAACGGCGATTCGCGAATCAATGTATCCTAGCTAGATACACCGAAACACACACCCCATTTGTACCACAGGCACAAACAAGACCAACCCATTCCACTTCTGTCACAGGGTCTAGGTCCCTGTCTAAACTTGGACTTCAGGCCCCCACACTTGAGACCCGGTCTTAGTATGGTGCTTAGACCTCCACCTTTCCCCGCCTCCATTCAGTCGGTCCGGAAAGAGCCGGAACCCGCGACAAGAGCGTAACGAGCCATTACCCTCCCATAAACAAGTATGTCCTCAGGATAATAAGTCTGTGACCTGACTACCATCCACAGCAACGAACGGTCCTCAATCGACACAGGCGGAACAAATGCAATCCGAGCCTCGCTCGAATGCCTAACTAAGTCAAGATCCAAAGTACCTTTCCGTCCGTCCGGTCTCCAATTATCATCCATATATATATATATATATATATTCCATGAGATAGTAATATAATAACAACAACAATATCTTTTCTATCTCTCGCGAGTGATAGATAATCACTCGACTTCTACCAAATCCTATAGCATAGCCATCTACACGATTCT
This sequence comes from Miscanthus lutarioriparius, assembly GCA_904845875.1. NCBI lineage: Eukaryota > Viridiplantae > Streptophyta > Magnoliopsida > Poales > Poaceae > Miscanthus > Miscanthus lutarioriparius. The sequence goes on along the minus strand of CAJGYO010000016.1, from coordinate 18,290,647 downwards.
GACATACTAGTAGGACTCATAGGATAAGTATATAAGGATATATATATAATATATATATATATATGTATATAATATATATATATGTATATATATATATATGCAAGTGGTTTTCATTCAACTCTTTAAAACTTAATGCATAAGCATAAATTAAAGTGCAAAATAATAGGGGTTATGCACCGGAGCTTGTCTGGTTAGGATATAACCAACAGTTTGTATTCCATTGTGGCGACACGATCATCCAGACACTATATTTTCTGCTACCCCGGTCGACTCCACGATCCATCGTGGTTCCTATTATGACATTCGTGGATGTAGCACGGAAACGTAAATAATCACGATAATCGCCACTCTAAAATATGATTACATCAGTAAGCCAACGAGCTGACTTTAATGACCAACGTACTAAGCTACGTACTCATATTGTTGACAACGCGCTATTTTACCACAGTATTTTAGTTATACCATTTCAAAGTATTTCTTTATTTTGATATATATATATATATATATATATATATATATATATATATATATATATATATATATATATATATATTCGAACTTGGGCTCATTAACTATCCTAGCAAAACAATTATTCTGCAACCGCAAAAATTACCGTAGGCGCCTAAAAATGTTAGGATTTTGGCGTAAAAATTCTAGAGCCAACACTACTACCAATTTGCCACAACAATTCCTACAAGTTTGTGTTTTGGTAATATTAAGTATTCAAATTAATTAGGTTACTCTTGAAAGTATTATGAAACTAGGTGAATAAAATATACTAGCAGGTGGATCAAAATTTTATGAACTTAACAAAATTGGTTTCACAATTTTTGGTTAACTACAAAATTTTCTATTGAATTTACATGTTTACTTTTAGCAATTAAATTAGAAAACGCTTTAGAAAAGAAAAGGGCCGGCGGCCACTTACTCGGCCCAGCAGCCCAACACGAGGCGTGGCCGCGCGCAACAGTTGGCTCAGCAACGGCCCAAGGCGGGAGAGCCCGCGCGCGCAACCGTTTTTGCAAAGGAGGGCCTGTGCTCTTTGAAAATCAAACGACGCAGTGAGGTACTGTTTCTCAAGACTAGGTCTTTGCACAAAACACCTCGGAAAGAGCTGCCTTCGCAATGGGGCGGTTCCCGGTGTGCCCGCGCACGGCGCACCGGTGGCAACGGCGGCTACACCGGTCACGCTAGACTTACTGCGACAGCAACCAAGAACCGACCACTACCTACGGCTAAACCCTTAGGGGTAAGCGGCGGTTAGAGGCTCGATGGTGCACTGCCGAGAGCTGTTGTGGTGAGCGGCTAATCGTGACGGCGGCGCGTCCGTCCCGACGACCTACGATGCCATCGGAGGGAAGGGTTAGCGAATAAGCACCACTAGCTCACTGGGATTCGAGCTGCGGTGGCGGCTAAGACATAGGGGTGCCGAGATGGCCTAGCCACGTGCGATCGATCTGCGCAGCGGCGTTCCGAGCGTGGCACCGGCGCGTCACTGCACCGTTGGTGAGCTTCCTGGCCAAAACTGCACGAGCACCAGAGGGCATGAGTCAAGGCGAGTTCAGAGACACAAACAATTGAACTATTACCGCTCCAATCCTACCTCTCTCCCTAGTCCAAGGTCACGGCGGCGAACATGGCCCACGACGAGCTAATAACCGAATTGTCGCGGTGTAGGACTCTACCGTGGCCAGATGCGGTTGAGGCGGCTAGCTAGCTCTCCCTGCTACTTACTGACGTGAGGAGATGGGCTAGGAGAATTTGAAAGGCGGGGCGCGGTGCCTAGGCTAAGGCCATGTCGTGGGGAAAAGCATGCGGATGAGCTCGAGCGGTAGGGCGTGTTAAACCGGGGCTCCGGTCAGCTGTGGCAGAGCGAGCTCGTGCACACAGGTGATGAGACCAGGCGGCTTGGCGTGACGTTCATAGCAACAAGCGGCAGGACCCAAGCGAGATCGCCTGTGTCGGCTAGCTGGCAAAACAAGGCAGGGAAGCGTCCCATCACCGCTGCGTCCGGCCCTCGACTCGTCACAATGTCAAGGTTCCAGCTTAAGGACTAGGCGGGGTAGGTAGGACGAGGGACGGGGCGAGCACCACGTCGATGGCGCGATGCAGCCGCAACCACGACGCGGCCCAGGGGCCAGCCGTGCGTGCACGGCCCGCGTGTAGCAGCGGGACCAGCCGCAGCCAGCTGGGACCGGCCGTCGCCCGAGGCAAGGCCACGCGGCGTTAGCCAGCTGCATGCTGGCTAGCGGTAGTGGCCCGGCCACAGTTGGAACTCGGTAGTGGCAGCGCTCACACTCGGATGGTGACCGCGCCCACGGGACCAACAGTGCTATGCATGGTTTTTAAAGCGAGCCAAAAACTGCTAACGATCCTGGATGAAGTTCAACTAATTTCCCTATGCTACAGCCAGCAGTGCCAACTATCTGGAGAAGCAATCACTAAGAGCAGGGAGCAACTAGAGGAGAAGATAGATGTATGCCAACATGGGCTCGTCGCTCTGAACGCCCGTTCATGAACGGAGCGCCAACAACACGATTCAGACACGTTTTAACGAAGTTAGAGCAAATTTACGAGGGTATCGTAACACCCAACACCACTACAACTTAAGCCATGCTAAAGTGCACACCCAGGGATAACCAACGGTACAAGAACGTGAAGTTGGTGCCTAACAATTTTTGTTAGAATTTGGATGTCAAAACGGCATTGTCTATTTCCTTTTTCTGACTATGAAAAGTCGAAAGCTTCTATTAGAGCTAAGCAACTTTTAACACTTTTGCCCTAATTTCTAAAAGGCCTAACCCTATTAACCTCGACCAACCCGTACTCCCTAGAATAGCCCATACTTCCTACTAACCCATAGGAGCAAAACATCTGAGCACCTTTTAACTATTTTACTCAATTTAATTAGTCAAAAATGATATTTTCAAAACAATACAAATTCTTGCCGATTCAACGAAAGTTCCCGTTAAATCACGGATTCGATGTTTGAGCTCCCAAAAACCCTAGTTACAATATTCACTTCCGAAAATTACAGTTGCATTCTTATCTACCCTATTGGCTCATCATTTTACATAAACACTATACACAAGTTATATCTTGTTTTTGTTTAGCGAGATCGCTTTCCCGTTTCATACGTGTTCTAACTTGTTAAAAATTCGAAAACCCGTTCGGCTTGATTTCTCTAAGACCTTAACTTAGGTGCTGAGTCAGCTCGTAACACCTGAGGTGTTACAGCTAGATGGCTGCGGCATAGTGAGGGTGAGGGGCAGGACGCAAGCGAGGTGGAGAGTGCGGATGGGGCGGCAGACGAAGATGAAAAATTTGGGGAAAGTAAAGTCATGAACGCGGCCGTGAAATATTGAACCCCTCCCATGCGCTTTCTTTCCGTAGCCGCGCGCAGCACGCTTCCTCTGTTGTGTGGGCCAGATGCCTGCTTGCAGCGCACGAACAAAGCCACAATTGATGGTCAGACTCCCCGTGACAGCGCCAACCGACGGGAGGGACTTTTCCTGACGGGATTTCAGTGCATGCGAGGGATGGTTGTGAGCCCCTGATGGAAGACGCAGAGTCGAAGGGGAAGGTACCTACCGACGGGAGAAAACCAGTCTAGGGTAGTGGTGGTAAGGGAGGAAGCCACATTCGTGTGTATTTCGTGTAACTTGTGATGTCCGACTTACTCCCTCCGTCCCACAATAGAAGTCGTTATGGGATACATGTAGGTCAAACTTTCTCAACTTTGACTACGTTTGTAGAAAATACGTGTAACATTTATATCTCCAAATAAGTTTATTATGAAGTATATTAAACGATCTATCTAATAATACTAATTATATATTATAAATATTAATATTCTTTTATATATAATTGATCAAAGTTAAAAAAAGCTAACTTCTCGGGAAGCGAGAACGACTTTTATTTTGGGACATAGGAGTATTCTTTTGCCTGATTTACATATTATGTAAAATAATTTCTAGAGGTGGCTGAATTTTGACTCGCCTCTAGTAATTGGTCTCTAGGGGGTGTGTGGCTTGGTTCGGCCGTTCTTAAAAATGGATTCTCGGAAGATGGAAAAGTAGAGGTGGCCAGAGCACACAGCCGCCTCTATAACTATTATAGCCGTCTCTAAAAAAAGCTTTACTTAGCAGCGACTGTTTTTTACAATAGTGTCTGATCATATTCATACTCTCCGTCGTCCACAAATCAAATATAAGGAGATCGATTTATTTCTGTAGTTTCTTAGGACAGATTAAGAGAGAAAAAATGACCTGGCCCTCCATCAAACCCCACCCACCGAGACCAGCTTGTGATTGATCCCTGAAATGAGAAAATAATTAAATGCGTGGGATTGGATCTGGTGGGTACTTTGAAATCCTTAATCAAACGTCAAGTGCATATGCCAAGCTACTAACTCTTGCCGCGTGAATCTGCTTGCCTGCTTGGGAACTCGCTATGCACTATATGATAATAATATCCCTGAGTGCGCTACCCCGTACCACCCGGGTCCCAAGGATAAATCTACCTGATGATCTGGAATGCATCTGCCGACATCGTGGGCAACGAAGACGACTAGCTAGTACTCATCATACGAATACGAATATCTGTGCATAGACACAGAAATACTGTCTTCTTCATCTTTTTTCAACTCTGAGGCAGCGGCCATCAATGGAGGAGAAAGCGATGCCTTTGTGAAGTCGAGAACCTGCGAACCACTGCTGCTTGAGCTGGGCTCATTATCCCGGAACAAGGTGTCGCACGTATGCTCGTTGATCAGGGTGACCAAGAAAAGTGGAGGGTAGCTGTTGCTTTGCTGCTGCACGTATTTCTTTGCTGGGCACTTGTGGTCATCGCTGTAACCGCACTTGTAGTATAACCTGCAAATTAGTAACCGATCGACAGTATGAACATATATAAATCTTGAAATAAACTTCTTTTTTCCGAGTGAGAAAATTAAAGCATGCCAATAATAAGTTAGAAGTAGAGATTGTTGACAGGCTGATAACGACATTTTATGTACATGTCAACTCTCCGAATCCGAACGGGTGCACGTATTTACGACTATTTATTCTTTCAGCGGAGGTGTCATGCTCTCAATAGTAAAGGCACCTAGGTGAGTTTGTTAAATCTCAACATCTACGGGCAGATGGAAATGAATGAAATCCTAATTATTTGAATCTATATTCGCTAAAACTTATAATATGAACATCTATATTTGTATTTATTTCTACTATAGATACTAAATGGATGTGTATAAATCTATTTTATATCATTTTTCTCCATGCAATTCTAGATACATAATGAAAAGAATGGATGGATTTCCGATACAGGTACGGTGAAACTATCTAAAAGTTATTCAAGTGACTAATGACTATATATTTATATTCATTTTATTATATTATTAATATGTACCAATTGAAACTATTTAAAAGTAATGGCTAACAATATTAATAACAATATATAAAGAGAATTTAATTAAATCTACATAACTAATGTCTGTAGTTTAATATGATTAATTATGTTAATTTCAATTATATGACAAAGATGAGCTACCTGATCAGTTGTATTCCCTTCATATTCATCCTCAACAAAAAAAATTATAGTAAATAGTGACATTTCTATTCGATTCAATGCGTATCTGACCATTTCCACATTCCACCCCTAGCCAGCATAGTGTCTTTTAGAAATGCTCATAGAGATGAACTATATTTGTGTGTGCATTGTGCGCATGCATGCATGTATATATGTGAATGCATGCATCTATACCATGTTTAAAATAAACTTCATAATGCTATGCATTTAAATATGCTTTCTCAAAGGATAATCTAGCTTGTGATTCCTCGAGAGGATAACCTATTCCATTAGGCTAACTTCTGGCTTTCTTTATGCCTTGCTTGGATGTAGTCTCAGATTCGCATCAGTCCATATGTGTTGGAGTTGATTGGAGTAGAACTTGAACTAAATTTCACCTCAAATCCACTCCAACACATGTGGATTGAGATGAATACTATAACATTCAAACAAGACCTTAAGGATAACACATCTTGAACAGTACTGCATCAAACAAGATAGGTCCACTCACAAAAAATAAATGTCCGTCTAGTTTCAAGAACGGAGAGAATATATATACCATACTCCTTTAATTTCTAAACTTCTTTTACTAGAAGATAACTACAATAATATATTCGCAGAAATCTAAACATGCATGACTCACAACAGATAATTGGAAACAGTATAAATAAATGTACACTACTTGATGGAAACATTGTGCACGGGTTACAGCTTGCAATGATGTTACAGAAGTATACAAGCTGCAATCTACAATCTACAAGTTGAAACAAATTTAACAAGGCCTTAGTTTAGCTATTGCCCAAGTCCAGCTATAATATTGGAACCATAATAAGCTCCTACTACTCCATAGTCCACACAAGATGAGTTATCCTTATTAAGGGAGCAGAAGCTAGCTAGCTCCCCGGCCAAATAGAATAAGTAATTGTTGGGTCTGAATTAAAAAAAAAACTCGTGCAAGGATAGAAGCTAAAATCCAATGTACCAAAGATATGCTTATCTGAAAAGTTGTTTTTTTAGAGAAGCAAAGACCCAAAAAAAACGTGCAAGCAGAAGGAAGCTGACCGAGCTATAGTATTTGTACTTTGTAAAAGGTGTCATGATGCATTATGAAGTTCCATCAAAGATACATACCTTGGATATTCAGCATAGAGGATATTCTTCTCACCATATTTCCTCCAGTGGAAACGATCGTTTTCTGGTGCCTCAGTCAGTATCTCCTTGCTGAATAACATGGATGGAGGAGAAAGAGAATGTAATTTCACTGCGTGACTTTTTACAAACTTTCCTACCTATATAACCATGAAATATTGATCCTCGCCTAATTGAGCATTAAGCGCACATGTATGGTATAGATGTGAACTTGGACAGAATAAGATCCAGAGACACCTAACTAATATATTCTTCCTTTTTGTAAATTGTAATGTAGATCTGGAAAACTCTAGGCCTAAACTATTAAGTACGTTCCATTTTTCTTAACGCGTCGCTCTCAAAAGCGAGTTATTAATTAACTAATGGAGCAAGGAAGTAAACAGTAGTAAACTGTGACGTGAATTAGTTCCCTGAAGCCCAAATAAGTTTATAACAGATCTGCAAATTAACTCATTTTCCCATATGCAGATCCACATAAAGTTATATGCAACTATAATGCAAGTTATATGTCTTAATAACACCACTTACTGTAGCTTGTACGCTTGTAGCATGCAAGACGCTGTAAAAATCATAGGTTTGTAGTACTCACATCGGGAGTTCAGCTCCAGCTCTGCCTCGGCGGTGCCTCACCCTTCTTGTACGGGGCACGGGACCGTTTCTGTCCCGCCTGCTGTTGCCTCCGTCGGAGTAGGCTGTGGGCGCAGCCATGACTTCGGAGACGAAGGGGTGCTCCATCTCAGACTGGAGAATGGAGAGCGACGACTCCATAGCCATGGATATTTGGCCCACGTTGACCACTGCAGCGTGACGGCGGTTAGGCTCCGGGATGAGCTCTACCTGCTGCCTGAGCAGCTCCGCCAGCTGGGTACCCCTCCTGAGCTCCTGGATCGCTGCGTGCCTCGGGCTGGAGGAGGGCGGCGGCTGCGGTGGCGACAGCGTCATGGAGTTGGAGCGCGTCGACAAAGGGGGGACACTCTTCAAAAGGTGAAGAAGGAAAAATGTGAAAGCTCCGGGCTGGGACTGGGAGCCGGCGGGGTCAGAAGTTTGGACAGGAGCTTGTTGTGTGTAATGTAACCTTAATTAGAGGAAAGCAAGGGCTCAACCATTGACCATAGAGATAGGCAGATAGCGCAACAACTAATAAGAGTATGTACGGGCCGGACTGCGGACTTGTTATTTTAATTATGGCTATTGATTAAAAAAATCATATCCGTCGATTAAAGAGTATTAATTGCGTGTTTAGGTGCAAGTGTACGTTACAACCGTGTATGTCTCCGATTCTGGTGTCCCTGAGAATATATACAACTAACCATGCATAGTTGCATAAAAACACTTGCCAGTTGCCACCATATTATATATTATTTGTATTAGCCTATTAGGCATGGTAATCCATGCATCAAAACAAAATGTTCAAGTCTGTCAATCCTAGCTAGCGCAGAACACTGACCAGATTCATAGGGGTGAGTGTGTGCATTGTGAGTGTCTGCATTGTGCTATGTAATCGCAAAAAAAAAAAAAGAACACTGGCCAGATTATCATAAAGCATAAATTTAGGGTTGGCAAAGGGGGCATTCAATATGTTAGATAATAGGTATTTTCATATTTCATTTAATCCAGAAAAATAGTAACAAATATTTTTGATGACATGTATGTACATGTGTAATTACTACTAGTCACAATAGAAGTAACAGTGGCATACAAGCAAAACAACATACTTATCAAAGCAAAAACCTTACATGAATACAAACATAGTAAGAATAGAAATATACCCTGCAGTAGTGCCAGAGGCACTGCGACGCCATTCGCACTAGTCGACATAGTGCGTTGCTTAAAGTAATGGACCACAGGTGATGCAGGTAGATGCTCGCAATATAGTTCCACAAATGGCCACTAGGAAGACGATGTATAGCTAATAGAAGGTATTGGTTGTTGGGAAGAAGACATGGCAGAAGAGAAGCAAGCACACAAGATCATTGTGCTCCCTAAAAACCTAATTCGCCCGCACACCCAAGCAGGTGTCGTAGGTGGGCGTCGGTTCTAGAGGCCCGCCATCCAATTACTGTTTGTGCAGAATATTAGATTGGGGAAAACTCGGAGCAACTCGACGGAGAAGAGAGGGTGTGGTTTGTGTGTCTGGTGCAAGGCTTCTGGTTATCTCTCGTACTTATGCCCGAGCGGAGGAAGCCAGAGTGTCAAGAGGATGCACCTGGACAGTAGCGAAATTAGTGAGAACAGACGGAGTGCAAGGCTTCTAGTTACCTCTCATACTTATGCCCGAGCAGAGGAAGCCAAAGCGTCAGGAGGATGCACATGGACGCGGCGATGTTACTAGAAATGGATGCACAGAGTAATCATGGAGGAAGCCAGAGCGTCAAGAGGATGCACATGGATGATGGTGAAGTTACCAAAAACAGACGGACAGAGTAATCATAGAGAATTACAATAAAAACTCTCGCACATCGACTACTCCCGTAATTGTCAAATGGAAGGAGGCAAAGTTAATGGAAATGGATGGACAGAGTAATTACGGAGGAAGCCAGAGCGTCGAGAGGATGCATATGGATGGCGACGAAGTTACCGGTTATAGACAAACTGTTGTGCACGGAGTAATCACTGAGGAAGCCGGAGCATCGGGAGTAATCAAGGAGGAAGCTGGAGCATCGAAAGGATATGCACATGGACGACCACAAAGTTACCCAAAACAGACGGACGAAGTAATCATGAAGGACGGATCGAGTAATCATGGAGGAAGCTGGAGCATCGGAAGGATATGCACATGGACGACAACAAAGTTACCGAAAATAGACGGACGACGAAGAAGCACACTGGCACATCGAGAGGATACACATGGACAGTGACAAAGTTACCAGAAACGGAAGGAAGGAGTAATCTTGGAGAATATGGAGACTAGGTAACTGCTGAGTTGATGACTCCATCAACCAAGCTCAAGTGGAAAAACCAAGGCCCGACTCGCACCGCATCATGCTGTGGAGTGGTGCGGCACAAGCTCGTGCATGTCACATGCTCACGCTCACTACTCCTCGGAGGCGGCGGATGCATGTGGCACGTCCTTAGTCTCTCTCAACTTCTCAATAGGAGCACACATAGTCCACCTATTTAAGTTAAGTCAACGTTTAGTCAAAATTCCATATAGAACTAAAACTATATAATTGGACCTTAGCATTTAATGTGTGCCTAAGGATTTATTTGACTTAATTGAGTTAAAATTGGTCCAAGCCCAAATTAAATCCAACACACTAAACATATATTGGGCAAGAGGGTTTATGGATTGGTTCAACATCCTCTATGAGGATCCTTGTATGCCTAGCGAACTTGGCATTTGTAAGGCACGAATCCAACATTGTGTTGTGGACAGACGGCTACAAAGTGGCGCACTGATCCAAGGGAATGATTATTGAAGCGTTCAAGTATCACAAGCTTGGATACACATACACATTGACATGGTGGCATTTTGTATTAACAAAAGGGACTAGCTAGTGTTTTTTTTTTTTGAGAAACAGACTAGTGCCTAATGAAGTGTGACAAAAACGACGGTAGGTGCATGGACCTGACCATGACCAACAATAAGTATCCTGATTTCTCACGGTTCAGTAGGCAGGTCACTTCTTTTTTTGAGCAAATATAGGCAGATCACTTCTTTTTAAATTTATAGAGAACACACACAGAAAAGAACAAGATATAGAACAAATTAAAATAGCCTCCATTCGAGCTAAAGAAGATTGAAATGTGAAAGAGAGAGCCTACAGCCAAAGCCTCCTCAAAAAACTGAGATAGGCCACTTTCTTTTATTGTTCATTTTGGAACACCCTTGTTAATTATTAGCCATGCCTTATGCGGCGGTCTACCACCCATATATTTTTTTAAGTTGAATACCCTGCCATTCCACCAACCATTTGCTATTTTCCATGGATAAGTGTTTATTTCCCTTGAAATAAAGAAGTGTGCCTTCCATTCAGTCTCGTTCCAAAGACCAAGTTTTTGGAAAGAAGCTTTTTAGAGAGGGTTTTGCAAGATGTTCGGACATGAGATATTTCATTGTATATGTTGGATTAGTCCCACCTTGGTTATTGGGAGAGAGTTGACCTGACTTAATGTGTGTGCGTGTTGATGTAGATGGAACCCAGTAAACGAGTCTCTAGGTGCAGTTTCCTTAACGGAACCACGTTTAAAAATTCTAGGGACGGTTCAAGAGCTACAGTGCTCTCTGCTATAGTTACAAGCGCTTCCTTATGTCATCCGCCTCTATTAGAAACATGAACGATTGTAAAAAAAAAGATTTCTATAGTAGTGACGCTTGATTATTTTTTTCTACTATAACACATTTCATTTTTATGGAAGAATAAAATAAAAAAAAGAATCACCCTTGGCTTGTAACTTCAATTCCCCTACTGTTTTTTTTTCTAAAAGTTGCTGACTTTCCTATCAAAAAGAATGGTAACAAATCACATGCAGAGATACCTTTGGTGTGGTGGTCTAAGGGCAAAACCAACGCTGACAGCAGTAATGTTAGCCTCGTTTCAAAAGACGTGCTCCATTTAGACTTGTGTAGATTGGGACTTCAATTTTTATAACGCAGGCTGCAGTTTCCTACTCTCTTCTGACACCATCACTATTCTCTCTCACCTCACATGTCGTTTTCAAGAAAACGCTTTTACAGTCTATCAGCCATTTATGTCCGTCATCCATCTCCTTTTCAGCAGAGGCTGTAGCTTTTTTCTGACGAGGCGATAGTCTCCTCTGCAAGCTGTTCTAACAGACTGCGAGGCATCTATCTGCCTACCTCTCTCTTCCAAACGGCATCCGATCCTACATATCCCTGCGAAGCTGCTGTACACGGTGGAGCGTTGGGCACATGATTTGCAGTGATGGATGAAAGTTTTTCCTTTTTTTTTCTTTAATTGGAAAGACGCAAGAGTTGTAGAGCGATGCCGGCAAGCGGCAAAATGCAGTGACTAGTTATATTTATATCACACGCTAATTAATGACGATATCCGTGCGGCGTCAGGACTGTTACGTCACTCGGGTAGCGTCAGCGGCATGACTAAGAAGCTCCCAATACTTTATTGTTTTCTTCAAAAAGAAATTTGAAGCCCATATGTACGTGTCTCGTGCCGGTCGGTTATTTAGCTGTGTCACGTCTTGTGGAATGGGGAAGTATGTGGGAAATTATTATCAGTTGCCTTTGAGCACAAATGGACTTTTGATGCTTTCTTATTATTCAGTTCAGGTGACGCTAGCATGGCGGCACAAATGGAAATTATTACCACAGCTAGCATGGTGGCACTAGCTATTATATTATTATTATTCAGTTTTTTTTATAAGGGTAAAGTCCAATTTACACCCTCCAATTTTCACCAAAGTCTAGATTTCAACCTATAACTTCAAAACCGGACAACTTTAGCCCTTCGACTCTTGAAAAAGTTCAACTTTCAACCTTCTGGACGGTTTTGTGGGTAAACAGTAACTTTTGATATTTTCAGGAGGCGCCAAAATTTTATATTATTTTTTCGAGCATCTTAACGTCCTCAAATGAAAAAACTCAAAACTATAAAGTTGTAGATCTCATCGAGGTCTACAATTTGCATATAAAAATTATCTTCATCCGACATCGTATTGAAGGGTTTTCTATTTTTGAAATTTGAGTCTCATCACGTGAAACAAAATGATGAGACTCAAAATTTTAAATTATTAAAACTCTTCTTACTTTATCTCGGATGAAGATAATTCAATATGTAAATTGTAGACTCATCGAGAGATCTACAACTTTATAGTTTTAATTTTTTTTCATTTAAGGACAGTAAGATGCTCGAAAAAATAATATAAAATTTCAGCACCATATTTTGTCACGTGATTAGACTCAAATTTCAAAATATAGAAAACCCTTCAATACGATGTAGGATAAAGATAATTTTTATATGCAAATTGTAGACCTCGATGAGATCTACAACTTTATAGTTTTGAGTTTTTTTATTTGAGGACGCTAAGATGCTCGAAAAAATAATATAAAATTTTGGCGCCTTCCGAAAATATCAAAAGTTACTGTTTACCCACAAAACCGCCCAGAAGGTTAAAAGTTGAACTTTTTCAAGAGTTGAAGGGCTAAAGTTGTCCGGTTTTGAAGTTATAGGTTGAAATCCGGACTTTGGTAAAAGTTAGAGGGTGTAAATTGGACTTTACCCTTTTTACAACAAACAACTTTTATAATTAGCAGCAACGCGCTGCAAGTATTGTTACACCAGTTAAGCCTACAGATTGTAGTGCTTGTAGAACTTTGCAATGAGGCATATGATGCTCTAAAGAACAGGAGAATTCCATATCAGAGTTCTGGAAAGTGGAATGTTGCACAGCTTGGTGGGCCAGTGCGTCGACCATGGTGTCGAGGCGCCTGTGGACCTTGAAGATGTTGGATGAACTGCTTCTTGTGAAGCTGGCGAAGGTTTGTGTGTAATACTTGATTCTCCAGTCAGGCGGATTGGAGATATCATTCTTGTTGAGGAAGTGAACTAACTGTTCATAGTCCGATAAGAAGTTAACACCTGAAAGGTTGAGGTTGTGACCGACTGCAGAGGCAAGGACGAGACTAGCAGCCTCCGCCATGATCACTGAGGAGCAATCATCAAGCCTGGCTTTGACGTAGATCGCCTGGGGTGTCTGTTCCTGAAAATTGAGGATGAATACACCCAATCCAGCCGGTGTAGGATTAGAATTTTGTTGGTCTGGCTCGATGGATGCATCCACATAGCATCTTGTACCATGAAGCAGGGCCGGTATAGCAATCACATGGCTGTGCATCATTTGTGGTTGTGTCTGTAGTTTGGGGTGAAGGTTGAAATCAGCGTACCTTGCAGCATGTGAGGAGACTGTTGCGGTGACAGAGTATCAACTGAGGCTATAGTAGCTGAAGTGATAGCCTGCGGGAGTCATGCTTGGGTGTTGGTTTTAATGTGGGCAGCAACAGTAGTATTTACCTGCATAGGAGTCCATGTATGCCTTCGGAAGTGATTGTCATTCCTAGCTTTCCAAATGTACCACAGGGTGAAAAGTATTTTATGAAAAAGAGCATCAGAGGTGGAATTTGAAATGAAGCACCGTAGGATCAGTTGGACTCCATCATTTTCGTGAGGAAGATTGCCAGTTCTTATTGAGGGAGTGAAGGAGAACCATACCGCCCGAGGAAGATCAGTGGAAGAACAGGTGTGCATCATCTTTCACAGCCCCACAGGCGGAGCAGTGATTGTCTATGTGGGTTGAATACCTGGCGGCTCTCTCTGCAGTGGCGAGAGCTCGATAGATCAACCTCCAAGTGAATGCTTTGATGATGGGTGGTAGATCTCTGCTTTTCCACGCTCGCGTCAGGATGTGATTAGCTTGGGGAAGAATGCTCCTAGAGCCCTGTTGTGGGAGTTGAATTGAGTTTTGGGCAGAGAGGTGCTTGTAGATCTCCTTGGTGGTGCAGATGCCGTTCCTGGAGGGTTTCCAACGGAGAATGTCCTGTTGATCATTGGGAACTGACTGAACAGAGGTGATGGCCTGCACAGCCTGACCGTCAAAAGTGTTAGTCAGAAGTTGCATGTTCCAGGAACAAGTGTGCGGAGTCCACTGGTCAGAGACCTTGGCTGGAAGTGGTGAAGTGGTGACCGGCAGTAGCAAATGGTCGTGGATGGAGTTCCAGACCGGGCACCAGGGGGCCGACCAGACCGAAGTGTTGCCTGAATGGATCAGGTAGATAGTATTGTTGCACAAATCCTTTTTGACTTGCATGATGGAGGACCAGAAAATGGACCTAGGTCCTGCATGATTAGCATTCTAGAAGAAGGTGTTAGGGACATATTTTACTTTAAGAACAGCAGTAAGTAAAGGGTTCTTATTATTAACAATGTCATAAGCGGCATGGGTAATGAGGCTCCTGTTGACAGTGTGAAGATCTCTGATGCCAAGCCCACCGTTGTCTTTGCTTTGGCAGATGTCATCCCAAGACCTGAAGTGTATGGACGAGGTGGGGTTATCCTCCTGAACGCCAGCCCACCAGAATCTTCATATGATGGCATTAATTCTTTCCACAAAAGTCCTGGAGAAAAGAACAGTAGACATGTAATAGATAGGAATGGAAGATAGAATAGACTGGATGTAGGTGAGTCTGCCTGCGTGGTTGAGCTTGTTCGCTTTGACTGCGGTTAATTTGGCTCTGAACTTGTTGATGATGAAGTCATAAGCCCTGTTCCTGTCATTGTGGTTGAATATGATGGGGTGACCCCGATGCAAGGTGTTAGGGAGAAGATCAGGGATAGGGAAAATTTCTTTGATCTGAGCTTTGGTGTGGCTGTCAACATTTTTATTGAAGACGATAGAGGATTTGTGGAGGTTGGGAATTTGACCAGAAGAGTTGCAGAAGTCATTCAAGACTCGTCCGATGGTAGAGGCTTCATGCAAAGTGGCAGTGCCACAAAGGCTCAAATCGTCAGCAAAGAGCAGGGAGTGGATTGGGGGATAGTGAGGTTGCAACTTGATACCCGACAGATTTGCTTGGTGGAGTTTGTGGTAGAACCGCCCGAAATAACACACATTCGGAGGCGCTCGTCTTCCACCAGACATTAAGCACCCCGAGAGCGAGCTACATCGGGCGGATTCCTTCTAGCACACCCCAAGGGAGAACTCGAATAATCCACATTTTCCCCAGGATCCAATAATGAGAACGAGTTTACATTACTTAGTCCATTTCATATAATCAGAGTTCTTAGAAAGACATTATTACATACCAAGTTCAGAGTGTAGAAATTAAACAGCGAAATAAAAATAAACATCTATTGATAATATACGAGGATCTGTCTGTGCCCACCAGAAGAATCCTTCACACAACGGCTACTCCTCAAGCTGCACCTGCAACAGGGGTAAATAAACCCTGAGTACACAATGTACTCGCAAGACTTATCCAACTAGAGGAATAATTTCCCGACTCTAAGGGATATGATAAGCTTAATGGTTTGCTGGGTTTTCTTTTTGTGGAAATCAATACTAAGAGTGAATCCTTATGTATGTTTATTATTAGCAGTCATGATTAGTTCATTATCTAACCATTCTATGTAAGCACCTGTTCTACTTTCAAGCAAAAGTTGAGCAAACAGTTCCATTTCACCACCTTTCATCTTTCAGTTCTTACTACGGTGCTAGACTATAGACAAGTCGTACCGGATCGCCGACGATTCACGAATCAATGTACCCAGCTGGGTATCCCGAGACACACGCCCCGCTTGTACCCTAGGCACGAGCAGGACCAACCCACCACTCTCCTGTCACGGGGTCCAGGTCCCCGTCCAAACTTGGACTCCCAGCCCCTGCTCATGAGTCCTGGACTCAGTGTGGTGCTTAGACCTCCACCATCCTCGCCTCCAATTAGTCAGTCCAGAAAGAGCCGGAACCCATGACAAGAGAGCAACAAGCCTTCCCTGCGCCCATACACAAGTATGTGTTCAGAATAATAAGTCTGTGACTTGCCTAGAACCCAAGGCAATGGCCGGTCCTTAACCGACACAGATAGGAAAACAGTGTAACCAAGCTATGCCCCGTTGGCCGCAGGACACAACCTCTTACACCCACCAATACCTAAACCATATCCCTGCCCGGTCTTCATTTTCCTTTCACCCTTTTTATCATGAGTGATAATAATCACCTATTGTGAGTAACGGTAGGTTACTCACGCTACCGAAATCCTGAGCATAGCAGCTACTCGACCTATGCTAGTAGGACTCATAGGTAGGTATATCTATGCATGTAGTTTCCATAAAATGCCTGTAATGTAATGCATATCACATATATATATATATCCAGTGATCCTTCAAAATAAGGGTTATACACCGGGGCTTGCCTTGGGCTGGCGGGTGTCAGCAAAGTCAGTAACTGATGGCTCCGAGGCTCCCTCCTATACGAGAATCTTCTCCTCGTACTCCTCGATGATCTCCTCGTACTCCTGCTCGCCCGCAGTCATGAACTCTACCAACTCATTATCTACATGTATGAAATGATGATGCAACACTTAGTAATACAACAACAACTCTTAAAATAAGAATACATCCATCAAGCTACTAAGCTAGCTCTACCGACTAAGACGCTAAGTTACCTATTATTACCACTAAACAGGTATGAAACATTACATGTATTATCTTAGCAACTAAAGGCATCCTTATTCATAATATCGATTTACTATATATATGATAAAACAAGGAGTACTAGCTACCCTATTTATCAACCTATTGTAAGGCTACAAAAATTACAGTGAGCACCTAATAATACAATAAACCCACTGTAAAAATTTCACGGTCAAAGCTATTACCAATTTGCCATAAAAATTCATACAATTATTAATCTAAATAACATTAACACTTTCAAATGATTTAATAGACCTTAGCATCAACACAGACATACATAAACTAACCATACTAGCAGGTAGACCTCATTTTTAGGAACTCAATAGAATTTATTTCACAATTTTTGGCTACTTATATGAATTGATATTAATTTCCAAAGTTTAACTTAGAATGTAAAATATAAAGCTATTTCTATCTTCTATAAAATGAAAAATGAATTCAACCCGTGTGGCCCACGAGCGAGTGACGCAGCCCACTCCCGCGTAGCACGCACGCACGCGCGACTCGCCGACGCGGCGCACGCGTGGCGCGGCCCAACCGCACGGCAACAGCCCGCGACGAGGAGGCCCACGCGCATCGGCATCTTTTGCGAAAACACCCTTGAGCTACCGGTGATTCCCCCCGAGGTCCACAACACTATTCCTATAGTCTGCGCTTATACAGATAAGCCCCTCCTCATTCATTTCTTTACCACGGAAGGGTCCTCCGGCCACCCCCGCGCGCACCAGCGCGGCGGCGATGGCACTGGACCACCACGCCGGCCATGCTGGCCCCTCCCCACCCCTCTAAGGGGCTGATACTCACCTAGATGCAGACACAAAGAGGTGGGCGATGAAGAGATGAGCGAGGACGCGGTCAGGAGCTCCCTCCACGGCGGCGGACACCTTGCGGCGGCGGTAGCCGTGTTCTCGTGAGTCAAGGCACAACCGAGGTGAAATAACCAAAGGATGGGCATCAACCACTCACCCCGAAGCTACCTGTGGTGGTGGCTTGACCGGGGATGGACCGAGTGTGTCCGGCCACGTGCACACGACAAGCACAGTGATGGACTGTGGTGGCGCGACCACGTCAATGGCGCTGGGAAAACAGTGATGATGAAAGTGGGGTGCGCACGGGGTGGAGAGGATCAAGATGAAGACATAGTGCCATAGAATTGGATGGAGGTGGACGGTGTGAGGCTAATTTGGTGGACGTCACCGTTCGGTCTTAAGGTGATCGACGGTGTGGAAACTTCCAATTGAGGCTCGACACAGTATGGCTGCAGCAGTAGGCAGGCTTCGCGCGTAGCTAGGCTCCCTTTCAAGCTTCTGGCGCACGCAATTACTCTGAATTGGACCAGGCACTACGATTTGCTTTGGCGCAGCTCGGCCGGGCCAGCGCGACGCCATTCACGGTGGCGGTGGTTGGGAGGCAGGGGCATGCGGGGGGATGGGACGGTAGCGGGACTCGTCAGAATTCGATTGGGGCATGTCTTGGTGGGGTGTGGGTGCTGTGGTCGAGGGTTCCTCACCCCAAACGTAGTGGACGAGCAAGCGCATCGATGATAGGCCATGGCCCGCGCGCTACGGCGCCATTAATGGCATCGTGATGGCATTCAAGGCCACGCGGACGGCATCCAGCTGGTCAGAGAGGAACAGCGCAGCGTAGTGCAGACACAACATGATGCAACACAAGGCAGTGACACGGCGAAGCAGAGCGGCCAGGTGGCAGCGGACCGGCCAGGGCATCAGGCCCGCGATGGCAATGGCAGGGACACGGCAGGGCAGAGCGACCAGGCCAACCGCCCCCAGCGTCCCGCCGAGCGCGGCGGTGCGCGTACGTGCGTGCGTCGGACGGCCGACGCTGCAACGCCGAGTACCCGAGGCACGGTGACCGCGCCCACGCGATGAAACCGGCCGGGAACGTGCCATGCACGCTTTTTAAAGCGTCCTAAAAATCCAAATCATTGATTCAATCGCCAAACCACCTATGCTATACTTAATAGGGCACGTTAGGCTACTAAAATAGGCCCTAATACCACACCACTCCTTAACCCAATTACTCTACAAAAATTACCAAACATAGCTTTGTCAAACCATTTTTTCAGTCTTAGAAATTTGACTAAGTCTTGATCGGATTCGTGTCAAATTCGATTTCCAAGCTATTAGACCAGTTAGCTAGTGAATTCATTTTTCGACCGCAGGTATTTCATTGTCATCTACAAAGTTTATACTTCTAACTTTATTAAAGTTCTGTATATATGTTCTATAGTGTTTTTGTTCAATAAAAATTCGCGAACATCCTTACTTGATAATTTCATAAGTCGAGAACAACCTTTCGTTATGCATTTCCGTTGGTCGTTTTAAGTTACGGAAATTGATCTACACACTATATTACATACATTAACACATAAACATGATGCTCATGACATGTTTTAGCAAATGATTTGTAGTGTAACACCGAGGGTGTTACAAATCTACCCCCCATAAACAAAATCTCGCCCCGAGATTTCATGTGCCTAGTGTGGGAAATGAGATAAGGAATACATTTCAATGTAAACAACTACCTCGATGAATCAGAAAGAAGGTGGGGGGTAATGCTTCAAGATATAACTTTCTTGCTCCCATGTTGCGTCATCCTCTGAGTGGTTTTGTCCCAGAACTTTGTAGAACTTCACCACATTATTCCTAGTCACTCTTTCTTTCTCATCTAAGATCTTGACAGGATGCTCAATATACATCAAGTTAGGCTGGAGGGGAAGTCCTTCAATTTCCATAGCTTCATCAGGGACTCGCAAACATTTCTTCAACTGAGATACGTGGAACACATTGTGTACCACCGATAAAATATCTTGAAGTTGGAGACAATAAGCAACTAGGCCACACTGCTCCAAAACCTCATAAGGGCCCACATATCGAGGGGCTAGCTTGCCATGGACACCAAACCGATGCACCCCTCTCATAGGAGACACCTTGAGGTACACATGATCCCCAACTACAAACTGCAAAGGCCCTCTTTGCTTGTCCGCATAAGCTTTCTGTCGGCTCTGAGCTGCCTTCAAATGACTCTGAATAATACTGACTTCCTCTTGAGCTTCTTTGATGAAGTCAGCCCCAAAATATCCATGGTCTCCCACTTCAACCCAGTTAAGTGGTGTCCTACATTTCTTTCCATACAGAGCTTCAAAGGGTGCCATACAAATGCTTTCTTGATAGCTATTGTTGTAAGAAAACTTAGCTAAGTTCAAGCATTCATCCCACTTCTCAGGAAAAGAAATGGCACAAGCTCTCAACATATCTTCAAGTACCTGGTTTACCCTTTCTGTTTGGCCGTCAGTTTGTGGATGATAAGCTGAACTTCGGAGGAGGCTAGTACCAAGACACTCTTGGAGTTGCTCCCAAAAGCGAGAGACAAAGACTGACCCTCTATCAGAGATGATAGTAAGAGGAACTCCATGCAAGGTCACAATCCGGTCAAAATACAACTTGGCATACTTCCTGGCTGAATATCTGGTATCTACTGGGAGAAAGTGAGCGAACTTGGTAAGGCGATCCACAATGACCCAAATAGAGTTATGGCCCTTGGACGTGCGGGGTAAACCCACAATGAAATCCATGGAAATATCTTCCCATTTCCAAACAAGAATGGGCAAGGGCTGCAAAAATCCCGGTGTACACATATGGTCTGCCTTAACTCTCCCACAAGTGTCACACTCCATGACGTACTTGGTGGTATCCTACTTCATATTGGAGCACCAATACAAGTGGCGCAAATCATGGTACATCTTGTTACTGCCAGGATGGATGGACAACTTGGAATGATGAGCTTCATCCAAAATCTTTCTTCTAATCTCCTCATTTGATAGAACCACCAATCTATTCTTGAACCTCACTACTCCTTGCTCATCAATACTAAACTGAGGACCACACCCTTCGGCAATTAATTTCTTGATGTGAAGAATTTCTAAAGTATCTTGCCTTTGCTCCATAATAATCTGCTCAAGTAAATCTGAGACTAAGGAAATGTGAGCTAGCACCTCAACATGGTTGAGAGACAAGGGTGTTTCTTCAAACTGATACGACTTCCAGCTCAAAGCATCAACTACCACATTAGCTTTTCTAGGGTGGTAATGTACCTCCAAGTTATAATCCTTGATTAATTCCAACCATCTCCTTTGCCTCATATTTAACTCGGGCTGAGTGAAAATATATTTGAGGCTCTTCCATAAAAATATGTACTTTATTTCCCAACAAATAGTGCCTCCAAATTTTTAGAGCGTGCACCACCGCAGCCAGCTCTAAATCATGGGTGGGATAATTCACCTCGTGCTTTTTCAACTGACGTGAAGCATAAGCTATCATACGCCCATCCCGCATAAGCACACATCCCAACCCCGTCTTCGAGGCATCACAATATACATCAAAAGGTCTGTCAATGTCTAATTGGGCAAGAACATGAGCAGTGGTAAGAAATTTCTTCAAAGCTTGGAAAGCTTCTTCACAAGCCGAGTTCTAAACAAACTTGGCATCTTTCTAGAGCAGCATGGTCATCGGCTAAGCTATTTTAGAGAAGTCAGGAATGAAGCACCGCTAGTATCCAGCTAGACCAAGGAACTGACAAATCTGATGCACTAACTTGGGAGACTTCCAATTTAGCACATCTTGCACCTTTCTTGGGTCTATAGAGATACCTTTAGGTGTTAGAATATGTCCCAAAAACTGCACTCGATCTAACCAAAACTCACACTTGCTGAATTTGGCATACAACTCGTGTTCCCTTAATCGAGTCAGTACTATCTGAAGATGTTGGGCATGCTCAGTTGTTCGTTTCCGTAGACCTTGCCACTAGGTTTAATGTGAGGAAGAGGTCGGGCCCGACGACTATTTTAGAAAGGGTGTATTTATACCCTTATCAGCCCCCGAGTGAGATCCGACCCATTGCCGTTACTGGGGTCGGGTGTCACTAAAAATCGAGGAGAGGGTAGCGAAATTAGTAGGAGAAAATGTCTCTTGTTTTCGCACGTACCCCCTCCCTAGGTTCTGAGCCATCGTTCTGTGACCACAAGTTCGGTCTCCTTGTGAGTCTAACTTTCCTCGAGCCCTCGCGCGTAGCGGGGGGCCCGGTCGAGGGTCGGCTTGTCTTTCTGATCGTTACCCCATCTGTGATTTCCACAACCAGAGGGGTTGAGCTAACGTCGCTTGCCTCGATGGCTCGAGTGACATGCTCGGTGAGCTCGCTGATGTGCATGTTTGAGTGGAATCTGGATCCATCGCTCGTGACGGGGTCAGCACAGCCCTTATGCGGCATTCCACTGCTCCTTAACTCGCCTCCTGGCAGATGCTCGAGCCGTTCCAGAGAGCGACTCAGGTGGCTCGATGGCCTCCCTTCGATGGAGATTCTGTGGGCTTGGCTCGAGGTTAGGATCGAACGAGAAGATTGAGATGACCCTGTCCGCTTCCAAGCGGGTCGGGCGAAGGCCGCTGGGGCTCATCTTCGTTTTCTCCCCTAGCTCTATTTGATGCTAGGCGGCCTCGAGCCCCTTGCGGGCTGGCCTTCGAACCCCGGTCAAGTGGATTCCCGAGTTTGGGTCAGATGGCTCGAGCCCCCGAGCCCCGTGGGGGTTGGTAGGGGTTGGCCAGATTTCATGCGTCACCCCATCCTTGGTTTTCGCAACCGAAGGGGCTGAGCTAACGACACTTGCCTCGATGGCTCGAGTGTCACGCTCGGTGAGCTCGCTAATGGGCACGTCCGAGTGGAATCCGGGTCTATCATTCGCTGATGGGGTCAGCATAGCCCTCATGTGGCATTCCACTGCTCCTTAACCTGCCTCCCGGTAGATGTCGGAGGCGTTCGATTGGCTTGGGTGGCCCTCTAGCCTCTCCTCAATGGAGATTTTGTGGGCTTGGCTCGAGGTTAGGATCGAACGAGAAAGGTCAAGATGTCCCTGTCCGCTTCTGAGCAGGGTCGGGCAAGGGCCGCTAAGTCTCATCTCGGTTTTTCTCCCCTAGCTCTGGTTAATGCGAGGTGGCCTCGAGCCCTTCGCAGGCCAACCTTCGAACCTCGATCGATCGTCGCTCATGTCGAATGAGACAACTACCGCTTTGTGACATGACGCGAAGCGTTGTGATGCAACAATTGCATATGCAGTGCTTGGACGTATGGGATGAATGTATGGATGAATATATGAATGTATGTATGAATGTATGAATGAACGTATGAATGCGTGCGTGAGAATGGATGAATGAATGATCATGCACCAGAAAAGAAAAGTGGGTTGGCAAAGTTATCTCGATGGCTCAAGTGATGGGTTCGGGGAGCTTTTTACCGAATATGTCCGTGTGGGGTCTGGATCTATCGTTCGTGATGGAGTTGGCGTAACCTGCATGGAGCATCATGTTTTTGCCTACCTCTCTCGGCAACAGCCCAAGCCATTCGATCGACTTGGGCGACCTGCCAGCCTCTCCTTGATGGAGATTCCATAGGTGGGCCCCTCCAAACCCTTCCTGAGAAGGCGGAGGCTAAAGCTTGGGGTGCGGGGACAAAAACTCTGATCACGTTGGTGAGCAAAGATGACATAGCCGCCGAGGAGTAGGTTTCTCGCGGTCCGACCAGGTTTACTCAGGGTTTGTTTCCACACACCTTGCCTCTAGTTTTTTAATGTAAGAAGGGGTCGGGCATAAAGAATGTCTAGCGAATAGATACTCTTGTCAGCCCCCGAGTGAGGCCTGACCCCTTGCCGTTGCTAGGGTCGGAGGCTTGATAGCAAAATTGATAAGAGAAAATGTGCGCAAATTAAGGGCGACCTGCCGGCACAAGACTTACCTTGATGGCACCGTTAACGGGTTTGGGAAGCTCTCACCGGATATGTTCGATCGGAGTCTAGGTCCGTCGTTCGTGACAGGGTCAGCATAACCCACGTGGGACATCCTGTTGCTCCCTACACGTCTCTCGGCAGCGGCCAAGCCATCCGATGCACTTGTGTTACCCGCTGGGACAGGACTTACCTGAGGAGATAGGGGATGAGAACATCCCGCCCAAAAACTTAGTTAGGCAGATAAGCCAGGTGACAAACTCTTAATAAATGGACAAGCTCTTAGATTTCGTTATGGCCGAACAATTTTTAGCCCTTCTCCCCCTTTCGTATAAAAAGGTTGGTGCGTCCCGACTCTTTCCGTCGTTAAGGCCGTAAAGCTCTTGGTGCGGGTGAACAAATTTTGATCATGCTGGTGAGCAAAGACGTCATAGCCGCTGAGGCATAGGTTTCTCGCAGTTCGACTAGTTTTACTCAGAGTTTGTTTCCGTATCCCTAGCTTCTAGGTCTCAACGTGAGAGGAGGTCAGGCACAGAGAAAGTTCACCAGGCGGATAGACTCTTAAATGTGTACTGACTCTTTCCGTGGCTAAGGCCAAAAAGCTCGAGGTGTGGAAAAAACTCTGATCATGCTGGTGAGCAAAGGCGTCGTAGCCTCCAAGGCATAGGTTTCTCGCAGTCCGACCAGTTTTACTCAGCATTTGTTTCCGTAAACTTCACTTCTTGGTCTTAATCGTGAGAAAGTGTCGGACATAGAGACTATCTACCAGACAGATATGCTCTTATTAGCCCCCGAGTGAGACCTGACCCTTTGCTGTTGCTAGGGTCGGGCATCACCTAAAGATCAGGGAGTTGATAATGAAACTGATAAGAGAAAGTGTGCGTATATTGAGGGTAAAAGTGACGTAGCTGCTCGATGTTCCAGGCATTGACGAAAACTTTGCCGTCGATGGCCTTGAGCTTGTAGGCGCCTGGTCGGAGCACCCCCATGATGACATACGGTCCCTCCCACGGCGGAGAGAGCTTGTGATGGTTCTTGTTGCTCTGGACGAAGCAGAGCACCAAATCCCCGATGTTGAAGGCCCAACCCCGCACCCGCTGGCTATGGTACCGGCGCAATGCTTGCTGGTACTTGGCCGAGTAGAGGAGGGCGACGTCGTGCGCTTCATCTATCTGGGCTCCTTCCTGCGCTCCCCCTTGTTGGAGCCTCCGAACAAGAACCGCTTCAAGAGGTCGCAGTCCTTGTATAGGTGCTCAATGGGGAAAGAATGGTTCGGGCATGGCCCTTTGAGCAGCTTATCAAAGTGGTCCGGGGTACCCTCCATGGGCTTCTGCCCCCCCCCCTTGTGGTTGGCGGCGGTCACGAGCGAGCCCTCGTGCCACTGCCTGTTCTTCTTCTTGACGGGACTGTTGGAGGCGCCTTCGCCGGTGTCCTCGTCCTGCTTCGTCTTGCCTTTGAGGGGGTCAAAGATCACTTCGACCGCCTCCTCGCCCGAGGCATAGCTGGTGGTGATGCCGAGGAGCTCCTTGGTGGTCCACAGACCATTACGTCCTAGCTTGTGAACCAGGGACTCGTAGGTGATCCCGGATAGGAAGGCTCCTATGACGTCGGCGTCGGCGACGTTGGGTAGCTCGTTGCACTAACGGGAGAAGCGCTGGATGTATCCATGAAGGGTTTCTCTGGCCTTCTATTGCCAATTTTTGAGATCCCATAGGTTCCTAGGACGCTTGTACGTGCCCTGGAAGTTTCCCACGAAGATCTCTTTTAGATCTGCCCAACTTTGGATTCTGTTGGGCGAAAGGTGTTCCAACCATGTTTGCGCCGAAGCGGCCAGGAACAATGGAAGGTTGCGGATAATGGAATCGTCATTATCTACTCCACCGGCTTAGCAGGCAAGCCAATAATCCTCGAGCCACAGTCTGAGGTTCGTTTCCCTAGAGTTTTTTGGGATGTTGGTTGGTGGTTGGTACCTTGACAGGAAGGCGGCGTTGAGGATGTGTCAATCAAAGGCCTGAGGCCCCGGTAGGCCGAGCCTCAGGCTTCGGTCCTCACCGTTGTTGTAGCGTCCACCACGACAAGGGTGATAGCCACGGCTAGCTCCCTCTCTCGGCTCGTCGTGGGTACATCTACGGGCGTCGAGGGTGTCACGTGCGTCACGGTTGAGGCCAAGACGCTCGTGCACCAGGACCGCGGTGTGCTGCCTGGATCCTTGTGGCGCCTGGTGGACTAATGCATCCTTGTTGGGTCGCTCTGAGGGCATGCGCTGGCTAGCGTTGAGCTCGCGTCACCGAGACAGTGAGCTCTCAGCCTGCTGTGCCGCTGCATGCTCGAGCAGCGTGCGAATCTCATGGTGGGCCCGACGATCCTCGAGCATCGCGAACCCTAGAAGCCCATGGAGCAAGGCCACCACAGCAGCGATGTTTTGGCTCGCTCGGTTGAAGTGTGGGAGGGCTTCATCGTCCATGATGATCCTCCAGTTCATGTCGCGGGCCATGGCGCGCGCGCGCCCACCGTCTCCGTGGCAGTCGATCTCCAGATCGAGCTCTGTGTGTTCCTACTTGAGCTGGAGTCATGCTTCCTCGAGCTCTAGGTGTTGGGCCTTCAGCTGCTCCACCCACAGGCAGGGTGGGGCCCCTATCTCCCCCTCAACCTCGTTGTCGAGGTCGTTCGTCGGGGTAGCCTCCTCTTTGTGGATGCTTTCGACGTGTCCCTTGGGGGTACCTACCATGAAACACCCACGAGAGGGGTGATGATTCCCCCTGCTGGAGTCGGAGCTGGAGGGCGACTCTGACTCTCCAATGAGGAGGTCGTGGAAAGATTCTATGACATATTCGATCATCCCCACGAACTCGTCGTTCATAGGGGACCGAGGAATGCGTCGCGCCACAACGTGGCCAACGGTCTCTGCAGCGTTGCGTAGACCAAATGGGAGCACTGTCGGGGCGCTCCAGATGAGGTATTCTAGGGAGAGAGGTTCTCCCCTAGCAAGCTGCGCCATGACGTTGGCGAACGAGAAGGTAAGCTGGCGCAGGTCCTCCCGGGACGGTCACGGTCTCAGAAAGGCACCAAGCTGGTGCTCCAACCTCCCGTAGTCCGGTGCATGCAGCTGTAGCTCCACAAGTGCCTTGGTGATCGCGTCAAGGCTGGCCAAGTGGAGTGGTTGGATGGCGGCGGGAGCCAGCGCCAGCTCTCTCTTCATCATGACGATGAAGTCTAGGTCCCCGAAGCGCACGTGCGCGCCCAGAACCCAGCTGACATTATGACTAGCCATCCGAGGCTTGGTGTGGATGTTGAGACGCGCAAAAGTCCCCTACCTAGCGCGCCAACTATCGGTGTTTTGAGTTGCCACCAACAAGTAAATTTCTAATATTGCGCGTCTGGCTCGGATGGTGTGCTAAGAGGACATGAGGTTTATACTGGTTCAGGCAGAATGTCCCTACATCTAGTTCGTTGCTGCTGCTCGTATTACTGGCACTGAAAGGTCATAGTAGGGGTTACAAACGGTCGAGAGAGGGACATGTCCCAAGTCCTGGTGAGAGGAGCGAATGGGTGCCGAGGGCTCAGTCGCCTCTCGGCTACGTGCTTGTGTGTTCTAATCGGTTCGGGGTTCGAGTCTGAATCGGTGTGATGTCTTGTTATGCGATCGAGTCGAGACCCCCCTTGTGGGGCGCCCTGCTTTTCCTTTTATAGGCCAAGGGAAAGCACGGATTACAGTTGAGGAAGACAAGAGAGCGAGAGGAAGAAGTCCTTTAGGATCGCTAGGTCCTTCTCCTCTATGCTCGTCCCGCCAACCCTGTAGACGTCAATAGGGATAGCTTCTTGTCGTTACCCTGTCCGTCACTGGCGCCATGTGCAGGCCTTGCCTGTCGGTCAAGGCGCTCCACTCCGTCCTGGCGGACATCGTGGTGAACTAACGCGCCCGTCAATGTTCGTACGGGGGTTAGGCAGAACGACACCGATACGCTCGACGCTGTTCTTGACGTGAACCCCCAGGTATGGCCCGTCGTAGGTCGCGTGCTACATCGAGGCGTACCAGTCACTTCCCTGGCGTCAGAGCTTTGACTCGGGCCCATACGCTTGGACCTAGAGTGGTTGGCGGTGGTATGGGTCTCCATCGGGCGAGGCGGAGCTCCCGGCCTCAAGGTCGGGTGAGGTGGAGTTCCTCCCTAGAGGCTGGGCGAGGCGGACCGCAAACCCAAGGCTCGGGCGAGGCGGAGCCCAAACCCAAGGGTCAGGCGAGGCGGAGCCAGCCCTTAGAGGTCGGGCGAGGTGGAGCCCGTGGCCTTGGTGTCGGGCGAGAAGGAGCTCGCCCCTAGAGGTCGGGCGAGGTGGAGTCCGCCCTTAGGGGTCGGGCGAGGCAGAGCCAGCCCTCAGAGGTCGGGCGAGGCGGAGCCCGTAGCCTTGGTGTCTGGCGAGATGGAGCCCGCCCCCAGAGGCCGGGCGAGCCAGAGTCTACCCTTAGGGGTCCAGCGAGGCGGAGCCAGCCCTGAGAGGTCGGGCGAGGCGGAGCCTACGGCCTCAGTGTTGGGTGAGGCAGAGCCACCCTCACGGGTCGGGCGAGGTGGAGCCAGCCCTCAGAGGTCGGCGAGGCCGAGCCCGCGGCCTCGGTGTCGGGCGAGACGGAGTCCGCCCTCAGGGGGCGGGCGAGGCGGAGCCAGCCCTCAGAGGTCGGGCGAGGCGGAGCCCGCGGCCTCGGTGTCGGGCAAGGCGGAGCCAACCCTCAGGGGTCGGGCGAGGCGGAGTTTGCACACCTAGGGGTCGGTTGGAGCAGTAGTCGCGCTCTTTACTGCTCGGACGAATCAATGTTGATGGTTATTAGCTCCTCATCGGGTACCCTAGTATTGATCCCCGACACCTGTGCCCTCTGGCTGATGGCTAGGTAGCTGGCGCTATGAATGGCCAGCCCTCACCCATTCCCCACTGGCGTCTGTGTTCTTGGAAGGTGATGGTGCGGTAACGTGCATCACAGTGACATTGCTAATACTAGCTTGACTTCTGTTGTCCTCCTTCCAGCGCGCCGTTTTAGTTGAACTGCCACGTCGCCTGTGCCGAGGTGACTCACACGACCTCTCCCCTCCCCTTTAGGTCTACTTTGGAAGAAGGGAGAGCAAAACCCAGAAATGAAAAGCTCCCTACGAAAAACTAAGATGTTAACTAAAATAGAAATCTGTTTGATAGGAAAAATAGTTGGGTGCACAACGTCAAAGATAAACCTGCTCCTCACTGTCCAAATGTATAACAACTTCTATGAAGAAAGATCCCTGTAGTTGCCTTCGAAAGTCTTAAAAAAATTGCTGAGATCTGATTCCTGAACGCTGCTGACTTGCTGTCAACAAGAATGGTAAAATCACTTTGGAGATCTAGCTAGTTGAAGTAAGCAGGTGTTTTTTTTTCAAACTCCCTGTGGTGTTTCACGTGGTTTCCAGCGCGATCGATGCAGAAGTTGTTGAGCGAGTAGTCATAATGATAACTCATAATCCATGCTAATGACGACGATCGCTACCACCACGCACGTTGTTAGCCACTGCGTGGTGCGTGCGCCCATGTGCGTCACTACTCTGCGTCATCGTGGTTAGCGTCAGCGCCGTGCCGTAAGTAGCTACTACTGCACTATACAATATAATCAATCCTTCATTGTTTTTCTCTTAAAAAAGAATTGTTAGAATCTCATGCCGGTCGGTGATCTGTCCGTCTTGGAATGGGAGAAATATGTGGAAGACTATTCCGCCTTGGATTATGCTTTGGTCATTTTATTTACATTTTGATTGATGAGCAAGTTGCGTTTGATGCGTTGGTTATTTTCCGTTTCTTTTTTTTTTTTTGAGGAAGTTGATGCTTTGGCTATTATTCTAGTCATCACCAGGTGATCGACGTTATGATCAGGTGAAGAAGCCGTGTGGACGATATGTTAATCTGCTGAGTTTGCAGGGAACACATACGCATGCAGCGTCACATGGTTTCACACCGCCTGGGACGACTCGGATATCATTACAATTTACGCCACCACTTTGTACTTTATACGTACGCTTGCGTAGCAAACTGATGCACACAGACACATGGAAGAAGAGCAGCAATAGTTAATGGTTTTAATTCTATATATAAAATTATAGCTCAATCCAGATTTGTATATAGGAGGAGGATATTTACAGTCAATGGTGTATATCACCAATCAAGATCGCTAGCTGCGCACGTTCTCAAAGTCAAGTCACACAAGCTAGCTCCAGCCTCCAGGAGCTTGCTTACGTTTTGCTACTGCCCGGCCATGTCACAGGCTCACCGACTCACAACGGTGCTTGTCAACCTTGTGACTTAAGAGGCAACACGAATCTAGATCGATAATTATGCTCTGTTTCACATAGCTTAAAATTATTAAGAAGTGTTTTTTTTCAAGATTCTCGCATCAAACGGATTGTTAAAGGCTTAAACAAGAAAAAAAGGTTATATAGTTTGCATTTATGCAAAAAAAATTTGGCATGCGGTACACATATATAGTTTAGGGTTAAGACTACCTTTGGATGTTATTGACCTTTTTCATAGACGGTACAAACGAGGCCGTGGAATAAGCAATTCTTTGTTGTTATGAAGTGCAACCATTTGCTGGTCAACATGGCTTACAAGGAACAAAGTTGTTTTTTTAACAAATGTCAATCTAAAACTCTTTTTATCTTGTTCAGAGAAACACACTAGTTAGAACATTGGACGTAACTACAACTATGTGATGACAACAAAGATCATATTCACCAAGGAGCCAGAGAAGTAGTGACTATGCATTTCTTTGCTTTCTTTGGATGGCCAAATAATATGCTAGGATTGAGTTTTGAATTCGATATGTTTTATGCTAGTTTAATTTTATGTAATAAGTAGCCTGTTTCCTTAGTTAAGGGATGAAGCCGGATTCAGTTTCTTTATCTATGAAAAAAATACAGCTTGACATTTGCTTCATCTCCAGCTGATAGCTTCCAGTGCGTAAGTGAGCTAGTTGTGGCGCAGGTGGTTGGGTGGTGGCGATAGATGACAGTGGCGGCACCAGATGACTGGGACGCAACGGCTGGTGGCTAAGGCGCCGTGAGGAGCAGGAGAGAGGCTAGGGACGGCAGCTAGCGTAGCAGAACTGTCTAATCTAATGTCCTTCCAAAATTACTTATTTTTTATTAGACACTAAGTACCCAAGATGGTGCACTAAATCGTGCTGTTCCGTCGAGCACACCCTAAGGGAGAACTCTAAAACCCATATTTTTTCATCAGGATCATAAATGAGAGAATAAATCTTACAACATTCTTAAGTCATTTCTTACAGTAATAGAATATTATCTCAATTGATTATAACAGCAGAATATACACTACCGGATTCAGGAGCTTTGCCGAGTGCCGGGGGCACTCGGCGAAGACCCAAAAACACTCGGCAACGGGTTTGCCGAGTGTTACACTCGGCAAACAACACTCGCCCTTTGACGGCAAACGCTAGTTTGCCGAGTGTTTTTTATCGGACACTCGACAAAGACGTTGCCGAGTGAAAAAAAAAACACTCGGTAAACTTTTTTTTCAAAAATAAAAAATAAAAAAAGGCAAAGAATTTTTCAGAAAAAAAAAACAAGCCGCCGTCTTCTCCTCGCCGCGCCACCACCACGCCGCACCACCACCACGCCGGGGCCGGATCTGGTGGAGGCGGTGGAGGAGCGCCGCCGGTAGATCCGCCGCCGAGAAAGGGAGGGGGGAGGGCGCCGCCACGCCGGGAGAGGAGGGTCGTGCGCTAGATCCGTCCGCCTGCGCCGGGGCCGGATCCGGCCTCCCCGTGCGCTCCCGTCGCCGGATCCGCCCGTGCCGGGGCCGAATCTGGTGGAGGCGGTGGAGGAGCGCCACCGGGAAAGGGAGGGGGGAGGTGCCGCCGCGCCGGGAGAGGAGGGTCGTGTGCTAGATCCATTCGCCCACCGAGAGAGGAAGGGGGAGGGCGCCACCGCCAGGAAAGGGAGGGGGAGGGGCCGCCGCCGGATCTGCGGAAGGAGTGGAGGGGCCATCGGCAGGGAGAAGGGGAGGGGGCAGCGTGGGCGGGCGTCTTGGGTGCTTGTGGAGAAGGGAGGGGGGCGGCGGGCACTGCTTGTGGGAGAAGGGGAAGGGCCATGACGGGGAGAAGGGAGGGGGGGGTGGCGCATGCATGCTGGGAGAAGGGAGGGCACGCTGGGGAGGAGAAGGGGGGGCGGGTGGGGGCGTTATATTTGGAGTTTTGCTTTGCTGCGTGGCGGATGGGTGGCACTCGGCAAAACTTGTTTTTTATTTTTTTCTGGCTCTTTTTTACACAGTAAGTAGTTTTTTTCTTTGCCAAGTGTCCTAGATCTGGGCACTCGGCAAAGTTTGTTTTCATTTTTTTTCTTCTTTTTTCCAGAAAAGATATTTTTATTTCTTTCCCGAGTGTCCTAGATCTAGGCATTCGGCAAAGTTTTTTTATTTTTTTTCTTCTCCTTCTTTCCTAAAAAAAAGATTTTATTTATTTGCCGAGTGCAAAAAAAAACACTCGGCAAACCCCCTTTTTGCCGAGTGTTTTTTTGACACTCGGCAAACCTCATCTTTGCTGAGTGTTTTTTTTGTCGAGTATTTTTAGCGCAGCACTCGGCAAATAGCTTGTTTGCCGAGTGTCCGAGAGAATACACTCGACTAACATAAAAACACTCGGTAAATTTGACGTTTCCAGTAGTGATAACAATGTCATCAGAGTTACAGAAGAAACAAAGATTAATTTAATGACATGGTAGAGTATTAACATAGTGGACATTTATATACGAGAGATGCTAGCAGATTTTACATTTTTTCTTATAAAAACCTTTAGTGGGGGTTATAAATAAACACTACGGTCGTAGCGTGAAAGGAATCCCCTATGAGCCCACCAGGAGGTTTCCACATACAAGAGTCAGATCTATGTATCCCCCGATTACCTGCATCAGTGGGAATAAAACCCTGAGTACTCGACTGTACTCAGCAAGACTTACCCGACAGGAGAAAAATAAAAAACTCCAAAGATGTGCAAGGCTTATTTGGCTTGTGGGTTATTGTATCTGCGGAAGCATTACTAAACGTGTGTCCTTATATTAAATTTTATTAGTAGTCATCGTTAGTTCATTAACTATCCACTCTAGGTAAGCTCCTATGCTACTTTCAAGCAGGTGGTGAGCAATCAGAACCATTTTATCATCTTTCATATTCCAGTTCTTACTATGGTGTTAGACCATAGCCAAGTCGGTACCATCTCATATAAACGATGATTCGTGAATCAATGTATCCTAGCTAGGTAGCCCGAAACACACGCCCTATTTGTACCCCAGGCACAAACAAGACCAACACATTCCACACCTGTCATAGGGTCCAGGTCCCGTCCAAACTTGGACTCTAAGCCCCCACACTTGAGACCCGATCTCAGTATGATGCTTAAACCTCCATCTTTCCCCGCCTCCAGTCAGTCGGTCCGGAAAGAGCCGGAACCCACGAGAAGAGTGTAACGAGCCTTCCCGCTCCTATAAGCAAGTATGTGCTCATGATAATAAGTCTGTGACCTGACTACCATCCACAGCAACGGACGGTCCTCAATTGACACATGCGGAACAAATGCAATCCGAGCCTCGCTCGAATGCCTAACCAAGTCCAGATCCAAAGTACCTTTCCGCTTGGTCTCCAATTATCATCCATATATATTCCATGAGATAGTAATATAATAACAACAATAATATCTTTCCTATCTCTCGCGAGTGACAAATAATCATTCGACTTCTACCAAATCCTATAGCATAGCCATCTACACGATTCTGACATACTAGTAGGACTCATAGGATAAGGATATATATATGCAAGTGGTTTTTATTCAACTCTTTAAAACTTAATGCACAAGCATAAATTAAAGTGCAGAATAATAGGGGTTATGCACCAGGGCTTGCCTGGGTAGCATATAACCAACAGTTAGCATTCCATTGTGGCGACACGATCATCTAGATGCCATCTTTTTTGCTACTCCGGTCGACTCCACGATCCATCATGGTTCCTATTATGACATTCGTGGATATAGCACGGAAACATTAATAATCACGACAATCGCCACTCTAAAATATGATTACATTAGTAAGCCAAGGAGCTGGCTTTAATGACTAACGTACTAAGCTACGTACTCATATTGTCGACAACGCGCTATTTTACTACAGTATTTTAGTTATACCATTTCAAAGTATTTCTTTATTTTGTGTTATATATATATATATATATATATATATATATATATATTCGAACTAAGGCTCATTAGCTATCCTAGCGAAACAATTATTCTAGAGCTGCAAAAATTACCGTAGGCGCCTAAAAATGTTAGGATTTTGGTGTAAAAATTCTAGAGCCAACACTACTACCAATTTGCCACAGCAATTCCTACAAGTTTGTGTTTTCGTAATATTAAGTAATCAAATTAATTAGATTACACTTGAAAGTATTATGAAACTAGGTGAATAAAATATACTAGCAGGTAGATCATAATTTTATGAACTTAACAAAATTGGTTTCACAATTTTTGGTTAACTAAAAAAATTTCTATTGAATTTACAAGTTTACTTTTAGCAATTAAATTAGGAAACGCTTTAGAAAAGAAAAGGGTCGGCGGCCACTTACTCGGCCCAGCAGCCCAACACGAGGCGTGGCCGCGCGCAACAGCTGGCCCAGCAACGGCCCAAGGCGGGAGAGCCCGCGCGCGCGACCGTTTTTGCAAAGGAGGGCCTGTGCTCTTTGAAAATCAAATGACGCGGTGAGGTACTGTTTCTCTAGACTAGGTCTTTGCACAAAACACCTCGGAAAGAGCTGCCTTCGCAACGGGGTGTCACTGCACCGATGGTGAGCTTCCTAGCCAAAACTGTGCAAGCACCAGAGGACGTGAGTCAAGGCGAGTTCAGAGCCACAAACAATTGAACTATTACCGCTCCAATCCTACCTCTCTCCCTAGTCCAAGGTCACTGCGGCGAACATGGCCCACGATGAGTTAATTACCGAATTGTCGCGTCGTAGGACTCTACCGTGGCCAGATGCGGTTGAGGCGGCTAGCTAGCTCTCCCTGCTACTTACTGACGTGAGGAGATGGGCTGAGAAACCATGGGCTAGGCGAATTAGAAAGGCGGGGCGCGGTGCCCAGGCTGAGGCCACGTCGTGGGGAAAAGCATGCGGATGAGCTCGAGCGGTAGGGCGTGTTAAACCGGGGCTCTGGTCAGCTGTGGCAGAGCGAGCTCGTGCACACAGGTGATGAGACTAGGCGGCTTGGCGTGACGTTCATAGCAACAAGCAGCGGGACCCAAACGAGATCGCCTGTGTCGGCTAGCGGGCAAAACAGGGCAGGGAAGCGTCCTATCGCCGCTGCGTCCGGCCCTCGACTCGTCACGACGGCAAGGTTCCAGCTTAAGGACTAGGCGGGGTAGGTAGGACGAGGGACGGGGCGAGCACCACGTCGATGGCGCGATGCAGCCGCAACCACGGCGTGGCCCATGGGCTAGCCGTGCATGCGCGGCCCGCGTGCAGCAGCAGGACCAGCCGCAGCCAGCTGGGACCGGCCATCGCCCGGGGCAAGGCCACACGGCGTTAGCCAGCCGCAAGCTGGCTAGCGGTAGTGGCCCGGCCACAGTTGGAACTCGGCAGCGGCAGTGCTCGCACTCGGATGGTGACTGCGCCCACGGGACCAATAGTGCTATGCATGGTTTTTAAAGCGAGCCAAAAACTGCTAACGATCCCGGATGAAGTTCAACTAATTTCCCTATGCTACAGCCAGCAGTGCCAACTATCTGGTGAAGCAATCACTAAGAGCAGGGACCAACTAGAGGAGAAGATAGATGTATGCCAACATGGGCTCGTCGCTCTGAATGTCCGTTCATGAACGGGGCGCCAACAACACGATTCAGACACGTTTTAACGAAGTTAGAGCAAATTTACGAGGGTGTCGTAACACCCAACACCACTACAACTTAAGCCATGCTCAAGTGCACACACAGGGACAACCAACAGTACAAGAACATGAAGTTGGTGCCTAACAATTTTTGTTAGACTTTGGATGTCAAAACGGCATTGTCTATTTCCTTTTTCTGACTACGAAAAGTCAAAAGCTTCGATTAGAGCTAAGCAACTTTTAACACTTTTGCCCTAATTTCTAAAAGGCCTAACCCTATTAATCTCGACCAACCCGTACTCCCTGCAATAGCCCATACTTCCTACTAACCCATAGGAGCAAAACATATGAGCACCTTTTAACTATTTTACTCAATTTAATTAGTCAAAAATGATATTTTAAACATAATACAAATTCTTGCCGATTCAACGAAAGTTCCCGTTAAATCACGGATTCGATGTTTGAGCTCCCAAAAACCCTAGTTACAATATTCACTTCCAAAAATTACAGTTGCATTCTTATCTACCCTATTGGCTCATCATTTTCCATAAACACTATACACAAGTTATATCTTGTTTTTGTTTAGCGAGACCGCTTTCCCGTTTCATACGTGTTCTAACTTGTTAAAAATTCGAAAACCCATTCGGCTTGATTTCTCTGAGACCTTAACTTAGGTGCTGAGTCAGCTCGTAATACCCGAGGTGTTATAGCTAGATGGCTGCGGCATGGTGAGGGTGAGGGGCAGGACGCAAGCGAGGTGGAGAGTGCGGATGGGGCGGCAGACGAAGATGGGAAAGTAAAGTCATGAGCGCGGCCGTGAAATATTGAACCCCTCCCATGCGCTTTCTTTTCGTAGCCGCGCGCAGCACGCTTCCTCTGTTGTGTGGGCCAGATGCCTGCTTGCAGCGCGCGAACAAAGCCACAATTGATGGTCAGACTCCCCGTGACAGCGCCAACCGATGGGAGGGACTTTTCCTGACGGGATTTCAGTGCACGCGAGGGATGGTCATGAGCCCCTGACGGAAGACACAGAGTCGAAGGGGAAGGTACCTACCGAGGGGAAAAAACCAGTCGGGGGTAGTGGTGGTAAGGGAGGAAGCCACATGCGTGTGTATTTCGTGTAACTTGTGATGTCCGACTTACTCCCTCCATCTCACAATAGAAGTCGTTATGGGACACATGTAGGTCAAACTTTCTCAACTTTGACTACGTTTGTAGAAAATACGTGTAACATTTATATCTCCAAATAAGTTTATTATAAAGTATATTAAACGATCTATCTAATAATACTAATTATATATTATAAATATTAATATTCTTTTATATATAATTGATCAAAGTTAAAAAAAGCTAACTTCTCGGGAAGCGAGAACGACTTCTATTTTGGGACATAGGAGTATTATTTTGCTATTCTTTTGCCTGATTTACATATTATGTAAAATAATTTCTAGAGGTGGCTGAATTTTGACTCGCCTCTAGTAATTGGTCTCTAGGGGGTGTGTGGCTTGGTTCGGCCCGTTCTTAAAAATGGATTCTCGGAAGATGGAAAAGTAGAGATGGCCAGAGCACACAGCCACCTCTATAACTATTATAGCCGTCTCTAAAAAAAACTTTACTTAGCAGCGACTGTTTTTTACAATAGTGTCTGATCATATTCATACTCTCCGTCGTCCACAAATCAAATATAAGGAGATCGATTTATTTCTGTAGTTTCTTAGGACAGATTAAGAGAGAAAAAATGACCTGGCCCTCCATCAAACCCCACCCACCGAGACCAGCTTGTGATTGATCCCTGAAATGAGAAAATAATTAAATGCGTGGGATTGGATCTGGTGGGTACTTTGAAATCCTTAATCAAACGTCAAGTGCATATGCCAAGCTACTAACTCTTGCCGCGTGAATCTGCTTGCCTGCTTGGAAACTCGCTATGCACTATATGATAATAATATCCCTGAGTGCGCTACCCCGTACCACCCGGGTCCCAAGGATAAATCTACCTGATGATCTGGAATGCATCTGCCGACATCGTGGGCAACGAAGACGACTAGCTAGTACTCATCATACGAATACGAATATCTGTGCATAGACACAGAAATACTGTCTTCTTCATCTTTTTTCAACTCTGAGGCAGCGGCCATCAATGGAGGAGAAAGCGATGCCTTTGTGAAGTCGAGAACCTGCGAACCACTGCTGCTTGAGCTGGGCTCATTATCCCGGAACAAGGTGTCGCACGTATGCTCGTTGATCAGGGTGACCAAGAAAAGTGGAGGGTAGCTGTTGCTTTGCTGCTGCACGTATTTCTTTGCTGGGCACTTGTGGTCATCGCTGTAACCGCACTTGTAGTATAACCTGCAAATTAGTAACCGATCGACAGTATGAACATATATAAATCTTGAAATAAACTTCTTTTTTTCCGAGTGATAAAATTAAAGCATGCCAATAATAAGTTAGAAGTAGAGATTGTTGACAGGCTGATAACGACATTTTATGTACATGTCAACTCTCCGAAACCGAACGGGTGCACGTATTTACGATTATTTATTCTTTCAGCGGAGGTGTCATGCTCTCAATAGTAAAGGCACCTAGGTGAGTTTGTTAAATCTCAACATCTACGGGCAGATGGAAATGAAGGAAATCCTAATTATTTGAATCTATATTCGCTAAAACTTATAATATGAATATCTATATTCGTATTTATTTCTACTATAGATACTAAATGGATGTGTATAAATCTATTTTATATCATTTTTCTCCATGCAATTCTAGATACATAATGAAAAGAATGGATGGATTTCCGATACAGGTGAAACTATCTAAAAGTTATTCATGTGACTAATGACTATATATTTATATTCATTTTATTATATTATTAATATGTACCAATTGAAACTATTTAAAAGTAATGGCTAACAATATTAATAACAATATATAAAGAGAATTTAATTAAATCTATATTACTAATGTCTGTAGTTTAATATGATTAATTATGTTAATTTCAATTATATGACAAAGATGAGCTACCTGATCAGTTGTATTCCCTTCATATTCATCCTCAACAAAAAAATTATAGTAAATAGTGACATTTATATTCGATTCAATCGTGATTCGACCATTTCCACATTCCACCCCTAGCCAGCATAGTGTCTTTTAGAAATGCTCATAGAGATGAACTATATTTGTGTGTGCATTGTGCGCATGCATGCATGTATATATGTGACTGCATGCATCTATACCATGTTTAAAATAAACTTCATAATGCTATGCATTTAAATATGCTTTCTCAAAGGATAATCTAGCTTGTGACTCCTCGAGAGGATAACCTATTACGTTAGGCTAACTTCTGCCTTTCTTTAGGCCTTGCTTGGATGTAGTCTCGGATTCGCATCAGTCCATATGTGTTGGAGTTGATTGGAGTGGAACTTGAACTAAATTCCACCTCAAATCCACCCCAACACATGTGGATTGAGGTGAATACTATAACATTCAAACAAGACCTTAAGGATAACACGTCTTGAACAGTACTGCATCAAACAAGATAGGTCCACTCACAAAAAATAAATGTCCGTCTAGTTTCAAGAACGGAGAGAATATATATACCATACTCCTTTAATTTCTAAACTTTTTTTACTAGAAGATAACTACAATAATATATTCGCAGAAATCTAAACATGCATGACTCACAACAGATAATTGGAAACAGTATAAATAAATGTACACTACTTTATGGAAACATTGTGCACGGGTTACAGCTTGCAATGATGTTACAGAAGTATACAAGCTGCAGTCTACAATATATCTACAAATTGAAACAAATTTAACAAGGCCTTAGTTTAGCTATTGCCCAAGTCCAGCTATAATATTGGAACCATAATAAGCTCCTACTACTCCATAGTCCACACAAGATGAGTTATCCTTATTAAGGGAGCAGAAGCTAGCTAGCTCCCCGGCCAAATAGAATAAGTAATTGTTGGGTCTGAATTAAAAAAAAAAACTCGTGCAAGGATAGAAGCTAAAATCCAATGTACCAAAGATATGCTTATCTGAAAAGTTGCTTTTTTAGAGAAGCACAGACCCAAAAAAAACGTGTAAGCAGAAGGAAGCTGACAGAGCTATAGTACGTATTTGTACTTTGTAAAAGGTGTCATGATGGATTAGAAAACGGATGAATGATCATAATCTTTCACGACGAATTAATCTGCTAATATGGTGACTTAGCTAGAGTACGTTGGTGATGCATTATGAAGTTCCATCAAAGATACATACCTTGGATATTCAGCATAGAGGATATTCTTCTCACCATATTTCCTCCAGTGGAAACGATCGTTTTCTGGTGCCTCAGTCAGTATTTCCTTGCTGAATAACATGGATGGAGGAGAAAGAGAATGTAATTTCACTGCATGACTTTTTACAAACTTTCCTACCTATATAACCATGAAATATTGATCCTCGCCTAATTGAGCATTAAGCACACATGTATGGTATAGATGTGAACTTGGACAGAATAAGATCCAGAGACACTTAACTAATATATTCTTCCTTTTTGTAAATCGTAATGTAGATCTGGAAATCTCTACGCCTAAACTATTAAGTACGTTCCATTTTTCTTAACGCGTCGCTCTCAAAAGCGAGTTATTAATTAACTAATGGAGCAAGGAAGTAAACAGTAGTAAACTGTGACGTGAATTAGTTCCTTTAAGCCCAAATAAGTTTATAACAGATCTGCAAATTAACTCATTTTCCCATATGCAGATCCACATAAAGTTATATGCAACTATGCAAGTTATATGTCTTAATAACACCACTTACTGTAGCTTGCAGGCTTGTAGCATGCAAGACGCGGTAAAAATCATAGGTTTGTAGTACTCACATCGGGAGTTCAGCTCCAGCTCTGCCTCGGCGGTGCCTCACCCTTCTTGTACGGGGCACGGGACCGTTTCTGTCCCACCTGCTGGTGCCTCCGTCGGAGTAGGCTGTGGGCGCAGCCATGACCTCGGAGACGAAGGGGTGCTCCATCTCAGACTGGAGAATGGAGAGCGACGACTCCATAGCCATGGATATTTGGCCCACGTTGACCACTGCAGCGTGACGGCGGTTAGGCTCCGGGATGAGCTCTACCTGCTGCCTGAGCAGCTCCGCCAGCTGGGTACCCCTCCTGAGCTCCTGGATCGCTGCGTGCCTCGGGCTGGAGGAGGGCGGCGGCTGCGGTGGCGACAGCGTCATGGAGTTGGAGCGCGTCGACAAAGGGGGGACACTCTTCAAAAGGTGAAGAAGGAAAAATGTGAAAGCTCCGGGCTGGGACTGGGAGCCGGCGGGGTCAGAAGTTTGGACAGGAGCTTGTTGTGTGTAATGTAACCTTAATTAGAGGAAAGCAAGGGCTCAACCATTGACCATAGAGATAGGCAGATAGCGCAACAACTAATAAGAGTATGTACGGGACGGACTGCGGACTTGTTATTTTAATTCTGGCTACTGATTAAACAAATCATATCCGTCGATTAAAGAGTATTAATTGCGTGTTTAGGTGCAAGTGTACGTTACAACCGTGTATGTCTCCGATTCTGGTGTCCCTGAGAATATATACAACTAACCATGCATACTTGCATCAACAAAACACTTGCCAGTTGCCACCATATTATATATTATTTGTATTAGCCTATTAGGCATGGTAATCCATGCATCAAAACAAAATGTTCAAGTCTTACAATCCTAGCTAGCGCAGAACACTGACCAGATTCATAGGGGTGAGTGTGTGCATTGTGAGTGTCTGCATTGTGCTATGTAATCGCAAAAAAAAAAAAGAACACTGGCCAGATTATCCTAAAGCATAAATTTAGGGTTGGCAAAGGGGGCGTTCAATATGTTAGATAATAGGTATTTTCATATTTCATTTAATCCAGAAAAAAACAGTAACAAATATTTTTGATGACATGAATGTACATGTGTAATTACTACTAGTCACAATAGAAGTAACGGTGGCATACAAGCAAAACAACATACTGTTTGTGCAGAAGATTAGATTGGGGAAAACTCGGAGCAACTCGACAGAGAAGAGAGGGTGTGGTTTGTGTGTCTGGTGCAAGGCTTCTGGTTATCTCTCGTACTTATGCCCGAGCGGAGGAAGCTGGAGTGTCAAGAGGATGCACCTGGACAGTAGCGAAATTAGTGAGAACAGACGGAGTGCAAGGCTTCTAGTTACCTCTCATACTTATGCCCGAGCACTCTCATACTTATGCCCGAGTAGAGGAAGCCAAAGCGTCAGGAGGATGCACATGGACGGCGGCGATGTTACTAGAAATGGATGCACAGAGTAATCATGGAGGAAGCCAGAGCGTCAAGAGGATGCACATGGATGATGGTGAAGTTACCAAAAACAGACGGACAGAGTAATCATAGAGAATTACAATAAAAACTCTCGCACATCGACTACTCCCGTAATTGTCAAATGGAAGGAGGCAAAGTTACTGGAAATGGATGGACCGAGTAATTACGGAGGAAGCCAGAGCGTCGAGAGGATGCATATGGATGGCGGCGAAGTTACCGGTTATAGACAAACTGTTGTGCACTAAGTAATCACTGAGGAAGCCGGAGCGTCGGGAGTAATCAAGGAGGAAGCTGGAGCATCGAAAGGATATGCACATGGACGACCACAAAGTTACCGAAAACAGACGGACGAAGTAATCATGAAGGATGGATCGAGTAATCATGGAGGAAGCCGGAGCATCGGAAGGATATGCACATGGACGACAACAAAGTTACCGAAAATAGACGGACAACGAAGAAGCACACTGGCACATCGAGAGGATACACATGGACAGTGACAAAGTTACCAGAAACGGAAGGAAGGAGTAATCTTGCAGAATATGGAGACTAGGTAACTGTTGAGTTGATAACTCCATCAACCAAGCTCAAGTGGAAAAACCAAGGCCCGACTCACACCGCATCATGCTGTGGAGCGGTGCGGCACAAGCTCGTGCATGTCACATGCTCACGCTCACTACTCCTCGGAGGCGGCGGATGCATGTGGCACGTCCTTAGTCTCTCTCAACTTCTCAATAGGAGCACACATAGTCCACCTATTTAAGTTAACTCAACGTTTAGTCAAAATTCCATATAGAACTAAAACTATATAATTGCACCTTAGCATTTAATGTGTGCCTAAGGATTTATTTGACTTAATTGAGTTAAAATTGGTCCAAGCCCAAATTAAATCCAACACACTAAACATATATTGGGAAAGAGGGTTTATGGATTGGTTCAACATCCTCTATGATGATCCTTGTATGCCTAGCGAACTTGGCATTTGTAAGGCACAAATCCAACATTGTGTTGTGGACAGCCGGCTACAAAGTGGCGCACTGATCCAAGGGAATGATTATTGAAGAGTTCAAGTATCACAAGCTTGGATACACATACACATTGACATGGTGGCATTTTGTATTAACAAAAGGGACTAGCTAGTGTTTTTTTTTTTTTTGAGAAACAGACTAGTGGCTAATGAAGTGTGACAAAAACGACGGTAGGTGCATCGACCTGACCATGACCAACAATAAGTATCCCGATTTCTCACGGTTCAGTAGGCAGGTCACTTCTTTTTTTGAGCAAATATAGGCAGATCACTTCTTTTTAAATTTATAGAGAACACACACAGAAAAGAACAAGATATAGAACAAATTCAAATAGCCTCCATTCGAGCTAAAGAAGATTGAAATGTGAAAGAGAGAGCCTACAGCCAAAGCCTCCTCAAAAAACTGAGATAGGCCACTTTCTTTTATTGTTCATTTTGGAACATCCTTGTTAATTATTAATTAGCCATGCCTTACGCGGCGGTCTACCACCGATATATTTTTTTAAGTTGAATACCCTGCCATTCCACCAACCATTTGCTATTTTCCATGGATAAGTGTTTATTTCCCTTGAAATAAAGAAGTGTGCCTTCCATTCAGTCTCGTTCCAAAGACCAAGTTTTTGGAAAGAAGCTTTTTAGAGAGGGTTTTGCAAGATGTTCGGACATGAGATATTTCATTGTATATGTTGGATTAGTCCCACCTTGGTTATTGGGAGAGAGTTGACATGACTTAATGTGTGTGCGTGTTGATGTAGATGGAACCCAATAAACGAGTCTCTAGGTGCAGTTTCCTTAAAAATTCTACGGACGGTTCAAGAGCTACAGTGTTCTCTGCTATAGTTACAAGCGCTTTCTTATGTCATCCGCCTCTATTAGAAACAAGAACCATTGTAAAAAAAAAGATTTCTATAGTAGTGATGCTTGATGATTTGTTTCTACTATAACACATTTCATTTTTATGGAAGAATAAAATAAAAAAAGAATCACCCTTGGCTTGTAACTTCAATTCCCCTACTGTTTTTTTTTCTAAAAGTTGCTGACTTTCCTATCAAAAAGAATGGTAACAAATCACATGCAGAGATACCTGTGGTGTGGTGGTCTAAGGGCAAAACCAACGCTGGCAGCAGTAATGTTAGACTCATTTCAAAAGACATGCTCTATCTAGACTTGTGTAGATTGGGACTTCAATTTTTATAACGCAGGCTGCAGTTTCCTACTCTCTTCTGACACCATCACTATTCTCTCTCACCTCACATGTCGTTTTCAAGAAAACGCTTTTACAGTCTATCAGCCATTTACGTCCGTCATCCATCTCCTTTTCAGCAGAGGCTGTAGCTTTTTCTGACGAGGCGATAGTCTCCTCTGCAAGCTGTTCTAACAGACTGCGAGGCATCTATCTGCCTACCTCTCTCTTCCAAACGGCATCCGATCCTACATATCCCTGCGAAGCTGCTGTACACGGTGGAGCGTTGGGCACATGATTTGCAGTGATGGATGAAAGTTTTTTCTTTTTTTTTCTTTAATTGGAAAGACGCAAGAGTTGTAGAGCGATGCCGGCAAGCGGCAAAATGCAGTGACTAGTTATATTTATATCACAAGCTAATTAATGACGATATCCGTGCGGCGTCAGGACTGTTACGTCACTCGGGTAGCGTCAGCGGCATGACTAAGAAGCTCCCAATACTTTATTGTTTTCTTCAAAAAGAAATTTGAAGCCCATATTACGTGTCTCGTGCCGGTCGGTTATTTAGCTGTGTCACGTCTTGTGGAATGGGGAAGTATGTGGGAAATTATTATCAGTTGCCTTTAAGCACAAATGGACTTTTGATGCTTTCTTAT
The DNA here is from genome assembly GCA_904845875.1 of Miscanthus lutarioriparius. Taxonomy (NCBI): domain Eukaryota; kingdom Viridiplantae; phylum Streptophyta; class Magnoliopsida; order Poales; family Poaceae; genus Miscanthus; species Miscanthus lutarioriparius. The sequence continues at coordinate 18,245,903 of CAJGYO010000016.1, read as the reverse complement.
TATTCAGTTCAGGTGACGCTAGCATGGCGGCACAAATGGAAATTATTACCACAGCTAGCATGGTGGCACTAGCTATTATATTATTATTATTCAGTTTTTTTTACAACAAACAATTTTATAATTAGCAGCAACGCGCTGCAAGTATTGTTACACCAGTTATGCCTACAGATTGTAGTGCTTGTAGAACATTGCAATGAGGCATATGATGCTCTAAAGAACAGGAGAATTCCATATCAGAGTTCTGGAAAGTGGAATGTTGCACAGCTTGGCGGGCCAGAGCGTCGACCATGGTGTCGAGGCGCCTGTGGACCTTGAAGATGTTGGATGAACTGCTTCTTGTGAAGTTGGCGAAGGTTTGTGTGTAATACTTGATTCTCCAGTCAGGCGGATTGGTGATATCATTCTTGTTGAGGAAGTGAACTAACTGTTCATAGTCCGATAAGAAGTTAACACCTAAAAGGTTGAGGTTGTGACCGACTGCAGAGGCAAGGACGAGACTAGCAGCCTCCGCCATCATCACTGAGGAGCAATCATCAAGCCTGGCTTTGACGTAGATCGCCTGGGGTGTCTGTTCCTGAAAATTGAGGATGAATACACCCAATCTAGCCGGTGTAGGGTTAGAATTTTGTTGGTCTTTCTCGATGGATGCATCCACATAGCATCTTGTACCATGAAGCAGGGCCGGTATAGCAATCACATGGCTGTGCATCATTTGTGGTTGTGTCTGTAGTTTGGGGTGAAGGTTGAAATCAGCGTACCTTACAGCATGTGAGGAGACTGTTGCGGTGACAGAGTATCATCTGAGGCTATAGTAGCTGAAGTGATAGCCTGCGGGAGTCATGCTTGGGTGTTGGTTTTAATGTGGGCAGCAACAGTAGTATTTACCTGCATAGGAGTCCATGTATGCCTTCGGAAGTGATTGTCATTCCTAGCTTTCCAAATGTACCACAGGGTGAAAAGTATTTTATGAAAAAAGAGCATCAGAGGTGGAATTTGATATGAAGTTCTGTAGGATCAGTTGGACTCCATCATTTTCGTGAGGAAGATTGTCAGTTCTTATTGAGGGAGTGAAGGAGAACCATACCGCCCGAGGAAGATCACAGTGGAAGAACAGGTGCGCATCATCTTTCACAGCCCCACAGGTGGAGCAGTGATTGTCTATGTGGGTTGAATACCTGGCGGCTCTCTCTGCAGTGGCGAGAGCTCGACGGATCAACCTCCAAGTGAATGATTTGATGATGAGTGGTAGATCTCTGCTTTTCCACGCTCGCGTCAGGATGTGATTAGCTTGGGGAAGAATGCTCCTAGAGCCCTGTTGTGGGAGTTGAATTGAGTTTTGGGCGGAGAGGTGCTTGTAGATCTCCTTGGTGCAGATGCCGTTCCTGGAGGGTTTCCAATGGGAGAATGTCCTGCTGGGAACTGGCTGAACAGAGGTGATGCCCTGCACAGCCTGACCGTCAAAAGTGTTAGTCAGAAATTGCATGTTCCAGGAACGAGTGTGCGGAGTCCACAGGTCAGAGACCGTGGCTGGAAGTGGTGAAGTGGTGACCGGCAGCAGCAAATGGTCGTGGATGGAGTTCCATACCGGGCACCAGGGGGCCGACCAGACCGAAGTGTTGCCTGCTTGGATCTGGTAGATAGTATTGTTGCACAAATCCTTTTTGACTTGCATGATGGAGGACCAGAAAATGGACCTAGGTCCTGCATGATTAGCATTCCAGAAGAAGGTGTTAGGGAAATATTTTACTTTAAGAACAGCAGTAAATAAAGGGTTCTTATTATTAACAATGTCATAAGTGGCATGGGTAATGAGGCTCCTGTTGACAGTGTGAAGATCTCTGATGCCGAGCCCACCGTTGTCTTTGATTTGGCAGATGTCATCCCAAGACCTGAAGTGTATGGGTGAGGTGGGGTTATCCTCGTGAACGCCAGCCCACCCGAATCTTCATATGATGGCATTAATTCTTTCCACAAAAGTCTTGGAGAAAAGAACAGTAGACATGTAATAGACAGGAATGGAAAATAGAACAGACTGGATGTAGGTGAGTCTGCCTGCGTGGTTGAGCTTGTTCGCTTTGACTGTGGTTAATTTGGCTATGAACTTGTTGATGATGAAGCCATAAGCCATGTTCCTGTCATTGTGGTTGAATATGATGGGGTGACCCAGATGCAAGGTGTTAGGGAGAAGATCAGGGACAGGGAAAATTTCCTTGATCTGAGCTTTGGTGTGGCTGTCAACATTTTTATTGAAGAGGATAGAGGATTTGTGGAGGTTGGGAATTTGACCAGAAGAGTTGCAGAAGTCATTCAAGACTTGTCTGATGGTAGAGGCTTCATGCAAAGTGGCAGTGCCACAAAGGCTCAAATCGTCAGCAAAGAGCATGGAGTGGATTGGGGGATAGTCAGGTCCCAACTTGATACTTGACAGATTTTCTTGGTGGAGTTCTTGCTGAAGGCAAATGGAGAGTTCATTAATGGCAACCACAAAAAGGTAAGAGGAGAAAGGACATCCCTGGCGAATTCCCCTTTGGGAAGGAACTGAGAAGTGGGCTGACCATTCACAAGGATGGAGAAGGTTGGGGTAGAAATGCAGGCATGAACAAGGCTGGTGAAGGTAGGAGGGAAGTCCATTCTATGAAGCGCCGCAACGATGAAGTCCTAGCTGATGCGATCGAAGGCCTTGGCAAGATCAAGTTTTAGGAGGAACCCCTTGTGGTTCCAACTCCTAAGATTGAAAGAGTGGACAATTTCTTGCGTAATGACAATGTTAGAAGAAATATGCCTGTTCTTAATAAAAGTCGTCTGAGCATTGTCAATGAAACCAGGAAGGTGAGGTTTGAGTCTATCTGCCAAAGACTTAGCGATGACTTTGTAAATAACGTTGCACAAACTGATTGGTCTAAAGTCTTGTGGAATTATGGGTTGCATTTTCTTGGGGATGAGAGCAATATGAGTTTTGTTAAGTTCAGTATCAAGAACAGCAGTAGTGTAGAAATTTTGTACCAGGGTGTGGACATCATCAGCTATCCAAGGCCAGGCCAATTTATAGAAGGCAGCGTTGAGTCCGTCAGTCCTAGGGGAGGTATTGCTGCGCATGTTTTTGATGATGGAGTGAAGCTCCGTCTTGTCTAGGATGGAGTTGATACTCTGAGCAGACTGGAAGGACATCGCCTGCTACCCTACACTAGTTTGTTTAAGAGCATAAACAACGATGTTAGTAGGTGTTTGAGTTTGGTTGGAGAAAATATCATGGCAGTAGGCAATTACTGTAGTTGAAAGCTGTTCATGAGTGGTCGAGCCGGAACCGTCGGGGTTCTGATGGTAAGTGATCCTGTTCTTCCTAGTTCTTTTGACAATGGACTGGTGGAAGAATGAGGTGTTGCGGTCACCATCAAGTGCCCAATTCTTTTTGGCCCGTTGAAGGTGAAACTCTTCGTCTTTGGCAATGAGCTGGTGGTGGTGTTCAGTGAGCTGTTGTTGAAGGCTGAAGTCTTGTTGGTGAGGTGGTTTAGATTGTTCTTGAAGAAGCTGGTCTTCCACCGTGGCTAGCTGATCCGAGAGCTTGGGCTTGGTTCGACGCCATCTTTTGAGGTCAGCAGCAAGGTATTTTGTTTTGTGGTAGAAGGATTTGTTGGCCGATCGGTGCCAGCTAGTTTTAGCCACTTCTTCGTAGTCCTGTTCCATAAGCCACCAATTTTCAAAATGGAAAGGTTTATTAGTTGGTTGTCTGGTAGAATTGAGGACCGTGAGAATGGGAGTATGGTCACTGCGAAGCATAGGAAGGTGGTACACAGTCGTCCATGGTTATACAGTACACCATTCAGCATTTGCGAGGTAGCGATTTAGACGTTTGAAGGTGGGCGCCATGCTGAAGTGCTTGTTGGTCCAAGTATAGGCGGGGCCACTGTATCCAAGATTAATGAAACCACACTGCTTGACATAATCACAAAAAGCATTAATACGTCTAAGATCAGGTCTACCAGGACCTACTTTTTCATTAGCGTGCATAATGTCGTTCATGTCACCCATACAGAGCATTGGCAAGTTGCTATTATTTACAACAAAATTTAGCACTTGAGACCATATAGTGGTGGTGTTTTGGTGATGAGGATCACCATAGATACAAACTAACCCAAACTGCTGCAAATCTAGATTACTAGTACACAAGGCAAATATATAGTTTGGAGAGTGATCAACTACTGTAAGGCTAACATCCTGCTTCCAAATTAACCAAAGGCCTCCTGATCGGTCTTGCGCAGGAACTACAAAAGCATCAACGGCATTAAAGCAATTAACAATAGAAGTACGAGAAATTGACGAGTTTCTTGTTTCAGAGATGAAGCATACCTGAGCTTTGGTGGACGTGAGGAGGCGGGCGAGGTGGGTCATTTTAGAACTGCGGAGGGTTCCGCTCGAACCCTGCAGGCGAGGAATGTCATCGCGCCCGTGGCGCCCTTGTGGCCGGCGCCGGAGCCTGTTGTAGATCGTCGTCGTACTGCTGATGAGGAGGGACGTTTAGATCATCACATGGTTCCACGCCGCCTTGGGGCTGGAATACTAAATATCATTAGCATTTGCACCACTACTTTATATATTATTATGATTGGGTCCTTTTGTATCCCAACCAATACATATATATAAGGTGTTATTTGCGTTAGACTATGGCCCAGTTCGGATCAGTTTCAGATTCTTAAAAAACAATTTTTGCCTCTAATTTCTAAAATCTGGATTCTGAGCAAAAATTGGTGGGGTGTTTGGATCCTCTGTTTATAAGAATCTCACTTCATTTATTGCTCTCTGTGTCACAAGAAACTGGCAAAAGGTGGGTATCAACAGCTTCCTGGTTTTTAAGAATCTGACAAAAACTGGCAATAAAAACTAGCATGTTTGGATCCCACCCAGTTTCCAAAAGCCAGATTCTCTGGCAAAAACTGAAGGGATCCAGATAGGGTCTATATCTAGACTTGTGTAGTCCGCTTTATTATATTCACGCTTAGTTGTTCGTAGATGTCCTTATGTAGGCCTATACAATGCTCAAAGCAGGTCTAATATTCCATTAGTAATACACCAAATTTAGTTGTGTTAGGGACTACAGGCTTCCATAAACTGATCAGACCCATTCGAATAAAAAACTGATCATACCCACAAATATAGTTTTTGCTGACCTCCCCACCTGTATTATTAGACATGGAGGTGACAATATGCAATGCAATGTAACCAACCAAAAAAATATTTCTCCACTATTTTTGGCCTGATTTGTAAATAAATTAAAAATGATTTCCTAGAGGCAGTTGCATTTTGGTCCGCCTCTAGAAATTAATCTGTGGAGGTTGTCCGTTTTAGACTGTCTCAAATTCGATTTTTATAGTCATTGGATAGTTGCCTCTACAAATCATTAATTTTTACAGACACAAATATAGGCGAGTGGAGCTCTAACAGCCTCTAAAAAAGCTTTTTGTAGTTGTGAACTGCATCACTAAGCGAAGAAGCCACAGCAATAATAAAAGAATTACTCAATCTGCAATTGATGAATAGTGTACCACCAATCAAGGTTTCGCTAGCTATTGTGGTTACCATTGATATTTATGTATTTATTTTTTTCTACGAGTCAACTATATTTGTATATATATTGCACCGGTTCAAAAAGACATTTTTCATTTAGTGTGTGCCTATATATGCTTCATGGAATTACATGCAAATTTATGAATTAGATCATTCATTTGCCATATAGATTTGCTCATCAATTGCTTGAATGTTGAATTATAATGTCTTTCGTTTTCAATTTTTGGTAGACTATTGGGCCGGGGATTGGAGCTGGATATATGTTCGGAACCGTACTTGTCATGAAAACTTAGATGGTCTTAAATCATTCATAACAGTTGGAGAGGCGGATATGTTGAATGAAAACAAGACAGCTACGTGTTGTCCATGTTATGATTGTGAGAATAAAAAGTAGTACTCAAGTTCATTGCAAGTCCATCGTCCAAGGATTCATGTCTGACTATAGACGTTGGAACAAAGATGGAGAAGGCTTTAATGATCGTGACTTGCGCATCCAAGAGTTCTCAGGTCAGGACGGCGAGGAAGGACTCCCTGAAAATCAGGTAAGGAAGGACCATTTGACAGCGAGGATCTCAGTGACGATGATCTATAAAATATTGGTGCCAATTATGTCCATAATCTAGAGTAGATGGTGCGGGATGCCATTAGGTTTGATGAGTACACAACTGCGGAGTTCAATATTGTCATCGTGTCATCTATTGTTATTCATGAAGGATAGGGGTCCAATGTGAGAGATTTGGACCCTGGATCCATGCAATTTAATTTCTATTATTACATCTCTCACGTCATAATAAGTTTGCCTCTTAAATTTTTTTAAGAAGCATGATGAGTTGATGACTGAAAAAACACACCTACAAACATAATTACTTCGTACTAGCACAAACTGCACACTCAAAGTTAATTAAAGCAGATCAATGTAATCGAAGTCGTAACTGACGAAACCGTCAATGTTGAAGGAGCTCTCGCCTTTGCCGATCTCCCAGTCCAAGCATCCGTCCATAGGATCCCACTCCGGCAAGTGCATCATACCCATCAGCTCTGGCACCGGCGTTGACTGCTCGACGATGAACTCAGCCACATTGCACGACGTGCCAGACTGCAACTCCTCCTCCGGTGAACTGCACAAAGCTGATGTGTGCATTTCCACCGGGCCGTCGTCGTCACAGGACGACGGCCAAGGCGAACCGCTTGGCTGGTCGTCACTACTGGCGGCGCTCAAACCGAAGTCGATGACGAATGGTGCTGGCGGCTCGACAGCGTCGTCGTCGCGGCAGCAGGTGTGCTCGTCGAAGTAGGTGATGAGGTAGACGCCGGGGTCAGTGTCCGACTGCTGCACCTGCCGCCTGGCCATGCAGCCGCGGTCGTCCTTGTAGGTGCAGCGGAAGTAGAGCCTGATCACACATTACAAGATCATAAGATTAGTTGTCATTCAGCATTCAGCAGAGGTGTCTTGATTAGTTCGGATGTTTCAGACAGACCTGGGGTAGCTGCTGCCGTTGATGTCCTTTTGGCCATACTTCCTCCAGATGAAGCCGTCCTCCGTTGTTGCTTTCTTCTCAACTCGTGTTCCCCTCTCTCCACGGCTCATCCTACTCCAGATTATAGTACAGTACTGACTACTGAGACTCTGAGAGGCACTTGCCGGTTTGACTTAAGCTTGTAATTGTTGGAATGATCTCCCAGCCAATAAGCCCAACGGCCTATTGGTCCTTGGTCACGTGCCCAGATCGGGGGCGCCCAACCCTACATGGTTGGTGAGCCCCCATCGCACTGCGCTATATAAAGTGGTGGGGGCCGGCGGCTCATAGTACGAGGTTCGTCGTGAGCCACTCCGCCCCACCAGCAAATCCTAAGTCCGATCTCAACAGGGTGCGCAGCCAGCGATGGGAAGCCGCCACCGTCATCACCGTCGGCCTCACTGCACCGCCACTGCATCGTCGGACTTCACCAACTCTCCTCCAACCATCGCTGCCCGTGCGCAGAGCTTCACCAACCGAACGAGATGGCCGGATCCTCCTCGACGGCGCCCTCCGATGGTCTATACACTCTCCTCTCTCTATCATTCTATAGTACGGTTCATTAGGATTACTACTTGTTCATCCCAAATACAAAGAACCATCCGACTAGATGCTACTCTAGGTGATCTTTGGGTCTAACAATGGTATCAGACGCCTGTCTAGTTCGTAGATCTAGATCGGGGACAGGAAAAGAAAAGAGAGAAAGATTGACCGATCCGGATTGGATCAGGAAATAACAGACCGCAACCCTAACCCTAACCCTAACTGTGATCCCAAATCAAGAAAGAAAGGACGGATTGGAAGGGGTTTTCTCCTACCTGGGGATCCCCTGCGCCGTCACCACCGCCTGCCGTCGCACTAGACACCGCGCGGGATGAGACCACCGTTGCGCGGGACAGGGCACCGTCGCCAGGCTACTCGGTAGCGGCCCGCTCAGCCACGGGCGAGCGCGCGCGCCGATGAAAAGCCCAACGGCGGCGCCGGCTTTGCACCTCCAGTCCGCCATCATGGATGGCTGCTGCTCCTTCCATGGCTGGACCGCGAGCGGCGTTGTGAGAGAAAGGGCAGAGGCGAAATGGTGTTTAGGGTTTCAGGGGTGCGGCGGCCGGGGCATTTTGGTTCGCCCGACTCGCGCGTACGACCGTCGGATCGCATCCGGCGGATGGCAGGCACCCAGGCCGGATTAGGCCCAGGCGGGTGGACAGAATCCCGGCCCAGGCCCACGTTAAGGCCTGGGCGCGGGGGAGCCGCGCGCGCTCTATTTGGGCCGCATAGGAACTGGGCCACGAGCGTAGCAGCGCAGGCCGCGTTTGGCAAACTGGCTGCGGACCGCGCCAGGCATCGGGCCGAAATGGCCAAATAAATAGTACAGTCACCGTTTTTTAATTTTCTTATTTTCCAGAAAACAATTTGATGCATATTAGATGAATTTGAATTGCATTTTGATGCAAATCTCTGTATAATTTTGTCCAACGATAATTTTTTTCGGAGAACAATATAGTATTTTAAGAGTTTCTGAAAAATAGAATTATGAGATTTATTAATGTTTCCGCTGCGTATTTAAAGTTGTTATGGTCTTTTTAATTAAATTCGAACCAACAGGAGAATTTGATTTTAAGAACCAAGAGATAAATATGAGTTGATTATGATATTGTTATTTTCTGACCAACGTTGTTAATAGCAATATTATAATTTTAATGATTATGCATTATTTCTATTTCTGCCCAACGGTGATGTAGATTTAATGTATAAAACAGTTGTATATTTTAATTTTGACCAACGTTGAAACTAAGGCATGCAAATTGTTGTTATTATATTATGTTCACTTTAAAGAGAAATTGTGTTTTCAGGAGGATACTCCTTGATGGCTTATATCAAAGATATCCCAACTCTCAAAGGGGATAACTACATTGAATGGAAGGAAAAGATCGACTTGGCCTTCATCTTGGCTGAGGTTGATTGGGTAGTCACCACACCGTGTCTCAAAGAACCTATGGCACCGGTGAGGGAGACTGATGAGACTGATGCTGCATGGCAGAACAGAGAGCGAGACTTTACTCCCGTAAAGATGTCTTTTGACCTCGAACATAGAAAGTGGGTCACAGCCAATAAGAAATGTTTGGCTGTAATAAAAAATACAATTAAACCTGCAATAGTGGGCTCAATTCCAGACTGTGACACGGTCACAGAGTACCTAGAAAGAATAAAGAGTTAGTTCATTGGCTCTTTAAAGACATATGCAACCCAGCTAATCAAGCAGCTGGTGACAGAAAGGTACTCTGGTGGCAGCAGTGGCATTAGAGAGCACATACTGAGAATGAGCAATTTGGCATCTAAGCTCAAACCAATGGATTTGGCTCTCAAGGATGAGTTTCTTATTTATTTGATTTTTGCTTCTTTGCCAAAAGAATTTGACACTTTTGTTGTTAATTACAACATACAGCCTGAGAAATGGGATTTAGAAAAGCTCATAGCCATGTGTGTGCAGGAGGAGAAAAGAATAAAAGTTTCACAGGGTGGTACTATCAACTACCTAAAAGATAATAAGAAAAAGAACTATAATAACAGTTCTTCCTCCAAGTCACCTGGAAAGGGTCCCATGCAACAGTCTCGGAATAAGCAATTCCCAGTGGATAAAGATCAATGTCTTCATTGTAAGGGCAGGGGACATTACAAGCAAAATTGTCCTAATTTCCTAAAGACGATTATGAAAAAGAAAGGTGAGAACATTATAACGTTCATAAATGAATCCTTGTATGTCAAGTTTTCAAAATCTACTTGGTGGATTGATTCAGGTGCAACTATTCATGTTGCTAATTCTTTACAGGGATTCCGTTCGATGAGAACTTTGCAAAGAAGCGAAAGTTTCATTAGAGTCGCAAATGGAGTACAAGCAGATGTTGAGGTCGTTGGTGATCTTCCGCTAGAGCTTGCTGATGGCTTTATACTTTTTCTTAGAGATGTTCTTTATGTACCTTCTTTGCAAAGAAACTTGATTAGTGTTTCAAAGTTGGACCACGATGGTTATGATTGCCATTTTGGAAATGGCAAATGTCAGATATTGTTTAATAATAGATGTATTGGTCTTGCCTTCCGACAAGACGAGCTTTATTTGTTATCACTTCGTGAAAATGTGAATTTCGTATGTGATGTGAATGAGAAAGTATCATCATCGGACAATGCAAACAGAAAACGAAAGAGAACTCCTAATGTATCGTCGAAATTATGGCACTGTCATTTAGGCCATATTTCGAGAGAGAGAATAGAGAAACTAGTTAAGAATGAAATTCTTCCACCACTGGAGTTCTCTGACTTAGAGCAATATATAGAATGTATTAAAGGAAAGTATGTAAAGAAAATTAAAAAGGATGCCAAACGAAGTACAAGAATTTTAGAGATAATTTACATAGACATATGTGGTCCTTTTCCTATGAAAAGTGTGGATGGTTATGATTAATTCATAACATTCACAGACGATTACTCTCGTTTTGGCTACATTTATCCAATTGAAGAAAGAACAGAAGCGTTGGATAAATTCAAAATATTTAAGGCAGAAGTTGAAAATTAGCATGATTTAAAGATTAAGATAGTCAGGTCTGACCGTGGGGGAGTACTACTGTCGGCATACCCCATATGGACAAGTTCCTGGACCTTTTGCAAGGTTCTTACAAGAGAATGGTATAGTCACCCAGTATTCTACACCGGGCGAACCTCAGCAGAATGGAGTAGCTGAAAGGCGTAACCGTACCCTGATGGATATGGTGCGCAGTATGATTAGTTACTCCACCTTACTATTGAGTTTGTGGATGGAGGCGTTAAAACCCGTCATTCATATTTTAAATAGAGTACCAAGTAAATCGGTGCCCAAAACACCATATGAATTGTGGACAGGAAGAGTACCCTCACTAAACCACTTACGTGTGTGGGGGAGCCCTGCTGAGGCTAAAGTATTTAACCTAAACATTGGGAAGTTAGATCCCAAAACAGTAAGTTGCCATTTCATTGGCTACCCAGAAAAGTCAAAAGGTTTTTGTTTCTACTGTCCAGATAGACATACAAAGTTTATGGAAACGAGACACGATATCTTCCTAGAGGATGAAATGATGAGGGGGAGCATGGTAGCTCGAGAAATTGATCTTGAGAAGAAACGGGTGTATGCACCCACTCCGATGGTTCAGGAGCTATTTTTTGAGCTACCTGCTGCTGCTACACCTACAACGCAAGATGTTGTGGTGCCAGCACCTGTTGTTATTCCTCCTATGGCAACAACGAATGAGGATGAGGAACCCATGGTTCAGAATCCTACAGAACCTATTGCCACACATGAGGGGGAGCAACAACAGCCTCAAACAGAAAATGTGCCAAATGTGGAGGCCCTTAAAAGGTCTCAAAGAGTTAGAAGATCAGCTATTTCTGATGATTATGAAATCTATAATACTGAAGAGTTTCATATGATGGGTGATCCCACCTCATATGAAGAAGCCATGAGAAGCGAACACTCATCAAAGTGGTTGAAAGCTATGAAAGATGAAATGGAATCTATGAGTTCAAATGGTGTTTGGGATTTAGAACAAATTCCTAAAGGAGCTAAAACAGTAGGCTGCAAATGGGTCTACAAAACAAAATATGACTCCAGAGGGAATATAGAAAGGTTTAAAGCGCGACTTGTGGCGAAAGGTTTTACACAAGGAGAGGGGATAGATTACAATGAGATATTTTCTTCAGTCTCATGTAAGGATTCTCTCAGAATTATAATGGCATTAGTGGCACATTATGATTTAGAATTACATCAGATGGACGTAAAGACGACATTCCTAAATGGAGATTTAGAGGAAAATGTTTACATGGCACAACCAAAAGGTTTTGTTGTAGAAGGAAAGGAAAGAATGGGTTGCCGCCTAAAGAAATCCATTTATGGATTGAAGCAAGCTTCAAGACAGTGGAACTTGAAGTTTGACAGAATAATAAAGAATTTTGGGTTTAAAGAGAATGTTGAGGACAATTGCATTTATGCAAAGTTTAAGAATGGGAGATTTATTTTTCTCGTTCTGTATGTGGATGACATTCTACTTGCTAGTAGTTATGTGAGTCTGCTGCAGGAGACAAAGAAGTTTTTGTCCTCAAAGTTTGACATGAAAGACCTTGGTGAAGCATCATATGTTTTGGACATAGAAATTCACCGAGATAGAAGAAATGGGGTATTAGGACTGTCACAAAAGGCATACATAGAAAAAGTATTAAAGAAATTCAGTATGCATAAATGTAGTCCATCACCTGCTCCTATAGTCAATGGCGACAGATATGGGGATTTTCAATGCCCCAGGAACCAGTACGAGCTCGATCAAATGAAAGCGGTTCCATATGCTTCAGCTGTCGGAAGCTTATAGTATGTTCAAGTGTGTATGCGCCCTGACTTAGCTTTTGTTACCGGGTTACTTGGCAGATTTTACAGTAATCTAGGCATGGAACACTGGAAATTGGTAAAGAAAGTCTTGCGATATTTGCAAGGTATGAAAGGCCTCATGTTGACGTATAGAAGATCAGGATCTCTCCAATTGGTGGGGTACTCGGATTCTGATTATGCGAGAGATGAAAGAAAATCCACGTCAGGATATGTATTCACTCTCGTAGGAGGAGCTATTTCATGGAAAAGCTCAAAGCAAACTGTCACTACATCGTCCACAATGTATGCCGAGTTTGTAGCATGTTATGAGGCATCGGGGCAGGTGAACTGGCTAAAGAAGTTCATACCCGATTTGAAAGTGGTTGACGACATCAATAGACCACTAAAGTTATACTACGATAATAATCCAGCAGTACAGTATACTCACAACAATAGGTCAAGTGGTGTTGTCAAACACATTGATATAAAGTATTATGTTGTGAAGGATAGAGTCCAGGATCAAATGATAAGTCTTGAGCATATAAGTACCGAAAAGATGCTCGTGGATCCGCTTACAAAATGCTTACCACCCAACGTGTTCAGAGAACATGTAGCCGGCATGGGTTTAAGGAAAAGCCTATGATTCCTGGACTATAAAGGGCCCAAAAGTTAAAGTATCTATTTCAGATCAGAGACGCGCATTATAGTTGTTAAATCTATCGGCGATTAACCGTGACGATGAAACATGCTCTATGTATCATCTGTGAAGAAATGAGAAAGGAGAAAATTATTGAAGTTTAAAGTTTAAAGATAAAAGTAATAGTGTGAGATCAAGGGGGAGAATGTTGGAATGATCTCCCAGCCAATAAGCCCAACGGCCTATTGGGCCTTGGTCACGCGCCCTGATCGGGGGCGCCCAACCCTACATGGTTGGTGGGCCCCTGTCGCACTGCGCTATATAAAGTGGTGGAGGCCGGCGGCTCATAGTACAAGGTTCGCTGTGAGCCACTCCGCCCCACCAACAAACCCTAAGTCCGATCTCAATAGGGTGCGCAGCCAGCGATGGGAAGCCGCCACCGTCATCATCGTCGGCCTCACTGCATCGCCGGAGTTCACCAACTCTTCTCCGACCATCGCTGCCCGTGCGCAGAGCTTCACTGACCGAACGAGATGGCCGGATCCTCCTCGACGGCGCCCTCCGATGGTCTGTACACTCCCATACACTCTCCTCTCTCTATCATTCTGTAGTACGGTTCATTAGGATTACTACTTGTTCCCGACTAGATGCTACTCTAGGTGATCTTTGGGTCTAACAGTAATTAGCTCAAAATGACTATGTTTAGTAATTAGTACGTACTTACCTCATCCTCTTGGATCCCGTCGCCGCAGGGGGAGCAGCCAGGGGACCCTCCCTCTCCGGTTTGCGCTTCCTAGAACTGCTGGCAGCCTCCTCCATGCCGGTGCCGCTGTGCAAGGCTGCCAGAGCTCGGTCGCAGCAGCGGAGGATCTGCTCGGCCAGATCCCGGAGACCATGGGGCGTCGTTGCCCCTGCGCCAACGACCGCAGGAAGCTGGCCAAGCATGGCCTTCAGAACGGCAGCCGACTCCCTCCCCTTGGCCACGAACTCAGTTGCCGCACAGGCCGGCATACTTGCCATCGCCATCGCCACCCTTCTCCCACCCTACCCCTGAGTCTCTGACCGTGCCTGAGGATGCCCTTGCCTAATCTGGCCGATCGATCTCTTTTTGTCTTGCCTAATCGGGCGTAGAGTACTGGGAAAAGGAGCTCCAGGAACTGGATTTTATAGAGCCACCAGTCCACCACTGAGCTTAGCTTAGAGGTAGAGGTTAATTACTTGCCGAAGCTTCCATGCATAAAAAAAAATACTTGCCGAAGCCGAAGCAGGCAAGCAGCAGCCTGCTGGAATCCGTCAGAGTAGACGACGAATTACACATTTGAGCACGTGTCGTATTCGCTGTTCATGTGCTGCACTGCTGCTTCTGTCCCTCTCTCCCTTAGGCATTAACAATAACAGCGATTACGCGGGCGACATGGGATTGAAACTGGAGCAGGGAAGGCCTGGGGAGGGGGCTCACTGGCTCAGGCATCCAACAAAACTGCCTCTTGCATCATGCATCGCATGCATCATGCATGGTCAACTGATGGTGATGGACTGACTGGAATCCTCGTCCATAGATGTAGAGTGACTTAAAAATGAGCTCTCTTGCCGTCTGAGTGCGTGTGAACGACGGCTCCAGCTGGTGTGTGTGTGTGTGTGCGCGCGCACATGCGTTTGGTTTCATCGATGTCAACTGACCTTACGCGTGAGAACAGAAGAACGGAAACTAAAATATGTTACCAGCGCGTTAACCCCTATCATTATTAATTGAAGGACGAATCTCTATCAGTTTTAGTTTCTTAGCTACTCCGTACATTTAACACGTGAAGCAAACTTGACAGCAGCCCTGTTAATTTTTCTTTCCGTTCAAAATCTGAAGCGAGACTTCAGAGAGTGAAGAGTTTTATGGCATGTGCACCCCCTAGTTACAAATCGTCGTCAGATACGGATTGGAGCACCTAGATTGGCGGTGAAAAAAGTTTGCGAATCAAGTTAATTACTCCCGCCCATCCAAAAAAACTATTCTATTTTTGTCTTGAGCCAAATTTTCTTAAAATTTAACAAGTCTATAGAGAACAATATCCTTCACTACATATGCATCGCCTCCACCTCCGTCAGCCAATGCATCCAAGGGGTCAAGGCTGAGCTAACGGCGGCTCTGAGGGTTGCTCACGTTGCTTGGAGCGGTTGTCACCTTCCATAACCAGTGTGAAGTCCAAGCGTAGCCTTTCCCTTCAAGCAATGGTCTCCTGGCAGATGCTATCACTGTCTTGCTCATGACTATCTAGTTAGCTCATTTTGGGATTCGTTTTGTTGCATTCGCTATCGTCGACCTGGACAACGGGAGCGGCACTGCCCGCATCGGTACGTTCCCCTACCCTACCCTACGTCCACCTTCCCCAACTACCAATCCTCACCACTCCCAACTAACTAGTGGTTGGGTGGACGTTGTGGTTGCATCCTCATCAAGTCAGCTATGTACTCGACCGTCGTCTCCACAAAGTCATCCTCCTTCGTGAGGGAAGGATGTAGCTCCGGCTATCTTTGATCTACAATCCATGCTTGTGCCTTTGTTGGAGTGACTACACTTAGAGCATCAACAACAGATCATCACTTGGTTAGAGGATCTGGTGTAACCCCTCAGAGATGAGATTTCAGCTATCAGGTTGTGGTTGGCACATGTGGCCACACACCTGAAGCATGTGGAGCTACCAAGTGTGGACTCCTCTATCGATGTATTCGGCCTCTTAGTACCTATGCAGAGCCACCTAGAGAGCATACTCCCATATTACCAACATGATTGAGCTCTTCGGCCCTTGATCTCCCGTTAAGTGCTCTCCATCGCTGTTGATCCTTGCCTCTCTTGTGGAGGCTTCCACGCCCACTGACTCGTAATGCGTGAGGACGTACACATGTGTAATCAGTGCAGATTCCATTATTGGTGCGAAGACAATAGGGTCCTTGGTGTGTGATGACACATGCAATCAATCAGATTATATCACTAGCGTGGAGGCAATAGAGCAAGGCATGCCCTCGAATGCCCCACTGTTCAAGTAATTGAGTGGATGTTGCTAGATGTTGTCACTCCTATTGAGGATATTGTTCTAGTGGAGGACGCATCCGATGATGAGGAAGTTGTCTCATAAGTGACAATTGAGGACCCCAACTTTCTCATCACCATCGAAGTTGTCTTTACACTTTCTATGACCAAGGTCAAAGCAGAAGTCCCCCAACTGATGGAGGATCCACTGATAAAGGCAATGTCTTCTCTCTCCCTGGGCAAAGAACAAAGCTTCAACAAGTTTGGGAGAATATTGGAGAGGCTTTGATCTACCAAATATACCACTAAAAGAGAGTTTGAGGAAGGTTTTTGAAACCTCCCCGCACTTGTTGACTCCCACATTTTGTACTTGCTTCATCTCACAGTGAAATCGCCTCACCGCCGCTCGTGGTTTTTCTCTGCAAGGAGTTTTGACATAAATCTTACTTATATGGATGAGTTGGTACGAAAAGCATATCTGTATTTTTGATATATTGAGTAGGAGATATTGAGGTTGATGTATTAGTGAGCTAATTAGTGAAAGTATATTGTTGCTGAAAGATGAGACAAGTTCTGGTTTGATGGATTCAAGTTTAGGTATTGTTTTAATTAATGCACATAAGGTGTTCGGTGATATGCTTCTGTGAAGTTAGTTTGCTAATTTTGATTACTAGTTTATCCCTCTGTTATCACACTTCGTCTACTAGCTACTAGCAAATGTGTCCATGTATTGCAATGAAACCCAATATGTCTTAGAATTAGACCCCCTATCATCGTTAGACTAAGTTGTTCTGAGCATAGGTAATAAATCCGAGTCACGTGCAAGACACTGATGGTGTGAGGGCAATTTGAGAAGTAAAAAGGCACGATGGAAGAAACACTTCACTCTTTAATGTTAGGAATATATTTTTATTTTTTTACAAATATTAATATTATATATAGATATTAATATAGATATACATAAACATGGGCATGTAATGCTTAAAATATCTATTTTCTTATAAACGATCGAGAGGAAAAGTCTTATATATGGAATATAAATATCTGATCTTAAAAAAAAAGTTGTCTACCAGTTGGCACGCAGCTGATACGTGCGTGACGTCAGGTTTCTACGTAAGCATAATAGCGTCAGAAGCGTGTGACTCTGTAATAGTATTCGTTTGCGTGTGCTTAACCTGCAGCCACACAGATCATTAATTTTATATATTAGTACATCCTATGGCCACCAATGTAGCAGTAGATCTTGCAAAAAAAAAATTATTTGAGAGACCTTCTGCAAATAGTGATGTTGCGATAATTTAACAATTTCACGGAACTAGTGTCAATGCACGTGCCAGTGTCTATGAAAAAATTCATAAACATCATCCATGTAGTAAAGTCCATCATATGTTTTTGCTCTAGGCATAAACCTTTCAAAAAATTTCAAGATCAGCACAATCCAGAGTTTAACTTAATAATGCTATACTAACGGTGAATGACCAATGTTATCCTGGATCCTGCAAAATCTAATTTCATCTAATCTGAAAGGATAGCCACGGAACAGTCTCATTAAAATTCTACCGTTAACAACTTAACATAGTAAGGGCATATATATACATGCCGCCAGAGATATTATCCAGTTGAGGAAGTAGAATTGCATAAACAATTCTATGTTTCCTATGTTCTGCACCCTGTTTGTTTGGGCTTATTTCGACAATGTTGAAGAAAATAAATAGCAATGTCCAGGCTGGGCATCGGAATCAGGTTGCATCTTTTCGTTTGTCGTCGCCGTCGTTCTGTTCATTCATATTAGCAATCGAATCACTGGTGGCCCCCAACTTTTCCTGCAAACATCATACCAACACTGAACTGAAGCCAACAACTATTGCAAAAAAAAAACATCTAAAAAAGTCACAATCACCCTAACAATATGCACAATAATTCAAGGCATCGCAACATGTACCAACGATATTCTACAAAATTGAGGAGGTGATCTAGTATAACTGAAAATCTGAGCTACCATGACTGATAATATGAAATGACAATATAAAGACAGCAAATGAATGATACAAGTGAAGGAAGCATTCTGTGAACGTAGTTGTTCATACTTTTTTCTGATCCACTCAAGACTTCACTCACTCAATGGACTATATGGACAA
This sequence comes from Miscanthus lutarioriparius, assembly GCA_904845875.1. Classification (NCBI taxonomy): domain Eukaryota; kingdom Viridiplantae; phylum Streptophyta; class Magnoliopsida; order Poales; family Poaceae; genus Miscanthus; species Miscanthus lutarioriparius. The sequence continues at coordinate 18,227,644 of CAJGYO010000016.1, read as the reverse complement.
GAAAGCAATTACACAAGGACAGGTAAGTTCTAATTGAAACTATGAGCTCCATCCGATATAGAAAAAATGTTGAATCATCCAGAAAATGTTATATATCTAATACATTTTTATGAACACTTATTTTTTCATAAGGAGACGTAATTAATCAACGACAACCGATACTCTTAAAAATACGATTACGCCTCATAAGCTAACGAGCTAGCTCTAACGGCTAACGCCCTAGGTTACGTATCCACGTGGTCGAGTAAGGCGTCGTTTTCTAGAAAATGTTTTAGTTCTATAATCCCAACGTGTTTTGGCAATTTATTGATTAAATATATATATTTGAACTAGGGCTCATTTAACTACCTTAGCAAACTAATTATTATGGAGCTACAAAAATTACAGTGAGCACCTAATAATTTTAGAAATTTTCTGTGAAAGTTTTAGAGCCAACACTATCACCAATTTATCACAATAATTCCTACAAATTTACGTCTTAACCATATTAAGCATCTCGAATTAATTAAATAGCTCCTGAAAATACTATGATACTATGTGAACAAGATATACTTAAAGATAGAGCATGATTTTAGGAATCTAATAAAATTAGTTTCACAATCTTTGGTGAACTACACAAATTTATTTTGAATTTACAAGTTTGCCTTAGAAACTAAATTAGAAAATGCTTAGAAAAGGAAAAGGGCCGATGGCAACCAATTCGGCCTGGTAACCCGACGGCCCAGCGCGGGGCGCGGCCCACGTGCGAGACGACCCACGGCGAGAAGCCCGCGCTGGCACTTTAGCAAAAGAGCCCTCAGACTTTTCCCGAACCATGACTAAGTCCTAATATTATTTCTTCCTTTCTCTAGCGAATTCACTTAACCCCCTAGATTTTTTCAAATTTCCCCACGCGCACCCCTAGCCACCCCGTGCATGGCGACGTGGCGAGCGGCGGCACTGGACGTCCACGCCGGCCACCAGGGGCCTGTACGGACCCATTTAGCGGGTCGGTCGCCATCTACGGCTAAATGCGCTAAGATGGGTGGCGGTTAGGGGCTCGGAGGCATACTAGTGCGAGCTGCAGCAGCGAGCGACTATCTGCAGTGGCGGCGCGATTGTTCCGACGAGACAGGAGGACGGAGGGGGAGCAAACGTGGTGTGCGAGCACCAGTGACATACCACGAGTACAGCCAACATATCTATGAAGTGGGAAAGACCCCGTGCGGTGCTGGCCACGTACGACCGAGTGAGACAACGGTGCTCCGCGATGGACACCGATGCGTCACCATGCCGTCGACGAGCATCCTGGCCAAAGTAGTGCGAGCACCGGATGGAGGGAGTCAAGGCGAGCTTAGGGTTATGAGCAATCGAACTGCTACCACTCCTACGTGCCTTACCTCCCAACCTACTGATTCGGCGGCGCCCATGACCGGCGACGAGCAAAAGGCCAAATTGCCGGTCGGTAGGGCACGACCGAGCTTGAGGGGGAAGAGACGGCTAGCCTACTTCCTAAGCTACCCGCTAGAGCGAGGAATTATATGACGAAGCCGCTGGCGCTAGGAGGAAAGGAGGAGCGGTGGCTTAGCACACCATGTGGTCATAGAGAGGGCACACGAGCGAACCTAAGCAAGTTAAGATAGGTGGCTCCGCTCGATGGTGGCAGCAGTACGAGCCCAAGCAAGTTAAGATGGGTGGCTCCACTACTAACGATCACAATTGTAGCCCAACTAATTCCCCTATCCTAAAGTCAACATTACTAGCGACCTAGCAAAGCCATCGCCATGGCCCGAGAGCAACCAGAGAGGGAGATAGAAGGATGCCAATATGAGCTCGTCGTGCTGAACGCTAGTTCACGATCGAAGCCCGAAACAAAACCGACAGCGCGTTCTAGTGAAGTTAGGACATTTTTTGCGACGCCACGTCAACTCCAACTCATCCATGAACTACACTATGCTAAAGTACTCACTTAGAGGCAACCAACAATATGAAAACATGAAGCTAGTGTTTAAACATTTTAGTTAGAACTTAGACGTCAAAATGGCATTGTCTATTCCCTTTTTAGACTTAGAAAGGGCAAGAGTCTGGTTTGAACTCATCAACCATGAACACTTTTGCCATAATTTTTAAAAGGCCTAAACCTTGTTAACTGCAACCCAGGAATACTCCATGCGAAAGTCCGTACTTTATACTAAGCCGTTGGAACAAAATATTTAAACACTATTTAATTAGTTTGCTTAATGTAGTTCGCCAAAAATGGCACTTAAATCACAAGTTCAACTTTCTCCGAATTCAACGGAAAGATCTAATTTTAATTTCAGATTTGATTTTTGAGCTATCAAAAATACTATCGAACAACATTTATCCACCAAAACAAGAGCTGCATTTTTATATACTAAACTTGTACTTCAATTTTCATTTAAGTACTAAATACAAGCTATATTTTGTTTTTTGACATAAAAATTGTTTTTCACGCCAACCGATTAAACCCCTTACTTCGTTCTCCCTGTTAGGATTTCTATTAACATTTTACACACTAAGTAAATTAACCTACGATATTGATTGAATTTCTTCCGACCCCAAAAATGAGTTACATAAGTTTTGTTTATCATTTCATGTGTGTGTTAAATTTTTGACACCCGAAAACCTGCTCTGCAAAGTTCTCTTAGACTTAATCTTGGTGCTAAGAGAGCTCGTAACACCAGGGGTGTTACAACCTTTCCCCCCTTAAAAGAATGTCATCCCGAGATTCGAAGCAATAATCAGAAAGGGAAAATGTGATTACACTTCGTAGATCTAAAATTACACGGGACATTACACGACTCCGAATACTAAACCACTCGAGGATTTTAGAGATACACGGTTAAGAACAACTCAGTACAATCAAAGCTTAATCCAGAAATCAGGCTAGACAAAGACAATGGAGAAACAACAAGAAAATGATCACCCAAAACATGGCGTATGTCCAACAGATCTAGAAACACGAGGGTGAGAAATCGATCATTGCGAACCCTAAGACTTAAACTAACTAGAGGTGGACTTGAACTTCTTCGACGAAAACCAGACCCCTTCTTCTTCTCATATTACACAGTCACCTTTGACTGGTGACCCTAGTTCTGTGAGCAACAGCTGGGTCTTGTAGCCCTGCCTCCAACTGCTTCTTCTTCGACTTGGTTACTTCCCGAGCTACTCCAACCTACACACTAACGGAGGGGATTGACTCTACGAGCTCTGCTTCGGATTTGGGGGTGAAGGGAAGGTGCGCAAGGCGGCATCTTATAGCTTGGTGGATGGAGGTGGTGGTGCAACGCACCGGGACATGGAGGTAGCATGGAAGGGAAACACTGGCGGGTCACGAGGTTTGGAGAGCGTTGGCCATGTGCGCTCCCTTCATGAGCTTGAGTGGAGGGGAAAAAGGAGGGGAGAGGGGGTTCGCTCGACGAGGAGGCGTGCAAGTGGTCGTGTCCCAAAAGAAGAAAAAAGGAGGGGGTCCTGTACGGGAGCGAGGGCGAGAGTCAAGAGCCGATAGGGTGCGGGAATAAGGAGAGAAAACGCACTGCGCGAGTGAACAAGGCGAGTGGGGCATAATGCCACGACAAAATGAGAGCGGGGACGCAAGTGGGTCCTGGTACAGACGACGTCCGTAGGGCATGCAGCGTCAGTAACCCAACGTGCATAGCACGGTCAAACCGGACACAGGGATTGGGACATGGCGCCAATTCAAGCGTTTCAATTACCCCAGACTACTCGAGTACTAACTTTTCCTTATTGCTTTCCTCTTTCTTCAAAAATCATATTAACTCAGTTACTTTGAAAGAGCACTACTCCATCAACCCGTTGTGGATTTCTCGTTAGAACACAAGGATATTTTTCCAAAGGAGAATATTTTGTTGCAAGAGCGATACGGTGGTGTAACTTGGCAAAGGTGCTTGGTTAACCACCTCGATACCAGCGCGTGCCGAGCAGCATCGCCATGTGATAGTTGTTCCATAGGGGCCCTCAGTTTTGTCGTGGCACCATAAGCATTTAACCAGGAAACTTTACCAACTTACACGCAATGAAAGCAGTGGGGTCACTGACCACGGAACCAGGGGAGAATTGCAAGGGAAGATTCAGACAACAAGGGTTCACAACAAGGGACAAGGAAATCAAATCCCACAACGGATTTAATTTAGGAGATTCAAGTGTTCCGCTAGGATACCCACAATTAGTTGATGCGGTGTCCTCTGTTATCCAATCATGACTGGTCTGCTGGCATTTGAATGGTGGCTTCTCTTGCAACCTGCTTGATTTTTGCCTTGAGAACCCTAAGCAAGTCTAACAAGGTCTAAGGGTAAATCGACATAACAAACACAACGGATAAAGCAAAATGCACGTCCCAAACGCCCTTATTCGGGTACAACATACAGGCACTCACTCTCCCATTCTCGACACATCGTTTGCCTCTTACAACCAGACAATTCTTAACATCTACGGACGAAATACAATGGAAAGATTACAACACTAGAGGACAGTGATGAAAAGCACTACTAACTACGGGTACATCTCCCCTAGGACAACTAATCCACTTTGTCGGACCACACAGCTTCATTCCTAGGCTCGGTGGGTTCTTCTACTACCTCGGCTATAGATCTGCCTCCTCTCTTGGTAGTGGCTGAGTGAGGGGAAGTAAGGTCTCTCCTTCTGATACCTCCGAGGGTGGAGGTGCTGGCTATACTGCACCATAGGTTCTCCTTCTTTCTGGTGGGTGGACAGGGATTCCCTCCAAGACCAAAGGTCCTAGCCTTTCCATGGCATGCGCCCTACGCTTGGCCCTTGTGACAAGATAGGCATCCTCCAGCTGCTGGGTGTGCCGATCTTCGGCATCCTTTAGAGCTTCCGCCATAGGAGTCTCATGACTTTCTGCGGCTGCCACATTGGCGTGCGCTTCAGCGAGCTACACCTGGAGCATCCTGGAGAAGATCTCAGCTTCCTTGGCTCGTCGGAGGCACTTCCTCAGCTCTGAGGCCTGCCGATCATACTGCTCATCTAGAGCAATCAAGTACGTGGTCAAGTGCACCATGGTTGGACTGTCTTTTTGCATGCCCTGCCCTTGCAAAGCCTCCATGCGAGCCCTCCATACCCGTTGATTCTTTTCCAAAGGTGGAAAGAACCTCATGGGGGTACGAGCTATAGGCTCTTCATAGATCTGATAAAGATGCCGTAAGGCTTTGTGGGCCACAACATGGTAGGTGTCGACAAAGCAAAACCTGGTTGCGATCACATTCCAGGCTTCAGTGGTGTCAGGGAGCTCTTCACTCTTCCTAATGTAGATGGTGACCTCACATCGCTCAGTGCCATGTTTCTCATACTCACGGCCCTCATACTTGGGGCGATCCTTGACTCCGAGTTTTTGTAGGGTGGCATACATAATTCTAGGAAAACCCTCAATGTTCAGGCAGTAGCTGATAACCTAGGCTCCTGCCATCCTTGGTGGGTGGTGGTTACAAGGAAGGATCGAGCGAGAAGCTTGCTCAAAAGAAAGGCTAGGTGAGCTGGGATGCATCGAGTGGTGATACCAAGTGACTAGGCTTGGCCTTTTTGTAACACAGAGTGGTTAGTGGTCCTGGCGCAGTTCACCCTCGAGTCTTCGTCGGGGACCAATAAAGAAAAGCAGCAGAATTTTTATGCGTACGAGATGAGCGGTGTCCGAGGCCATAAAGGACTAGTACGGCTACAGGGCAAAGATCCGACAAGAGCGCAGAAATGAGTACGGAAAAGCGTGAGTCATGGCAGGCATGAACCACAGGCGAACACAAAGCATGAAGCCACAGTACAACAGTAACTCACGAACAAGGACTGGTCAGTCTGCGCACTTTGCGAAACACATGACACCTACGGAGGACGCACCTGCAAGCAATGCTGACACGACGACAGAGGTAGCACCAACGCGACTGACCTAAAGATCATATACTGCGCAAGAGTTAGTCCACCGGAGCAAGCCTAGCTAAACCCATTCCAAATACTTAACCATAGCAATAGTGCTACTTATACATTTCCTATGCAACGCCCTAACCTTTTGCACAAATATGTTATCACACTTTAATTTAGAAAAGGGTTTTGAAGCATTGTCTCCTCATTTATGCTCTGATACCACCTGTGGCAGAAGCGCATAATCTAATGCCCTCCCAAAATTACTCATCCTCCATTAGACACTAAGTACCCAAGGGAGTGCACTAAATCATGTCGTTCCATCGAACCCACCCAAAGGGAGAGCTCGAAAATCCACATTTTTCGTTAGGATCATAAATGAGGATAAAGTTTACAACATTCTTAGTTATTTCTTACATCACTTTATTACAACATCCGAGTACTTAAACAAGTTGAATGCAACAGCGGGATTAAAACAGTTTACATTTAAACAAGTTTATACATTTCAGGTTCACAAGTTTTATCTTGCAGCGAAAAATAAATATATGATCAGAATTACAGTGAAAACAAAGATTAATTTAATGACATTGTGAAGCATTAACATAGTGGCCATTTATATACAAGACATGCTAGCAGATTTTACATCTTTTCTTATAAAATCTTTAATGAGGGTTATTCCATATGATAGTAATATGATAATAGCAACAATAGTATCTTTCCTTTCTCTCACGAGTGATAGGTAATCACTCGACTTCTACCGGGGTCCTATAACATAGCAGCTACATGATCCTACCATACTAGTAATACTCATAGGATAAGGATATATGTATGCAAGTGGGTTCATTCAACTCCTTAAAACTTAATGCACAAGCATAAAATAAAGTGCAGAATAATAGGGGTTATGCACCAGGGCTTGCCTAGGTAAAATTTAACCAAAGATTAGCATTTCATCGTGGTAACACGATCATCAAGGCACCATCCTTTTTGCTACTCCAGATGACTTCGGAATCCGTCGTTGTTCCTATTATATACACGGATGCAACGCAGAGACGTAATTAATCAACGACAACTGATACTCTTAAAAATATGATTACGCCTCACAAGCTAACGAGCTAGCTCTAACGGCTAACGCCTGAGGCTACGTATCCACGTGGTCGAGTAAGGCGTCGTTTCCCAAAAAATGTTTTAGTTCTACAATCTCAAGGTGTTTTGGCATTTTATTGATTAAATATATATATATTTGAACTAGGGCTCATTTAGCTACCTTAGCAAACTAATTATTATGGAGCTACAAAAATTACAGTGAGCACCTAATAATGTTAGAAATTTTCTATGAAACTTTCAGAGCCAACACTATCACCAATTTACCACAATAATTCCTACAAATTTACGTCTTAACCATATTAAGCATCTCGAATTAATTAAATAGCTCCAGAAAATATTATAATACTATGTGAACAAGATATACTGGCAAATAGAGTGTGATTTTACGAACCTAACAAAATTAGTTTCACAATCTTTCGTCAACTACACAAATTTATTTTGAATTTACAAGTTTGCCTTATAAACTAAATTGGAAAATGCTTAGAAAAGGAAAAGGGTCGGCCGCACCAATTCGGCCTGGCAACCCGGCGGCCCACGCGCGAGACAGCCCACGACGGGGAGCCCGTGCGCTGGCACTTTAGCAAAAGAGCCCTCAGACTTTTCCTGAACCACGACTAAGTCCTAATACTATTTCTTCCTTTCTCTAGCGAATTCACTTAACCCCCTGGATTTTTCCAAATTTTCCCACGCGCACCCATTTAGCGGGTCGGTCGCCATCTATGGCTAAACGTGCCAAGATGGGTGGCGGTTAGGGGCTCAGAAGCATACTAGTGCGAGCTGCAGCGGCGAGCGACTATTCGTAGCGATGGCGCGATCGTTCCGACGAGAGAGGAGGACGGAGGGGGAGGAAAAGTGGTGCACGAGCACTAGTGACATACCACGAGTATAGCCAACGCATCCGTGAAGTGGGAGAGACCCCGTGCAGTGCTGGCCACGTACGATCGAGCGGGATGGCGACGCTCTATGATGGACACCGACGCGTCACCACGCCATCGACGAGCATCCTAGCCAAAATAGCGCGAGCACCGGATGGAGGAAGTCATGGCGATCTCAGGGTTACGAGCAATCGAATTGCTACCACTGCTACGTGCCTTACCTCCCAACATACCGAATCGGCGACGCCCATTAGCGGTGACAAGCAAAAGGCCAAATTGTCGGTCGGTAGGGCATGATCGAGCTTGACGGGGAAGAGACAGCAAGCCTACTTCCTAAGCTACCTGCTAGAGCGTGGAATTATACGGCGAAGCCGCTAGCGCTAGGAAGAAAGGAGGAACGGTGGCTCAGCACACCGTGCGGTCACGGAGAGAGCACAGGAGCAAACTCGAGCAAGTTAAGATGGGTGGCTCTGCTCGATGGTGGCAGCAGTATGAGCTTGTGCGTACGGACGACGAGACCCCAAGGCTTGGTACGAAGCGCTTGGAATGGCATGGCCAGACCCAAGCAGGGCTCCCCAGCGTCGGCTAGCGAGGGCAAGTGAGGCAGGGAGGCATTCCATCACCGCTATGACCAGGGTCATCGACCTAGACGCGGCGGGCTGCGGCACATGCTTAGAGACTCGACGCGGTAGGTAAAATGATGGGCAAGGCGAGCGCCATGATGGCAAGGCGGTGACAGCCACAGCTCCATCTCGACCCCACGCATGGCTCGGCGGCTGGATGTTGGCGCGCGCACACCGCGGTAGTAAGACCAGACCGCATCCAACCGGGTCGGCCAACGGAAGGCCAGGGCGCAGCGTGGCATCGGCCTGGCGCACGAGCTGGCCTGCGACCGTAGCCTGGTCACGACGTGAGCCCGGCGCCAATAGTGTTGTGCCCGCGATGACCGTGAACTCAGACCGAGTGACTACTATTGTTGATGTGCACGCATTTTGAAGCGAAGCAAAAGCTACTAACGATCACTATTGAGGCCCAACTAATTCCCATATCCTAAAGTCAAAATTACCAGCGACCTAGCAAAGCCATCGCCATGGCCAGAGAGCAACCAGAGAGGGAGATAGAAGGATGCCAACATGAGCTCGTCGCGCTGAACGCGAACGCCAGTTCACGATCAAAGCACGAAACAAAACCGACAGCGCGTGCTAGTGAAGTTAGGGCAATTTTTGCGACCCCACACCAACTCCAACGCATCCATGAACTATACTATGCTAAAGTACTCACTTAGAGGCAACCAACAATACGAAAACACGAAGCTAGTGTTTAAGCATTTTAGTTAGAACTTAAACACCAAAATGGCATTGTCTACTCCCTTTTTAGACTTAAAAAGGGCAACAGTCTGGTTTGAACTAATCAACCATGAACACTTTTGCCACAATTTTTAAAAGGCCTAAACCTTGTTAACTGCAACCCAGAAATACTCCATGCGAAAGTCCGTACTTTATACTAAGCCATAGGAATAAAATATTTAAACACTATTTAATTAGTTTGCTCAATATAGATCGCCAAAAATGACATTTAAATCACAAGTTCAACTTCCTCCCGATTCAACGGAAAGATCTAATTTTAATTTCAGATTTGATTTTTGAGCTATCAAAAATACTATTGAACAACATTTATTCACCAAAACTAAAGCTGCATTTTTATCTACTAAACTTGTACTTCAATTTTTATTTAAGTACTAAATACAAGCTATATTTTATTTTTCAGTATAAAAATTGTTTTTCATGCCAACCGATTAAACCCCTTACTTCGTTCACCCTGTTAGGATTTCTATTAACATTTTACACACTAAGTAAATTAACCTACGATATTGACTGAATTTCTTCCTACCACAAAAATGAGTCACATAAGTTTTGTGTATCATTTCATATGTGTGTTAAATTTTTAACACCCGAAAACCTACTCTGAAAGTTCTCTTAGACTTAATCTTGGTGCTAAGCGAGCTCGTAACACCAGGAGTGTTACAGCTAGCAGTCGAGGATGGTGGTGCGGCCTGACAGTGGCTAGTTGTGCCTGCGCCTAGCCTGGGCCTAGCTAGCAACGCCCCCCTTCTCCTGGTCGCCTGGCCTAGGCGCGGCGAAGTACGGAGCACGGCGGGGCGGCGGGGGACGGAGGTGCCACTGCACTCGACAAGCACGCGCATGGAGCTTGGAGGCGGAGGGCGAGGCGCCGACGACTGGTCCGGCAACAGCAGTCGATGGGTCGGCTGGCAGCGTACCTCATGCGGAGGATTCCTCCTCGCCGCGGGTGACAGAGGGGCCGCGGGGATGGCCGCGGCGGCGTGCGGGATGAAGACGGCAGCGTTGCGGATTGGGACGGTCGGACGGCCGCACAGCAGCGTGAAGCCACGACGCACGGCCTTTCGGACGTATTAATGGTAGCGTTATAAAAAAAATCGTTTCGTTCCAATGGAGCAGAATCTGTCGTTCAATTTCTGATATTCTTTTTTGCTAGAATATTTGTGTTGATTGCTATACTTTTTTTATACAAATTTATATAGCACATAAAACTTACCTCAATAGAATATCAACAGATCATAAAAGAGAGATGACATCTATTAGTAGCACTTAATAATAAATAATATGAGAAATTAAAAGATCAAAAATTATTTCATATTACTTTTTTTTGTTAAAAATATGCTTTATTTTTTTAGATGAAAGAAGAATTACATTAGATAATAGCTGGGTACATCAACACGTTACAAGCACTCTAGATTACATAAATATCTAGAAACTGATTTTTATCTAAATTATACCCACGCTGTGAATAACTTCAGATCTCAAAACCAAACCCGTACGAAGCTTTGCAGTAGCTAAAATTGGCGAATTGAGTTCGTTCTTTGTACTTGTTTTATTGCTCTGTCGAAGAGATCCAAATCAGTATGACAGAAATTGGAGATTGTAAGTGACGAGTTTCGATTCTGTCAGTTCGTTTAAAAAAATGTTTCTTCACAAAAAGGAACGTCACAGAAAAGACAAACCGGAGGGCCATTAGCAACGGCCAGACAGCATTAAATCCAACGAAAATTTACATTTTTACCATTATAACGATATCCACTCGTCCGTTTCTCGTTCTTAGGATGAAAATTACATATATAACAAACGAGAGAGAAGAATCTTACAAGTTAAAAAAAATGGGTGTTTTGGCGTGCGTGGCGTGCCAGGTCACGACGTCAGCGTGGACGCGCATTGCGAAAAGACGAAACTGCCCCTGCCCTGTTCCTCTCGATCTCTCCCTCTCTGACAGTTGGGTCCCACAACACCTTTCACTATCAGGCGGGATCCACTTGTCAGCTTCGTCTCCCACCTCCGGCACAATTATGGGAGACAGCCTGTGCTCGCCTTCGTTCACACAGGAGCACCGCCGGACGCGCCACCCCCAGCCACGCTCCGTCGTGTCGCACCTGGCCGCACCAGGCCACGCCACCCCGGCCTCACCCACGCCAGGCCGTGCTCGCCTACGTCCGCCGCGTGTAGGAGCACGCCCGGCCGCATCGCGCCCGGCCTCGCCTATGCCTAGCCACGCCGCCCCGGCCTCGCCCGCGCCAGGACGCGCTCGCCTACATTCGCCGCGCGTAGGAGCACCGAGCACGCCCAGCCGCGTCGCACTCGACCTCGCCCGCGCCAGGTAGCGCTCGCCTTCGTCTACCGCGCGCAGAAGCACCGCCAGCCGCGCTTGCTCCTGGCCACGCCGCCCCGGCTGCGGTGGCGGGGACCTCCCGGGGGTATGGCGCCAACGGCACGGGGACGGACTGCTGCGAGGTGGAGACTGAAGGGGTGGAGGAAGGGGGCCAGGGCCCAGGATCTCTCAGAGGGGAACTATCCAGGCGGTGGCGAGGGGAACGGGGAGGGAGAGGTGTCGTAGTGCTCGTGCTGGAGGTGGGAGACGAAGCAGATGAGCGGGGCCCACCTGTCAGTGAGAGGAGCTACGGGACCCGGCTGTCAGGGAGGGAGAGAGAGGAGCAGGGTAGGGGCAACTTCGTCTTTTCGCAATGCGTGTCCATGCTGGCATCGTGACCTGACACGCCACGCACACAAAAACTCCCATTTTTGGTAAACTTGTAAGATTTCTTCTCTCATCTGACTAGTGGCGATCGTTATAATGGTAAATATGTAAATTTCCCTAAATCCTATGTTTTCTTGTTGTAGGAAAGAGCTCGAGAGCTGCGGTGGTAGCCGTGTGATCACTTCGCCAGTCAAGTATCACACGGCCACACCTCGCTTTCCAAATCCATCACTAAAACAGAAAAAAAATAGTCAAAAAGAACAAAACAGACTGCAGCTAGGTAGATCCAGACAAAGTGACAAACGGAAGTGGAGCAAAGAGGAGCGATGGGGCAGAGAAATGGATCCGTTTTTTTTATATTACGTATCTGTATTTCTAGGTAAAGAAAACATACAGGGACGTGTGCAAATACAGGTACGTACAATCAAGATACAGGGACAGCTGTCCCGACTGACTAGCACAAAGGCCCCTAAAGAAAATAGAAATTGCATTAAGGTCCCTGGACCCTGTGCATCCCGAAAACTCTAGAGGTCTCCGTCGCCAACTGCCGCCGCCGACGAAGCCGCCATGGCCCTGGATCAAGAGAAGCTCCTTCGCACAAAGGCTTTGACATGAGCTGCAGTAGTCGCTGCAATCCATTGGTCGGGGACGCACCCCAAGCTTCTCTGAACCTAGATCGAAGCTCGCCATCGGCCGCCGTCCGACGCCGAGGGGACCTTGAGTTCGATCCACTCACCTTCCAACCGCGGCACCCATAGCCTCCTCTGCATCCATGAAGAAAAGAGCCACCGGAACCACGCCGGCCAGCTCCGAGTCCTGTACAGCTCTCCGCGACCTCGCCGTTGACGCCGAAGTAGAACGTCACCGATGCGAGGAAAAGGCCGGGAGAAGTTATTCTCATGTGTCATCACCGCCTCCGCCTCACCGACGCTGCCAGGAAAAGCAAGGCACCGAGGATTATCATCCACCCGGCAAACCCTAGCTCCACCAACGAGAACCGACAGCGAGCACAACCTAGGTCTAGATAGATAACTAGCTAACCTATGTACATCCGCACGCCGATTCCCCGGTCCACCTCCATCTCTAGCGCCTAACCGGCCACCGGAGAGGGAAGGGGCTGGCAGAATCGCCGCCGAAAACTCTCGTTGCCTCATTTTCGCCTTGGACAACTGTAGCAAGGGGAAAAGGAAGAGAGGAAGACTTGGGGGTGGAGTGGACACTATATGCCCAACTTTTAAGAAATGGATCAGGTTAGAGTAATCGCTGATGAAGTGCGCAGGAGAAGGGCTCAGAGGATGGAGGCTAGCGGCGGCCTGTGAGAGTAAACGACTGACTAGCACATCGGTTGCTTATATAGAATCGGGCTAGCTAGGGCAAACTTTAGTCATAGTTCATGGGCTAAGCAGAAAAGCCTCGAATTGGCGTGGGCTCCTATGTCTAGTATAAAGCCGATAACGCAGTCCATTGGGCCTCTATTTTCGGTGGAGGTGCAACATGTTACACGAGCATGGTCTCTCGTTGGGAAATTCTCAACTAATCCATCCACGGGCTTCCTAGCGTCATCTGGACGAATGGGGCCTCTAAATGCCCATGTCTATAGTCGTTTCCCGTGCCGTTTCACGCGTCCACGAGGGGCCCGTGCCACCTTGAACGTCACCAGCATCGAGAAAGAGGGGAGGGGCGGCAGATGTCCAGCAGGCGCCAGGAGGAGGAGACACCGAGGCGAGGCAGCAGAAAGTGAGGAGGGAGATGCAACACCCGATCTAGTTTTAAAATATTAAGATGCAGTATTTGCAACATATATCTGAAGGCAAATGAAACACTTAAACATGCATTTGAAACACTTAAAACATGCATCTGAAGCACTTGAAAAACACATTAAAAAGACATTTGAAAATCATTGTAAAACATAAACAACATCCAGATGCAACACTTGCAACATACATCTAAAGGCAAATGAAACAGTTGAAACATGCATTTGAAACACTTATAAATAACATTAAAAAATACTTGAAAACCATTGTAAAACATAAGCCACGTCCAGACAAAACACTTGCAACATATGTGTGAAACATATGCAACATCCAGATAAACACACTTGCAACATACGTCTAAAAAACAGATGAAACATTATGAACAAAAGCTTGCAACATATGTGTGAAACATATGCAACATCTAGATAAACACACTTGCAACATACGACTAAAAAAACAAATGAAACATTGAGAACAAAAGCTTGCAACATATATGTACAACCATTGCAACATATGCAACATCTCGATCTACTTTTGCAACATCCATATAAAACCAACATACCTCTGAAACACTTGAAACAAATACTTACAACATGCGCTTTCAAGCGCAACATATACTTGTTGCTTGGACGAAAATGGAGGCTCGTCGACGCGGAGTTCGATGCTGGCGTGGAGCTCGATGCCACGGAGTGGCGCGGAGGTCGTCGGTGTGGACCTCGACGGCAGCACGGACCTCGGCAGGGGCCACGGCAGGCAGACGGAGCGTGGCTGCAATGGGAGGTGCAAGTCCGGACGGGGGCACGCGGCACGTGCGGGGACGGCACGGGCGAGGGTGGGGTTTGTCCCGCGAGCTAGGATGCACAGCACGCAGAGCGGGCGGGCGACGCGGGCAGGGTCTATCCCGCGAGCGGAGGCGCGCGGCACCTAGAGCGAGCTGGCGACACAGCGAGGTCCTATAAGGAGCGTTACCGATCCATCTAGCACCACATGGAAAGCAAAATGGATCAACGAGATGCACAGATGTGGCAAAAAAATTCCAAAAAAATATAATACAACATTCTTTTTTTGTTTTGTGTTATTATCTATCTATATATAATATTAAAGTAAAAAATCTTTTACATCTCGATCCGTTATGTCTCACTCTCATCTCTCTTCTTTCATCGCTCACTTCAACCATTTATGTTTTCACTGCCGTCACTTACTACCTCTCTTTTCCCTCCCTTTCATTCCTCACTCCATCTCTCTTCTTTTGTCATTTTTGACACTTTTCGCTCTTACGGTCGTCCTTTACTCACATCTCTTTTTTTATCTCTTAGTTCGTCATCTCTCATCCAATTTGGAGTCATCGAACCTTCACTGGCGCCGTATCAGTTATGTAGACATATCATAGCCTAGTCGGCTAAACCTAGGCCCATAAGCATCACGACTTGACACATACGTGTGGCTAACCTTTTTACCTTTCTTCTTAACCTTACAACAAATATAAACAATAGCCACCTATTTAAATTGTGTCAATCTACAATTAATTTTTCATACAAGATTAATCTTTTATTCTAGTTAATTTATTACATGAACTAAGATTTAATTAAAATAAAGTTGAGCCAAACCCAACATGATAGCTAGCTCTATAAATGTGGCCACGTAATAAAATGTATGTCTCGTTGTAAAATATGTACATGTATGCTAGTCTATATCTATATTTGTACCGTACTATTATAAAGCAAACGGTTCTTCCGTATATTATTTTTTACTTCACACACTACCCTTGTGCCTCTCATGTGCCGTGCTTATAAGAGTTCGAAGTACAGTTTGTGTATTATTTGTGTGCTTAGTAACGGTACAAAGTCTAATTTCAATACTTATTGATAGATACGCGACCATTACATAAATCTTCAAACTACAAGTCATTTAAGATACTGTGCAACAAAGTATATAAGATATAAGAACCTTTAGCGCCAAAATATCAATGCTGGGAAAAAGCAAAAAAAAGTGAAAACCCCTCCAAATCGGTCAGTAGCGCCGGCTCTGCAGAAGCGGGCTCGGTGAACTGTACCCCAACGCGCGGTGCAGCGGCTGTGGCGGCAGCTGCTGCGCACGCGCACCGTCCCCACACGCGCCGCTGTTGCAACTGCCGGGGTCCGCCCGAGTCGTCTTGTGCAGCGCCGAGCCACCGGCACCCGCGGTCACCGCCGTCATCTCAAGCATGTCCTCGCACCCGCCGCACCGCAGCCTGACGACCTTTCCACGTGGCAGCCCCGTCGTCGCCGGCGCCTGCAGCAGCTCGGAGCAGCTGCCGCAGACTAGGAACGGCGCGCCGCCCAAGACAGGGCGGCAGTGGTTCTTCCGCCGTTCGCTGCGGTAGCCGCCGGAGGACGACGACGAGGAGCCGGTGCTGCTCGCGTTCCGGCGGTGACCGCGCCCATCGACGTGCAACGCCCGCGCGAGCTGCGACTCCAGCCGGCGGAACAAATGGGCGTCGTGCGGCGCAGACGCTCTCCTACTGCTTGACGCCGGCTCGATAGCGGCGATCAGGCCTCGGAGGTTGTCCAGCGCGTTGAGCAGCTCGTTGTTGAACGCCGGGCCCCGCAGCGGCGACGGCGCGACGACGCCATAGGGCTCCTGTCCAGACGAGGCGATCGATGTCTCGAACGCTTGCGATCCCAGGAGCGATCTCCGGCGGCGGCGGAGCTGCCGCTCGCACGCGTTCCTCGGCGAAGAGAACCCTTCCTCGGCCTCCGAATCCGTTATCATCAGCATGCCATAACGCAGAACGCTGGAATCAGAGTCAGAGCCCGACGGGCGCCTCGTTCGTCGGGAGAACGGCCGGAGCCTATCCTGATCATTTGAGTCAACGAAGCCATCGTCACATCGAGGACCACTATTTGCGCCATTGTTAAGACAATGACGCCGCCGTACTGAACCGAATCCTCCATCTGGTGCCGGCGAGGAGGAACGCGGAGGTGCAATAATGTCCTGGTGGAATAACGGAGGCTGATCGCCGTCGATGTCGACACCCGGAGCAAGCTTGCTGTGACAGGCATCGAGTTCATCGGAGCACGCCGCATCGAGTTCATCGGAGCACGCCGACAGTGTCCACCGAGAGGATCTCAAGCCTGCTCAGGGCCTGGTCGATTTGTTCCGTCGGCACAGGGTTCTTTCCTGCAGATGCAGAGAAGCAAGAAAGCAGCACACATCTGATCAGGCACACAAAATGGTTAAAAAAACTCAATGTTTTCAAGGATTAAATTACAGTACGTGGCACCTCTGATCGGGGTGCGGCATTTGCTGCAGAAGAAGATGACCGCTTCAGGGTTCTGGTAGATCATGGTCCGGCAGTATGGGCACCGGCCAAACCTCATCTTGATCTCTCCCGACTCCATCATCGTCGTGGTTTTCCTGTGAAAGGTTCAGAGATTGGTCAAGGAAGGCTCGGGGCCGGGGGAATGTTTCAGGCTTCGGAGGCTTTCAGAATGTCAACATGCTGCGAATTGATCAATCGAAATTACGAAATGCGCCATGATTTAAGCTAAACATTTCCAATCAATCAGCGAGACCTCCATCGGAGTCTCGGAGAACAACTGTAGGCATGCAATGTATCTTACAGGTCAAAGCTTGTCGAAGGGGATTCTGTTCTTCTGAACGTGGCCAAGACCAAATGCCAATGCAGAAGCCACGTCGGGAATAAAATAAAGCAACAACAAGCGCACCTGATTGTGAAAGTTTCAAAATCCTTCACCACAATCTATCGGCTTGGAGAGAAGGATCTGAACGGCATAAGCAACACGCTGCTCTGCGGGAGAGACATCGTTGTAAGGGTTTCTGAAACTTGAAGCCAAAGGGAGATCGTGGAGGAGGAACAACAGCACGGAGAACGAGTCTCAACGTTCTTGGGCCAGTAAGGACACAGCAACGTTTTAGTAAGGCAATCATTAGGACGTTGGGGCACAGTTTGATGCTTGAAAATGGTGGAGTTGGGATGCATGTAGGTAGGGGTTGTTGGCCCCTGCCAGAGAAAAGTAGAACGCGTCTTCTTTCATATGGTGGTTGTAGTTTCTGTCTTTCTGATGAATACCTTTGCAATAGAGGAAAGTATTTGCACAACTTGCCGATGCATGTAGGGGTTTGACGGGTTGTAGTTTCTGTCTTTCTGATGAATACCTTTACAATAGAAAAGAATGAAAATAAAAAATAGATATCTATATCTAATACTAAAGAGGCAAAATTTCTTGCCACTAATAAATTTTTGTCCAACCTACGAATAATCCTAAAGTGGCTCGGCTACAGCAATTCTGCAGCCGTCTGTTGCGCACGCGGTTGAGACTGGCGCAAATACGGTGTGGAGATACACTGTAGTGGTTTTTCCCCTCTTCGGTTCCGTGCATTGCTATTTCGCTTGATTATATTCCACCACGGAACGACGTGTTGTAGATCGATGAGGCTGACGTTGTGGCGAGGAAGCGAGCAAAGAAGGGGCAGGGCCGCGACGTCCGGTCGAGCAGGCGATGCCGAGGGACGGAGGAGAGGGAGAGCTGAACAACGCGGGTTCCCGTGCGACATGCGATGTGGCTTTGTTCCCACTGCCGCTCGGCGAAGCGCCCTCGGCATGGAGATGATGGACGGCGGTCGACCAGGGCGCACAGCTTCAGGGTTCGTCGTCTTTGGCTCAGCAAGGACATCGCAGTGGTGGTCGCTCCTCGACACCCGGCGTCTTGCTCCCAGGCACGAACGGAAAAGGTGCAACTAGCCGCGGCAGCTGCGGCCTTGACCTAGGCAACCTCACGGCCCTTGCCTGAGATCGGGAGAGAGGAGATGGACAAAAGGAAGAGGATTGCGCGTGGTGGTAGCGAACAGGGAGATATATATCGAGGAGGGCATCAGCTTGGGGTTTCTTATAGCTCGGCGGACACGGACGCCGGCGCCGTCAAGAAGCAGCGCGCCGTCGTGGGTCGGCTTCCGGCGCAGTCCAAGAACAGCCCCGTTCCAATGGCCTTCCTCTCGGGGCTCCTCAAGACGGCGATGGTGGTGTCCGTGTCCAGCATCTGCACTTCTGCAGGGCCAACATGGAGAAGCGGATCGGCATGAAGCTGGACCAGGCCATCCTAGAGCACATACTCATCGCCTCCGGCGCGGGCGCGGACACGCCAGCCGGGCAGCAGCACGCGCTGTATGACTAATTGTTTGTTCCTGATCCTTTTTTATCCTGTACCATTGCCAAGCAGTGAACTAATTCACTTGTGGAAAGATTCATTCATAGGAACGAGCTGTGTACTTCTCAGGCGTGCCTAGAAGCGATTGGCCGAAGGCAGTGGACGCTCGGCCAACAACTCAACCTGAGGAAGGAGCCGTCAGCGCCTCGTCGGAGTCCAGAGGCGCGGACGCTGGTCGGACGAAGAGTCCCCCCCCCCCGTGTCGGAGAAAGTTTGGGGGAAGAGGGCAGCGGCAGATGAGCCGGCCCGGAAGAAGAGGAAGACGACGGGTGCTGCTCCCCGCAAGCCGGGCAGCATCTCGCTTGGCGGCGACCGAACCACTCAGACGTAGAGTGCGGCGATGTTCGATTGGTCAGATGACGATGGGGCTCCAATGGCTCCTCCGCCGAGCACTGAAGCACCTCCACGCAACACGCGTGCGGAGGTGCAATCAAAGGCAGGGAGGTAATCCCCGAGCAGCAGGCGAAGGGAGTCCCCGAGCAGCAGGCGAAGGGAGTCCTTGAGCAGCAAGCGAAGGAAGTCCCCGAGCAACAAGCGGAAGAGAGGCCAACGGCAGAGGCCACGAGACCTCCACCCCAGGGCACGTGGGTCGCCCCCACGGCCATGCCTAGGGGCTCGGGTAGGCAGCGCCGGTTCAGAAAAGTGTACCGGGAGGCCGACGTATAAGTTTCTTTTCCTTGGATTCAGCTTGCTGTCGGATCCTTATAGTTGCGGTGATTGACGAGCTAATCTGATGTAGAGCGAGGCGTACGAAGGATCTGAATCCGTCCGTCCAAATTGGCGAACAGCCGGGGGCTGGTCCCGACGTGAAGGTAATGTCGACAGAACCCATCCCGGAGTCCCTGGGTGCTCGGCGGCCTACGGAGGAGTCAACCGCCGCTGTTGATGGACTTGGCGATGGAGAACGGTTGCCGCAGATGGCGGACAAGGCGATGGCGGTGCCTGGGGCAACGGCAAGAGCCGCCAGGTCTTTAGAGGCGGATGCTGGAGTTGTCGACGCCGCGCTGGAGTCTAGAGCGGAGAACCTGGTGGAGCCAGAGGAGCAGACGGCACTTCCTGAGGCATCGGAGGGCGTGGGCGAACACGTTGTGCAGCCACTGAGCCCCCTGGTGGTGCCACCAGCTATGGAGGAAGACGAAGTGGAAGAGATTGAGCATGAGGAAGCTCGACCTCAAGCTGTCCGGATCCTCCGCAAGCGAGGCGATGAAGTTGTGGTGGTTGAAGAGGAGGACACCACCAGGGAAGTCAGAAGGCTAGAGTCCACCCTTTCCACGGCAATGAAGCAGATCAAGGTTAGTATTGCGTCGGCAATGTCTGTCTGTGTCATCGTAGATTGGAGCTCTTCATAATCTTGTTGCTTGTGCAGGGCATAGCATGAACTACCGAAAAACGGTGATAGCTGATCAAGAGGATGGAGCCCCTCGCCGAGGAGAACAAAAAACTAAAGGAGGCGGTTAAGCTTATGGAGAAAAACGCCCAGAGGGCCTAGCACGAGCGGGATCTTGCAGAATCTAACGCGCGGGATCTAGAATACCAGAAGGGCATCCTATCCGAGCAGCTAGCGACCGTGTTCGAGCAGTTGCGGGGCAGCTTCGAGCAGCTGGAACGTAGCTCCAAGCAGCTGACGAGTCTTTCCGAGTAGCTAGAACGCAAATCCGAGCAGTTCAGAAACATCTCCGAGCAGAGTAAAGGTATGGCGAATCGGTGAATTTTGCTTTGCATTGCTGAACAATCTTATTGTTGCTGACGACCATTATGGTTGTAGAGCGAGACGCGGAGCTCGGTCGGTTGCGCCAAGTCATTGGTCAACTCCAGGAGGAGGAGAAGAAAGCATCTGGGCGAGCAGAGAAGCTGGTTGAGGAGCTGAAAGGTGAGTACTTCATGGTCGGAGGTATTGCTGAAGTGACTTCTTCGTTTGACAGATCCTTTTGGTGCCTATAGAATACCGTCAAAAGACCAAAGCCTAGTTCGACGTGTTGAAGCAGGAGGCGCAAACTCAGAGGAGAAAGCTTGACGTTGTGGTGGCCGGAGTTTGGCCGGTGCTAGACTGCATCGACATGGAGGCAGCTCCTCAACCCGACGACAGGTCGCCTCATCCGGACACCATCATCTACAGGTGTAAGGCGGCATGGGAGAACTTCAAAAGCTTCAACTGTGATGCCACTGTCTCCGCCATGACCCATGCCCTGGTAGTAGTCCGGTCTCATTACCCTACCATTGATCTCCGAGCGATAGGGGCCAGATTTGCCAGAGGCACTGGTGCGACGAAGCAGCAGGAGCTGGAAGATAAGGTGGAGGACGCGGCGAAGCAGCTGGCCGGCGACGTCGACCTGTTCGGCGAGGTGGACGGGGAGAGCCAAACATAATGACCTACTTGGAGAGTGATCTGTAATAGCTAGAGAGGATAGTTAAAACGCGCGAGGATGCAGACAATCATTTATGTATGTGTATAAATGTTGTAAAGTGACATGTGCATGTTTATGCAGTTTGCCAGTATTTTCGGTGAAAAATCATTGTAGTGTTAACCCTGACACGATTATATGTAGTATAAGTAGCGTCGGAGCAGTTAGTTCGTTACTGAGCTCTTGGCCTTGGCTAGCCTATATTCCATAACGTCGAGCGCGGAGCCCGTGCATGTGTAGGACGAACAGACGTGACCAAGGAACCGCAGCTGACCACCCATAACGCAGAGCGCGGAGCCTGTAGCACATGTAGGGAGAGATTGGAGACTGGGTTTTCTCCAAAGAACATAGAGCGGAACGTGTGCTGCTCGACGGTTGGTGAAATATCTTGGAGATATGGAGAAACGTGGCGGAGAGTTTATGGAGATCACGTATTGGAGTTTGTTAAGGAGTAGCTTAGAGCTGGCGACTGCAAATGGAGATTAAATCGTAATGGAGAAATAATGGAGACAAATTACGGCAACCAAAACTTCATTCATTATGGAGTGAAGAATACATATCTAGAGCATTTCAAGGATAAAAACGTATAAGGTGCTCGATGTGCCATGAATTGGGGATATCGATTCCGTCCAAGTCACATAACCAGTAAGACCCTGGTCGGGTAATCTCTTTGACCATGTAAGACTCTTCCCAGGGGGAGGAGAGCTTGTGCATCCCTTCGGTTTTCTGTTTTCTGCCTAGAACGAGGTTGCCGACAGCAAATGAACGACCTTTGATGTTACGGTTGTAGTATCTTCGCAAGCCTTCTAGGTATTTGGTTGTGCGGATGCAGGTGATCAGGCGTTCTTCTTTGGCCCTGTTGATGCCCTCTGTCCAAATAGTTGTGGCTTGCTCTTCATTATAATGTTCCATTCTAGGTGCTCGGAAAGCAATGTCCGCTGGAAGTATGGCTTCTGAGCCATATACCAAGAAATATGGAGACACACCGGTGCTGCAACTAGCTTGAGTGTGCTGTCCCCAGATCACAGCTAGGAGCTCTTTGAGCCATCTGCCGGGATGCTTTTCCTCTTTCTGATATAACCTCTTTTTGAGGGCATCAAGGATCATGCCATTCGCCCGTTCAACCTGGCCGTTGGCTCTAGGTCAGGGCCGATTCTGCGATGGAGAGGCAATCGGCGAGCTTCTAGCCAACCTGATCGATGGATGTGATCAGATCGTCGTTGTTGATTTGCCTCCTCGGGTAGCTGGAGAGCGGGCGGCGAATTGTCGGCGAAGACGACCTCGGAGGCGGTTCCCAGATCGGATTTACAATCGCAGGTGTTGGGGTGATCGGTGCAGTATTGATCTGCACCGACTCGATGAGCTCTCCGACTTCGTCAGCGTTGATAATCCAGGAGATCGATCCGACCATGAAGATGTGGCCGGGCTGTAGGAGGGACGAAGAGCCTGCAAAACGTACCATCTTGTTCGACATGGAAACAACACGAACACCCCTACCTGGCGCGCCAACTGTCGACAAAAGATGCTCGGTAGTCCACCGAGGGGTATACCACGATGGTAGATTTGTCGTAGAGGTGCGCGTAATCAAGAACAAGAAGGCAACAAAGACACAAGAGTTAGACAGGTTCGGACCGTCAGCACGACGTAATACCCTACTCCTGTGGTATGTTGGTTTGTATTGGCAATCGTATAATGTTGCGTGTATTTGGAGGGGGTCCCTGCCCGCCTTATATAGTCCGGGGGGCAGGGTTACAAGTCGGTTAGATCTAGGAGATAACCGGAAAGTAATAACATATTACAGGAATCATGGGATCATACGTATCCTAACAGATCTCGTAGTATCTTCAGGATATCTTCCCGGCGTCTTGCGGGACGCACCGAGCAGCGCCATGCCCCGCAAGGCTTCGTCTTGTGGGCTGGACCGCCCCTGGGGGCGCAGCCCATGTGGTCTGCCGTGGGTATCCGGGGTCGTACCCCCCACAGTATCTTATGCCTTTCAACATCTAATCTTTATAAAATAAAGATTTGTGCACCACTAAGTTATTGATATAATTTAATTAAGTATAAAATAACCCACTAACATTTCTCTATAAAACATTGTCATACTATTGGCATCATTGTAGCTTTGAAGGTAACACACAAATAGATCTATTACGTTCCTGTTCTCATTTTCTATAAATATTCGATTGCTTATTTTCTCTCATTGCAACGCATGGGCATATTTGCTAGTAAAAATAAGGAGTGAAAGATAATAAAAACAATAGACAAAAGTGTCAAAAGGTCTGAAACTTGTCTGGAAAACACACACACACAACGGCAGTCTCCAGCGACTCAGTCCTGAATTCCTGATGTGGTGGTCAGTCAGGCACGGTACTCCCTCCATCCAAAACAATGTTACTCTACGAGATGTCAATAAATCTTAAATTTAATTAAATATATAAAAAGTATCAGTAATAAGTATTATTAGATAAATTATAAAAATATCATAAGAAATCTACTCACTGAATGACATAGATGATTAGTTGAACTTCCCCAACTTTTGTTCCTGAAACAAATATCAGTCCTAATAAATTAAATCTGTGCCCAGCATGGCAGTATGCATCCATTGTATATTTTCAGTCAATTTCCTATTTCCCCTCTATGTATATATGCTTAAAAGCGCCTTCTAGTGAGTGCCATGTTTGACAATGATGACTGATCTCAACAATTTGTTCAGTTCAGTCTTTCTTAGTTCCTGCAGAAGCAAATGTACAATAATAATAAACTGTTTGAATTCCTATTGCTTTTCAGATTGTCATGCTTGATTGTTTTCATGCAATTATACCTGAAAAATGTAATGATATTCCCTATTGAAAATAGTTACAAAACTGCAACAATCTCGAAGAAAAAGAATTAATATCCAAAGGAACATACTTATATGTAAATGATGATATTCAAGCGATGATGCCTTCATATCATTAACAATTTATTTGTAGTATTGATTCAAGGAGCTGGAGCGAACCTGGTAACCGAAACACTTCCATAGTTCCATTGACAACTCTGGCTCCACCCTAGAACTGATATGGAGTAGTGCTAAAAAAAAGGTTAGAGCTAGGGGTCTGCCAAACAAGGTCCCTCAAAATTACATCTTGTTTTTCCTGTAAATCTGAAACAAAGACAATTTTGGTTCACAACTAGGTGGAACTTATATATGCTGCCATTCTTGTGTGTTTGTTGTACAAGGGTTGGAATTGTTCTCTTTTCTGAAACATGCTAATAATTCTTTTATGCAACCGTTTGCAGTTTGATGCAATGCACACATTTATTTGCTCCGAAACAGTTGATGTCTTGATGATAGTTACTTGTTGGCTGCTCTCTGTCGGTTTCTGAACAATGCATGCTCGCAGTCCCATGTGATGCATATGGTTTCCTTATCAACAGCAAAGCGGAAGGCCTCTTTTTTTAAGGAACCGGACTTTCATCCATTATTATTCGGTAAAGCGCCTAAACGTCCGGGGACAGCTCCCATGCTCAGTGCCCGCATCGTATCTCACGCACCCCGTCCCGTTCCCATCCAGCGCAAGTGTCCGAAACCGCGCTCTGCACCAATCCCGTGCCCGCACGGTGGAACCGTGCCCAGCGCCAATCCCGCGCTCGCATTGTGGAACCACGACCCCGTGCCCACTTGCCCTACCCGCGGAGGCGTCTGTCGGCCTCAGGCACTAGCATGCTAACCACGGCGGCGCCCTTAGCAGCAACAGTAGACAGACGGCGGCCTGCAACACTCGATCTACTTTTGAAACATCCATATGAAACATTTGTAACATAAGTCCGAGACAGATGAAACACTTGAAACATGCGTGTGAAGCCATTACAACATGTGCAACATCAAGATGTACTTTTGAAATATCCGGATGAAACATTTGAAATAAACGTCTGAAAAACAATTGAAACATAGGCTTACAATATGCGTATATTGCCATTGCAACATATGCAACATCCCATATCGACTTTTGCAACATCCAGATAAAACACTTGAACAAAAGTACGAAACGCTCGAAACACAACGTACGCCCTCGCGGCCATGGCTTACATGTGTGAACTGTGGAACCAGCGGCGACCTCCTCCTAGTGGCGCCAGGGTGGTGGTGGCGCGGTGCACGCAGTGGCGAGGTGAGGGACGCCTGCACGCCTCAGGTGGATGGGGGAGCGGTGAGGGACGCCGGCACGGCGCAGCACAAGATTGAGACAGGCACGGCCTCAGGATGGGGTGCGGTAGGAGATGGCTGCGGCCGGCGAGGCAGAGTGGGGCAAGCAGAGGCGCGTCGCGGACACGGCGGGCAGATGGCACGTGGATGCAGCCGCTACGGGCGGAGTGCGCGGTGAACGCGGCCGCTGCGGGTGGACGACACTGTGAAAGCAGCCGCGATGGCCAGGGAGTGGGGAATGTTCTGGACCACGCTCAGACAGATGAGTTGGGGAGTGGAATCAGTTGAAGACTTGAAGAGGCTGCAGGGATATTGATGTTGGGCCCCGATGGCTGCTCAGGCCTAGAACGGGGCGTCCAAACGGAGATGCTCGGACGGACGCCCTGACAAGAGTATTATCGATTATTATTACATCGATACATATAAATCAGTTACATTGGATTCCTCACAAAGACATCATTCACGAAAATAGAAATTACATTGTGGTCTTTACAAGGTTTTCCCAGTCATGTTAGTCACCGACAATAGGAGCCACCGTTCAACAGAACACAGTTTGGAGCGCCACTTGATAGAGGTAGTGAGAAGTACCGTGTGGCAGGAGTTAGCTGCCGTTGGATCTTCTACCAACTTTCGGATCACCCTTTATCCGGTGAACCCTCTTGATGCCACTGGATCTTTCAGGTGAGCATAGAAACTTCTGCAAAACTATCGGGGATGCACCCTTCCTCTGGTACTTTGCCCCTGGTACCACCAGAGTTTTCTGGTGGCCGTAAAACCCTTCTGCAGCCTGATGCCCTAAGCTCCGATGTTGATGTCTTCCATGCACAAGAGTTATCCGGTGATTCTGGAGCCGCTGAATCTTATGTACTGCACCTCTTTCTTCGATGCCTGCACAGCGGCACCAGAGTTACTCGGTGCACTCTGTGAACCCCCTTCAGTGAGTTTCTCCATGGCTTCATGTTCGGGCTTCTTCTACATGATGTCTTGGACTTCTAGCATGTTTTGTATGATTTTCTGAACTGCTCCATAGTCTTCCTTGAGGTGTTGATCACTTGATCTTCACGTCGCCTGGGTCCAATCCATCCTTGCATCCAAATGAACTAAACCTTATATACTAGCAGCCAACATTAGTCCATTTGATCATGGTATCAATCAACCACCAAAATCATCCATGGCCTGTGCTAGGTGCCATTTTTCTTACACCAGGGCCTGCTGCCTCACATCCTATCAGATCCACAAGTGCTCGAGAGCCCCGGCGTGCGAATGACATGCCGATGTGCAACCCAGCTCCACCGCCATGAGGCTGCTGCCCTCCCTCCCTGCCCTGACGTCCCTTGATGCCACCTAGCCTCTGCCTCACCATCATTGGCGTGGGCGCGTCTGGCCTAGCCCCTCCTACTATGCTCCAAACTGGAGGAAGGGAATGAAGAGACCGACGCACGGGCCCAGGGTGGCAGTGAGACAGGGTGAGAAACGTTGGAGCTTGAGCTCTACCAAACACATTAGTGGAATCCCAACTCCACCGTACCGTTGCTCCATGATGGAGCTGATGCTCTAGAACTGTTTTCAAAGTTAGAACTCTGTCAAACAGGCCCTTTATATATGAAAGTGTTCATGATAGCAAAAAGGGAGTTGCTAGGAATGGTACGGTGAGCACCGTACCTTGCCATTTGAAAGCTCCTCCCCTGGTTTCATGGATTTTGCCAAAAAAAACATTTGGATCAGCTAATTCCAACAAAGAGATCTAGATCCAGCGAACAACAGGATATTTATCACTAAAGAACAAAAGGGGGAGTGTCTCACCGTGAAAAGCAAATCCAAGACAAATACATCGATTACATGGTCTTACAATGAAAATTTGTAAATTGAAGACACTCCAACTGTCTGAACATTTTTCCGCATGCTTTGGCATATGATTCGGTATGGCTTCGTGCATATATATCAATTGGTCCTCCTCGTTTCTTTTCTTTTTGGTCCTTTTCATATGTAATGGGCTAATGGCTATATATGTACTAGCTTGGTGTATATGTTGTTGCAGGGATTTTCTTATTTCATACTATATTGGAACGAAAAGTTCTTCATAAAAAATGCCTGAACATTTCCATGTGCCTTGGTGAAACAGGCAACTAGTCTTTACCTCGTGGCAGGACATGTAGCCATCATTGGCATCATTTCAAATGCACTGCTCTGGCTAACGTCAGTGGATTGGTTAGCAACGTGCGCATTGTAACCCAAGGTCTTGTCGCCGCTGTCTCGGTTGGAGAAGAAGCTTTTGTTGGCGTCGCCCCCTGTGCGCCCCTTCTCGAGGTCGAGGCACTCCAGGAGCTGCGCCACCACGTCGGTCATGGTGGGGCGCTGCGCCGACGCCTGCTCGGTGCACTGGAGCGCGATCTCCGTGGCTTTCCACACGCTGTTGACATCATGGTCGCCTCCCATGGACGCGTCCACCACGCCCGCCAGGTGCTGCCGTGTCCACTGGATGACGCTGGTGGGCTGAGGGCTGTGCAAGATAGGAAGCCTCCCTGTGACCAGCTCTAGCAGCACCACGCCGAAACTGTACCCATCGCTCTTAGTGGTTGGCTGCATTGTTGCCTGGTACCTGCATGTTAGCACGTTCATCCCTGTGGTGCCAATTCTACAGCCTCGGCTGGTATTAAAGTCAGCTGATAAGTTAGCTGAAGCTATTTTGTTGTGAAAGAAAAATACTGTAGATTCTAACTGATAAGCCGGCTGATAAGTTCAAGCGAACATATATAGATACTATTGTCCTGTTCGCTTGACTTATAAGCCGTACTTTTTCAGCCAACGAACAATATTTTTCTCTCACAACAAATCAGCCAATAATACTTTCAGCTATGACTTATCAGCCAAGCGAACAGGACATATAATGGATATGGATGTATCTAAATCTTTTTTTATTATTTTATATATGTTGTTGTAAATTATTTTATTTTTTGGATGCATTTATTTTTTTACACTTTAATCTATATATTTGAATCCGATGGTATCTTTTTTTCAGATAAATCTGATGGTATGTTATTCACTTTAATCTCTACTTGCACAATAAATTTTTTTCCCAAAACTATCGATAAAACAAATAGATAGTCAATATGAACTAAATTATGTTTTTTTTAGAATCAGGAGGAGGCGAGGAGCCAGAGGCTCCTACTGCAATTTATTGACAAAAAGAGGTTAACACAGTAGTTCAATTATGTAGATATTTGAATACGGGTTCGAATTCAAACTAGCTACCCGTTTTCTATTTGTATGCAATAATATTCAAATTTGTATTTGTATCTGGCAAAAATATAATTTCTATCATTGTCTGTTCCATTTCCATTATATGCCCAAACTTCGGAGTTACTGAAGGATAAAAGAAGCATAATTGCATGATCATGGAGACATGGACGTACTCTGGATCGACGTATCCTGGTGTGCCAACAAGTGTGTTTGTGGACGCATCACGCATGAGTGTAGATGTCACGATCCAAAGCCTTTGATAAGCCAAAATCAGCAACCTTGGCCTCCAGTTTCGCATTCAGTAGGATGTTGGTTGTCTTCACGTCCCTGTGAATGAGAGGCGGGTTGCAGCCCTTGTGCAGATACTCACACTTCTAGCACAAATCAAACCTTTAACAACAAATATGACTTATTGTGCATGAAATTTATAGAATTGTACCGTGCGCTGATTCCAGTGCGATTCGAAGTCTCTGCCCCCAAGTTAAGTGTTTTCCTACAGACAGAAGAATGATAGCATGCGAAATTCAGATCAACAAACAGCCTGTTCGTTTCGGCTGAATTGGCTTATAAGCCATGGCTGAAACTATTGCTGGCTGGTTTGGTGTAAGAGAAAAATACTATTCAAGCCGTGGATTATAAGCCAGATACGAACGAATAAGCCGAAACGAATAGGCTGAAAGGTGCTGGGGGGAAAGGGAGCCTTCCCTCGAGGTCATTGGTCATAACGTTGCAGGTCCCAGACTAGGAAGGAAGGAGAAGTTGATCCTCTCCCTGTGCAAACCGAAGGAAGTTCTAAACTGCTAAACAATATGCTACGTACCTGCAATGTGCTCTTGCAGGGATCCTTCTGACATGTACTCGTAGACAAGTGCCATGTACACCCCATCTTTGCAGTAACCGATCATGGACACGAGATTCTTGTGATGGGTCCGTGTCAAGATCTGTGCCTGGAGAGGTGGCCAGAGATCATGACGACTAGTCAATTTCCAAGGAAATACGAATTGAACCTGTCACTGGAAATATGAATTGCATGCGTCTGAAAAGAGATGGTTACCTCCGTGAGGAACTCCTTGGCACCCTGATTGGACGACTGAGACCTCATCTTGACCGCCACCTGAGTGCCATCCTCCAAGAAGCCCTCATAGACGTATGCAAAGCCGCCCCGCCCATTTACACGCTGGAAGTTGTTGGTGATCATCTCTAGGTCCTCGTATGTGAACCGGCGGTTCTCAAGCCGCAGCGAGCTGCGTCTGTGTTCGTCGCCTGCAACAATTAGAGCAAGGCTCGTCGAAGTCTTGTCCCGGGGCTTCACAGAGACATCCACTGACCCTGAATGCACCGGCAGATCCGTGGTCCTAGCTCGTTCAGGATGGCCGATGGCAAAGAGGACATGGCTAGCTAGAGCGCGGTCAGTCGATGTTTTATAAACTTATTACCTCGCTTATTTCGCCGCAGCAGCAAACAACATAGCAGTACTGTCAGTGCCACCACAACCAGAGCCATAGGAACAGCGACGTAGATGGCTAGCTTGCTCTTTCCTTTCGCCGTCTGACATGAATCCCCGTTGGTGCAAAGGTTTGGATTATCGGCATAACTACACACAGATGAGAAAGTCAAGATACTGTCAGCCAGGAAATTAAGGCGGTATCATGCATGTCTGCTAGAACAAAACTAAAGAGGATCCGGGAATGGACATTAGATTTAAGGAGCCGTCTTGGATTTTTTTGAGAAGTCCAGGGGGGATTGATCCGCTGATCTGATTCCCCGTCAAATCTCTGAAAGGTATAACATTTACGTGAGCCAACGTGATGCTGATGAATGCATATATTGGTTCATAAAAGAAATTAAAATCGCAGGAAACTAATGAAGTTGGAACGTGCAGAATTTGTCGAGTTAGCAGACTTACAGAGTTGTCAGTGACGGTAATTGTGACAGGGCGCTAGGAATTGAGCCCGTCAGGTTGTTGTGCGACAAATCCCTGCAAAGATATGTATCAGATATTACTATGACTAAGAGGTTTAAATTAGCAGATCAAGAACTAGAACTCCACACGTACAAGGATTGGACGGCCTTGAGATTTGCGAAAGCAGATGATATGTCACCGTTCAGACCACTGAACGACATGTTTCTAAAAAATTATAAGATTGGACGCGGTTTAAACACGATCAACAGCTACTATTACCCATGCAATGCATGTTCAGTAATCTGCTGCTCTCTTATGTGAACGCAAGGTAGGGAAAGGCGACACCGAAAAGGCTCTCTGCTGTGATAGTGTAGTCACAGCAGGGGCAGGCGCCGAACGGCTCTCCTGCCGCACTGTAACCACAGTAGGGGTAGGTGTCAAAGTCAGCCATGCTATCACATCTAGTCACTGTAGTAGCATGGCAGCTATACTAGTATTAGATGGGTAGAGTTGTATATATAGTTTGCTACTGCAACTCTGTAAAGAGAGCGAAATTAGTTTTGTCATTTCCTCTATAGAGCTCCGGCCAACGCTGATGCTTATGTTGTGTGCGTGCTCTGTTCTCCCTCCCTTTTTCTCCCTCTAGCCATAGTATGTGGTCAGACAACGATAGTCGTGGTCGGCAATGCTGGTGAATGGTCGACTCACCCGTGCCGGAGATCCTGTGGGTTAACAAGTGGTATCGGAGCCGTACAAGCGCCGTCGCCGGACTAACCGCTGGCAATGATGAACGGTTTGGAGATGGGCGACAGCAGCGGAGCTGCTGTGGCTGCCCATCCACGACAGGAGGACGTTGTGCGTACGGTGCGGGAGGTCAGCGGCACCAGTTGGCCGACGCTGACTGGCACAAACTATGGTGAGTGGTCGGTGACTGTAACACCCCGGCTCAGGGCTTAATAGGATTAATAGGATACTCGTACCAACAAGTTGCAACTTCTTTTCTGGAAGCTCATCTCTTAAGAACTTCAAGGTTAAGCGTGCTTGGCCTGGAGCGATGGATGACCGACCGGGAAGTTCTTCCCGGGTGCGCACGAGTGAGGACAAAGTGCGTAGAAAAGACAAGTGTTGGTCTGTGAGGGCAGTCTATATCCTAGTTAAGCTGCCAGATGTAAGCGGGCCCAGCCTCGGAGAGGTGGGACGTTACAGTGACCATGAAGGTCAAGCTCAGAGCCCGACGGCTCTGGAATGCTGTTGACAAGGACACCGACAACGAAGAAGACGATATGTGAGCGTTAGAGACTATCCTCGTCGCTGTACCGACAGAGTACAGGGAGCCGTTGGGGGCGAAAAGCTCTGCTAAGGAGGCATGGGAGGCCATTGCGGTGATGCGCGTCGGTTCCGACCGCCCAAAGAAGACGACGGCCTAGCTGCTGAAGCAGAAGTACGCCAACCTCAAGTTCAAGGATGGTGAATTGGTGGAGGACTTCTTCCTCCACCTGTAGACGCTCATCAGTAAGGTGAGGAGCCACGGCGTCACCATCGACGAAGAGAAGGCGGTCTCCAAGTACCTCCACTCCGTGCCAATGAAGTACATCTAGATCGCTCTCCATAGAGACGATGTTGGACTTGTCCACCCTCACCATTGAGGATATGACAGGCCGTCTGCGGTCAGTGGACGAGCACATGGAGCAGGCTACAGCAACAAAGGACAGCGGCAAGCTGCTGCTGACAGAGAATGAGTGGGTTGCCCGGAGAAACTCCAGGGAAGCCTCCTCCAGCCGTGGTTGCGATGGCAAGCGCCGCGGCAAGGCTTCTTCCGAAAAGAAGAAGAAGGTCGACCCCAACGCATGCCGGCGCTGCGGGAAGACAAGCTATTGGACAAGGGAGTGTCCAAATCGCAAGCAGGAGAAGAAGACTGAGGCTCATCTGGCGCAGGCTGATGATGATGATGATGAGGCCACTATCCTGATGGCGATGTTCTGTGCACTGCACGACGTTGAGGCC
This sequence comes from Miscanthus lutarioriparius, assembly GCA_904845875.1. Lineage (NCBI taxonomy): Eukaryota > Viridiplantae > Streptophyta > Magnoliopsida > Poales > Poaceae > Miscanthus > Miscanthus lutarioriparius. The sequence continues at coordinate 18,195,015 of CAJGYO010000016.1, read as the reverse complement.
GAGGAGAAGGGAGAGGTGATGGCGGTGAAAGGGCCTGGGAAGGCCCTGAAGGCTGTCAACCTCGACAAACCATGCGCCCAAGTCCACATCGGACGTGTGGGCGGTGAGCAGGAGCAGCGGTGGTACCTGGACTCTGGCGCCAGCAACCACATGACGGGCTCCAAGGCAGCCTTCTCCGAGCTCGATGACAATGTGACCGGCACGGTGAAGTTCAGTGACGGCTCAAGGGTGGCGATCCGAGGGCGCGGCACCATCATCAAGGTGCTAGAACGACGAGCACCGCGCGCTAATGGATGTATATTACATCCCACAGCTGCGTTCAAGTATCATCAGCATTGGCCAGCTGGATGAGCATGGTAGCGAGGTACTTATCAAGGACGGTGTCCTTAGAATCAGGGACCAGGAGTAGCGTCTTCTAACCAAGGTGAAGAGGTCCCGGAACCGACTGTACCTGCTCAACTTGAAGGTGGAGCAGCCAGTGTGCCTGGTAGCAAGGCACATCGAGGAGCCATGGCTGTGGTATGCCCGGTTCGGCCATCTCAGCTTCGATGTGCTCGGTCGGATAGAGAAGATGGTTCAAAGGCTACCTCACATCAAGCACGCAGGCGAGCTGTGTGATAGCTGCCTGGCCAGGAAGCAGAGGAGACTGCCGTTCCCAAAGGCGGCCAATTATCACGCGGCAGACACTCTCAAGCTCGTCCACGGTGATCTCTACGGGCCAATCATGCCAGCCACAAACGGTGGTCGGCGGTATTTCCTCCTGCTTGTGGATGATTGCAGTCGCTATATGTGGCTGCAACTCCTGACAAGCAAGGACGAAGCGGCGGCGGCGATCAAGAAGTTTAAGGCGCACACGGAGGTGGAGAGCAGCAAGAAGCTACGTGTGCTGAGGACTGATCGCGGCGGTGAATTCACTTCGGTGGAGTTCGTTGCGTACTGCGTGGATCAGGGTGTGGTGCGGCACCATACTAAGCTGTACTCGTCGTAGCAGAATGGCGTGGTGGAGCGATGGAACCAAATGGTGGTCGGCATGGCTCGATCCATGATGAAGGCCAAGAGCATGCCGGCAAGGTTCTAGGACGAGGCGGTGACCATGGCGGTGTTCATCCTCAATCGCGCGCCCACCAAGGCCCTGAAGGGCAAGACGCAGTTCCAAGCTTGGTATGGGCACAAGCCGAGCGTATCCTTCCTCGGGACATTCGGCTGCATCGGCCACGTTAGGAAGACAAAGCCAGTCCTCACCAAGCTAGAGGACAGGAGCACACTGATGGTGATCCTGGGTTACGCGGAAGGTACCAAGGTGTACTGGCTCTACGACCCACGCGGAGGCAAGGTGCTTGTCTCACGCGATGTCATGTTCGACAAGAAGGCGACATGGGACTAGAACAGTCCAAGCATGGGAGAAGCTGGCGGCTTCACCAGCACCTTCGTCGTCGATCACTTGGTCATCCACGGTGGTGGAGACGCTGGAGAGCAGTGCTGAGCACTCAAGCAACAGAGCCAAGCAGTCCTGGGGCGGTGCCGAGCACTCCAGGAGGGGTGCCGAGCACTCCAGGAGTGGAGCCGAGCGGTCCTACAGTGGTGTCGACCACTTCAGGATGGGTGCCGAACACTCCCATAGCAGAGCCGAGGAGTCTTGCAGTGGTGACGACCACTCCAAGACTGGTGCCGACCACTCCAAGACTGGTGCCGAGCACTCCAGGATGGGTGTCGACCACTCTAGGAGTGGTGACGAGCGGTCCAGGAGTAGTGCCGAGCACTGCAGCCGGAGTGCCGAGCACTCCAGGTGTCGTGCAGACCACTCCGGCAGAACAGGGAACTCCATCGACGTTGATCGAGTTCGCCTCACCTCCAAGTGACATCACTGAGTTTGTGGATGCCTTCCACGACAGTGAGGAGGTGCGGTTCCAAAGGCTAGACGACATCGTCGGTGGCACAGGGCCCTCAGGCCTGGCGGGATGGCTGCTCAATGACCCAGAGCTACTTCTCGTCAGTGCAGAGGAACCACCCACATTCGCGCTAGCCGAGCGCGATGGAAATTGGCGGCAGGCGATGCTGGAGGAGATGAAGACGATCGAGGAAAACAAGACTTGGCAGCTCGTCAATCCACCTCTAGGATGTCGTCCGATCAGCCTGAAGTGGGTGTACAAAGTCAAACAGGATGAGCACAGCGCCATTGTCAAGCACAAGGCACGCCTCATCGCCTGAGGCTTTGTCCATCATGAGGGCATCGACTTCGAGGAAGTCTTTGCGCCGGTAGCACGCATGGAGTCTGTCCGATTGCTACTAGCTTTGGCAGCAGCAAAGGACTGGTGCGTCCATCACCTGGACGTAAAATTGGCCTTCCTCAACGGCGAGCTGGCGGAAACGGTCTTTGTCAGATAACCTCTGGGTTTTGCCGTCAAAGGAGCAGAGCATAGGGTGCTCCGACTACGCAAGGCGCTCTACGGGCTGCAGCGGGCCCCATGAGCGTGGAACTCCAAGCTTGACGCCATGCTGGGTGAGCTTAGGTTCATGAGGTGCGCAACCGAGCATGCTCTCTACACACGGCGACGGGGGAAGGAAGAGCTCATCGTCGGCGTGTATGTGGACAACTTAATCGTCACCAGCGCGCATGCGGAGGATATCGATAGCTTAAAGCACGAGATGGTGGTTCATTTTCGAATGAGCGATTTCGGCGCACTCTCCTACTACCTAGGCATCGAGGTGAAATAGGGGAAGGGGGCCTCATGCTCGGATAGAGCACGTACGCCTCGAAGCTGTTGGAGCGGAGCGGCATGGCTGAGTGCAAGCCATGCGTGACTCCGATGGAGGAGCGACTGAAGCTGACGAAGGCTAGTACCGCGGCGAAGGTAGATGCAACACTCTACCATAGCATCATCGGCGGTCTATGCTACCTAGTCCACATGAGGCCAGACATTACGTTCGCCGTGGGCTATGTCAGTCGCTTCATGGAAGATCATAGAGAGGATCACTGGACTGCGGTGAAGCGGCTACTGCACTACGTCAAGGGGATGGTGGATCAGGGGATCGTCTTCCCCAAGATCGGTGGAAGTATGCTGCAACTCACTGTGTTCAGCGATCCAGACATGGCAGGGGACATCGATGGATGGCGAAACACCTCTGGCGTGCTTGTCTTCCTTGGGTCGGCTCCAATCTCATGGCTATCGCTGAAACAGAAGGTGGTGGCATTGTCCACGTGCGAGGTAGAGTACATGGCGGTGGCCATAGCGGCGTGCCAAGCTGTGTGGCAGCGCTGGCTGTTGGGCGAGCTGACCGGTGTGGAAGCTCACCCACCAGCACTGATGGTGGACAACTAGCCCGTCATCGCCCTCGTTAAGAATCCAGTTCTCCACGACCGGAGCAAGCACATCAACGTCAAGTTCTACTTCCTCAGGGACTGTGTCGATGGAGAGCAGATCATCATCGAGTTCGTCGAAACTGGTTGTCAACTCATGGATGTTCTCACCAAGCCGCTCGGCTGTCTTTGGTTCACGAAGCTGAAGGAGATGATCGGCATGGAGGGGGTTCAAGGGTTAGTGTAAGTGCATCTAGCCCTTTAGTGGGTTTTGGTAAATTGAATGACAACACAATTAAAGGTCTAATAAGTTTGCTAAGTGTTGAACAGGAAATTGAGTCTATTGCATATACTTGTGGGTTGTGTATTAACAAGTATATACAAGGTTCAACTAGTAGGCAAACTTGATGATATGCCACATTGTGTTAAAGTGAATGCCAAACTGTGTATTATTGTATTGGAAGTTTATAGAAGAAATCTAGTTCAAGCAAAAGACAACAATGCAAATGGAATCAATGAAATGGCTTCTATGTTGTGGGATATCATAGCATCATGTGAAAGCAAACATACTTAGTAAATGACAATGTATAGTGGATATAAGTCGGTCTCTATATTGGTTTGCTTACATGGATGAATATATGAACGATCAATTGGAATGTCATGCCAAAATGAGAAGGGAATATGGAATCGTGAATTAGCTTGACCATATTGATGTTGATCCATGCATGTCTCTATGTGAGACAAACTCAAGCTTGATTGATCTCAACATTCATATCTAGAAAATATTCAAGCAAGGATCAAAATATTGAAGAAATGTTTTTCAATGGATGCTTAATATAATGTGACTTAAGTATGGCTTGATAGGGTGAAGATAGCAAGGAAAGGGCTTCTAGGTACTAAGCGAAGGTGAAGAGCAAGAGACGGCTTGGCGACCGAGGTACCACGGCTAAGTTGAAGAAGAGAGTACTTGCATTGAGTCAAGGTACTAATCAAGCTATGAGGAGTCATATTGTGTTGAGGATCAAATCATTAGTGGAAGTGACTTAAAGCCATGAAGGTGAACTCATATGTATGGAAATGGTTCAAGTCACATAATCAAGCTATGAGGAGTCATATTGTGTTGAGGATCAAATCATTAGTGGAAGTGACTTAAAGCCATGAAGGTGAACTCATACGTATGGAAATGGTTCAAGTCACATAATCAAGGTATAATGAGAATGATGAAAACATATTCGATAATAGAAGTTCTCAATTGCCAAATGAAGTGGCAACCAGCTCAAAGGCATTTACATTCTTTTATGCTTTGAATTTGAGTTTAGGAAAAGCCGTACTATAAAGAGGGATTCTAGTACAGTTGGTCAACTGTGCAACCAGATGCTCAAAATTATAGATCTATATCCTCTTACCCAGCCAAAGCAGCCAGCCAAAAATCTCCAGATTCTACCTGTTTTGGCTAGGGCGGCAGTGCCGCCCATAAATGACCGTTGGGACCCAAGAGATATAAATACCATTTGGGCCAGCCCACAACGTAGATCCTTCTTCTCCAACGGTTCAGTTCGAAACTGAACAGACCAAAGCTCACCTCTCTCTCCTCCATTGTTGCTCCTTCATCCCTCAAGCAAATCCTTGATTTCCACCATCAAAACTTGAGAGAAAAGGTAGCAAAACTCGATTGGAGAGCAGGTCCACTGATTCCCAAAGTCTAAGAGCATTTGGTTCACGTTTGGCCGGCAGTTCTAGGGTTTGTTACTCTTGGAGCTTGCTCCTAGCCGGCTAGGCGTCGCCCTTGTGCTTGCCAACTCGTGTGGCAGCCTTGGAAGGTTTGTAACCTCATCCTACAACTAAGAAATTACCCCTCACTTCAAGAGTTCATTCTCTTGATTTGAGAACGAGGGCAAGGCAAGCCTTGGTGGCGAGCCAATCCTTTTGTGGATGCCTCAACAATGTGGACTTAGGCAAGCCTTGGTGGCGCACTGAACCACAGGATAAATTTTGTGTCTCGCATGCTTCACTTTGTGTTCTTACTGGTTCAGCTCTTTGCTAGCTGTTGTTAGGGTTTGGTAGCTCGATCCTCTCTTGTGTGACATTTCTGTGGTATCCAGTCTTCGAACTGGATTTTGTCTTTCTGTTACAGGATTGAGCAGCTAAGAGGGTCAGGTTACTATATGTGAAATCTCAACGCTGTCTGCTTTATTTTTGAAGAGCGGCAGTGCCGCCCTCTGTTCTAACAGAGTTTTGAGTTGAATTTGTAGGATTGAGCAGCTGAGAGGGTCAGGTTACTATCTGTGAAATCTCAACGATGTCTGCTTTATTTTTGAAGAGCGGCAGTGCCGCCCTATAAGGCCGATAGTGCCGCCCTCTGTTCTAACAGAGTTTCAAGTTGAATTTTTACAGGCCTATTCACCCCCCTCTAGGCCTCCTAGGCGACATCAAGGTCCTTTCAATTGGTATCAGAGCCTGGCTCTCAATTTCAGGCTTAACCGCCTTGAGAGAACGATGTTGATAAGTGAGGAGGTATCTCTAGAACTTTTACTTTTAGATGGCTCAAATTATACATATTGGTCTGCTAGTGTGCTTGGTGTTTTTAGGACCATGGGTCCTCAAATAGAGCAGATTCTAGATGTGAGCATTTCACCTCCTCATGATGATTTGACCTACCTATCTAGAGAGGAAGTGAAATGCTTACAACTCAATGCTCAAGCTGCTAATGTCTTATTTAGTGCTTTGAGTGAAGATGTACTTGATGCTGTCATATTTGGAGATGGTAAACCACTTGGTGATGCTCACATCATTTGGACCATGCTCAAGGAAATGTATGTCAACTCCAAATGTGAAGAGAGCAACCTCTCATTGGAAAACCCACTTGAGGAATGCTCAACTTCATCGACAAATGATGAGCCTCAAGTGATTCTCTCAAAAGGCCTATTTGATCATGCCACATCCACTTCCTCGCCAACATATGACTTATTGGATGGTAATGAAATAGTTGGTGAGAACAATATGTTTACATGTGGTACTTCTACTTTCTTTAGTTCTTGTGAGACTAACATTTTGAAGGAAGAAGAAGCTTGTGATCGGTGGAAGCTAAATGATAAATCCACCTTACCAAGAAGCTCAACTCTCTATACCACTTCACATATCGGTCTCATGGCAAAGAAAGAGAAGAAAGTGGCAAGTGAGAGTGAGAGTGAGAGTGACAGTGACAGTGGTAGCGATGATGATGAGATCAACCAACACCTTGCACGTCTAAGCAAGAAAGATAAGTTGATAGTGATCAAGTTCATAGAGAAGATTCAAGAGCAAGAAGAAGATCTCTACAAGCAAGAAGAGCTTCTCGTTGAAAAGATCAAATGCTTGGAGAAGTTGACCAAAAAGCATGAAAAGCTTAAGTGCTCTCATGCTAGCTTGGTCCAAAGGTATGAAAACTTATCAATTGAGCAAACTCATACTATTAACTCTCTATCTTGTGTTGCTCAATTAGAAGATCAGAATTATATGCTCAAAGACAAGTTGGAAAGGCTTACTAGCAAAAATGAGACTTTGCAAGAAAGTCATGATAGGCTTTTGTGCTCTCATGAGAAGCTTATGGAGTCTCATCTCATGCTAGAAGTTGCTCATGAGGTTGTGGTAACAATGGTAAAATCATACCAACCTCACACTCACAAATGCACATATACACAAGTTCCATCTATTTTATCATGTGCTAACAAGTGTTGCTCTTAAGCAAGCCAACCTTCCGTTGAGCATGTAATTGTAGAAACTTGTGATGATTCCATTGCAAAAGAAAATGAACAGCTCAAGGAAGAAGTTGAAATGCTAAAAAGGGACTTGATTCAATGGAAGGGCAAGTGCAATGCTCAACCTTCTCAAGATAACCATGAAGACATGGTGAAGAAGCTTGAGAAGGGATCAACCGATGCATGCATCAAGCCTTATCAAAAGGGTTACAAGTCCAACAATGGCAAAGTGAAGGGGATACTTAAAGAAGTGCAATCTATCTAGAATGCAGCAGTTCAGCCAGCTGCACAGACTACGGCAGTGCCGCACCTGGATAGAACAAGAAAGTTCCCAAGGCCATCAAGGTGCAACGTCAATCAAAGAAGACTCTCATCACTTGCTTCAAGTGCAAGAAAGACAGTCACCATGTCAGAGATTGCCCCTTGAAGAAAGAAGAGAAGGGCATGAGCAAGATCCAAGAGAAGAAGAAGATGGCTCATGTCAAGTTCTCCAACATGGGATACAATGCTTCTATGTGTTCCAACAAGGTCGATGGTCAAGCCACACTTCCAAAGAACAAGACAAGAAGAAGCAAGAGGAAGTGTTATGGTTGTCATGAGAAGGGACATGAAATTGGCTCATGTCCTAATAAGAAAAGTGAAGGCTTGTCATCATCAACAAAGAGGTTCATTAGTAAGGTAGCAAGCAAAGTGCAAGAAGAGAAGGCTAGAAAGAATAAGAACCGCCTATGCTACACTTGCAAATGAAAGGGACATTTAAGTAAGGATTGTCCCATGGGTAACACTTCTAAGCTCAACTTGTCAATTGATTTAAATATGCTTAGGAGGCCCAAAAATGACACTTGTGCTAGAAAGGTGATTGGTTCACCATGTGCTAGCACACAGGCTATTTGGGTGCCTAAGTCTCTTGTGACTAACCATAATAGACCCAACATAGTTTGGGTACCAAATTGTGCTTAGTAAGTGTTGTAGGTACTTGAAGGTGATATGAAGCTTCGGGGTGCTTGAGCAAGTTGATTGAAAATATTCACTCAAGCTATCAATCAATTCACATTGCATATTCTTATATGGTTGACCCGAAGATGAATCAATGGAAATACTTCAAACTTCATATTCACCTCGGTAACTAGTACCTAACCCTTGCTAGCTAGCCACTTGATGTGTGTAGTCTCTAATAGTTCACAAATATATGTGTGTTTGTGAATTATTAAGAGTGGCTAGAGTACTTCAAGTCTAAATGAATCATTTGCCATATGATGCTCTTAATGGCTCTCTAGTAGAGCAAGATCTTATTCATGTTATAGGTAACGAGGAACCACCTTGTGGGGCATTCAAGAAAATGGCCATTGGTGATATAAGACCACAAGAAGTACATGCTACAAAAGTGGAAGATCCTCAAGTTGCTGTTGTACCAAATTCCGCTGACAACTCTGATGCAGAGGTGCAGCACACCCCTACTGCAAATCAGCAGGGCGACAGTGCCACCCCTGAGGGCGGTAGTGCCGCCCCATCCACCTCTATAGCAGCTCCTTCAACTCCTACTCCACCACTTCAAGGGCTCAACCTGGAGCCTATCTTTGAACAAGAAGAGGCTGAAGGTCTAGAAGAACAACAAGGAGGTGTTGAGCATCCAAGGCTACGTCAAACTATACAACGGGATCACCCCGTTGACAACATCCTAGGGAGTATTCAAAAGGGGGTAACAACTCGTTCAAATTTAGCAAATTTTTGCCAATATTACTCGTTTGTTTCCTCTTTGGAACCTCTCAAGGTAGAACAAGCACTTGGAGTTCTGGATTGGGTCATGGCCATGCAAGAAGAGCTCAACAACTTCAAGAGAAATCAAGTGTGGAACTTAGTAGAAAGGCCCAATACCAATGTCATTGGTACCAAGTAGGTCTTCCGCAACAAGCAAGATGAAAATAGCATGGTGACAAGGAACAAGACAAGATTGGTGGCCCAAGGCTTCACTCAAGTAGAGGGCTTAGACTTTGAAGAAACATATGCACCGGTGGCAAGACTTGAAGCAATCCGAATGCTTCTAGCCTTTGCTGCCCATCATGACTTCAAGCTATACCCAATGGATGTCAAGAGTGCATTCCTCAATGGCCCAATACAAAAGTTGGTGTATGTGGAGCAGCCACCGGGGTTTAAAGATTCCAAGTTCCCAAACCATGTCTATAAACTCCAAAAGGCGCTCTATGGGCTTAAGCAAGCACCAAGAGCATGGTATGAATGCCTTAAGGAATTCTTGCTCAAACAAGGCTTTGAAATAGGCAAAGCTGACCCTACACTCTTTACTCACAAAGTTGGAAATGATATATTTGTATGCCAAATATATGTCAATGACATAATATTTGGTAGTACTAACCATGTGTATTATGATGAGTTTAGTAGGATCATGACTAAGAGATTTGAGATATCCTTGATGGGGCGGCAGTGTCGCACCCAAGGGCAACAGTGCCGTCCCTCCTACATAGTAGCAGCTGACTCCACTCTAGTCCGTGGACAAATCTACAACCTTCGTATATGCAAGATGAAGATGAAAAGACCACCTCATCCATTACAATTAAGAAGGGTGGTAACATCTAAATCTCAAGTGCAATTTATTTGAGACTAAACTCCTTTGTGTCTTGTGTAGCCACTTAGAATAATAGAAGCACTTGAGGATATTCATTGGTTGTTGGTTATAGAATAGAAATATGATCAAAATTGAATTGATCATCCACACCAAGCAACATAGATGACTTGACTTTCCTTAGTGGACTTCAAACCAAGAAAAACAAGATGAAGCAAGTTTATGTTCGTGCACATTATGAGTTGGTTTGATGGATTTGGAATCTTGGTACGCATTGGAGGATACAAGTAGATTTCAAAATGGCCAAGAATAAAGAATCAAGCTTAAGTCAAGTAAAGGGACTTATTACTCACAAGTCAAGAACTTCCTACTTGATGGAATCTTGTCATATGTTAGATTGCCAAATTCTCATTCTCATCTTATGGGCATCTACATGCTATAATGGTTGTGAGTATCTCTTGGCATAGTTCAAATTGATTACACTATTGTTGCCATGACCTAGACATAGAGTGAAAATCTCAAGTTCTTAAATGAATAAAGTGCTATGTGAGAAATTCAAATACTTAGAGCACTTATAAAAGGAGACTTTAATCTATAGCTAGAGTTGTGAGACTAATCTTTCTCTCTAAATGATTTATGTAGTCTCACTAAATGAGAATGTGTTTCTCAAATAGAGTGTGCTATTATATGAAGGCTATCAATCCAAAACCATGTGATGTATTTTCTCTCTAGCTAATTTGGATTAGATTTGTCTACGTTAGCCACTCACCATAATATGGCTTAAATCTGCCCTTTGGACTTAAATGACCAACCATGCACATTTACATTTCCATTCCACTCAAAAGAATGTGCATAAGGCATCAAGGGAGATTTAGTCCATGTTATGAGGTTTCTCTATTTTGGTAACACACTTGTCATCCACATATAAATGGTTACTAAATGGAAAACTAGTGCTTGTGTTACTAATGTCTTCTTGTGATTGAGTTTATTCATAGAAAATCAATAAGAAGATGTTGTGCTAATTTAATTCATAAGCTTAAAGGTTATTCTTCACCTAAAGAAAGATGTTGCTGCTAAAGGCCATTTAGATCAAGAGTTTCAGTTTCGCTTGAATCAAGTTTGAGGTTGATCTGAATAAGCTATACAGGAAGAATTCACAAGATTACGAGTGTTGATGAGAGGACTAAATGGATATAACATCTTGTATGTATTCTCAACTGAAATCACCTCAAAGATTGGACAGGAAAAGAGGAAGAATCATCGACCATCAAATCTGTCCAGAAAATTGCAAATCTGAGTTGACTGCCTTCAAGCATGGATTTGGAGAGTCAAATACTGATACATTGACCTAAAACTTTGTGAGCATGCAATACACATCTAGTACTTGTTGCTGTACAATTGGTATGAAGATTGGTTTTGAAGAAAATCAGTTTTGAGTTGGTTTCTGTCAGCTTCAACAGTGCAGTTTTAGATTTGAGCAGTTCTGGTAGAAAATTATTTTCACTGACCAAATGAAGTTCAAATGAGCTAAATTTTTTAGAGAAGTTAGAGGACTCATAGATGAAGATCTCTACCAAATTTCATGCATATTGGACTAGTAGTCTGAGAGATATGGATTTTTTTATGACAGAATCTGAAAACTGACTGAATGAAATTGGATTGCATTGTGGCAACAAGATTGAGTTAGCTCTCAAGTTGGTCATGAAGAATCAGTAAATATGAGAAATATAAATTTGGTCTAAAGGAGTTTCAATGAAAGAAAAGAACTCACACAAGGGTCCAAATAAGTTACAATCAGAGTACAAGCAGCAGCAAGTGATTGCAACTAGTTGGAGCAAGAAGTAATCAGCTGAGACTATTGAATTGCAAGCAGTTTCAAGGAGTTCAAATTAGTTGAAGTATAGTGCAAGTCACTCCCTTGACCTCATATTGTTAATGTGCTTAAGTGAACTTTGTGTACTCTTGTATGCACAAATTTAGGTGGAGCTTAGCCTATATCTTGTGGGATTATTGGTTTCTTTCAAGTGTTTGATGTGCAGTCCCACACATGGAAAAAGGAGGATGGGTAGTTCCTTTGGATTCTCTAAGTGTTTCACAATTATTCTAGGAGGTCTCGGTCTTTATAAACCAAGTGCTCCTGGTTTAAATGTTGAATGTCCCAATCCTTTAAATGGACCTAGATTTGGATGAGATGGAGAAAATAATTGAAGAGTGGGCTTTCATTGCTATTTCTCCTCTCTAAGTGCTCATCAAGTACCTATGATCCATCCCATTGATCTCCCAAGATCTTATCAACAAAGAGTGGTAACTCCAGTTTATAACTTGCAAATTTCATGAATTTTACCGTTGCTCTCTGTGTGAGTTGCTTTAAGTAAAGAAAGAACTAGGAAACCAATATGGATCTTGGATGATCACAAAATCTCTAATTCACCATATTTCATCAAGAGAGAACTATAGCCATCCAAATCATTGAAGTCTAACTTATGATGATCATATCGATGAAAATATGTGTGGTGATCTATCTACCTTGGTGGTGGTATGTTTCCTTGGCATACTTTCAGTTGTTGCAAAATTATAAAGCCTTGACCAAGATATAGGATGAACTCCCCTCGACTCTTAAACCGATTCTAGTGCATTTCACAAGTAATTCAAGCACTTGATGCACATATTAAGGGAGAGCCCATCCTATGCCTTGTGTCTTTTAAGACTAACCTTTTCTTCTAGTGAATTTGTGTAGTCTCTTGCTGAGAATGAGTTTCTCATGGGTATGCTATATGAGATATGGGCATTCATTACAATTAGCATCAACTAGTGAAGATCCTTTCAATAGAACAACACTTGCACTTGTTGATCTTGAGATTTCTCTTGGTTGGGCTGGATAGCTCTCGAAACAAGCTTTCCAGAAAGTCCAAGATCACTAAAAATGGAGTTCGGAGTAAAGAGATATGACGTTTTTCGTGAGGTGACCTATGCTGTTTCTGAGAGCTGCTGCTGTGCTGCGCATAAGGGCGGTAGTGCTGCACCTGTATAGGTCTTGATGGCTAGTTTTTGAACTCCAATGGCTAGTTTTGGTTTTGGGTGTATATATACTCATCCCACGGCCCCTGGTCTAGCTGTTGATGACCAAAACATTACAAAGCCTTGTGAAAACTCTCTCAATTGGTGTCAAAATTATGAAGATCATATTTCAATTGGTATTGATTCATAATCTTTAACTTGGTATATCAAGAAATATTTCTTCAGCTGATATCTCAATATGACAACAAAAGCTAGCAATGGACTTTCAATTGATATCAAGCACAAGTTTATGATATCTCCTTGAAGATGATGATGATGAGAGATGGGCACAAATGAAATTATCTTGCATAAAGAAGTATTAGTCCCATCAAAGCACTAAATCCAAGTATTGAAATCATCTTCATGGTGGAGATTATGAGGCTTAGAACAAAGGTATATCGCTCCATGAACTCATGTATTACCTTTGTGCATCTAGGCCTTTACATGCTAGTGTGTGCATGTGTATGCAATTTTTGAGTCACACCATAAATTTGTTCTTGTGGTGGCGATTAGAAAATTCTTTAGATATTTGGTTGATACCTCTTATGGTGATGGCATGAGTTTATCTCATGTTATACTGTCATCTAAGTGAGGTATGAGCCAAATATGCTAACCTCTCAAGAATCTTGACCTAAAAGTTGCATACTTTGTTTGGTAGAAAATAGGTGAGAAATCCCATATACTAAACTTTTACCTACTTTTGCCCTCATTTGTCGACCATTATTTCTTCCTTTTGGTGGAGAGATCCTTTTTAGAGATTAATGCCAAAGGGGGAGAAATATTGGGGGAGAATGTAAGGAGAGAGAGATTGATATGAGGATGGAAAGGAGAAAAGGAGAGGCATATAAGGTTAAAAAAATTTTGTGAGGTGTGCAAGGATAGTTTAAATTGATGCTCTTGATAAGGACCATTTATGCTAGTGTGTGACATTCATGCCTTGAGTGATGCTTGTTTTCTCCTGTGCTGGTCAGGCAGGTGCGGCAATGTCGCCCTCTGCTGGTCAGCAATGTTTGAGTGCATGAACTGTCATGAGCATCACGGTTATCATGTTACACCTTGCACCCCATGGATGCTAAGATATAGGGGAGTTCCCACACTTCATCTTAAATATGTGCATTTGGTATTTGAGGCCAAAATTTGAATTCCCTCAATGCACACATTTAAGAGGAGCTCACTATATAATAAGATTCAAAATCTTAATGTTTATCAATCTCTTGTAAGCTTTAGTTGTGTTGTCATCAATCACCAAAAAGGGAGAGATTGTAAGTACATCTAGCCCTTTAGTGGGTTTTGGTAAATTGAATGACAATATAATTAAAGGTCTAATAAGTTTGCTAAGTGTTGAACAGGAAATTGAGTCTATTGCATATACTTGTGGGTTGTGTATTAATAAGTATATACAAGGTTCAACTAGTAGGCAAACTTGATGATATGTCACATTGTGTTAAAGTGAATGCCAAACTGTGTATTGTTGTATTGGAAGTTTATAGAAGAAATCTAGTTCAAGCAAAAGACAACAATGCAAATGGAATCAATGAAATGGCTTCTATGTTGTGGGATATCATAGCATCATGTGAAAGCAAACATACTTGGTAAATGACAATGTATAGTGGATATAAGTCGGTCTCTATATTGGTTTGCTTACATGGATGAATATATGAAAGATCAATTGGAATGTCAAGCCAAAATGAGAAGGTAATAAGGAATCGTGAATTAGCTTGACCATATTGATGTTGATCCATGTATGTCTCTATGTGAGACAAACTCAAGCTTGATTGATCTCAACATTCATATCTAGAAAATATTCAACCAAGGATCAAAATATTGAAGAAATGTTTTTCAATGGATGTTTAATATAATGTGACTTAAGTATGGCTTGATAGGGTGAAGATAGCAAGGAAAGGGCTTCGAGGTACTAAGCGAAGGTGAAGGGCAAGCGACGGCTTGGCGACCGAGGTACCATGGCTAAGGTGAAGAAGAGAGTACTTGCATTGAGTCAAGGTACTAATCAAGCTATGAGGAGTCATATTGTGTTGAGGATCAAATCATTAGTGGAAGTGACTTGAAGCCATGAAGGTGAACTCATATGTATGGAAATGGTTCAAGTCACATAATCAAGCTATGATGAGTCATATTGTGTTGAGGATCAAATCATTAGTGGAAGTGACTTGAAGGCATGAAGGTGAACTCATATGTATGGAAATGGTTCAAGTCACATAATCAAGGTATAATGAGAATGAGGAAAATATATTCGATAATAGAAGTTCTCAATTGCCAAATGAAGTGGCAACCAGCTCAAAGGCATTTATATTCTTTTATGCTTTGAATTTGAGTTTAGGAAAAGCCGTACTATAAAGAGGGATTCTAGTACAGTTGGTCAACTGTGCAACAAGATGCTCAAAACTATAGATCTATATCCTCTTACCCAGCCAAAGCAGCCAGCCAAAAATCTCCAGATTCTACCTGTTTTGGCTAGAGCGGCATCACCCATAAACTACCATTGGGACCCAAGAGGTATAAATACCATTTGGGCCGGCCCACAACGTAGATCCTTCTTCTCCAACGGTTCAGTTCGAAACTGAACAGACCAAAGCTCACCTCTCTCTTCTCCATTGTTGCTCCTTTATCCCTCGAGCAAATCCTTGATTTCCACCATCAAAACTTGAGAGAAAAGGCAGCAAAACTCGATTGGAGAGCAGATCCACTGATTCCCAAAGTCTAAGAGCATTTGGTTCACGTTTGGCCGGCGGTTCTTGGGTTTGTTACTCTTGGAGCTTGCTCCTAGCCGGCTAGGCGTCGCCCTTATGCTTGCCAACTCGTGTGGCAGCCTTGGCAGGTTTGTAACCTCATCCTACAGGTAAGAAATTACCCCTCACTTCAAGAGTTCATTCTCTTAATTTGAGAACGAGGGCAAGGCAAGCCTTGGTGGCGAGCCAATCCTTTTGTGGATGCCTCAACAACGTGGACTTAGGCAAGCCTTGGTGGCAAGCTGAACCATGGGATAAATTTTATGTCTCGCGTGCTTCACTTTGTGTTCTTGCTGGTTTAGCTCTTTGCTAGCTGTTGTTAGGGTTTGGTAGCTCAATCCTCTCTTGTGTGAGATTTCTGTGGTATCCAGTCTTCGAACTGGATTTTGTCTTTCTGTTGCAGGATAGAGCAGCTGAGAGGGTCAGGTTACTATCTGTGAAATCTCAACGCTGTCTGCTTTATTTTTGAAGAGCGGTAGTGCCGCCCTATAAGGTCGGCAGTGCCGCCCTCTGTTCTAACAGAGTTTCGAGTTGAATTTTTACAGGCCTATTCACCCCCCCCCTCTAGGCCTCCTAGGCGACATCAAGGTCCTTTCAGTTAGCAGTAGGATTAAGGGAAGAATTGTTGAGTAATCTACTGCTCCCTTGTGTGAACGCACGGTAGGAAAAGGCGGAGCTGAAAAGGCTCCCTGCTGTGGTACTGTAGCCACAGTAGGGGCAGACGTCGAACGTCTCTCCTGCCGCATTGTAGCCACAGCAGGGGCAGACGTCAAAGTCAGTCCTGCTGTCTCATCAGTCACGGTAGCTGCATGGCAGCTATACTAGGATTAGATGGGTAGAGTTGTATATATAGTTTGTCACTGCAACTTAGTAAAGAGAGCGAGTTCAGTTTTGACATCTCCTCTGCAGAGCTCCGTCCAACGCTGGTGCTTTTGCTGTGTGTACTCTGTTCTCTCTCCCTTCTTTTGCCTCTAGCCATAGTGTGTGGTCGGACAACGATAGTCGTAGTCGGCAACGCTGGTGAGTGGTCGACTCACCGTGCCGGAGATCTTGTGGGCTAACAATGCAAACCGCAGTAAAAGCGAAGTAGTGTTCTGCGTAGATGTCATGGGCACCACTTACACGCCAGTAATTTTTGGAGGACTGGAAATGGCATAGCTGCACGTCAGGCCATCCCACCTAAAAGTCTCCGCAACGCACGGGTCTCCCATCCAGTTTTTCTTCACCTGATACTTCGCCTTGATAGCCATCATAGCAGACTGTTGATCGTATTGTACTCAAGTTGAGTTTCAGTTCATCTGGTATGGTAACGTACATATATGGACTCATGCACGAATCGTGCATACCGTCCTCCGAGTCCGTGCCAACGTCGGTGATGGAGATGACTGTGAAAACCTCGGCGGCGCTGATGATAGGCGGCAGCGTTGTGGTGGCTGTCTTGACGATGGAGACGTTATACCGGGTCTGGTCGCTATAAGGGCTGGTACCGTAGACGTAGCACTGTAGAGGTGCCTTGGCGTGTAATCTTGAGACCACGGCTTGTCGTTGTTGATGTTGATGTTGAACTGGCGAACGCCGCCGCCCTGCAGCACATCGGCGAAGTGGAAGACCGGTATGTACCCAAGCGACGGGCCCTTGGACTGCGGCTTAGAGTCCCAGTGGAAGTTGATGCTGTTAGCAGCGTCACGCGACGTGATCGCCGTCTGCATCACCTTCGACGGCGCCTCGAAGAGGTCTTTGTATTCGTTCTGCACCGTTTCCGTTGTGGATATCACGGCCCAGTCGGTGGCGTCAATTATAGGTATCCATACTCTGTCGTATGGATCGTCAGGGTACCTGAACGTTTAATTGTTTTCACGGATAACAGTTGGTCAATTTAAATTGATGGACGGCTTTTTCTAAAGCGACTTTGAGCCACAAGGAAAGACTCAGACTCAGCCGAGTTTTTTTTAACCTGTTCGGCATCAACATTTCCCCACAGCAAGGTATGGGATCGGTCTGGTTTTGCCGGTGTTTTTTTATTAATGAAACAGGAGGTGAAATTAAAAGGCAGTTGTCCACTGGATACAATTAAGAAACAAAAAAGGAAACCAAAAAATTAACGCAATTACACAAGGGCTTCTAGCCATGAATTAAACAGTGGTTGGTATCTAGCTTTTGCTCTGAGCATAACTAGAACAAGTTCCTACCAGAAGACAGCTTCTGCAATGAGTCACTGAATGAATAGATTTTGTAGGTTATATGATTGTAGTTAGATATTGCTATATGTATCCGGTGAGGAAAATATACATATTTGGCGGTGTGCAGCTGTAGAGGCCAAAAACTTTTTTCATTGTCGAAAAAATGTATACAGTGAGCTCTAATTAACTCTTAGTCTCTAAACTCTATATATAGCGTCTGAGAGGCTCGATCAATCTAACCCCACGCATATATCCAATCAATCTACTATGCTTTCATGGTATCACGAGTTTAGGGTTTTATTCCATAGCTGAGACTTCCGTTGTTTCTGCTACTCTCCCCCACCCCCCCTCCTAACGAGGGTCTTAGCTAGATTATATGGTCTCAGCTAGATTAATCTCCATCGAGGGCAGCATCCGTAGTTTGGTTGGGACCAGTCTAGATGATCCTCCTATGTATCACCATCAAGCAGCATGGGGAGGTATCTTAAGGCATCTTCCAATCCGCGTTGTTAGGCCCGTCAACCATGAGTTGAACATGTGATCATCTTGCACCCTGATGTGTGGCACCGTGATTATCGCCATGGGGGGCTACACATCGAGGGTGCCATCACCAGCTAGGATGTGTCATGCTTGGTTGTGTTGTGGTTCTCCAAGGAGATGATATTGTTATTCTTTTTTGTTCGAATATCGAGGTTGTGTTGCCCTATCTATCGACTCCTTGATGTTCAATCGTCAACTCTCCCATGGATGGGTTTGTCATTGCATAACCTCCTAGGAAGCAATAGCACTATACTAGTGGTCAAGCTATCTTCATGGTCATTGCCTATCAAGCTGACGTCACCCATGCTTCTAGTCCTCGTTACATTGGCTATAGGTTGGATTATGTGCATATTGCTACCACCTTAGGACATTGTCTCCAATGTGGCTACTAAATGATGGCATGTGTGAGCAACCCCATCTACCTTCACCATTTGATCAGCTCATTGTCCTACGTCGATCGTCGGCTAGAAGTTGGTGATTATGTGTACTCGTGTGTTTCTGTTGATGCTTCGAACCCATGCCTTCCTCCATGGCCTGACCACGTTGACCTCGACCTTGGCTACTTGGTGAGATGAAAAGAACCACCGTATGCATGAGCTACTCATTGGTTCTACTCATGTCACAACATCTACAATGAGATTGAATGCATGGAGCGCAAGGGTATGTGGCTAATTTTGTTTTACAGGATTGATGAGAGAAGTTTAGTCACATTGAGGCCACATGGTTATCGTGGCTCTTGGAGATTAGATTCGGCAATGAAGGTTATTTGTGAAGGCTAAGGGCAAGGTAGTTTCACTTGGTGTTGGGAGTACTTAGGCTTAATAGCGTTATGGCTTTTGGTTATGTTTGGCCATACTCTATTAAGAGTAGTAACTTCATTAAAGTTAGAGTCAAGAGCACTTTGATGCACATATGTGAGAAACTCCTAGGAAGTTCAATCATGAGTGGCTCCAATAGAAAAAGAAATCAAGGATTTCAAAGAAGTTGAATTAGACGAGATCGAACTTTAAATGAGCAGATTTCAAGTTAGAAGGTCATCGGATCCATTAATCCAAAGCTCTGAGGATCTTCTCGCACGCAATACTATGTGTTAGTCGATTGTCATCCTTTGGATGATACATCAATGGATCTTGTGTGGACAGGTGCATAATCCGGTGATACTGTGTAGGCCTTTATCAATTTGGACATTCTCGTCACTAGAGTGCACAGTATGATTCTATTGCACTTTCATGGGTCCAGTAGCTCTTTAGTGTGCATCTTATGATCCATTAGTGTACCTTAGTGGTGACGGCTTATCATCCGGTGTAGAATATCCAAGCATCTTTGGTAGTGATTTTTGGAGAATTGGAAGAGTGGAGCCACCCAGACGATTCGATGTCCCTTAGTGAGACACAATTATCATCCCATAATGATTTTTTAACAAGGCTTTTTTTCCAGCGTCTAGGATCCCACCATGGAGCTCTATATATCCGGCTTATCTGTGTTCTTTGGCTGGTTTGAGCTCTTAGTGAAGGGTTCGAGGACATTTTTCAAGTCAAGAGGAGTGTTTGTGAGTGAACTTAGTGTGCATCTTTGTGCTATTCGCTTGGGGTTTGAACAAGTAAAGATCAAATATTTAATACTCTTGGTGTTTGCCGGTACCTAGACTGTCCGGTGTAGGAGGCCTCAGCTCCAGCCCGGAGATGAACGGCATCCCAGAGCCGGTTTTCACCAGGCAAACCTGGACGAAGTCATCCGGCACGACAACGATGGCCTCCGCGATGACTCGGGCGTCTGGTGGGTCCGACACGTTCACCGTCTTCCACAGGTTGACGCCTATGTAGAGATCGAAGACGGGTGGCCGGTTGAGGCCGTCGTAGTTGCCGTACATGAAGCTGGCGCGGAGGAGGTACTTGAGCCCCACCGAGAGGGACCGGGCGTGTAGCGCGGCGCGCGTCGTCGGCGAAGCTGCGCGCGTCGCGGTAGATCTCGCAAGCTCCGGCGTGGCGTCTGCGCGGCCGAGATGTTGTAGTTGTCGTCGGTGAACGCGGTGTCCGGGGCATCTGACGGCGTGGTGGTGTCGCCCACGTAGCTCGTCGTCCCCGGAAGCCGCGATCGATCTTGATGAAACCACCGATCTCGATGGCGGTGGCGGCTCGTCTGCGCCGCGAAAGCGAGGCGAGAGTAACAACCACGGCCTTGCCGCCATCGCTCTCGGCTTTGATTGCCTCACACTACTGCAGAAACGCTTTTTAGGGGCGGCTCGTAACCCTCAGAAGGCGGTTTGGCCAGCCTTACCTAAACCGTCTCTACAAATCATGCATTTGTAGGGGCGGTTCCCAGACCGCCCCTACAAATCGATTTGTAAGGGTGGCTCGTGTTACCAGCCGCCCCTACAAATCGATTTGTAGGGGTGGCTCGTGTTACCATCCGCCTCTATAATACCTGTTTGTAGGGGCGGTTCAATCTAGAACCGCCCCTACATTACGTTTTCCCGTAAAAAAAATTCAAATTTACAATTCAAACTCGACCAGAACACTGTTTGTTTCCGCGTATTCCATCCAGCGTTCGCGTTGCCGAACGCCCCGCGACCAACGTTCCGAACTGCGTTCGCGTTGCCGAACGCCCTGCGACCAGCGTTTTGAACCGCTTAGACTACAAGCAGAAGAGTATTATATAAACTATAATTACAAGTCCAATTCATAAGAATATATACAATCCATCATTAAATATACAAATTCCATAAACATTGTTATCAATGTCCTAGAGCTAGCCTTTTAATCTCACGAAGGTGTTGGTACTAAGGATTTCTGCCTAAGTCAGACTCTCGGTCATAGTAGACGCCTTTGACATGTACAATCTGGTCCAATATGAAGTTGCAAAGGTCGTCGATGAGCTCTAAGAGTTGATCATCCTTGTATGGGTCTCTTTTCATTCCTTTCTCTTCTTTTCACTACAAGAGAACAAGTTTCGGTTTAGTATTTCATATCATGTACGAAGTTTTTATACTACGGGTGAAGAGGTTCAAACTTACCTTTAAGGGGGTGTCTCCTATAGGTACCGGTGTTACTCATCATAGAACATATATAGTATCCATAATATACACTCCTAGGCTTCTGCTTGGGGCACTGTGTGTTTTGCATATAAAAATGTTAAGTAATGCTTTTGATAGCCATATAATAGAGTACTGAAGAAGTAAGTTACACTTACCGCACATAGTGTTTTTATAGCCAGCTTTTCCTTCCTTGCTGGATCATGCCTTCCTTGATGATTAGTGACATAGAACCTAAATGTCATGTTCGAATTATTTTAGCAAATACAACTTGTTAGTATCCAAAAGTGAACGTTACAAGTATGTATACAAACATATAAGCTAACGAGGATTATCGATATGTATACATCTTGAGAATCGATATGAAGTCTTTGTATGTCACCGGGTCCCTATCTATTGAATCAAAGACCCAGCCATGCTCCTCCCGACATCGACGGCTATACAAATCCAGTGGTTGCTGCATGAATTTAATCATAGAACTAGATAAGCTCTTTTGCATTGAATAAAATATATCGAACAAAGCTTTAAGTATAGAGTTGAATACCACATGAGCGACCTGTATATACGACAGGTCAAAGTATTAGCAGAGGTAACACAGCCAAAGTTTTAGCAAAATTTACAAGCTAAGGCTTTTCCCCCTCCTCGTTCGGGTCAAAATCCTTGTCCAAATCTTTTTCCGTTAGCCTCCTTCTGGCTTTACGTGGGAAAGGATCATCGGGACTTACATATCCCTCTTCTGAGTCCTCCTCATCATCATCATCAACTTCTTCGCCTTCAGCAGCCTCTCCTGCTCTTCCTTCTGCTCCCCCTTCCTCCTCGTCACACTGCTCCTGAGTAAGCATCACTTCTAGATCCTTTTCTACCTCGTTATCGAACTGTTCCTGAGTAAGCTGGTCCTCTGGTGCTTGCTCCTCATAGGTTGGTTGCTCATCATGCTCGGGGCATCGGGCTACACTGTCTGGTGTCCGCGATATTATTTCGCGCTTTGTTCTAATATATGCAAGAAAGTGTGTTAGGTACGCGAGAAGGCATAAGAAATTAAAAAGGTCTATAAACCAAAGTAGTCCTATAAAACAACAATATATCAAAAAAAACAAGAAGTTGCAGTAGTAGAGGTCTTAGAAACATGTCAATCATCATCTGATCTTGAACTTGGAGCATCAAGGCATCATAACAGAGAAGAGATGAGAAGGTAATGTAGGGGTAGCTGCTAATGATGCCAAGTTCCTCATAAGTTCTTGATCATCAGCTCATATTCCATATAATGTATGGACTTAGACAATTTCATCATCGGCAAAACAAAGGAGAGGAGAGGAGAGGGGAGATTTGGCAAAAAAAGCAACAGCTGCTTAACAAACGTAGAGAGGAAAAGGTGTAAAAAAAAGCAACTGCTGCTTCCCAAACATAGAGCATAGGAGTTGACTGCTGCCACATGGTTGAAGACCCCTGCAGATCAAAATCTGGTAACTTAGATGTGGTAAATAATGGATTAGAGTAGAGGAGTAATAGTAGAGGAGTAGAGGAGAGGAGGAGTAGAGAAGTGTAGCAGCCAGTAGTTAAGAGCTGCAGCCACTTAGATACAGTAGTAGTCGTAGATAGAGTAGTAGAAGTGAGCCACTTAGTAGCAGCCACTTAGTAGTATAGGGAAGTGAGTAGAGTAGCAGCCAGCTAGTAGTAGTAGGAGTAGCTAGCAGTAGCAAGTAGAGTAGTAGTAGTTCAGTAGCAAGTAGAGTAGTAGTAGTTCAGTAGAGTAGAGTTAGAAGACCGCAAAAGAGGTAGAGACATAGTACAGAGTCAAAAAATGAGAGAGAAGAGTAAAAAAATCAGTAAGCAACAGCAGTAGTTAAGTAGAGTCAACAGAGTGAGGTAGAGACATAGAAGCAACAGTAGTTAAGTAGAGTCAAAAAATTCAGTAAGTAGTGGGCGAGCAAGCACAGCAAGCTGCCACCACCTCAGGCATTTTAAATTTGCAGAAAATAGAAAAATAAGAGAAGAGCAGCAGGAACAGCACTTAGTAGTACAGAGTAGAGAGAAGAGTAATAGTAGTAGGACTAGCTAGTAGTAGTTCACAAGCTGCATAAGCCCACAATAGGAGAGGAGAGCATCACAGGCAGCAGTAGTATTTGCTTAATTCAAAATATTTGAGACAGAGAGTGCTAACATGTGCTCAATTCAGTAGAAGTCATCAATTCAAAATATTTGAGACAGAGAGTGCTAACATGTGCTCAATTCAGTAGAAGTCATTATGTGCTCAATTCAAATTAATTTGGCATCACATGTAGCAAGCATCAGTAGTATGTGCTCAGATAACAAACAACAATATATTAAAGACAGTGGGAACAAATCATTGGCATCTGCTCAATGGGATCAAAATCGACAATGGGAACAAAATCGAAAGTGGCATATATGCTCAGTTGAAATTATCAAATCATTAGCAGTGGCATCTGCTCAGTTTAAATTATCAAATCAATATCAAATCGAGCTAGGGTTGCATCATAAGCAGCATCAAGCTAGGGCTGCATCACAAGCAGCATCAAGCTAGGGTTGAAAGTTCATATTAGGCATGCTAAGTTAAAAGTAAGTCACTTAGAAAAAATAGAACAGGGCATAATATGGGACGCAGCAAGCTACTGTAATATCTAAATAAAACCGTCTGAAATTGAATAAAAGATGTACTCCGCCAAACTTATGTGCTATCTTAAAAGTCTGAAATTGGATTATTTACATTCAGCCTCTCGGACAGTACAATTATGTCACTAAAACTGAAAACACAACTGTGGCAACCTAACAGACTGAGGATGAATGGATGAGATATTTAAAACGTTAGTAAATAGATAATACATGATCGCTTTTCTTTTTATATGAGGAAATCTACGTTATGAACTGAATGTAGACATTCATTGCAGAGGCTCTTGATTCGTGAAGATTGAGCTTTACATTTTAGATAGAGCAATGAGATGTTGAGCTGAACACAAATTAAGCAATGAGATCTTGAGCTAAGGCAATGCACGAAACACAAATCCATAGTTTCTACAAAATAATTTAAAGGTGGTAGCCACCTAAAAACGTTTATGTAGTAGTGTGTGTTTCCCTTTTACAAAACGCATGCATGCCTTGGATAGGCTCCCGAGCACGCCACTATAGGGGCGGCTCCATCACCAGCCGCCCCTGCTTGGTTGACTTGTTGACTTGCTAGTCGTCGACACGTCAACGACCTTGTAGCCTTGCTCGACGCATGACTTGGGTGGCGACCACCGTTCCGCCCGTGTGGCCATTGTTAGTTTTTCACAATTACTACACAGTCCTTTTAAAAGCTACTCTCTAGATGCCCCTCACGACGTGAACGTGCTCGGTGGTTGATCTAGAAACGAACTAAGGGGGCTAAATAATAAAAGGCTAGAAATCATACTAGCCATAAACTAATAGATATAACAAATAATACTTAATTCAAAACGTTCAAACAAACAATACATCATTAATAAGAAAGGTACCTAATAAAGAGCTTATACGATAACTAAATGATCAAATATGCCTTCACAATTACACAATCATAATAACTAAAGTCATCTTTATAAATCTTAGCAAGCTCAACTAATTTATGTATCTCGAATGGCAAATCAATTTATTGGATCAAGACAAGCAACACATCTCAAGAATTCGGTTGATTTTTCTTTTTGGAAATAGATTGTTTAACTCATAAAGAACCTGATCAATGACAACAATGAAAATCCCATGATGAAAATGATGGTAGTGCGTCACTAATTTGGCACCACGAAATTTCGAACGAGCTCTAACTGGTATCATACCTTCCATATTAGGAATGACTATCTTCTTTTGGACATAAAGCTTTTTACCTCTTCAAGAAGATCGTCCCAACCATTTTCCCTCATGGCATTCAAATTTCTCATCACATAACCAATCAATCCTACTGCACGAATAACGTTCTGATTTTTCTTTTGTAAACATTGTGACAGTTCTTGAGTCACCCCAAATACTCTAATCATAAGATGTAATATGAACACAAATTCAAACGACTCCATTCTTTATATCCATCCAAATATTATAGTTTTCTTTTCACCATCGGTTCCATCTTTACTAATATTCTTTAACATCTCAATTACAAAACCCCACATGAGCATAAGACGTGTCAATGTTTTATGATGCGTACCCCACCATGTATTACCGGGCCTAGCAAGATTAGTTTCTTGATTTTTGCCTCTCCCAGGAAACGTGCACGTGTTTTCAGAGTGAGCTTTGGGCCCAACTGTTTTCGTGTGCTAGCTCGGACTGAACATGTATTTTTTGGTTTGCTTCATTTTTATTTTTCATGTGTTTTATGCGGCTTCAACAACAGGATTGTTGAGCATCAAAACACCTGTAAGCTAAGTAGATAGCCCGGCGGTTAGAGCTGGGACTGGCCATGCCATTTGAGGGTGGGCTACAACACGGTCTTTTAGCACGGCCCAAAACACGGCATGGCATGGAATATTTTGGACCGTGTTGGCACGATCTGAACACGAGAGTCGTGTCGTGCCAAAGATCTTGGCACGATGGGCCACATAGCCTGGCCCATATGTGGGGCCGTGCTTGGACCGGCACGACACAAAAATGACACTTAAGCACATTTACAACATTACAATGCAATTTTCTAGCATTTACTATACTGCTTCTCATCTAAATTCTTGAATAGATTACGAAGATCATTAAAACTTTCATGAAAATAGCACACACAAAAAAAAATTCATATATCACGAGCGGATAAACAAAATTAGTAGAGATATCTCGAGGGTCGTGCTTGGACCGGCACGACCTGAAGGCGTGCATGTGTGCCACGGGCCGTGCTTGGCCTGAAAGTAGAGTATGGCACAGCTGAAGGCAGCATCGAGGTAGAGGGCGCGATGTTCACGGTTGCCAAGGAACTAATGTTTCAGAGCAAGCCAGACGAAGCAGGCGGTGGCAGGATCCTCCCGAACGATCTCCTCAAGGTCGGGGGAGATGGTGCCAAGGAGCCACATCATGACGATGCAGTCCATCCGCGCCCAGTCAGGGTAGGTGTGATCGGTGACATCGGCGAGGACATGGCGCTGGAGTGAGAACTTGCCGAGGACTAGAAGCATCTGGTGGCAACATTGAGTGTAGTTGTTGGACTCCATATCAAGGACAGCGGGGACGAGGGAGTAGATGTTCTAGACGCTGACGGCCTAGGCATGCAGATTAATGATGGTTGCGGCCTCATGGGCCAGTAGGACGTCCGGGAGCGGCTGGCGAGGGCCGCCTCTGCTGAGAAGGGAGCGGAAGTCATCGACAGAGGAAGCAGCGCCATCGGAGGCGGCCTCGGCTGCTTCCCATCGACATGTAACACCCCAAAATTTACCACTTTTGAAAATAGAGTTAAAATGATTTATTTGTGAATTTTTGTGCACATGAAAACATAGGAACATAAAAATTTTGATTAATTTAAAATTTATCATAAGGTAGAAACGTATTTGTTGCATTCATGTTGGTCGCACCTCGTGTTTCTATGTGCAAAATGTATGTTTTTTTTATACGTTTAGGAGATGAATATCTATCTCTAGGAATTTTCCAGCTTCTTTCTAGAATTTAATTCCTACCTCCTTCACCTTAATCTTTATGTTCCAAGTTCCCAACAATGTTTTTATGAGCTCCAAATACTTTATTTGGGTTCATCATGTTCCAAAGTGTCTCTGAGAATTTTCCCCAAATTTTTGGAGGTCTCGGAGTATTTTTCGTGGCTTAAATATCAATTATGGATATTTCTAGAATTATTTTATCTACGAAATTAATCAATTCCGAAAATAATAAATCTCTTATTTTTTTCCAATGCTCAAAGCCCAAGTGCAATAATCCTAATAAATCCTAAAGGGCCATGCATTTGTTTACTAATGGGTTTTAATGATTATTTAGGCCCATTAGTAAATGTGGAGGGGGTAACATCAATTAGTACTATATCGCTAGTTGACGTGGATGTGGGGAGTTTTTCTTCCTATATATATCAACCAACCCCTTGTGCAAAGCACACCAAAACTACCGTAAGGGGAGCCCCTAGTTTGAGAAATCCCTCGTGTAGTAAATTATATTTTTCTCCTCTTTCCCTCGCTGTCGCCGCCGCAGTCGCCGCCGCTGCCCTGCCCAGCTCGGCCATCCTCTTCTCGGCAACAAGTAAGGCCGTCTACCATGTTCCTACCGATCTCCAATGTGGCCGCGTCCTCTTCTTGTTCTTTTTCTCGCAACAGAACAGATCGACTCCTATTCCTGCCCTAGATCGCAGCGTCTATCGCCGCTCGTGCCGGCGATTCTCACCTTGAGCCATGCTGTATGCCCGCACGCATGCAACCATCCTCTGCGCCTTCCAGCAAAAGATGCATGTTGCGTACGTGCTTCGGCCTTGAGCAGCACGTGGTCTACTTGCACCTTTGGTGAGTTCTTCTATAATTATCTTTCTTCCTCCCTCTATGCACTTCTTCATGATATTTAGTATGCAGACAATCAACCGTGATTTAGCCTCCTGTTAAAATAACCAATCTGCATTCTTTCTTTTGTACTCCAATACTCGATCCATATTAATTCTTTTGTCATCAGTTCCTACGTGAATCTTGCATAGAGTGCATAGGTTCTTTGTTTTATATGAATCTGTATAAAACCGCATGTGTGCAGCAGCTCTTGGTCAATCTATCGAAATCCTTTTTCTTCTTTCTGTGACTCGTAACAGCACTATCGATGTTGCCTGTTCCTCATCACCTCTCTACGTACATCTACAGTTTGTACGTACGTCTTGCTGCGACCTTCAGAGATGACCGGAGCTCTTGCCGTATGTGCAGCTCGGCCTGTGTAGCAGGCCGCTGACGCCCGCTCCTGCAGCTGGATGCCGAGCACCAGTCATATCGTCGCGAGCGCCGCTTGCATGGACGGAGAACTCGTAGACATGGGGGTCTTCATCGAGACGAACCCTGAATCCCTGTTGAGCTGTGCTGCCATCTTCTGATCCTGCTGCGGCCGAGAGACCTGCCATCCACCATGTCCACATGTGTATGCCTACGTACATCACGCAAGGTATGGAGGCTTACATGCATATGAGCAATTAACGTCACCCGTGCATGCCTGCATTACGCTGTGCCGATCGGATAGTTAGCTTGATGACCTCATCTTCCACGTCATGCTTTATTGTGACCGTTTTCCTTTACAAAAATAAACCTTGAAATACAATAGGAATACGTAATCATCCTGAGCCGTCCGTTTTTAGATCAATGGTCCAGATTAGAACTTACCCATTCGCTGTTCTTTTTGCTAAAGAGTCCCTCTGTTTTTGACAAATAAACCCGCAGTCCAAAACATGTTTTCAGATTTTGTTTTCTTCATTTGAAAGCGTATTTTGTTTCAGTTAAGTCTAAAATACGTTTTCAGCTATTTACAGATTTGCCACTGATTTTGGTTTAGCCATAACTTCTCCGTTTTAACTCCGATTTGATCCGTTCAACTTGCGTTAGGTTCGTAATTTTATAATCTACGTGTTTATACTACTGTTCAGTATGTTTTTAACTTTTAAAATTCGTGATTAGATTTAATCTAATATTTGACTAAAAGAAATCTTGTTTAAATCATATCTTCTGCGTCTTAGATCCGTTTTAGTCCATTCAAGTTGTGTTAGATTCATAGCGTCAAGATCTACGCGTTAGTAATAGTATTTATCATGTCACTAATACTAGAATTTCATGATTTGAATCATATCTTAAATAACAATTATGCAACTGGATTTTATAAATAGAAAATGATTTGTTTCGCTTTAGTTTTATAACTCAAATCTAAATTTGATTTAATCCAACTTATATAAGCTTTTATATAGTTAATGAATCCTATAGTTTTCTTTTTCGTGTGTAAAGTAAATCTTTCGGTAGTTGTATCTTTTCAACCGTAGTTCCGATTAGTGTGTTTTCGCGTTTGTGTGTACGTAGCGAGACGTAGATTCGTTTTACAAACTTTTCATCTTGATTTTATGTTTGGTGTATTGTACTTATTTAGATCTATTGTTTGCATCATGTATGATTGTATGGATGCTTGTGTGGTGCTTTATAATCTTGTCTAGTCGATGAGATATACGTGGTGATCAAGAAGAAGAAGAAGAACGTTGAAGATTAAAGCTTACCGAAGGATCGGTGTTTAAGGCAAGTATAGCATGGGATCTTTCTTGTTGTCCTATACACCTTTAATCACTTAATACATATTGCATGTGTCTACCTTGACTACCACTAAGGATTTCCTAGTGTTTTGTTACGTTGTACCTTGATACCTTTGGGGTATTGCATTGGGTAGTATGATGCTAGTGCTCAATTAAAGACCATGATCTTGTAACTTGACTAATGGTATATGAAATAAACATTTAAAAGATGCTTTTTAGCAACATGGAACAAGGGGGCTAGAGCATTGGGCTGTTTTTATGGTGCTCTAGATTCCTCTCCCTAAGGACTTATCTGTAAGTGATCATCCGGGACTTACAGTACAGCTGTGAGGGCTATATGGCTCTGGCTTTAGCTCAGTATGAGGACCTTTTCTAGCTTGTTAGTGGTTACCTTTATTGGCGTAAGAATGGCTTGACGAATCGGGTATAGAGCGGCCTCTATCCCCATGTGTATAGGCTGCGTGTCAATGTGCCATCGGGAAGGGGGGCTCTA
This sequence comes from Miscanthus lutarioriparius, assembly GCA_904845875.1. Taxonomy (NCBI): domain Eukaryota; kingdom Viridiplantae; phylum Streptophyta; class Magnoliopsida; order Poales; family Poaceae; genus Miscanthus; species Miscanthus lutarioriparius. The sequence goes on along the minus strand of CAJGYO010000016.1, from coordinate 18,165,160 downwards.
CATCTGTTTGCCGAGTGAATCTAATGGCCCTAACTTGTTAGACGAACCTTTAAAAGGCTTCATAGTGAACCCTGCCGACCTTCCTTGGTAGTGGGTCAAGAGGTTAGCCGCCTCGGGCGAAAGGGTAAATCATGACTCACAGTGAAAGTGTACGACCTCTGCAGAGTGTAAAATTGGTATATCAGCCGTGCTCACGGTCACGAGCGGCCTTGGAACATTTACGGAATAGATGATGGACACTGATGATACTAATGATGAAGATGCTCACTAACGGTTAACTGTTTATGCTATTCATTATTCATGTTTACCTGATCATGTGTTTATGGGCTTATGATAAACTTGTTGCTACTCAATTGCTAAAATCATGACTCATTAAAAGCTAATCGCAGTGAACCAGTGTCAGCCTTTTGAGCCTCATGAACCCCATGTTATATTTGTTGAGTACGACATGTACTTACGCTTGCTTTATTTTCAATTATTTGGATAAAAATCCCGGATGGATATCAGATTGCTAGAGTATGGAGGAATTAGGCTTGTGATCAACCAGTCAGTTGTCCCTGTGGATTTAGAGTCCTCGCCTGAAGATCGGAGTTATCTTTCCGCTGTCTATACTCTGAGGTTATATTCTTTATACTAATACGTTGCGTATTTAAGCATTGTCTATTGATATTAGACTTCCTGGGCTCACATATGGTGTGTATCTGGTTTTGTTCTTAAAACCGGGTGCTACACGACAGCGTGGGCGAGCGTGTCGCGGGTACGCGCGGTGGCAGAGTCACGCTCCTAGGCTGTGGTCGTGGCTTCCTGTTCGGTGGCCTAGATGCGCTGGAGGGCGGCCTCGCGGGTGGCACGGCGCGCTGCAGCGGCGGCGGCAGCCCATTGGTGCTCCAAAGCAGCAGCACGTTCATGCTCCTCCTCAAGTGTAGTCGTGGGGGCACGCTCGGCCTCCGGAGCACGGGTGCGGGATACATCGTCCTGAGGAGCAGGGAGGACAGCATGGTCGCAGCGGGAAAGGGATCCACGTGCGAGGAAGATGCGCAGCCAGGGGGCGCGCAAGAGCTTGGGCAGCGGAAGAAAACCTAGTCATCTGGTACCATGAAAGCAGAGTATTGCATGGAAAATTGATAGATTGATTAGGAGACCAATGGCAATGTTACATATATAGGCAAGCAGGACCCTAGATTGGTTTAGTGAAGTATGACCACCGTCGGATCTACTTGTCTAATATAACATCCATCAATCTATAACTAATCCTAACGGGCCGATGGCCCAAGTGCCCATTTGACAGGTAGTTGCCCATTGTAACTACTCCACCGTTCGAGGACACTTTCGCCATGGACCCAGTTGACAGGTAGTAGACCAGGTACACCAACCCACACTACAATGCCTTCCCACAACCGTCTAGTGAAACGACAATCTTGGAAAAGATACAAGCCGGACTCTAGCAACTGACAACACAATGGGCAATTTCCGGAGTTTGGCCAATTACGGGCAGCCAAGCGATCCGACGTCCAAACTCTGTTTTGTAAAATTAACCAACCGAAGAATTTGCACTTTGGCGGTGCTTAAGTCTTCCAGATAAGGGAGCAAAAATTTATCTTGCAGGTGCCTAGAAATTGAGCCTTGTAAGCCGAGCTCGTTGAGTATTTCCCATCTTTGGTTAGCTTCCAGGTGATTCCGTCCCTTGAGTTTGGTTGCAGCTGCAGCTGCGCAACTGCACGCCACAATTGCGTATATTCAATGAAGACTTGGGCGGTGAAACCTGGGTGTTGAAGGTTGATATCACAGATCCAGTTGTTGTTGTCTAAGGCACCTTTCAATGATCTATTCTTCTTTCTAGATAACTTGTAGACGCTGGGTGCAAAATCACAAGGGCGAAGACCCTGAAACTGTGCCAAAAGGAAATATTGTCGCCGTCTCTCACAATAATTGAAGTTGCCGTTGCAAATAATAGCTTGTCATTATTTGTGCATGGGTTATCCGGCCCAATTTGCAATTGTTGTTCTTCGTCCCATTCTTTCCACAACCATCGAAGATGCAGGGCCCTAGCAAATTTCCCCAAGTGCAGAATTCCAAGCCCTTCAGAGTCTTTGGGTCTAGTGGAACGCGGCCAGTTCACTTTGCATTTGCCTCCAGTTAATGCTTCTGACCCAGCCCAAAGCAATTGTTTCTGTCTGCAATCAATTTCCTTTAGTGTTGCTTTTGGTGCCCGCAAGGAGGTGAGGAATACACAGTCTGTGAGGTGAGGACAGATTTAACGAGGGTCATGCGTCCAGTATGGTTGATGTGCCGCCCGTTCTAGAAGGTGAGCTTATTCACATGAGAGGTTGGAAATCAACCCGCTTGAGCCTTCTAGGTGAAAGGGGCAAACCCAAATATTTGATTGGAAAATGACCTCTTTTTGCTGGAAGATCTGAAAGGACATCCTCAAGATTAATGGCCTCGCAGCGAATCGGGACAACGGTTGACTTCTGGAAATTGGTTTGGAGGCCTGATACTTCACCAAAATTATCTAAAATGTTGGCCAGGCTGGTGACATCTTCCTTAACTGGGTTGACAAAGATCACCGTGTCATCAGCATACATTGAAGTACGAATGGTGGCTGTCCTACCGCGCAACCTTGTTAACATTTGAAGTTCAGTAGCTAGCTCAATTAGCTTCTGAAGAGGGTCGATGGCAAGCACGAAGAGCAAGGGAGAGAGCGGATCTCCTTGCCATAGACCTCTACCATGTTTAATTGGCGCGTTCAGTACTCCGTTGAGTAGAACCCGTGACGAGGAAGTTGAGAGCAAAGCTGCAATCCAATCTCACCACCTAGAAGGAAAACCAAGTTTCTGCATGAGGTTGAGTAGATACTCCCAGCGCACCGAGTCAAAGGCTTTTGTGATGTCTAATTTAAAAAAAAGGGTTGGAGTGTTGCTCCTATGGAAACGCCTTGTTGCATTGCGGACGGTCATGAAGTTGTCATGGATGCTTCTTCTCTTAATGAAGGCACTTTGGTTCGGAGAGACCAGCTTGTTCATATGTGGTGCAAGTTGCAACGCTAGTACTTCAGTGATTATTTTAGCAAAGGAATGAATGAGACTGATAGGCCGAAAATCACTAATGGAGTCTGCACCATCTTTCTTGGGCAGCAGGATGATGTTTGCAGAGTTCAATAGGGGCAGATTGGTAGTTCTTAGCAAATGGAAGACATTTGTAGCATTTAGAACATCTGCTTTGACTATGTCCCAACATTGCTTAAAAAAGGCACCGGTGAACCCATCAGGCCCAGTTGCCTTATTTGAGGGCATTTGTTGTATGGCGCCTTTGAGTTCTTCTGTGAAAGGCACATCCAAGTCACTCAGATCATGTGTTTGTAACTGGAGGCTTTCCCAGTTAATGTCGCTTTGTCGTTGTGGAGGTCGGCCCATTACTTGTGTGAAGTGATCCTGGATGACCAACGCCTTCTCATCATGTGCGATCACCCAGCCATGCCCTTTGCGAAGCCTTTGAATGTGATTTTTTCTTCTCCGCGCATTTACCATACGATGAAAATATTTTGTGTTTGCATCTCCCAGCTTGATATTAGTGATCCGTGAGGCTTGCTTACGTCTGACCCTTTCGATTACTGCTAGCCCCAAGATTCTTTTCTTGAGTTTGGCTCTGAGGTTAAGCTCCTCCTCAGTGAGAACTCCATTTTCCTGTGCTATGTCCAGCCGAAGAACGACTTCATGGGCCGCTTTCTAACATCAGAAATAATTTCCTTGCTCCAAGCTCTCAATTTTTTTGAGGTGACTAGAAGCTTGTGATAAAGGATGTGAAACGGCTCGTGATGTTCAGTCATGGTGCACCAGGATGACTCCACAATTTCCTTGAAGCCCGGCAACGCCGCCCAGAAATTTTTGAACTTGAAAGTTCTAGGTCGCCTAGGACCATTCTTATTAGAGAGAAGAAGCTGGCAGTGGTCAGACAAGGAGGTGGAAAGGGCATGTAGGACATGGGAGTGGAAAGTCATATCCCAATTGGCGTTGCAAAATACTCTGTCAAGCTTGGTGAGAGTCAGGTTGCGTCGTTCATTACTCCATGTGAATTTGCGATTTTGCAGGTGAATCTCTGAAAGGTCGCAGTCATCTAAGGCATCACGGAATTGTTGCATAAGCCGATGGTTTATCTTATTGTTGTTTTTATCCGACGCTTTGTATATTAGGTTGAAGTCACTGAGGATTAACCACCGGGTGTTAGGATCAGGCTTCAGCGTTCTTAGTTCCTCCAAGAACCGTTGTCGAGCTCTATGCTTTGTTGGGCCATACCCTTAAACGAAAATTTGTCGAGCACTCCTTGATACTCACATCCGCTGAAATGAACCACTCCCCTAGCACGAAGTTGGCACAGTCAACTACATTATCATCCCAAAGGATGAGGATTCCTCCCCTGAGTGCCAAGCACATCACCAGCTGGCTTGTACACAAAATTCCTCAGCCGAAACCCGCCTAAACAGGCTGCTGTGTGTTGATCCACTAGGCTAAGCTTTGTTTCTTGCAAGCAGGCTATGTGGCAGCGTGTGGCCACAACTATTTGATGAATTGTGTCCTTTCTATCTTGGCGGTTGAAGCCACGGACGTTCCAGCTAAGCAAATCAAGTTGTGGTTCTGTCATAGAGCAGTGAAGGCACACAGATGTAGAAGCAAGTGTGTAGGTAGGATAACGCAGCAGGAGTAATTTGAACAATACTACTTGAAGTGGCAAGACCAAGCACGCCCAGTCCTCTAAAATGTTGGCTCACGAGTTGTCGATTCATGATAAAAGGCTTTGAACTCTGCGATCAGCTGCACTACATGCCATCAGGTAGCAGCCTGGTCAGCCTCCTGGATGTCACCCACCCCCTCACCTGCCAAGCCGATGAGGGCATCATCCAGCTCAGTGTCCACACTTTCTTCCAGGTTGAATATTGCAGTCAGAGCAGCAATGATGTCAGCAGGAAGAGGACCACTGAACATTGCCATATACTCCTGCAGAGCGATCTCAACTGGTTCAAGTTCATTGAGAATTCCCAACTTGCGGCACATGTTACGTTGAGCATGCTGCATCTGTGTCAACGGTCTTTTGCTGGATAGGCGTGCACTACACCGAACTGAGGACATATCAAATACGAGACGATTTCGGCGTCGTGGGGGTGCCGCAGGTGCTGGAACCGTACTCGGAGCAGGGGTCTGGAGTACTGGTTCAGGCGGATTGTTGAAGAGGTTGGATAAGTTCTTCCCTTGGGCTGTTGTTGCGCTGCTGCATCCAATGTTGCCGAGCTGGGGAGCAGGGGCCGGGCACACCAACTGTGGTGAGTTGCTGAAGAGGCTGTACGTGCTATTGTCGTGGACTGCTGCAGTATCTTGGTGCCTAGAGTTGGCAGGGTTGTTGTAAGTTTGCTCTGCAAAGTCAGGAGCTAAACCTTCAAAGAGCTGGTGAAAGTCAGCGGCTGATGCGTTGATGGTTGGCGAAGCGGGGAGTGGACCTTGATAGACAATGGCCGAGTCCTCAATCAAGCCAAATTGAAGCAGAGCCTGATCCACGGCATCCACCGACAAAGCAGCAGCAGAAGGGGCTTGATGCACAGTGTTGGTTTCTGTAGGAATAGCTGACAGGATTCTCTTGAAGATGTTGGCCACTGGGATTAGAGCCGCATTTCTCACCAAATTTGTACAAATGTTGCCGGTTGAGGCTTCTTTCCCAGCATTCATAGGGCCTCCCATTGTCAGCTTGGGTGAGAAGTTCATGTCCTTTGCAGCCTGTGAGTCTTGTGCTGCGGTTGGATCCAAAGTATGACTGTGTACTACTTGTGCTCCACTCAGCTTTGAATTGACGGCTGCAAGTGCAGGCAGGACTTGCTCCTTTACCAGCCCAGCGAGGCAAGCGTTGAGGTTGTTACACAGGATCACCATTAGTGCCATGAGCTTGTCCTGAATAGTGGCCATTCCTTGCGTCAGTAGCTCTTCAACCCTGTTTTGTTTGAGGTTGTCACTAAAATCATGGTTCTCGCTGTTGTCTGAACACCGGTCGTGCGGTTGCTGATTCATGTCAACAACCGAGCGGACGTCCTTGTAGCATTAGCCGTGTTCATGTGATCTGCGGTCATCTCCATGGCCGTGTCTGCCACCCCCACAATCGCGTGCGCCGATGTGATTGTTGCCTCGGCCATGGTCGCCCAGACCACGAGCCATACTTCCATCTCGTGCATTGTGGTGGCCAGCGTAGGCATTGCTCTCCCTGAAATGGCGTCCATCCCGTGCGCTGTGGTGGTCAGCATGGGCATCGCTCTCCCTGAATTGGCGCTTTGTAGTTGTTGAGGTTATGCCTGGCACGGTGGCGGCCACATAACGCTGCAGCTGAAGGTTGTCCTGGCATAAATGTGCTTTGTGTCCGAAACGGTGGCAGACGAAGCAGTGAACAGGGTCCCTGCAAACAGATGCCCTATGGTCTCTAGAAAGACAACGGAAGCATCTTCCTTTTGTTCTCGCCTGAAACAGCCGAAAAGCCGAGGAGCGAGTGTCTGGGGGTGAATTGTGCTTCCTGGAATTGCTTGCATCTCGTCTTCTTTGATCTATGGCTGGCTGGCAGCTTGAATGCTTGTCCCTCCTCCACCAGTATGGACTCTTGACTTCGACCCATTTCAGGTGCGATGTAGCTTTCTCTGAAGAAGATGGGATCCCGTGACTCAGTGGATTGGGCGCAACAATGACTGACTTTAGCTTCAGGTGCCCTGCTTGATCACGAATGTTTGACACAGCTTGTGGGCGACGGACAACATCGGCGTAGGAGGGTGGAGAGGCAGGCAGAACTCTATCAGAAGCAGCTTTTGGATCTTGTTGCTGCTGGGGCGCAGGAATTTCAAAGGTGACACGCTTCCGAGCCAGTTGCAGCTGTGGTTTGGCCCGAGAAGCTCCAGAGAGGCCCGAGGAATCGGAAGGGTCCGGCGTGGCCGGCACAAACTCTACCTCGTCGAGGTAGGGAGGCTTCCCTTCAGGAGGTGGCGGTGGTGAATCGAAGAAAAATTGCCAATGCGGATCTGGAGAGGGAACCGGCGAACTGGAGCTTGCTGGATGGGAATTGGGGTCAATACATGTTTGATGGCGCAGCAACTTGGGCAGCATCTCCGGTGGTGGAGGCGCTTGGGTGGTGCCCGGCCGGGCCAGCAGTGGTGGCGAATCCACCACCAGCACCTCGTCGGCGTCGTCTTCATCCAATTCCAGCTCCGGTGGGCGGCTGTGGATGGGGACCAGCGGATCAGCGCGAGACGCTGCCGATCTGCGGAGGAGCGTGGGCGACGGCGCCTGGAGCGGCAGCGGCGGCGGGCGGTGGTGGAGCGGCGGGTCGGGAGCCATGCTCTGCCTATTCAGACAGGAGCTTCAAAACTCTGTAAACTTTCTCATCAACCACACCACATTTCACCACTACTATCTTAAGGTGTTCTGAGATTGCATCTATTCTTTGTCCTGGAATGTAGCTTCCTTTCATTTCCATATGCTGAGATCCCTGTAGTAAACAATCATTTCACTAGGATCAACCAATGATGTATAATAACTAAAAAAAGCAACAATCGTCAATTCGAAAATGCATACCTTTAAAAAATGTTCAAGAGTGAGCTTCTCTAGAAGTGGCGAGTTCTTGAGAATGCAAGTTATGGCGTCCAAATCAAGAGCTACACACCAATAATCACTGAGTAACAGTGTCTTCAATTTGCTAAATGTAGGACACCGTTTCAAATCCATCCTGAAGACAAACTGAATGAAATGAAAACACAAAAGGCTAATTAATTGGTAATTCCATTTATCTAAGCAATTATCAATGTGAATGCAATTGTTTTAATTGAAGAACTGCAAATAGTAGTGATGCATACGAAAAACCTGTCTAAGTGCATTTATTAATGTGGGCTAATTATGATTTAAGAATGAGTTCAAGACAAAAGTCGCACATACCGTTTTCGATTCAGCTATCAATGCTAAGTTAGTGGCTTTTGATAAACCTTCCAAAAGAATGCAGTTGCTGTTACTGTGTATGATACCATGACAGATGTTACAATCCCCTGAGTCACAATTATCACAGTTGTCCACATTGTTTTGGGCGATTCTGATAGATGCATCCACTAATGATGGCATGCTCTCAAGCACTGGAGTGTTAAACCAATTGTCATCTAACAGCAGTGAAACCAGAGAGGGGGCATGAATACCTGTGCGGAAGTTTTCACTGAATGCACATTTAGTGCCACTTAGGCGTTGGGATTCAGATGAGGAGATCTTGTTGACATCAGCCAAATGACAGTTCTCAATCTCTAGTTGTTCCAGTGCTGGACAGTCACATAAGGAAATTTTCCTTCACTTGTACACCAACAAGCTCTAGCTGCATTAAGTGCCTGGAGACGAGATGCAGGCCATTTAGATCAAAACAATATTCAGATGCCACTACCAACCGGAGGACTCGAGCCTGGCACCGCACAGCATGCTGAAACCAGAGGCTCACACGAAGAGTGTCGTCGTCAGAGAATGTATCGACCATATCTGTGAACCTGAGCTCGCATGTTTCTAGAGGCGCGATTCCGCGGGGGAGGAGGAGATGGTCCACGAACTCCCGGAGCTCATTCATGCCGTCTTCGTTGCCATTGCCAGTGATGCGCAGGCCTGTCGCGAACATCCAGAGGTCGCGCCAGCGGCGGGCGAGCACGCACGACCGCACAGCGTCCCGCGCCGGGAGGAAACCGAGGATGTGCTGAAGGACACCGTCTGGCAAGGATTCTATGCTGCTGGCGCCGCTCTCCCTCGGCGCTTTCTTGGCCCTCTTCCCTCTTCTCCCTGGAGGCATTCTGTCGAACAGGCGGCGGGTCGGAGGCCTCTGCGCTCGCAGGTGACCACCTCATCTCGCCGCCTGTAGCCTGGGGAGAACGAAGCAGAGGCAGTGGTGGCGGACGACCGGAGGGGAAGTCCTCTTGGCTCTTGCTAGGTTTCTGCCCTTTGTTATTTATTTATTTATTTTGTTGGGAGAATTTTGCTTGCTCCGCTCCGAGGTCGAAGAGAACAGATGAAGATGAATTACGTGCTATCAGGCCCAATATCCTTTATCCCAAGGCCCAATATATACACTATTCTTTTCGTCGGCCCATAATTCCTTTGGATAACAAACGCTACAAGCTGCTGCCTGCCACGTAGCACACCTCGCAGCCTCTGCTCCCTACTCCACACGCGCGCCCGCCCTCTGTGTCCCACTGTCTCCCCTGTTCCCTCTCCCGCGTGCTCGGCTGCCTTCGACTCCCCCATGGGATGAGAGCGCCTTCCTCGCCATGGCCGCCTCCCTCCTGCCCCCCGCGGCCACTCTCGTCAACAAGTACCCAACTCTCCTCCACCCGTTCGGCGCCAAGCCACACGCCCAGAGGCTGATCTTCAGGTGCGGCGCCACCAGCAGCGATGGTGCGGACGATGGCTGGGCGTCCTTAGTGGACGAGCTCAAGAGGTCGCTGCAGCAGGCGGACCCGTCCGACACGGTGACCAGCAACGCCAGCGCGGGTGTCACACCGAACGACCTCGTGACCGCGCTGCCACTGGAACCCTCCGCCACCGGACCGGCGGTGGGAGACGCGACTAATGCCGCCGCCGGGGCGGTGAACGAGTTCCTGGGCGTGGACGCGTCCAGCGCGGCGGCCAGCAGCGACGCTGGCGCGGCCGCCATCCCCGACGGGCTCCTGAGCGCGCTGCTGCACCTGGACGCGTCCAACCCGGTGGCGCGCGCGGCGGGCGGCGCGCTGTCTCGCCTGGACGCGCTCACGTCGGGGCTGTCGGACGCGCAGCGGTGGGCGCTGTTCGGGTTCCTGGCCGCGACGTGGCTGTACCTGACCGCGCGGCCCGGGGTGCTGAGCGGCGCCGTGGACACGTACGTGCTGGCGCCGCTGCAGCTGGCGCTGGACAGCGTGCTGGGCCGGCGGAGCCTCAAGATGAGCGACTTCGTCGTCGGCGAGCGCATCGGGGAGGGCTCCTTCGGGGTGGTGTACGCCGGCGCCGTGGTGCCGAAGAACGGCGCCGTCGTGGAGGAACGGTCCGGCAGGGCCAGGACGAGCCTCCAGAACGACGACAGGTACAAGGAGAAGGTCATACTCAAGAAGGTAAGCTGCGTGCTCAGCCCAGTTGCGAACTTGCTGTGATGTGGTGCCGAGTGAAATAGCGACGTTGATCGATGTGTTTTTAGTAGATGAAGGAAATACGCATGAATTCAGATTCTGTAGCCTTCGGAAAAGATAAAACAAAATTCAGAAGAGTTACATGGGAAAGAAAGCTAAAGCTAAAGCAACTAAAAATCTCCATAACAGAGACTTGCAACTTTTTACATCTCATCTTCAAAACATCTCTCTCCTCTTCTTTAAAAAGCAGCGACCAACTTCTTATCCATCATGTTTCATGAAAATAACCTGCATGAAAGAATTAATTGTAGTTCTATTGAAACGCACGTCATTTCTACTCAACCAAATAGCCTAACATAGAGCAGTCGCACCAACTAAAATTTAGATTTTTAGGCTTGGAAAAGAAAACCCATTAAGCCAAGTACCAAACATATTGGATAGGTGATTGAAGGCCAGAAGTGATGAAAATGATATTCCAAATGAACATAGCCACCCTATGGCAATCAAAAAACAAGTGTTGCATGGTTTCATCAGTATTGCAAAAACAATATTTGGGGCTACCTTATCAACGTCTTTTAACTAAATTATCTTTTGTTAGGATAACCCTTGTTTGTAAATAAAGGAAAATCTTTATCTTAAGAGAAACTCTTAGTCTCCATTGATCACACTCCATTGGCAGAGTGTTGTCCTGAGTCAGTGAACTGTGAAAACACCATTCTTGTACAAATCTCATCTAAAAATATCATCGTTCTCATTGAAACTAATCGATGTGTGTGTGGTTCGATCATGTTCAGATCAAGATGATGACTGTGGGGGCGAAGGAGTGTGGGGACTATGAGGAGTGGTTCAACTACCGCGTGGCCAGGGCGGCGCCCGAGTCGTGCGCCGACTTCCTCGGGAGCTTCGTCGCCGACAAGAACAAGGCAGAGTTCGTCAAGGGCGGCAAGTGGCTCGTCTGGAAGTTTGAGGTATTTGCATTTGGTCTTTTGACATTTTGATGAACTTAACTGTTTTTGCCCAAAAAAAAAGATCCCAACTTCCTGTTACGAGTTCAGGATCCGATCCCAATAGGATCAATGAACTCAACTAGGTGAATTTGAAAAAAAAAAAAAACCAAAACCAGCAGCATGGGATCAATGAAAAAAAACCAACAGCATGATTTTTTTTTTAAAAAAAGTTAAAATGGCCCATGCAGGTCTCGAACCTGTGACCTTCGAGTTATTAGCATGACACTCGAACCAAGGTCATTTGTGTTTGAGCGTATCTAATATTTTTATTGTCATCATAGGGGGACAGGACGTTGGCCAATTACATGAGTGGCGGATTCCCGTCAAACCTGGAGCGGCTCATGTTCGGGCGTGTGCTGCAGGGTCTGAGCACGCTAGAGCGCGACGCGCTGGTGGTGAAGCAGGTGATGCGGCAGCTGATCACGTCGCTGAAGCGCATCCACGCCACGGGCATCGTGCACCGCGACATCAAGCCGTCCAACCTCGTCGTCACCCGCCGCGGGCAGGTGAAGCTCATCGACTTCGGAGCCGCCACCGACCTCCGCATCGGCAAGAACTACGTGCCCGACCGCGCCCTGCTCGACCCGGACTACTGCCCGCCCGAGCTCTACGTGCTCCCCGAGGAGACGCCCGAGCCCCCGCCGGAGCCCATCGCCGCCATCCTCTCCCCGATCCTCTGGCAGGTAGACACTTCTCCTCGCGTCCAGACTTAGCGTTGCCGCTGTCTGTGACCAGCCACTGACAGCAGCAGCCATCTCTGCGTTTGTTGCAGCTGAACAGCCCGGACCTGTTCGACATGTACTCGGCGGGGATAGTGCTGATGCAGATGGCCATACCGACGCTGCGGACACAGTCGGGGCTCAAGAACTTCAACGCCGAGCTCAGGTCCGCCGGCTACGACCTCAACAGGTGGCGACAGAGCGCGCGGCGGAGACCCGACCTGCAGATCCTGGACCTCGACTCTGGCCGAGGCTGGGACCTCGCCACCAAGCTCATCTCGGAGAGGGGCGCCAACGGCGGGGGCCGCCTGTCTGCCGCGGCCGCATTGCGGCACCCATATTTTCTCCTGGGTGGCGACCAGGCCGCGGCGGTGCTGTCCAAGTTCTCGCTCAGCAAATAGAATCCATCCATGGCTCATGGATGGGTACCTACAGGATATATACAGTTATACACATTGAATCCTCCGATCGATTCATCATCGGTGTACATTGCGCATTGTTGAATCCTTGGCATACCAGTGGACAGCAATGGCACTGGCATTTTTCGCTGTAAAACCAATCGTGGGAGGCATCAAGAGGGAGTCATCTGGTAACTGATGTTACAACTTGTTCTTCTGTATATGGGATTGTTTGAACAATGTGGTGCAGAGTTTCAGACACTAGCTAACCTTACATTATTCTAGACAGAAATCCTACTTCCTTTGGTCAGTCCCTCGAACCTATGAAGATGCAGACACTCCCAGAGAGAGCTCATCAACTGGCTGCAAAATTCTAATCTGTCGCGGTTTTCAGCCAATCAGATGTTTGGCCGTGCTCGTTCTGATCCTATACTGACAGACGAATTGGCCATGGATCACCTCTACTGGCACTGGCAGTATGGATCGAACTTCTTCTGGAGATCTTCCTGGTTGCCGCCAACCAGCTTGTCGATCTCCTTCTTGTCTCTCATGAAGATGAACGTTGGAGTTGCACGTACATCGAATTGTGTGACCAATTCCTGAGAACCATTTTAAGGTGGTATTTAACTTCAGATTTTTGTTCTGTGCACAGAGTAAAACAAATGAAGACCGAAATCAATGGATGGAATTCTGAATATTGATGTACCGGCAGTTCGTCTACGTCAATGGAGACGAAAACAAGATCAGAATGCTTCAAAGAAAGCTCGGCGTATACTGGAGCAGCATTCCTGCATGGTCCACACCAAGTTGCACTGAACTTTACCACAACCTGTACACGTGGACATGTCAACATACACGGTTAACCTGATGAACAGCCTGAAGGAATCATGCAACGGACAGCCAAATGCGCCTGCAAACACCTCATAAAATTGTGCGATCCGGGCAAACTCCTTATGCCCTTATTCACAGCGTTTGTTATTACTACTCATCTTGGGTACTTACTGTTTGCCCAAGTTCATTCGCTTCCTCCAATTTCTGTTCCCAACACTTTAGATCGGGTATGATAGTCACTTTTCCGGAGCTGTAGTCCAGATGTTCCTCATCATCTACGGCACTCTGCAAACAGAAAATTCATGAGCAAAAACCTACTGGCTACTGGCTACTGGCTACTGCCTACTGCTGCAAATGGCTAATATATAATATGATTATATATTCTTTTTAGCAAAACAATGTATCAAGTATGTATACGCAAGAAGATCAAACGAAACAGAATGGCAATGCATGACACGGCGAGCAAAATAAAATTGTAATGGAGTTAGAGGAGATGATTTACGCTTCCACAGCACCCCATCGGCTCGAGGTAATTCGTCAGGATATCCGGACCCCTGGACTCTGCTCATGGAAATAAAAGATCAGTAATTGCGTCAATGACAGTAATAACCCAAGAAAAAGAAGAGGGTGCCACCCTGATGAATGCTTGCAATCGGTGGGCATGCATAGTTGGAGGAAATATGCTGATTAGATAGTAGTATGATACAAACTAAACCCATCAAAGTTTGTTTATTCTTAAGATTAACATACTGTTGCCACCTATAGACAAACTTCAAAACCAAATTGCATGTTTGGTTTAAGGAAATGGGGTGGTTGATCATCTTCTCATTCCCTTTTTTTTTTTTGGTTTGGTTCGCGGAATGGAACAAGTTGGTTCATCACCACCTCATCCTTCACAAGCTAATAATTAGTACAAGTGCAAAGAATGTGATTCATTAAAACAAAATTATGGGAATAAACTTATGATGCACCATCTCATCCAAAGATGAGGTGAGGTGGTTCCACAAACCAAGCACCTTCGAAAGGATCACATAAATATCAAAATATCGCTCTCTGGCTTTGTTCAGCTTCCCTCGAGAGTGAAGCATTTTCGCATGGCCATTTTTTTTCTTTCAAAAAAAAAGTCTTGCAAGACAGGAGATGGGCCAGTGACATCTAGGTTGCTCTCTCGGTCCCCCACCACCACCATCTTGCAATACCTTATATAGTCTAGGCAGTAGGCACGCTTACAACACATTCAGCTCAGGCCAAATGAGAGTGACATTTTCCTAAAGTGGATGAGCAACGGCACTTTTTCATCCTCCTCACCCTACAATAGTTTCTTCTTCGATCACTCTTTCTGTCACTTGTATTAAATTTTTTTTTCTTTCTTCTTTATGAAATGCACATGTTCTCGAAAACATGGAAAGTAAATTGCAGTTCAGCATTACCATTGATGATTAAAGAGATAATGGTCGATGAGGAGATGCATACAAATGGGTTTGATTTGCATGAAGACAGAAAAAACATGGAAGGAGAAAACAAAACAAGCATTGAGGGCGGCAAATAATGCTCAACAACTTGGCCCAATGGGATGCAAGAATCCAGTACCATTCAGAGAAGAAAAAGGAATTAAGAGCTGAAACTTCTATCGATCATTCTGCTGACCATTTCAACAATGTAGGAAATGTAGATTCTGGTTAGAACACAGCGCAGTGGCATCATTTATTCATTATAGCAGGTTAGTTTTCCCCATCCCACGCCATCACAGCAATGGCATGTAATCGATTTTCATTGTTTGGAAGAGAAATCGGCACGTACCTCTGCAAGGGCCAAGGAATTAATGTAGCAAACGTGGACGGCGGTTTCCGTTTCGTTCCCAAACGCCGCAGCAGGGGAGATCGGTCGCGCGGCGTGATGCGGCTGCGGAGGACCGAGGACGGCACCCCGGCGCGGCGGGGGCGGCAGGAGGGAGGGACCGGGGGGTGGCGCCGGGGCCTAGGGGAGCGAACGAGCCACCGCCATTACCGGGGCAAAGCTCCCTGATAACCGTGGCGGCACGTTGACAGAATTGCCCTTCTCGGTAATAGCAAGCTAGCCGTCAAAATAGGGGCGGGTGCGAGACTGCGCGTGCGATCATCAGAACGCTTCGAATAGTCTGGCATGGGAGCGGCCGGGAACGGTGGGCTTCTGGACGAGGGGACGAACGGAGATGGGAATATGGGATGGACCGTCCTGCACTTCCCGCATGCGAATATTCGCCTCATGAACGGCGTGAGGCGCCGTCTCGTGCGGCACTGGTGTGGACGGCGAATCCAGCGAGCTGCTGGCGGCGGCGCGAGCAACCGGCCTCGCGGGTGGGCGGCGCGGGCGGCCGGCGCAGGTGAGCGGCTTCGCGGGCTGGCAGTGCAGGCGGGCGACTCCGTGGGGGTGGTGGTGGCGCGGGGGAGCGGTCCTGGCTGGCGCCAGGCGGAGTCGCGCGGCCGAGCGCCGGCACGGGCGGACGGTTGAAGAAGATAAGGCAGGTGAGGCACTGTATGACAGGTGGGGCCAATAGATGGCTGCTGCTAACGGTAGAAAACACGACATCCCTCCCCTCTGCGAGACTGCCAGAGCCAGCCAACTGTAGAGCAACATGCTCGAGCATCTCAAGAGGTCCCTTAAAGGTTAACCATCAAAACTTATTATTGGAGGCCCTCTTAAACCAATTGTATCCCAAAATCAGTTTCTTCCATAGCAGCTCCCTAATATTTCCGCCCCCAATAGTGACACGTCATTAGTTAGTTGGATCAGAGATCGGATTAGTTGGATCTTGACATTTTCCGTCCGCTCGTTCCTTTGTGTCGGTATATACGGTGACTTCGTGCCTGCAAGCAACACACGTACATGGGCAGGCTGGTCTCCAGAATCCTAGCGCACCTCCTCTTGTCGAATAGTACACGGAGGCAGGCATCAATCAAGCAGCCAGAGAGGGAGACGAACAGGGACAGGGACAGACAAATGATGACGTTGGCTGAGAAGGCAGTACCAGTACCATCAGCAGCACCAGAGAAAGCAGTAGTAGTACCAGCAGCACTGTTGGGAGCGTGCCTTCCTTCTGCAGAGATGCGGGGCGCACGCTCGTTTTTCCGGAGGGAGACGTCTTGGGGAACTGTTTGGACCATATTTTACAACTAATCACACAGATATCAATTTTTTGTGTGTGTGTGTGTGTGTGTGGGGGGGGGGGGGGGGGCAGGGGGGTGTTATTAGCCTTCTCTTCGAGATGCTCTAAGCCACGGTATAACTTTACACGGCGGAAGTATATATAATATAAACCCAGATTAAACCTCTTGCAGCAACACATACTTCCGGACTAACAAGACTGAAAACCTATGAATGAGAACGTGCATGACAGTGAACAGCCTACAATCAAAATAATTCACATGGGTATGCAAGAACCAGAGGCAACGGAATCAATGTCTTCGACGAACATTTACCAAATAGCACCGACCCGAAGGAAGGTCTCCCAGCAAGCATAGGTGCATAGGCAAAGCATGTCCAACCACCTCACTATGGATGGCAATGATGGTAGGCCAACATAGACTACAATACGATCCTAGATGGATCAGGGATACACACGACCAGCGACAAATCCAAGGAAACAATGGCACCCATGAACGATTTCTTGAGACGACACAAGAATCGTCAGGGGATGAGCAGGAGGTATTCGTCAGCCCATCGCATATTTCTGCGTCCAGCTGCGGGCTGTTGACTCGTATTTCGGCCGGTCCGTCTTGTACATGTGGGCAATCTCAGGGACAAGTGGGTCGTCCGGGTTGGGGTCAGTCAGCAGGGAACAGATGGAGAGCAGGACCTGGAACATCCGACAAAGCAACACACCGTTAAGCAACAGACCAGAGCATCATAGCATCTTTGTTCAATTTCAGGAGTAAAAGTGTAAGCGCGCGTTTAGTTCGCGAAAAGTGCGAAATTTGGCTACTGTAGCAATTTCGTTTTTATTTGGTAATTAGTGTTCAATCATGGACTAATTAGACTCAAAATGTTCGTCTCGCAATTTCCAACAAAACTGTGTAATTAGTTTTTATTTTCGTCTACATTTAATGCTCCATGCACGTACCGCAAGATTCGATGTGACGTGTACTGTAGCACTTTTTGGGAAAACTTTTTGCAAACTAAACAAGGGCTAACACAACATAACATGTCATTTCCGACATAACATAACATGCAATTCATTTTCAGCTGGACAGCTACCAAAAAGATTAGTACTCCCTCCATTACAAGTTATAAGACATTTTAACTTTTCTAGATACATAACTTTTGTTATTCACTTAGATATACACTATGTCAATGGCGGAGCTAGGGAACTTTCGCGACTAGGGCCAATATTATGAACCACTAACACCAGATCACATGCTAATGGACAAATGCTAGTATATAGATTTAGGTGGAAAAAACAAAGGGATTACTCTAGTGTTTTTTCTCACGCCTAGGGCCATGGCCATACTGGCCCTAGCCTTATATCCGCCACTGCACTATGTCTAGGTACAATAGTATGCACTTAGATATACACTATGTCTAGCTACATAGTAAAAGCAATGTATCTATAGATTCTAGAAAAGCCAAAACGTCTTATAATTTGGAACCGATGGAGTATCCTCTATGTTATCATATTGCCAATGCATAACAGAAAGGCCCTAAATGGAACAAATATAAGGGGCCCTCCAGAGTCTGGAGATCCTATGATCCCTATCCAATCCACTACTAAAGGAGCCATACTACAGAATAGCTGATAAAAGTACAATATGAGTCTTCATTTAGAATTTTTTTTTGGGAACAAGAGTCTCCATTTAGAATTTGAGCAGCACAAATCATGTAATGCAAGGAGTCCTGAGCAACGTAATATGTTACGAGTAATAAATACTCCCTCCATCCAGAAATATAAAAGAGTGGAGTTTGTCCTAAGTCAAACTACCTTAAGTTTGACTTAGTTTCACTAAATTTATATAGAAGAGTATCACCTACCACATCGAAGAGGTAATTTAAGAAAATATGTCAAAATATATCTAACAATGCTCATTTGATATCTAAAGCATTATTGTTATTTTCTATAAACTTGGTCAATCTTAGGGTAATTTGACGCAAGACAAACTCAAATCCCTTATATTTCAGAACAAAGGGAGTAGCAAACAGTATTCTGAAGTTATTAGTTCATAGAAGCATACATTGAATTGAGAAAGACCCTTATATGCCACACTTCCACAGAGATGTGGTGAAGTATGTGTGATATAAGAAATGACAGAATATTTACTCAAATAAAAAGGCAAAAGAACATCTGATTTTTTTCAATTAAATTAAATATGGAGTCATTGCATCAACAGTTGATCCATAAATAGCAACCCCAAATAGTAAGATTGACAGACAAAGACATCACACAAAAACATCAAGGATTAGACAGTGAATGTTCCAATTCTCAAGATGTACATAACAAGTTTGGATTAAGAAAACAAATTTATGCTAAGTTAATCAATGCAAAATAAGTGATAACCATAAGTATAACAATCTTGTGTCATCCTAAATTTAGATTTACTCATTTTATAAACATAAAAAAATATGAAAAGAGGAAGCTATAGCACATGTAGAAAAAAGATGAGTCTTCAGGATGACCTTAGAAATTGTCAAAGCAGGGCTCCACTGCTCTTTGAGAATGTCAAGGCATATACTTCCATTGCTGTTGATATTAGGATGGAAGACCTTTGTCTTGAAAGAAACCTAAATTGAACAGGGCAGCAAAGATTAAATAAAAATGAAAAAGTTCAAACAATATAATATAAGTAATGCAACCTTCGGACTGGGATGGCACATAAAGAAGTCCAGCCACTGATGGAATATGCCAAAGCAGATAATTTATAGGCCATGTAGATGGGTATGTCAGACACACATATAGTACAAGATATTCTTAATAGTACCGTTTTTCCTGAAATTGTTATAACATGAAAAGTTTTGATTTGAGATAATCTGAGTGGAGCTTAAGACTACAGCTTCAGGAGTAACAAATCACTAACACATTTCCAAACTACAACTTTGAAAGGGTATAACAGGGATACTTCATCCAGAATTCGATGCATTAACAGGAAAAAAACTAAAAGATGTTTTTTATGCCAGCTAACAAAAAAACTACAACCATATTATTAGTTGACCTTGACCATAGAGAAAAGTACTACCAGAAAGGTGAAGCTATTACATAGCAGAATGGATAATGCTGAATGATAAATCTCCCCCAGCATGATGATACTAGCAGCAGCAGGAGGAAAAGCAGAGAACCTTTTTGTTCATAAATTTTTACCCAGAAGAAATCTATACTTATCAAAGGTAACCACAATCAGGCTATGCAAGACTATAAAGCTTGGAATTGGGCATAATACACAATAACTGAAGTGAATAATAAAAGAGAGAATTTGTAAACAACATAAACCTCCTGAGTTCTAACCTTTGGAGGTTTGAAGGGGTAATCCGGCGGGAAATGAATGTTCACTAAGAAAACACCGCCAGCATAGGGACTGTCAGGTGGTCCCATAATTGTTGCTTGCCAATGAAACATGTCCTCACCAGCAGGACCTGAACATTGTACAGATGAAATTTGCAGTTCATGAGAAGTGAAAGAAAGGCATTGGGAGAAAAGAAAGTGAGCATGTGAAGGCTATCAATATAGTACAGTCAAGATGACATGAACTGCGACCCGTGGGGTATGCAAAAGTCTGGAGACATTGGTCATCCACAGTTCCAGTAATAACTCACAATTGTACCTGCACTACATGATGTGGGGGGATCTTTCTGCAGGTCCTTCAGCTCCTTGAGGATACGCTTCGATGCCATGACAAACTTCTGTATTTTCATATACATTACAACGATGGGTTAATCAATGAACACATAGTAAAAAGACTGTAGTCAACCATATCTATCTGTATATTTTGGAAGCAGGGATGTAAATGAGGAACAACAGATTTGAAATTTTGTTGTGCTGCTGAGAATTCAGCAAACTGGCCACACAAGACACAAGAAGCAAATATCAAGCCCATTAATTAAATCAGATGACACAATGTGTTACATGACAGTCCCAGTATCAAACATTTGTGAACCTATATGGCTGATTCAAACTTTAGTTTTCAGTTTAGGACGTCAATCAATTACTCTAGACAAACAAATTTTCACCTTAGCTCGATATACTTGGATGGTTATGCAGCCAGTGCCTAAGCTTGAACATTGGGTTCCGTGCTCTCATGCTTGCTAAGATTTTGCATGCTTGATCATTTTGTCATAATATCAGTTGGCAGCCAAATCCAATATGAAGACCAATCAACATTAGGCACCATCAAATGATTAAGTCAGGTTTGGCTCAATTATCACTCTTAATCCACTTGCACCTCAACTAAATATCATATTCAATCACATCCTCATGATGATTTGACATTACATTTGATACTTTAGCAAAGTGGTATAATGATCTAGCACACAAATATTAACAACTTTAAGTAGCAGACAGCCTAATTTTTTGTTAAAAGAAAGTCACAATGCCTCACAGGTCTGAATTGGTTTTCTGTAGGTGTCCACCCCATATACACACAGATTATAGCTGTTCCAACACCCTTGCAAGTAGCCAAATACTCTTACCCAATCATGTTTCAGAAATACACGACTTAAACACAACAGGATAAGCTACAGGTAATAAAAACAAAACAACCTAAGCCTGCCCATGATAAGTCGCTGTACAATCGGTACTGCTGTGAAATCGGTACAGCAGCTCAGGCATCTCAGAGATCAGCCCCAACCATCAAGCAAATTCGTCACAGCCTGCACGAGCGCGATCCGCCAATTCTTACGGAACCTACACAGTAAACAAACAACTTCACCTATCTAAAACAACAATCCCACGGAAACAGCCGTGGAATCCAAAATACGAGCGCGGAAGACCGAGCCCCAAGGATCGCCTAACGCCCAAGCAGCCACGCACCAAATCCGACTCCAGCCAACAAACTCCACCGTGAAAACCGCGACACCACAGCCACGCACCTTGAGGGCGAACCAAACAGCAGATCTACCCGAGACAGCCGCACCAACCAAAGGGAAGAGGGAAAAAATACACACAAACAAATACTGGAGGGAAAACACACGAGCCGATGGGGGCGGATCCGGATCGGCAGGGGCCGGAGCTCACCCGCGCCGATCTGACCAGAGCGGAGGCCGAAAAAATTTCACCCAAAAAATTCACACGGAAAAGGCTTCTTCTCACCTTTTGCAGGCGAACAGACGGGAGGTTGGGGAACGGGGACGGCGAGAGGAGAGAGACGTCTTCTCTCTTTTTTTTTCTCTCTCTTTGCCCCGTCCCGGGTCCCTCGCTTGTGGTGTGGTGTCGGTATGCGTGCGAGACGGGTTTCAGAGCGGGACCGAGCTGGCATTTATGCCCACCGGCGCTGGGCCTGCGGCCGAGTGGAACGTTCGTCGTACGTTGCCCGGTCTTCTTTTTCTTTTTTTTCCCTGACCAGGTTGGTGCCCGTGTTGATACGGAAAAACTAAATTTTGTACTTAAAAACACATGAATCGAACGATAACATTTGAAATTAAATACCAACGTTAAAGTGATATTTAATTTAAAAGATAAAGTTCATAAAATTAATATAGTCACGGAGAGCGTGGCGTCACGTACTCATAAACTCTACTGTATAGACCTTTACATAATGTGACTAAGATAATATTTTATATCGACAGAAATAAATCTTCGATATCCATTTCTTTCGTGTGCCAATAAATACACAAATAAATTCCACCGCATTTTCATACCATCATATATGCATAGGTTTATCCTAATAAAAATTGCCCATGCGTCATAAAACAATTCAACGTGCATGCATGTACCTGGTCTGTGGCCCTCACCGGTCCTTGAGGCGCAGAGCATGCACTCATACCTGGCACCTGAATACCAATTAGGAAGTAGAAATTCAGAAACACAATCCACATTAATTAGCCATGAGCAATCTGAATGGAAAAGAAAAGCGGTAAGTGGCTGAATGACATACCTGATCCAGCCCTACTATCTCATTTGCAAGTGATTTGGACCCTAACCTTACATGCTGGTGATGCCAGTTTCTCAAGGTGTCGCTCACTAGAGCCCAACAACCTTAGAAGAAAACACAAGAAATATATATGAACCAACAGTGTTAGAAAATGCACAGGTGGAGGCAAACTCCATGTATATATTCACCCAAATTAGTTTGCTTAGGAATACATGTATCAGCACAAAAGAAATTAGAATAGAGAGCCAAAATTTGTTTTGAAGCTCACCATAGGTTTGCATAGGGCTAGAAGGAAAACACATGACATAATGCGTGTAATGTGCGACAGATCAGTACTGCAAATCCAGACTCTTCCATGAACAAACTAATAAACCGAGAATATTCCAATTCATAACTCACTACAGTGCACTTGCTGGCATGAACCATGCTGTCATGTTAATGAGGGCATGGGCATGGCTTTGAAGTCCATGGACAAATCATATAAAATAATAATAGTATCTGCCATCAATTTATACAATAACATAGATCTGTGATGGCCCCAGCTACAATTTACAAATTAATTGTTAGGAAAGGAATAATAATTCTTATGCGAATGACATAGTAGAACGACATGAAAACCTTGGGAATTTTTACAATAACATAAATCTGTCATATGCCCACCCAACTATATCTCCCACGGCGTTGCATGCAGAATAAGCCAATTAATATGAACATTGAAGATATTAAAAGCAGCATAGGTAAAGGAAGTTATGCTCCTCACCGGATCAAGGAAATAGCCCACCAGAGTCAACAATAAACAAAGATATAATCTCATACAAAAAAAAGGAAAAAATGTACTCATGTTATGATTCTGAACTCTTATTCCACCTGCTGCAGAAAGAACTGCATTACACATAAAAATACAGCTTAGATCATAGTTACATTGGATTTACTCATAAACTGATACTGCAATGGTGCTCCTCACTGCTCGAACGAAGATCCTCTGTGTTGGTGCCCCGAACATGGGAGGATAGCGAGAGAGAGTGAAGGCCCAATGTGACCTCGTCGTCGAGTGGGCACAGCCATGTTGGAGCCACCCCTTCCTGACAGATCAGGGCACCACCCCCACGAACACGAGCGCCACCGGTCAGGAGCAGGAGCCCCCAAAGGGGAGGGTGCCGCACCTCCCTTGATCTCTTTCATGTTGTCCAGCTCTTTAGTTATCTCAAAGAATCCTATAGTGTTGTTTGGTGAAATAACAACTGAAAGAACCTTTTCCTGGTTTTCTTTTCTCAAAGCAGTAATAGGACTTTTTCTCAAAGCACTCAAGTACATCACGATGAAAGAACCAGGATTAATTAATTTGCAACCATACTATTGCATCATCACTTGCTATCTAAATTGTTGCTCTAAATTACACTACTGCATCATGCCTATAAAAGAAAATAAATTACAAGGAACTAAATATACGGTTTTTCAGTAAACTCACATTAGGATCATCTCCAAAGCCTCATGTTCTGCACTGCAATAATGACACCAGAAGGTTGGATTGCAAAAATTTAGGATGTCCAGCCACAGAATTGGAGGCTGAAATGAAATAACAAAGGCTTAATTATGGATGTATTACTATCAACATTATTGACAAACTGGACAATAATGCAATGCAAGGTTTTAGCAAACTGGATTACCATGAGCATGGCCACTGTTACTGCATTCACACCACTCATATTCTGATATAAGAAACACACGGAGCATTTGCATATACCTTCCGCTATGAGTGCAGCAAACGTGGGACCGACAAACCAGTGCGCGGCCAGGTGCTCCAGCACGCACTGCACCAGGCCCTTGTCCAGTGGCCGGCCGCCCAATGCGCCTGGAGGAAGCGCTTGATCTGGGTGACGTAGATGTGGATAAAGAGCAGCGACAGCCGACAGGCCTAGCCTCGCGGCGCCGACGGCGTAGGTCGGCGACCTGCCTGACGGCGTTGCCCTCCAGCATGAACACTGCGGAGGCCGCGGTCATGAAGGATGTCGCTACTGTCACCAGCCCCGGCCGGTACAGTAGAACCTCGTGGACGTCGGACTCCTTGACGCACATCTGTGACTGCGAGAGCGAGAAATAATGAGGGAGAGGGAAAGGGCAGGGATAGGGAGAGGAGGAGAGTGAGGGAGGGGCTCACCTTGGCCCAGATTGGGCGCGGTGACCAGCAGTGGATCCCGGCCGTGTTGCGTGCAGATCCTACTGCTTGCCTGCCTCACGGCAAGGATGGCCGCGGCGCGGGTGCGACCTCGAGGGCGTCGGCGCGGTTGCGACGGCTAGGGTGGGGGAACTACGCCGTGCGAGGAGATTGTGGTAGGCTTCATCTTTTACGAGTCCAGGGTGGGCGTTCGGGGTTTATCGTCGAGGAGGCCGACGTCGTCCATGCAGAAGAGATCGCAGTAGAGTTTGACTTCTGCGAGGAGATCGATGACGACGTCTGCGTAGAGATCGTGGAAGAGGCCGACGTCGTCCGCATTCGACGTGCGCTCGGAGATCGTTGAGGAAGGGAAAGAACGTGATCAGGGCGAGGGCGAGGCGGTGCAATGGGCGGCGCAGGATGGTGGGTGGCGATTGGGGAGAGTCTTTGAATTATCATTCACAGCGGGAGGAGAGGGCGAAATGTCGCACCAAAGCGATATCTTCTCTTTAGTCTTTTAGTTGTGAGAGATAATAATGGGATGATGAGAACATTTTGTCAAGAATAGAAATTATCATTGGAGGAATCTGTGCGAATGCAATGTGCGAAATACGGTTTACTTAAGGTATATCATGCGTTTTAGTGAGGGTCAAGCTGGATCAAGGACGTCCCTCAAACGAGAATACTCACTCCATCAAAAAAAAAATATTATATTGTTATAGAATTCGATTCGTCAAACTTTCTTGAGTTTTGGTTATAAAATTATTCGCAATATTTGTATTTTAATAAATTTATTATAAAAATATATTCAATGATCCACCTAATAGTATTAATTACATATTATAAATATTAATCTTTTCTTACATATATATTTGATCAGATTAAAATTGTTTGATTCATCCATAAGTGAGAATGACACTTTTTGTGGGGACGAGAAGAGTACACTATGCATGCTAGATGACCTTAGGTGCTAAAAACCCTATGACTTGTAACTTGCGATCATGAGAGGTTGGTTGGCAAGTTTTTCCTGGATTAATTTTCTTTTACTCTTTTGAGCTTTTTATATAAATTCTAGAAAACATTTAGACAAGCAGAGATGGGTGCAAAATTTAAATCCAGGGGATGCTCATCTCCCTTCTTCGTTCTACTCTTCTTCCGTCTTGCTCTTTTCAATTCCCTTTCTCTTTGTTCCATGGAACCCAACGGGGTAGTGGGGCTTCTGCCCCCAACACCCACGCTGGATCCAGCCTTGTATATAAAGCGGTTTGTGTAAGCATGCCGCTAATATTTAAATTGATTTACATTGTGTGAGCACTACTTAATAGAGGAGATAGTTATCTATTTGGAATCAAAATAAATCGGTCTTCCTTCTAAGGCACTCCCAAATTTAAAGTTTCTTATCTAGCACCGAGTTAAAATTTTCTTCCCTAAATATCACTACCATACATTTCCTCCACTAACAGTGTTAAGTGGGCGTCAAAATGACATATATGCCTTTCTCCGTATCAAAACTATGCTCCACCTTAGTACGAAAGTTAGCACTCAATGAGATCTATAACTTTCTAGTTTTTAGGTTTTTGAAATTGTTAAGATGCTCAAAAAATAATATAAACTTATCTAGCACTCTCCTAAAACTTTATATTAATTACTCGTTGAAGATCCACTAATGTCCTTACACGTCACCCTCTTCTCTCTCTCTCCTTGTTGTTTACTTATACTATAAAAAAAATACTGGTATATATGGGCTCAGCCCTCCAAGCGTGTGGATCAACAACCTAGTCCAATATACTTGGCGTTCGATTTCCTTTGCCGGGGTTGGATGCGAGGCCTAGACCAGGGGCTTGTTCTCAATTGACGCCTGTGAAAAATTGTGATTTTACTACCTTTTACACGGCGGTTAACAAAATCATATCGTAAGTACAAATGCAGCCACCGGAAAACATATTTTTTATATAGTGACAAAACGTTGAGTTTCTGATATTAGGGCAGGTATATGGTGTTGTCTCGTAGGCGGTATCATGTAGTGCCGCATAATTTTAAGACGACTTAATAGACAACATATGATTGTTTTTTAAGTTGTCTCATAATAACTCAAAATTTCTCAATTTATGCATAGAATAAAAGTTGTGAGTTGCATGACAGCAACAACTCATACAATAGTACAATAGTTGTCTCATAGTCTTAAATTTTAGCTCATGAGCCAGTTGTTTGTTTCGCAAAACAACGACTTCTTTCTCCTCCCCTCTCTTTCCTCACGTCAACAAAATCCTCTCGACCACGACATGAGGCGGAGTATAGGACTGCTGACATGTAGCAATGCACTTACCCAGGTTTAGGCTAATATTCTGTCATTGAAGGGTGGCATCCTTGGATCACATCTGTTGACATGCAAAAATGTGCTAACATGGAGTTTAGGCAAGTATAATATGTTACTAATATCAAGAATATATTGGATAATGCTGGTTTGCCAAACCGGACTGGGCGGTCCCACTACCCCAAACCGGCTAGACCGGTTTCGCTGCTATTGTCCTAGTCGGCTGAAAGGTCCTTGTTTGGTTTTGGTAATTGAGTGCCAACCTAGGTGGACTAATGTGTTTAAATATGAGATATACATGTGATTAGTCCACATGTACATGTGTGTAAGCAATACATGCCATGGAGGTGAAATGACTTAGATTTGTTGCAAGGCTCACACATGTGATGAAGGAGCTCATTATATATGAGACATGACATTGAGTTATGTGACTAAAGTGAAGAAGATCAAGACAAGACTTGGCTTGATGGACCGGTTGCAAGCGTGAAGGACAAGTTGGAGGCTTTGGAGCGATGGACCGCATGGCGGTGAAGCTTGAGCAAGACTTGGCGCCGATGGACGAAGGCAACGATGAAAAGCAAGTGATGTCAAGATTGATGAACCAATACGGTCACATGATGATATGAAGTGGATCATATCATTTGTGATTGGTTGGTGCATGCGTTGCATCAACATTGGAGGAGATGAAATAGAATGTGCAAGGCAAAGGTATATTTGTAGGGCATTTTATTTCATCGGTCATAGGTGTGTAGAGAAGTTTATGACCGGGTTTAGGATAGATGGTCGTACTATCAAGAGGGACAAACTTGTTTGCTTATCGGTTATCTAGTACCACTTGAGCGATCTAACATTGCATACAAGTTAGGATCGAGTAGCGTGGTGAAAGAAGTGACTAATCCTTTAGGAAATGTTTGTGAAAAGCTAACACACGTGCACAAGGTGGTGTATCACTTGGAGTGTTAGCACATTTGCAAAGGTGTTGGCAAAGGTGGAGAAAGGAGGCGAAACCAGGTTTGAGGTGCTGCCTTGGGGCACCCCCAACCCCTGTCCGGTGGCACCGCCGCCCTAGGGTGGTGCCCACCTGGCCTCGGTCAAGAACAACAGAGAAGGGGCTGGCACTACCACGACAGTGGTGGTGCACCGCCACTCCTAGGGCGGTGCCACCGCCATGGGCACCGCCCCATTTTTCTAGAGGCTGGTGAAGTCGGATGGTCACCGTCCTAGTAACTGCCTGTTTACACCAAAATTTGGGAAGAAGAACGTGGGAACTCAAAGCTTCCAAGATTGAGTCATCAAGGAATCGATTGCATAAGGATCAATATCAGCTGATTCAGATGTAGCACTAGGATCGGCTCTCTTCGGATGACATCAGCAGATAATGCCAATGAGCTATGGTTGGCGTCGAAAAGACATATCAGACTCTACAAAAAGGGAAAGATTAGGGTCCAAGTTATCTTAAAGTTATGAATGTTTTCTTTTATATCAAAGATTGTAAGGAGTCATACTTGAGTATGATTCATGCTTAGGTTCGGGTATAAATATTGGACCCCGGCTATTGTAAAGACATCAATCAATCAATACCAATTACTTTTTTTTGGCTTTATGCCAACCCTTAGGAGTAGGAGTAGTATAGATCTCGGTGAGTTCTTCAGCAAGCGAGGCTGCATCAGTTCGGCCGACCTCCGGCTTGTCTGTAAAATACCGTCATGGCTTATACTTACATTTGTAAAAATTTGCATCGAGTTAAGTTCGACCTCCACTACGAGCTCTAGTATAAGCTAGTTATCGACTCTTATCTAGTTCAAATGCGTTTGCATCGGTTAAGTTCGACCTCCCTTTGCTCGAATTAGCTTAAGGTTAAGTTATCGGCTCTACCTAAGGGTGGCGTCCTTGGGTAGATTCATTAAGTTACCGATCTTGTTGATGTTCTTATTGTCATTAGTTTTAGCAATATCAACTTTGCTTTCGATCGAGATCGATCTAGATCGACCTCACATCCTTTTTAGTCCATCGTTTATTTTGCTACATTGCGACGATTCTTACTTTAAGCGATGATTATGTTTCACCGGCTGTTCTACTTGATCTTGATGAGTGCATAGTCTGTGATTAAGGTATGTCGATCTTGAGAAGGTTTACTAGCTAGTTGAATCGGTTTATAGCTCGCTATTATGGATGTATCGATCGATCGACCCCCCTTTGTTAGTACTTTAGATCGGAGGATATTATTTGGTAGATTTGCTTTTGACGGTATGACCTTGGCTATTTGCTATGCCTACATCGGCTAAATAGTGATCGCTTTGCACTTTAACGCTTATAGTGTGTCTTCGTATTCATTAAGTGTGAATGGGTCTATTTATTTTAAAGGCTTGATTTGTTGTCTTTATCATTTTGCCATTGATCCGGTTGAAACCTTTATTAAGGATAATAGGTTAGGTCGATGAGTTTATAGATCATTCATATTAAATAGTCGATTGTTCATATCTTTGTAATCCATTTTCTACAGAATGGCTATTTTAGCCGATTATTTGTGCTTTCACACATATAGCATGTCTTTCGGAAAACCTATCAATGTATAAACCGTTTTATGGATTCTTTGGTTTTAGTTTGTTATTATCATCATAGCTGTCATTAATCGATTGAACCTCACTTGTTGATGGTAACATATTAGATTTAGAAGCGTTTGTAGGTCCATTTGTACTAGGCAACGGTCGATTTGTTAGCATGTTATATCCTTGTGGGACACCACAATCATCATGGCAACTCACAACAACAATGACATCCTTATGGTACCTTTGAAGACCAACCTGATGAGGATAAAGATGTCATCAGTAAAGCTATAGAAGAATTTCAGAACAAGTGTTTGTTGTCCTACACCAAGACACGTAACAATAAAGTTGTTCAGAAATATCCACTACCAAGAGTTTCGTTGCATGGGAAGTCAGATACAGACGAAGTCGAGGATAGGCATTTCTTCGTAGAGGCTGTTAACAAATCTATTCATGATGCCATATTGAACCATAATACAGTTTTCTTGAACATATTCCACAACACCATAAAGGAGGTGTTTCATAGATATCCAATTGATCAGATTGGACCAGTTTACTATAATATTCCACATCCATTGACTTAGGAAACTAATCAAGCTGGTACTAGCCATTAAGAAGCAGCACCAGCTGTTAATAATGATGTCTAGGCCGTTCAGAACTTATTTGAGCAAGTTCAGGGTGCTACTACTAATTAGATGTAGTATAATCCTAGATCGTTAGTGCAACATGTGCAACAGCCAACGGGGTAAGTTCAGAATCAAATGGTCAATTTTGACACATCAGGCCAAATACCGTCGTTAGCTCAAAAAATACCGTCATCAGTCCAAAGGATTCGTAGAGATACAGATCCTAGTATCTACAACCAGAGACTTCAAGCAGCAAACCAGCGAAGGATCTAGCAGATAGAGATTCCACAAGGGTATCATTATGGCACAGATTACAATACCCTTCATATGGTTCCAAATCCGGGGTATCAAGGTACTCAAAATTTTAATCCACAAATGGGTCAGCAATTGCAAAGAAATCCATATTCAAATGCTGATGAGTTGTTGCTTAGAGTGACCGAGATGATGAAGAATCAGTTCGGTTTGAAGCCAAAAGGGCAGACCTTCTCGAACAAACGTCCACATCCAGAGTGGTATGATTTGGTCGCTCTTTCTATAAATTATAGGCTCTCGGAGTTTGCTAAGTTCACTGGCCAGGATAGCACAAGTATAATAGAACATGTCAGTCGATATCTTGCCAGTTGGGTGAAGCATTCATTGAAGAGGCCCATCGAGTTCTTTTCTTCTCCTTGTCCCTGTCAGGACCAGCCTTTACTCAGTTTTCATTATTACCAGTCAATTCCATTGCCAATTGGACTGACCTAGAGAAGAAGTTTCATACATATTTTTATACCGGGACAGGAGAAAAGAAAATTACCGATTTGATGACTATAAGGCAGAGAACTAATGAATCAGGCACCGAGTTTCTCCAGAGATTCCGAGAGACCAGAAATTTGTGTTTTTCATAGAATCTAACTGATGATCAACTAGCTGCTTTGGCCGGTCAAGGAATGTTGCCAACGTGGAGAGAGAAGCTGCTTGGGCAAGAGTTTGACAATTTAGACCAGTTGGCTCAACAAGTGGCAGCACTCAACAACCAATTCCAGAATATGCGTAGAGATACCCGATTGCAGAAAATACCACAATTGCCGAAGCCTATAACCCATATTCAGTTGATGACGGCTATGAGAACGATGAAGAAGAAGATATTGCTGCGGCCGAATGGAATTGGGGCAAGAAGACAATAATGATGCCAAACCCATGGGGAAAAGGACTTGAAGAGAGTTATGATTTCGACGTCACAAAATCGTACAAGCTCTTTGATTTCTTACTTGAGAAGGGACAGATCAAGTTGCCCGCCAATCATGTTATGTTGCCCCCTGATCAGTTGAAGAATAAGAAGTTCTACAAATTTTATAATGCTACTTCTCATTCTACTAACAAGTGCAGAATTTTCCGGCAACAAATACAGAAAGCTATTCAGCAAGGGAAGCACAAATTCGATACACCTCAGAAGATGAAAGTCGATGATAATCCTTTCCCAAGAGATCAGAACATAGTTGATGCTAGGTTGCCCAAAGGGAAGACTAAAGTTCTAACATCAACTAGGGCAAAAGAAACCAGAACCATTGACCCAAAGATGCAAATATCGGCTGATGAATATAGAGAGATTGGAAGACGTTGTGACCAATAGAAGAGCCGATACGAGCAGTGAGAGACGTCAAGGAACGGGGCAATAAGGCCGCGTGTCACGTCTCGAATTTTGTTAAATAAATGGTAACGGTAAAAGAAAAAGGATTATCAGCGTTGGTTAGAAGAGAAAGAATACTAGCGTCAACAGGAGAAAGAGAGGTATGAAAGAAAGCAAGTTGAATCACATTGGGATTATCCTTTCTTCAGATATTGTTGGAATGAAGGTTTGAAATTGCTTACTAGAAATAATTGCCTAGAGTGCAGTGAGCAATATTGAGAGTTTAGGCAATCTCAAGCCAACCGCCAGTCTATCCATGCTCAAGATGAGTATCATCATCATAATATGGATCGGCGCTTAAAAAATAGAAGTGTTCATGATCGGCTTGGGAAATGAGTTGTTGATCAGAACTGGACTGATTATGAAGAAGAAGGTGAAGAAGAAGAATATGTTTGGCAGGAAGGGCAATGGTGCCCAAGAGGTTTGACAAGAAGCTAGAAAAGAAGGGTGCAACGCCAGGTTCAGCCATCTGGTAGACCTCAAGTGTGGTGTGCTAAACAAACAACCAATATGGGTCAACCATCGGCTAATATTCAAATGGCTTTTCTGTTGCCGTCAGAATTCAGGGCTCCAGCAGATCAAGAAGTCTATTCAGATTGAGATGAATTGGAGTATGAGGAAATAGTTGCCAAGTTGACAGTAGTACAACAAGCTATATTTGATAGGCCAGTCAAGCATTGGCACTTAAAGGCTTTATATGTAAAAGGTTTTATTGATGGGAAGCCGATGAGCAAAATGTTGGTGGATGGAGGTGCTTCTGTCAATCTTATGCCTTATACCACTTTTCATAAACTTGGCAAGGGACCAGGAGATTTGATTGAGACCGACATGATGCTTAAGGATTTTGGGGGTAATGCATCTAAGATCAAGGGGCAATGAACGTCGAATTGATAATCGGAAGTAAAACTTTGCTCACGACATTCTTCGTCATTGATGAAAAAGGGTCATACAGTTTACTCCTTGGTCGTGATTGGATTCATACAAATTGTTGTGTACCATCAACTATGCATCAATGCTTGATTCAGTGGCTTGGAGGCGATGTTGAGCTGGTTCATGTTGATAATTCCGTAAGTATTGCAACAGCCAATCTAGTATATTGGAAACTGAAAGACTTCGAGTGTTTTCTGGCAAACTATGGGAAGGAGGCTTCATTAAGATCAGTGATGAAAGCCAACAGCCGATCCGAGCAATCGGCTCTAAGAGTTTGTTTTAATGGATAATCCTATAGATGGTATAGGTAGTAAGCTAGGGCATGGCTTCACGTCGGCCGGTGAATTAAAGGAGATAGACATTGGTCCTGGAGATAGGCCTAGGCCGACGTATGTGAGCACTAAGTCGAATCCTGAGTATAGGCAAGAGTTGATAGATTTATTAAGGGAAATTTAAAGATTGTTTTGCTTAATGAGATGCCTGGCCTAGATTGGTCAATTGTTTAATCTTTGGTCTGAAGAGTTCTGGTGCAACCCATCAAGAAGCGATCGATGAAAAATGTTTGAAGGAATATTATCCTAGCGTTTGGATCAGTACTTGATAGCCGATTCATTCAGTCATCGGCTCTAATAGCCGGTACCAGAAGGGTATCGCCTTTAGCTCAAAATTAACCCGAAAAGGGGGAAAAGCCGATACGAGATGTATCGCCTATAGAGCAAAAACAAACACAAAAACAATCATAATGTATACAAAGACATTGCAGAAGTACATTGAGATACGATCATGGAAAAACAGAAGATTTCATTCATTGGTTAGTTTGCCCTAAATAAAAACTAATCAAAGACATTGTTTATCACATCCTGAGCGGATGTGATGTCCACAATGGCCTTCGTGGCATCGATGAATTCCTCGATCAACTCCTCGTGCTCCCCGGGGTCGTCACCCATCGGGAAACCGGTCTCCATGGTATGGATCTCATACCCGGTCTGGACCTACGCCGCAGCCAGCGTCACCGATGCGCCATGATGAACTCCATGAAGGGCGATCTCCTGGACGCGGTCCGGGACATCATGGAGGCGGGCGTTGATGAGGGGGTCCCGGGCATTGACGGCCGCCATAGCCACGTTCGCTGCCAGTTGGAGGGACTCCAACTACACCGTCAGGGCTGGCGATCATAGAAACAAAGAAGATATCAAGGCAAAGACAGTGGAAATCAAAATAAAGGTGTTCTTGAAGTCCATCTTACCCGCCACCATGGCGTCAGACTCGGCCAGCCGCGCCTAAGCAGCGCTGGCCTCTTCCTCGGCGACATGAAGGGCGGCTTAAGAGGCCCCGAGGTGGATCTCAAGCTGACCATTTTCCCGAGTTGCCTCGGAATAACGGTCCTAAGCTGCCCTCCACTCCCGAAGGAAACACCGGGCGTCGTCGCCATTGTAGGAATCGGAAGAGTCTGACGACGAGTCTGGCATGAAGGCAGCATCGGATGCGGCCTTGGAGGGCTCGCCGGCCCTGGGAGGAAGCAGATGAAGGCTGTCATTCAAGACGAACCTATAAACAAGTTAGAGAAGTCCATTGCCATGAGCAGAAGATATCGATCTCACCTCATATGGCAGAGGCGCAGCTCATCGATAGGTTCTCCCCCGGAACCTCCTCTGCCACGCGCTTGCCCCTGTTGCCCTCGCCAGCCATAAGGTCGATTGGATCTATGAAAAGGGGGAAGAAAACCGCTATAGAGTTTGCGAGGGCGGAGAAGTGCACAGGAACAGGAGCAACTGCGAGTAAAGATGTGTTCGAGGCCGGAGCCCTCGGCTGGTATTTGTAGCCACGAAGTGAGGTGGTAGATATCTCGGGACATGCAAAAGGCAACCGCAATTAATAGAAGGTGAAGCGCCACCTCACTAATGTCGAAGAGAATGCGACGTTGATAAGTGAGGATAGAAGATTGAGGAGTTTTCTTAATGAAGGTCGTATTTTGAAACTTAATTGGATTAAGGACAGAGGTCTAGAATCGGCTATTTTCAAATCGGCTCTTTAGCTGAGACAAGAAAGACAATAGATTAACAGAAAACATGGTAGTCATTGGTTCCACACAAAATACATATTGGTATGAAGATTACAAGTTTAGAATATCCTAGATTGCTCTCAATGCTTCTAGCCGGATAGCATCGACTTCTGCGATTTATTGTTTGTCTTCTTCGGCTGATCCAGGAATATTTTCAAGGCTGCTGTAGATGGCCCTGCCTTCTCTGACCTTGGTCAATAGCTCCTGTTTCTTCTGCTTAATGGCATTGGGTATTTGAGCCAGATTGGACTTATGGCGATTGATGGCAGCTTTCACGATCTTCAGTTCCTTCTCAAGTTCTGCACGCTTGGTTTCTAGTTGGTTCACCTCTAGATTGATCCTGAGGGAGGAGTTCTTCAAATTATCAATCAGCTGTGTCAGCTCTTTGGCCTCTTACCTATTGGAGTTCTTCTTGGCCAATAAAGCTTCATGATTAGATAGATTTCTCTGAGCCTTTTTCACCTTTGAGGCTTGATCTTCAATGATGGATAAACGTGACCAGACTTTGGTGAGAACTGGGGATGGATTATCCTTAATGGCTGAGAAGATTCTTTGCATTGAATCTGCATCTTGGACCAAATCGGTTATATTTGTCCCAAGCATTGGCAATATATCCCTTAGCCGATTTCTGGTCTCTTCTGATA
This sequence comes from Miscanthus lutarioriparius, assembly GCA_904845875.1. NCBI lineage: Eukaryota > Viridiplantae > Streptophyta > Magnoliopsida > Poales > Poaceae > Miscanthus > Miscanthus lutarioriparius. Next base: position 18,130,074 of record CAJGYO010000016.1, on the reverse strand, counting down.
AAGCTTCTTTAGAAGAGGTGGCTGATGAGCTGATTTTTTCTTCATCTAGATACTCTTCAAGATTCAAAGAGTAGCTCGGAGCTAGAAAATTAAGTGTCTACATATAAAAGAATCTTGTTAGGAGGATTGAATCAGTTGATAATAACATAAACGATGAAATAAATATTGTACCTTTTCTGGGATGGCTTCTATCTGAGAAGAAGAAATGGTTGAGGATGCACCAATGGTATCTAATTGAATCGGCTCTAAACTCTCAACATTGGTATCTGCAAACATTAAGGAAGATTTTTAGTTCATGATTGTTGTAGAAGGATAAAATAGATATATGATTTTCTTATCATCAGTTGTGTGCTGAACTAGGGAATCGACAGTCTGGGTGTCAACAACAGCAGGATCATTTTCGAGGCCAATAGGATCATTTTCAATAGGGAGACTGTTAGACTCCTGCTCTTGTGTAAACATTTCCTCGGGGAGTATCTAACGTGATAAATGGTCAGAGAAAGGTAGAAATTGAATAAGAATTAAGAATTTTTGAGGAGATACCTTGACAACATCAGGGATTGAAGTGGAAGGGTTCTCGTCTTCTACAGTCTTAGAATCATCGATTGGTTCAACCGAAATCGGCTCCTCTTAAGGATCGGCCGATGAAGGTTTAGTTGATGCTGAATTAAATGCCTGGGACAACAGTTCTGCACACCCAGAGCCGATTGGGATGCAATGGTTGATAACTATGAAGAAATAGAATTAAAAGTTGAATATCATTTTGAGGAAAAGATGAATTATTTACCTAGGCAGTTGATGGTCTTTTCCTAGTAACAGTTTTCTGGGTTGTCCCGTGGGCTGCCTTGCGTTTTGGAGATTGATACGTTACAATTGTAGAGGCAGCATGAGTTTTCATCAGCTTCTTTAGTGGAGGTGCAGTTGATCCTATTCTTGAGGCTGGACATGGTGGTTGATAATCTATTGGGTGCCCCTTCCTGTCCAAGCTTGGGGGATGGAATTCGGTGTCCTGAAAAGGTCTGTTAGAACAGTTGGCAGGGGAATTCGTCGAATAATTTTTCTGAAAAAAGGAATGGTAAGTTACCTCACTGTCGCAAGCAAACTCTCCATTCAAAGCTATGCATCTAGGATGGACCGACCCACAGAAGAGATGGGAGTGTCATTCTTGCCACTAGGAGTCAAAAAGGTTGAAAGAGAAGTTGACTCTTACCAGTCATGCAAGCAAAAGGAAGGAAGATCTTATCCTAGTTGGAAGACTCTGGAGGCTTCTATTACTTCACTAATATGTTCTCTTGGCTTCAGCATATTCTTGAAGAATAGTTGAGGAGGCAATTGACCAAGACCAAACTAACGAGCTACAAAAGAAGGGTTGTAAAATTTATAGGTTGGAAGGTTGCCTGGAAGGAAGGAACCTATAGACATTTTGTCGTGGCTATGATGAAATTCGGTTGGAAGAACACAAGGTTTGATAAAGGAATTAAAGATTGCAGCCGCCGTTTTGTCTGAGCAGCCTGATTCAAATCAAAATTTGAATGGGAAGACCAACTCATTGTTCTCATCCTCATCATAAGATAGCCAAGTCAGGATGTCTGTATCAAACCCTCTATAAAACTTCTTGAAGAGATGGCCAATATCGACAGCAATTGTTATGGCTGATGCGGCTTTACCATAGTTCATACACTGACTGGTTCTTTCTTCTTCGCCTATGTATTCCTCATCAAAGTTGGAGGAGGGAAAGCTTAAATTCTGGAGATTTGACCTTACAATCTTATGCATATACAAGTTTAACCACATTTATATTAGCCACCAAGGGCTGCTGATGGTGTGCATCGCTTCATTCTTCAGCAGCTGAGCGGCCACCTGATGCATCAAATGGTAAGCTGATCCCAACAAATATTTGCCAAGAGAAATCTCAATGCCTACTACCAGATGCTCTGCCATGAGTTTATGATTGTAAGTTGGACCACAAGATGACCCGCAGAAGATGAATCTTTCTAGCCACATATTCAGAAAAGCCACATATTCTCTTTCGCTAATAGTTGATCCATCTCTAATATGGTTTAGAATGTAGCTTGCCCATCCTATATAGTCTGATATTTTGGCTAATTTCTTGGAACCAGGACTTAAGTAATCATAAGGCTGTATTGATCCAGTTACTCTAAGGCCAGTCAACATATAAACATTAGCCAAAGTGATGGTCATTGGGCCGTGACAAAAAACGAAAGCATTCAGGGTGTTAGACCAGAAATAAGATGCAGAAATCAGGAGTGAATCATTCCTCTCCATTCCAAACAACGAGAGTGTCAAGCATTGATTCAAGTCATAAATCTCCCAATCTCCAGCCTTTTTTCCGGATACCCTACGTAACTAGTCTCTCCATCCCCTAGGCATTTTGGGCTAGTTTCTAAAGAGAGTTTTGGTGTTTTAGGAGGACAAATCCACTACAGATTGTTTGAAGGGGATTTGGTTGGTTTCTTAACGAATAAAGTCAGATGGATCTAGGTCACCCATAGGCCCAAGAAAATAGACATTGGGAGCAACAGCTGATGGAATCAAGATTTCGTTTCTTATTTCCTAGAAACCAGATAAAATAAATTTGAGAAGAAAGGAAATGCATGGTAGCGGACGATACTTGGAGAATGGGAACTTGAAAGCATACCTCAGGGACGTAGTCGCTGGTTACCATTGCAGCCGAAATAGATTTGAATCTGAGGAAGATCGCTTGAATAAAAGCTTGATAGGGCAGAGGATTTGCTAGGGTTGAGGCTTTAGCGATGGTGGCGTCGGCTGTTAAGATTTGTTTGAGAAAGAAGGGGAAAGCAAATGGGCCAAGTGAGTTGGAAATGATACTGTTGGGATATTATATAAAACTCGGACAGAGAAGCCAGGAGTCACGCGTATGTCTCGGAATAAATGGTTGCGACATGGTGAACAGGTAAAGAGAAATTTTGGAATAAAATCATTTTATCCCAAAATTAGGGGGTATGTCTTTACACCAAAATTTGGGAAGAAGAACGCGAGAACTCGAAGCTTCCAAGATTGAGTCATCAAGGAATCGATTGCATAAGATCGATATCAGCTGATTCAGATGCAGCACTAGGATCGGCTCTCTTCGGATGACATCAGCAGATAATGCCAACGAGCTATGGTTGGAGTCGGAAAGACATGTCGGGCTCTACAAAAAGGAAAAGATTAGGGTCTAAGTTATCTTAAGTTAGGAATGTTTTCTTTTATACTAAAGATTGTAAGGAGTCGTACTTAAGTAGGATTCATGCTTAGATTCTGGGTATAAATATTGGACCCCGGCTATTGTAAAAGACATACAATCAATCAATACCAATTATTTTTTTCGGCTTTACACCAATTACTAGAGAGGAGGGAAATCGAGGGGTTGGCCTGGGTGGTCACCGCCACCCCAAGGGTGGTGCCACCGCCACCCCTGTCCGGTGACCAACGGCTAGTTTAGCCATTAGAATTTGACCATTGGGAGGGACACCGCCGGGTCTGGTGCCCTCGTAGAAAAGGGAATCTTTGGAGTAACGGCTCTATTTGCTTGGGGGCTATAAAACCAAGCACTAGCTGGCCTTGAGCTGGTTGTTGAGCACCCTTAAGCCTTGGTGTCTTGTGTAGGTGTGCTTGGGAGCCCTCTAACTTACATACGCTTGATAGTGATCATCCGATTAAGTGTGAGTGTGATTCTAGTGCGATTGCATCATGAGGTTGCATCGAGTGGCACTAGGGTAGGGTCGAGATGGTAGACTAGAAGGGGATGAATAGTCCTTTCTAAAATTAATCACGTCAGCTAACCGAAGCAAATGCGGAATTAAAACTATCGGTCTAGCCAAGACTACCCCCCTCTATCTAAGTTCACAAGCACCTTGTAAAGATCCTAATAAGGAAACAAAGGTGTTGGGCTAGCTAGAGCTCACCTAAACAATTCTAATAGCAAGGTCACACAAACCTATGTGACTAGTACTTCAAGCAATGGTGGAGCTCCTACACAATCTAGCAAGCAAAAGCACAAAGCTCCTGAGCTCACTAGCAATGATCAATAACAAGACTACACAAGCCAAATTAGAGAGCTCAAATCACTTAGCTACACAAACTAAGTAATATGACAAACAAGGTTACTCAAACCAAATTAGTCACGCAAGGGAGCTACTTCTAAGCTACTCAAGCAAGAAGGTAACTAGTAAGCTACACAAGCTAACTAATTACAAGAGCAACTACACAACCACAATATAAAGGAAAGTAAATACAAGCTTGTGTAAAGGGAATGCAAACCAATGGGAAGACAAGGATGACACAATGATTTTCCTGAGGTTCATGTGCTTGCCAACACGCTAGTCCCCGTTGTGTCGGCCGCTCACTTGGTAGTTCGGCGGCTAATTGGTATCACCCACCAAACCCGCACGTTGAGCACCGCAAGAACCTACCCCAAAAGTGAGGGTAGCTCAATGACACGCTCTACTAGAATTGCTCTTCGCGATCCCCGTGAGGGTGAGCAGAATCCCCCTCATAAATCCTCCTCCAGAGCATCGCACAATCTTCTCGCGTGCTTCAACGGAGTCACAAGCCACCAAGCTCTAGGAGGTGGCAACCTCCAAGAGTAACAAGTATCACCGGCTTACAACACGATCACCTAGTGCCACTTGATACAATCTCAAAATGCAATCACACTAGAATCGCACTCACACTCAATTGGATGATCACTATCAAGTGTATGTAAGTTAGAGGGCTCCCAAGCACACCTACACAAGCCACCAAGGATTAAGGGTCCTCAACTATCAGCCAAAGACCGACCAACACTTCTATTTACAAATTACGAGGAAAGAGCTGGTGTACCCCTTCACTGGGCACAACTTAGGGCGACTGCACGCTCCGGTCAGAATGACTGGACGCGCTACCCTAGTGTTTGGTCACTGCGATTGTGCCACATGGCCACTAGATTCAACATCCCAATGGCTACTTTGCTCCCGCGCTCATCACGGTGATGATCGAACGCGTCGAAGCGATGATCGGACTCGGTGTCCTTGCGTCCAGTCTTCACATGCCCGTGCCTCCAGTGCTAGTGACTGGACGCGCTGCTGGAATGACCTGACTCACCCCGATCAGAGTCTGGTCATTTCTAGAGAGCTCCCTGAGCCTCTGTTTTGCGATCGGACGTACCTCTATGTCTAATCGTTTCTTCCTCATGTGAAAGCTTGCATCAGCGTATGTCATGTCTGACTAGATGTAGGGCCTGCGTGTCTGGTCCTCTCCTTGCGCCAGCATCCAATCACGCGCCAGAGCCATACCTCCTTCACGCCAATGGACCGGACATGCCCGATAGAGTCTGGTCCTGCCGAGGCTAGCGTTCGGTCACTTCTGTGACCACTTTCACTTCTTCGTCTCTTCGCCTCCTTTACAAATATGCCAACACCACCAAGTGTACACCACCATGTGTATGTGTGTTAGCATTTTCACCCAAGCGTGTCATTGAGCTACGCTCACTTTTAGGGTAGGTTCTTGCGGTGCCCAACGTGTGGGCTTGGTGGATGATGCCAATTAGCCTCTGAACCACCAAGTGAGCGGTCAACACAATGAGGACTGGCTTGGTGGCAACCAAGTGAACCTCAGGATAAAAATCACCGTGTCATCCTCTTCCCGTTGGTTTGCAATCCCCTTACACAAGCTTATAATTACTTTTATATTGATTGTGCTTGTGTAGTTGCTCTTGTAATTAGTTAGCTTATGTAGCATGCTAGTTATCTTCTTGCTTGTGTAGCATAGTAGTAGCTCCCTTGCGTGACTAATTTGGTTTGAGTAACCTTGTTAGTCACATTGCTTAGTTTGTGTAGCTAAGTAATTTGAGCTCTCTAATTTGGCTTGTGTAGCCTTGTTATTGAGCATTGCTAGTGAGCTTAGGAGCTTTGTGCTTTTTGCATCACTAGTTGTGTAGGAGCCCCCAGTTGCTTGAAGTACTAGTTGTATAGGTTTGTGTGACCTTGCAAGCTAGAATTGTTAGGTGAGCTCTAGCTAGCCCGACACCTTTGTTTCCTAATTTGGATCCTTTTAAGGTGCTTGAGAACTTAGATAGAGGGATGTAGTCTTGGCTAGACCGATAGTTTTAATTCCGCATTTGTTTTGGTTAACTGGTGCAATAATTTTTAGAAAGGACTACTCACCCCTCCTCTAATCCACCATCTCGACCCTACACGTCGTATCAGAGCTAGGTCTCTAATTTGTGGTCTTCACCGACCCGAAAGGATGATGTCTAGTGGGATAGATGATTGTGAGTCACATTTTTGATGGCACACACTTTGCACGGTGGAAAAACCATATGATTGATCATTTTCGTGCAAAGGGACCTAAGTTTTGGTGAATGGTTATGAATGGTTTTTCTTATGTGCTAGATCATAAAAATCTCACCAAAGCTCAAAGGGCTTGCTTTGAACTCGATGCACTTGCTTATTGCTTTATAATGGATGCTTTGAGTTTGAAGGTGTTTTAGAGGGTGGATCGGGTAACACCCTAGGTGTTACACTTGCACTTTTGCACTTGCATTGCATGAGCATAAGCATCATTCATTCATATATGAGCATAAACATATGAAACATTCATATGAAACATACCTTTGTTATTCTATGTTGCAACATGTGTATGCTTTATGGTCATGCTTGTTAAGGAAAGTGGTTGATGTTGATCACTGAAACACCTTAGACACACTTAGGATGGTACATGGAACAAGTTTGGCATTCATGACATGGACCAAAACAACCCCCAAGTCATAGTTATTCTAGAAACTCCAATTTTCAAGTTACTAGTTTGACTAAAATTCAACTATGATTTAGAGTGCTTGCATGGTAGTGCGCCCTTAAGCAAAGTTGTAGTACTTGACTAGAGTAACAACTTTCATTTTTGGGCCAAGACCTAATTCAGTGCATAGCATGCTCCAAAATAGCTCCAAAGTAGCAAAGAAACACTGTTTTTGGACTAGGAGAAATTGTTGTCCTAAAGTCATTTACAGTTTCAATGTGCCTCATATGGGAGCATTATCACTGGCTAACCATTGAGAATTAGATGATGGTTCCTAAATCAATGTTGAAGATCTTACATAGCTCTACAACTTTCACTAATACAGTTTTTGCTAATTATGCACGGTTTAGGAGTTATGGAGGCGCAAAGTTGGCTCATCAAACGGCCTTAACCAGCCCTTCGCCACGCGTGTCGTGGCCGACCAGCGCAGGCCGCTCGCGCCGCTTGGCGGCCGTACGCCGGCGTTGGCCCAGCTAGTCGGGCCGAAGGGGAGTGAAGAGGGAGGCGACATCACTGCTCCCTCCATTTCTCGCTCTCTCGCCCTCGTTCTGCCTCTCTCTCACCCGTCAAGCGAAGCCGAGCGCGGCGCCATTGCCGCCATGCCTTCACCGCACTCGCTCGCTGCCACCGCAGCGCCATTGTCCGATTGCTCGCGCACACCACTCGGCCCATCACCTTCTCCACCTTCCCAAGCAGCTGGCACCACTAGCCGAGCACCGGTAAGCCCACATTGTCGAGCAGCCATCGCTGCCATGGCCGCGGTGCGCCATCGATCCCGAGCTCGCCCGTGGCTAGCCACAACCCCTGCATCTCTGCTCTCTCTCTCCCTCATCCGGTCTTCGCCGTAGGTCCTAGAAGCTAGAGACACTGTCCGTTTAACCGCTACTAGAACTTGGTGAGTGTATAGAAGAGATATGCACCTACTCAGTAACGATCAACTAGAAGAAAGTTATACATCTACTTGGTCAACGAATGTTAAACTTATCATACATCTTGTAGATAACCATGCTCATACGTATACAATTTATCATGTCATCTCATCTCTTATGCATTCATGATACTCATTTGTGCATATGCATGCAATAGGTTCCCCGGAAGGAGTGATACTACTCGAGTTCGAATCCGAGCGTCAGGAGGAGCAGCAGGCAGCCCAGGAGCAGGAGGTTCAGGCAGAAGGAGTCAACGTGGAAGATCTTCCTGAGTGTCCTGACCACCAACCTTCTATGTTTCTGAAAGGCAAGCCCCGGAGCATTATAAGCCTCCTATGTTTTTACAAATATCACTTGCGTCCTTTATGTTTGATGCATTAGGTTATAGGAGTTGATTGGAAACACTTCCTGCATATATTTTCCTTGTTTAGACAAATATATCTTGAATCCTATGTAGGTCCAGGATCAAATATATGCTTAGCCATGCTTAGTCTGCTAGAAGTCGGGTGATTTCCTATCAACTGCGAGATATAGGTAGATATCTGGTCACTGTTGGCTATAATTGCTATCATGGAAATAACCATGTGTTGATGAATAAAAAGGAGACCAGGCGGGATTATGATAGAGAAGCAACAAGGCATGGAGGTCTTGGTGCCTATTTATCCCCGTCTGTGTTGGTTAAGGACCGATTCGTTGTACGTCCTCATGTCATGTTAAATGCTTGCCTAGCACTTAGTTGGCCGGATAAGTCATTCCGACCGCGAAGCCAAGTAGCTCAACTCAGGCCTAGCCCGGTAAGTGAAAGTGCACACAATGGAGAAAGTAAGGATGTGTAGGGAGCCAGTGGTGTGAGTCCATGGGCAGGCCGGGCCTAAACTTCCTGGCAGACTGGTAGTATCCCTGAGGGTGTGGCGCTGCTCGGATCCGCGACTGTACCTAAATTGTACCAAAGGTGACCCGATGCGACCCCAACGGAGGAAGTATGTGTTTGTGTTAGGAATAACTCCCCAGCTGGTTGGAATCAATTCGAGTCACCGTCTAACCCGGATAGTGAGAACTTGACTGAGCAGCGGCAACGTAGCATTAATTGATGGAACTTGATGGTATGATGATGCTCAAATTAATACACCGGATATGGTTACTAATGTTTGTTAGCTTAATAACATGATTGCTCTAGTATAGGTGCTAATCTAGATATGCTTATTTGAATAGGTATTCAATTTGATGCTAAAGATATTAAATCTCCAAGTTATGTTACTTAAGCTTTTATGCAAAATATTGTCAAGCTAACTCCACCGATAAAGCCTTGCATACTCCTTTGTGTCATATTATTTCTGGTTTACTATGGGTAAGTCTAGCTGAGTACATTCTTGTACTCAGGGTTTATTCTCTCTTGTTGCAGATGATATGATGTATCATGAGTACTGTAAGAACCGCCTTCATCCTGCCGTGGATGAGGACTAAACCATGGGGCATGGTACTCCTAAGATATCCTCTCTGTTCTGCTTTTTCTGGAAATGACCGTGGTACTGGCATGTATTTGAACTAAGTGTGATGTTGATGTCAAACTACTTTGCTTCCGCTACTTGAACTTAGTTTGTAATAACTATGTGAACTCTGATGTATGTGAGATACTTGTGAACTATTTGTGAACTGTGATGTAACATGTGACTTGTTATGTTGAATCATATACGATCTTGGTTGGTTTGAGATCCTTCATGATTTCATCGGACTACCGGGTTTATATGGGCTCAAGTATGATAGTTTGATCGCTTCGGTGATTGCTATTGTACTTGTGCTCTTATAAATTGGACGGTTCTGTTACAACTGTCATCGAAGCAATGTTCAACACTAAACTTGTCATATGGGTATTTAAAAGAAAGGTTTTATTTTATAAAATTAGTTTGACAACTTATAGCTGTATATATAGGTGTGTTAAAAATCTAAATTTTAAATTTAGAGTATGCCAGTGGTCATATCCTTTATGCCCAGTTAAGGACTATCAGGTGGCTAAATAAGTACTAACATGGGGGGGTTTACTTTCTTTGTCCATACGGCATGCTATTGTATGTATGCCATTCACTTGAGTCATAATGTATGGATCAATTGCTTCTACGCCCAAGGTAAGAGTGGCAAGACCGCAAGGGTGAGCGTGCGGTTTAAGAGGAGAGGTAGCTTTGGTACTGCGGTATATATATGTCCCATATATATATACTAAGGTATTTAATTATGGGTTAGCTTTGATACGGCTGTAGATGCATATTTATATGTATGTATGGCACATATTTACTTTCGGTAGCTTTGATACGGAAGTATATGTATGGGTATATATATGGAAGTATTTAGTTGTAACCTAGAGCACAGATTTACATTTTGGCATATATAATTGTTGGGTTGGGCTGAAATAAAATTCTTGTGCAGGTACACTGATAGCGAAACATGTAGCCCGATTAGTTACGTATATTGAGAGAACGTATGTATGCCACCGTGTATGTCGTTAGAATTTTAAAATTTTCCTAAGATTCGTGAGGACATACGGAACGTGCATGCATCATGTTCACTCATGCATTTACATTTTTGCATTCCTCCCTCCCTTATGATTGCTTAACCCATTCATTAAATTTCTTCTCACGTATGATATCCTCTCACAAGAGTTGCACACTTTGCTACATATGGTAGCACCAGGAGCCCTGTCTCGCAGTGACACGTTCCTGGCTATGTTTGGTACTCCTACCTTGCTGTGGAGGGTGCTAAACTCAGTTGGGTACACTGAGCCACCCCGCAACTTCTAGAGGGAAGTGGCAGCAGAAGGGCACCCGTGGTATGATGTGTGGGTGACCATTCTAGCCCGTGCAGACAATCCACAGTGGCAAGGTTGGAGTATTAAGTCAGATGGGCAGTCTCCTTAGGAAGGTGCCCAAGTGATAGCTTTGGAGGCACTGAGTGAGATCTATCAGGAGCTTTGGATTGCTATTGTACTTGTGCTCTTATAAATTGGACGGTTCTATTACAGATTGCAAAGGAACCGCACATGAGTTGTGGGAAGCAATCAACCGCCTCTATGGTGACTCGTCCATAAGTGATGATGACAAAGTCAAGAAGGATGATCCCAAGGAGGAGGTGCATGAGTGTTGAGCATGACCACGATTTGGTGATTGTGGAAGATTGCTCCACCTTATGGTCAAGTGATGATGATGATGATGTATCTACCACAAGTTCACTTGACAGGGGCGATGATACCACAAGTGATGCAAATGATGCTTCTACTCCATGCACACTTGTTGTTGATGATGATAGTTCATGCTCAGGCTATGAGAGTGATGCTTCTACAAGCTCTCCAACATCACCACATTGCTTCATGTCACAAGGTGACACTAAGGTATCTAATGCTAGTGTGGTTGATCATGTTGATTAATATGATGAGTTTGTTAGTAGACTTGCTTGCATGACCATGTATTTAGAAAATGAGAAAGCTAAAACATTGAAATTAGAAAAAGAAAACTCATTTCTAAAGAATTCATGTGAAGCACATAAGCACTTACTTGATGTTCTTAAATCTTCACATGATGGGCTAAAATTGACTCATGAGAAGCTTCTTGTATCTCATAAAGAATTCAACATGCTTCTCTCATTAAAGCATTTTCAAAGAAACTTAAAAATAATGAGAGCTCATCACATAAGCCAAATGATCAATCACAACATGTGACTAACTCTTGTGATGTAGGGAAGAAGCATGTATCCACCTCTTGTGATGATTTATTAGATATGCCATGTTCTTCACATATATTTGCTTGCTCTACTTCTATGTCTTGTGAGACTAACATTTTGAAGGAGAACAATGAGCTCAAAAGAGAAGTGAAGAATTTGAGCAACAAGCTAGAGAGGTGCTACAACACCAAAATCACCTTCGAGCATATGTTAAACAACAAAAGAAGCTATGGTGATATGAGTGGCATTGGATTCAACAAGAGCATGACAAAGGGGAAAGAAAATGAGAAAGAAAGATGAAGAAGCAAGAACAAAAGAGGCTATCTTATTTCATGTACTTCAAATGCCATGAAGTGGGACATCTTGCAAATGGTTGCCCCAATGAAGAAAAGCTCAAGTTGAAGAAAGAAGAAGAGATGCTCAAACATGTTAAATGCTTCAAGTGCCGCACTTGGGGTCATCTCACCTCAATGTGCCCAACCAAGCAATTGGTAAAGCAAAAAGAAGAGCCTCAACCAAAGCCACAAGTTGAGCAAGAAAAGATACCCCAAGAGCAAGTCAAGATTAATCATGAAAATAGTGGTGACTTGATGATGATGAAGAAGAAAACAAGAAGGGGTGGAAGAGCAAGGCATCCAATGCTTGATCAAGATGCTAAGATGATGCGCAAGACTCAAGATGAGAAGGTGTATGCTCACATCAAGTGCTTCAAGTGTGAAGATATGGGACACTTTGCCTCGAGGTGTCCTACCAAGCTTGAGAAGAGGACTCAAGCAACTCATGAGAGGCAAGGCAATGAGAAGCAATACAAGAGCAAGGAAGAGAAGACTCTAACCAAGAGAAATTGCTACTCATGCCGAGAAATAGGACACATGGCTAATTCATGTCCCCTAGGTAATACTCCTAAGCCCATTTCAATTGATGATTCTATGCTTAGGAAGGATGATGATGGTACCTCTTTGGTTTCTATTGCAAAACATCCCGCTATTCATACTAAGGCTATGCCTAAGTATGTTGCACCTAACTTGAGAGGACCCAAACTTGTTTGGGTACCATCAAAAAGTGGATGAATATATGTAGGTACCATCGGCATTGGAGACTTGGTTCAAGTGGTATTTATTTTGTTGATCATATGATTGATCCAAGTATTGAAAAGCAATGATCATTATCCCGATGCCATGAGAAGTTAAGTGAAGTCCAAATGTGCTACAACGTACAAGTGCAATTATCAAGTTGTGGATGATTTATTGGATATATCTAGTGGCTTGCAAATATAAGAGTTGAAGCTTGCTATTGGATGATCATGAGCTAACCAAGGTATATTCTTTGTTGATCTAATTCATTTGGGTGCATATGAGTTGATTGAATGGATATATATGCATATGTTGCTTGCTATAAGATGTTTGAATGAATGGACAAATGCTTAGTAATCAAATTTGAGTTGGTATGAATGGATAAGTTCATAATATGACTTTTAGTAAGTAGATTGAATGGATGCATGTCTTGTGAAAGTATTCAAACAAGTCTATTTCAAGTTTGGTTCAAATTGAAGATAGATAGCACATGTGATGAAATCTATCCTAAAATTGAAAATCTGAGCTAGCTGAGATCAAGTCTAAGTTTGAGTGACCAATCTTTATGGATTGGCTTGAAATTTGGTATTCATGCTCTAGACTTATGGTATTAAGTGCTGTATGAATTTCATGAGAATTGGATAAGAGATACTTCGGTTTTGAAGTGGATCTTGTCAGCTATAGTGCAACAGTTTTCAACATATAGCAGTGGTGGAAGAATTGAAATATGATAGCAATCTAGAACTCAAATGAATAAGAAATTTTTACAGCTACTAGATGACTTAGTGAAGCACATCTCCACCAAATTTCGTGTCATTTGGATCTGTACATTTGGAGATATGGATTTTTCATTAGAGGGTACAGAATCCAACAGAAAAGTGACAATTATTGGATTGATCAAGAATCACTTTGATTGAAAAGTCCTCAAGTTGAAATCATGATTATAAGTGATTGAGGTACCTAAGTTTGGTTTTGAGATGAGCTAGAAGCATAACAAACAAAGAGTACAAGGCCATTTGATTGTGGAGAATACTTGACACACATTTGATACTCTAAGTGAAAGATCAAGATCACACTCAAGATGAAGATGGAGTTTAAGTTCTAGTGACAATTGGAAATCATTTGGTAGAATGAAAAGGACTTAAACAAGTAGAATGAAAAGGACTTAAAGAAGGATTCATGGTTACTCATCAAATTAAATCCATCACTTGAATCAATCAATCAAGTCATTTCAAGTGAGTGTCAAGGGTGGTTCTTTAGAGAGAGATCATTCTCCCTATGTGTAGGGGCTTGCCGCCTTTTGTAGGTAAACCAAGTGTGGTACTGTGGGAGGTCTAACCCTAGGTACCCATGGTGAACTACATGGGCCGCGCCACAAAGGGCAGTCCAGCTCATAAGACGGAGGCTTGTGGCGCACGACACTGCCCAGCACACGCCGCAAGGCACCTCGGCGACATCCTGAAGATCGTGTAGAATCTATTAGGATATGCCGAATATAATATTCCATGTATATCTTGTTCGTTACCCAATTAGACTTAGACCTAATCGGCATGTAACCCTACCCCCGGGCTATATAAGGCGGGTAGGGGACCCCCTCCAAACACACGCAATCATATACGATAGCTAATACAAACCGACGAGACACGGGATTAGGGTACTACGTCAAGCTGACGGCCTGAACTTGTCTAAATCTTGTGTCTTAACAACATCTCGCTCCTGATCTCGCTCACCTCTATGACAAATCTACCATCGTGGGTATACCCCTCGGTGGACTGTTGAGCACATTTAGTCAAAACGTTGGCGCGCCAGGTAGGGTGTGCGCTTGATCCCATGGTGGGCTAGATGGTACATTTTCCAAGCTCTCTATTCGCCCCTAGGGCCGGCCAAACCTTCATGGTCGGTTCCATCACTAGGGTGGTCAATGCCAACGATGACGGGAAGGTCATCCAGCCAGTGCAGGACAACCCCGCACCGGCAGCCCCGACATCTGCACTAGCAGACCGATCTTGGGATCTCTCCCGGGTTCATCTTCTTTTTCGGCTGCTCGCCCTTCGGTGCCACGCCAGCTGAGGAAGCCCATCCAGCGGGATGACCTGATCGCATCTATAGATCAGGTTGACGAGAAGCTTGCTGAATGCTTGTCGCTCATAGAATCGATCCGAGATTGGTCCCCTTATGATGGCAAGTATCCTCTATTCCAGGTGGTGCACCCAAAGCGCTCCGCTCGGTCACATCGCCCGAGGTGGCAAGATGTAGATCTGACCATCACGATGACTCCACAAGGGCACACAGTGCAGCGCCAACCGCTCTCTAGATTTAACCAGCCCAAGGCTGGTCGACAAGCTCCAACGTGGGGTCCCATGATGGCTCACCCCTATGGGCTGGCCAATGTAGCCGCTTCATATCAAGAGGCCTTGCACAATCTCTACGCCGACTAGATTGGCGACATTCATCCGCTCACTGAGCTCGTTCTACCAAGCGCCGACCAGTTTGCACCGGCCATCAACATGGTGCAGATTCATCAGCTCTATGATGACTCTCTGCTCCCGATCTTAGAGGTAGATCCGGGGGTAGAATCGGAAGGCTCCACCAAAATAGTCACTGAGACTATCACCAACCTTATCGCTAGCTCTCCATCCCCACCTAGATGCTTTCCCAGGGAAATCTTTCATGATCAGCATCGATAGGGCTGCTCGTGATGGGGAGACTTGTGCTCAACATGTTGCACAAGAAGAAAGAAACGCTGATCACGCCCGGCGCCGCGGTGAAGCAGACACCGCCGTAGCCGCAGCAAACGCCAATCTTGGTGCAGCCGATGGTGGTGGCGCTGCCCATAACCAAGGAAGGCACTATGTCGTCCACAACCTCAATGAGGAATTCATCCAAGTTGATGGGCACGAGGTCTTACTGACATCGAGTGCCAACCTCACCATCGACATGAACGAGCTGGGTAGGCTCGCGCCGTCACCAGAGCTCGCCAAAGCCACTGCCATGCTCAAAGCTGCCATGGTTCAGGTTAATGAAAATCACCAGAATTAGGCGCCATCTCACTCCACCTCTTCAAATTGATCTGCTGGGCCACGCAGGGCCTGATCCTAGCAACCTAGTGGAAGTCGCCTCTAGGCAGGCGGCCCTTATCTCCAAGGGGGGTCAAGAGGAAATTACATTGTCAATCCCAGGGAACGGCCGCAATATGCCAACTAGGAGGTTGAACAACCTGCTGGTGACTTGCGACAGCATCTCAATAATCATCATGATGTTTGTCGCCGTATCAATAATCGGCGCAACTCGCACCACACGGAGGAGATTGTTCGCCGCCAGCAATACGATGAAGCTTGGGGCAATCCTGAGGCCGCGTTTGAGCTAATCCAGCTGGCTCACTCCGCCAATGTCGCATAGCTCTGTTGAAATGCTGCTCAGCCCACCACCGGCAACACCGCACCGACCAGCTACCGGTGCTGCTGTTTCGCCAGCCGCTGGAGACACGACCATTGTCGGCAATATCGATGGTTTGCGAGCATTCACCGCAAAGCTATGGGCTGTATAGTGGCCCCCCAACTTCAAGATCTCTGGTGTCAAGCAGTACAACGATCACGCCAACCCTAAGCAATGGCTCACGAGCTCTGCCACCACTGTGCGGGCCGGTGGTAGCAACACTGATGTCATGGCAAACTACTTCCCCGTCATGCTTAAGCCCACCACGATGAATAGGATCACGAGCCTCCAGTCGGACATCATCGACTATTGGGATGACCTCAAGAGGTTGTTTGCTGAGAATTACAAGGCTACATGTGAGCAGCTGGGGACGAAGCATGACCTAGCCAGAGTCTATCGAAAGCCTAGCGAGCTCCTTCAGAGCTACATCAGGCATTTCTTCGAGGTCAGGAATCGTATTCCAAACATCCTAGAGTCTAAAGTTATCACCGCCTTTATCCAAGGACTTTACCATCATGATGAGCTCCGCAAAAAGTTCAATAGGATGCCACCAGCGTTGATTGGCGAGATGTCCACAACCACCAAACAATATGCTAACGCTGAGGAGGCTGACTTGTGTCACCGTGAAGATATCGCCTGGGTTCCCCGGCCCAATCGTCCACCACATCGCAACGATGAATGCCATGATGAACGATGCAGCGATGATCGAGACCATCGCTATAATGACCGTGAGTGTCACCTCAACAACCATGATCATCATGACGGACAAGAGACCTCCAAGGTAGGACAGCTCTGATGTTGCCGACCAAAGAACTTTGTTGCCTCCATTGAGCAGCCGCGTGCTAAGCGCAACTACAACGCATAGTTCGACAAGCTCCTCGATGGCCCATGCCCGATCCATAAGGGCACAAAGCATACCATGAGGGAGTGCATGGGTCTAGCGAATATCTTCCAAGAACAGGCAGATAAGAGACGTACAGACGACAATAACGGTGGCAAGGATCCCGAACCCCCCAACGTGGGCGACGCATTTCAAGATCCTAGCAAGACTGTCCACATAATCTTTGGAGGTCTGGCTACCTCCAAGATCAAGCGCAACAAGAAGCTCACTTCTCGATGAGTCTTATCTGTCAGGGGCATCTACACCATCGCTGACCCTAGATACCTCCCCTAGTCGGAACAGCCCATCACTTTTAGCAGGGGCGACCAATGGGTAGAAATACCTTACACATGACGCTTCCCCCTCATGCTAGACAATATCATCCGCAAGGTGAGGTTCACGAAGGTCCTCATCGACGGTGGCAATGCCCTCAACATCCTCTTCGCCAGCGCCTTGTTTGAACTAGGCCTCTCCAAGGAAGATCTCACCCCGTCAACTCTCCTTTCTGGCGGGTCATCTCGAGAAATGCTTGCCACCCCTAGGCGAAATCACTCTGCCGGTGCAGTACGACACCGTCGAGATGTTCCGCATCGAGTAATCAGCTTTCTGGTGGCGATTTTGACACCGCCTACCACGCCATCCTCGGTCACCCAACATTGACCAAGTTCATGGCCATACCGCACTATCCTTACATGGTGCTCAAGATGACAACCCTTGGAGGAGTCCTTACCTTATAGGCTAACCTTTGTCACGCCACGCCTATGAGAAGGAGAGTCTCGCACGCACCGAGGCCGTCATCCTCTCCCTTCACATGGATGCCTGCCTTGCTAAGTCAAAGAAGGTGCCCTCGAAAGAGTAGGAGATCTTGATGATGGCGGTGACTCATGAAGCTACCAAGGCCAAGGAAACCAAGGAGGTAAGCCTTGGCCTCGCCGACCCATCCAAGATCATGAAGATCGGGGCCCACCTGGACCCCAAATAGGAAGGCGCGCTTGTCAGTTTCCTACGTACCAACGCAGATGTGTTTGCATGGAAACATATAGACATGCCTAGGGTACCAAGGGAGCTGATCAAGCACTCCTTACTTGTCTCGCTGACCGCCAAGCCAATCAAGCAGAAGCTCCGATGATTCACACTAGACAAGAAGGAGGCTATTAGGGTAGAATTAAACTGGCTTCTAGCAGTCGGATTTATTAAAGAAGTGTATCATCCTGAGTGGCTAGCTAACCCAGTGCTCGTTCAAAAGAAGAATATAGAATGGAGAATGTGCGTTGATTACACCGATCTCAACAAACACTGCCCTAAAGACCCCTTCGATCTTCCTCGCATTGACAAGATCGTTGATTCTACTGCCAGTTGTGAATTACTTTCTTTTCTAGATAGTTATTCCGGTCATCACCAGATCTCCTTGAAAGAGGAGGATCAGATCAAAACGTCCTTCATCACACCATTCGACGCCTACTATTACAATACCATGTCCTTCGGACTCAAAAATGCTGGTGCGGCGTATCAAAGAGCTATTCAACATTGTCTTAAAGATCGGATAGGGCACAACATTGAGGCCTACATCGATGATGTGGTTGTTAAGTCCAAGACCGCCGACAAGCTTATCGCTGATCTCGAGCAAACATTCAAGGCTCTCAAGGAGTTCGATGGAAGCTGAATCCCACTAGTGTATATTCGGTGTTCCATCTGACATCCTCCTAGGCTACATCGTCAGCGCTAGAGGCATTGAGGCAAACCCCAAAAAAGTCTGGTCGTCACCCGTATGAAGCGGCCGACCTATATAAAGGACGTCCAAAAGCTTACGGGATGCATGGGGGCTCTCAGCCGCTTCATATCACGTCTTGGAGAGAAAGGTCTCCCCTTCGTCAAGCTGCTTAAGGCTAGCGAACGTTTCGAGTGGACGGAGGAAGCTGATGAAGCTTTCACCAAGCTCAAACAATTCTTGACTTCGCCTCCAAATATTACTATGCCGCAATCCGATGAGACTTTATTGATCTACATCGCCGCGACTCCCCGGGTTGTTAGCACGGCTATTCAGCCTGTTCGGGAGGCCGTATCGTATCGTGGATTATTTACTGCTGGCTGGTTTGGTGTGAGAGAAAAACACTGTTCCCGGCTGGAAATTTACGATCGTTTACGAGCAAGCGAACAGGCTGATTGTCATTGAGCGCGAGGAGGCTGGGCATGCATACAAGGTCCAACAACCACTCTACTTCATTAGCGAGATCCTGAATGAGTCCAAGACTCGGTATCCTCATGTTTAGAAGCTAGTGTATGCGGTCCTGATTACATCCCGCAAGCTTTGCCATTACTTTGAGTTCTACAAGATCACCGTGGTCTCTGAATTCCCACTCGGTGATATCCTCCGCAACAAAGAAGCCAATGGTCGCATCATCAAGTGGGCGGTTGAGCTCGGCATGTACTCCATCGAGTTTAGGAGGTAACCGACTATCAAGTCACAAGTTTTGGTTGATTTCATCACCGAATGGAATGAGATCCAAGAGCCTATCCCAGCCGATCGCCCAGAGCATTGGAAGATGTACTTCGATGGTGCTTTCAACATTGAAGGTGTCGGGGCAGGTGTACTGTTCATTACTCTTTCCAAGGATGAGCTCCGATATGTACTCCGGATTCATGTTCCGGCCTCCAACAACGCTATCAATTATGAGGCATATCTCCACGACCTCCGCATCGTCGTGGAGCTCGGCGTCAAGCAGCCTCATGGTATATGACGATTCTGCCCTGGTCATCGACTAGCTCAATAAGGATTGGCCCTGCACCAACGAGAAGATGGATGCTAACTGTGCACAGATCCAAAAACTTGAAGGGAAGTTCTATGGCATCGATTACCATCACGTTCCCCATGACGCCAATTAGGTAGTCTATCGCCTATCCAAGCTGGGGTCATCTAGGGCCGAAGTTCCAGCAGGAGTATTTGTTCAAGACCTCATGACCCTGTCCATCCAAGAAGAGCAGTCAGTCGCTGAGACACCACTCGCCAAGCAATTAGTTATGATCATACCTACTCCTACTTCTGATTGGAGAGAGCCTTTCATAAAATATCTCATCTCGGCTGAGGTCCTAAGTGACAAGACAGAGATGGAATGACTCATTCATCGTAGTAAGCACTATGTGCTAGTTGATGGCAAGTTAATGTGGAAGAATGCCAGAGAAGAACTATTGCAGAAGTGCATTACCCAAGAGGAAGGAGAAAAATTACTGCTCGAGATTCATGTTGGTTCATGTGGCAACCATGCCGCGTCTAGGAACCTGATCGGCAAAGCTTTTCGAGCTGGATTTTACTGGCCATCCGCTGTAGCAGATGCTGAGGCACTCATTCGCCATTGCGAGGGCTGCCAGTTTTTTGCCAAGCAGATACATGTGCCAGCGCAAGCCCTTCAGACCATCCTTGCATCTTGGCATTTTGCATGCTGGGGACTGGATATGATTGGCCCCTTCAAACTAGCTCCGGAGGTTTCAGATATGTATATGTCGCCATCGACAAATTCTCTAAGTGGATTGAGTATAAACCATTTGTCATAGCAATTGCGAAAAAGGTAGCCGATCTGATTGAGGAGATTGTTCACCGTTTCGGTCTGCCGAATAGCATCATCACCAACCTAGGCACCACGTTTACTGGCAATGATTTTTGGGATGTCTGTGAGGACCGATGCATCTCTATGAAGTATGTTTCAGTCGCCCACCCTAGAGCCATTGGCCAGGTTGAACGAACAAACGGCATGATCTTGGACGCCCTTAAAAAGAGATTGTATCAGAAAGATGAGAAGCATCCGGGTAGATGGCTCAAGGAATTGCCAGCGGTAGTCTAGGGACTCCGGACCTAGACTAGTCGCAACACAGGGCATTTCTCCATATTACCTTGTATATGGTTTGGAGGCCATCTTGCCACCGACATCACTTTACGGGGCGCCAAGAGTTGAAAAATTCAATGAAGAACAGTCGGCTCTGGCCCGACAACAATATCGTTCATCATCTTGAGGAAGAACGCTTGGTTACATGCGTGCGCACACCCAAGTATCTAGAAGGCCTATGGAGGTACTACAACCGTAACATCTAGGAGCGAGCATTTACAGTTGGCGATCTGGTACTCGAAGGAAGCAGAAGACCGAAGGACTACACAAACTTTCGTCACACTAGGAGGGTCCCTTCATCGTCAAAGAGGTCACCTGACCTGGATCCTATAGGTTATGCGACTCTGAAGGGGTGGACATCCCCAATTCGTGGCACATCGATCTCCTTAGGCATTTCTATCACTGAATCGCTCCCAAAATAAAGATATGTATTTCTCCATATTTGATGATTCAATAAAGCTTGCGCCGATTTCTCCAATTATGTTCTCCAATTGTGTTCTCCATTATTTTTGCCATTATGTTGTCTCCAATTTTTCTCCGAATCTCCATATTTTTCTCCAATTTTTGTCGCCATGCTTACACCAAATTCTAACTCGTCGACTACTCTCTATATTTTAACATCTCCATAATGCGCTATTCACCAATTCTCCACGCGTATCATCGCCAACACACACTTCACTTTGCGTGCCGACCAGACATGTTTTTACCCATGTCATCCAGAAGCGACCATGATCTCGACTTCTTCCTACGCATGCATGAGCCATGCTCTACGCTATGGACAATCAGCAACGGCTCCTTAGTGACGCTTTCTTCTCTTACGCGTACACGGGTCCCAGCCACTCCGCGCTATAGAGCTTGACGGCTAGCCAGGGCTGGTCGCATGGTACAAAACTAACTGGAAAGCAATTAAATCATACATAAACATGAACTAAGCAAACTCCAAAATAAACACCATGTTTATGCTTGCAACTCCGTCTAGCTAGAACTTAAAAGTTTTTCTGATACATTCATCGCCTAATTGTTCTGGTTTTGTTGCTCTGTGTCGCCAAAAATATCCAGGTCTTCGACAAGCTTGAAGGCCGACTCTGTTGCCTTCTCCGCGAGTTGGTCGGCCACCTTGTCCTCCATTCCTTCAGCGAACCCGCCGTCAATGATCTTCAAATCCACCGCTGGGTACAGGGACCGGACGACTGACAAGGCATGCCCAACTGCAATACACCCCGCGCTGTGGACACACACCCTAAAATTTGACCAGGCTGCCCTGCACCTTTCCACAAAAGGATCTGGCGGGAGCGGATTTTCGTCAAGATCTCCAATGGGGGCGGTGCCGGTTTTCCATCAATGAAATCAAGGACTGGTGTTATCCCCGCGATGATGGCATTCATTTCGGCGCGCACAGCCTTCAGTTCCAGCTCGTAAGGCGTCTGCGAGTTCTCACGGACCACTGCGAAACACCGACATGACGACGAGAGTTTTTGCAAAGATCACTTACGTGCAAGCTCATCAGTGGTTTTTATGTGCGCTTATCGCGCGTCATCCCTCTCCTTCTCCATGCGCTGGATGGCCTCCTCGGCCAGGAACAACAGCGTCGCTAGATCTGCAATAGCAACAATGACATCATCATGACAAAGGTACAAACAAACAGACGTATCACAGATTTGCTGACGGGTATATGGTCTTACCATTCTTCTCCTCGGCAACAGTGGCAAGCTGAGTACCGGTCTCGCCGAGCTGTACCTGGGTGGCGGCAAGCTCCTCTCGGGCTATGTCGTGCTCAATGGCCAGATCCTTCTTCTCCGGCTGCACCTGGTACACCCGTGCTTGCAGCCTGTTCCGCTCTTCCTTGAGACCGATTATTTCGTCCTCACGTGCCTTCACCTCCGCAAGCAGTCGTGTCACGCCCCAATAAAACATCCTTGGAGGTGGCAGGGCCACACACTTATAAACTTTTGTCATTTATACGTGTGCAAGGCATTGTGGAAAAGATTCTATGAAAATATGTAATCAACTTTATTTTTTGTCAACCATCCTGGTGTTACATGGATACATTGTACTCATTTTATTATGAAGTAAACAAACTACAACTACTACTATTCCTGGACGTCACTCCCTAGCCTAATAGACTCTTCATCTTCATCCAAATCTGCACATACCAGCAAACAAGCAAGGCAATGAGTATGTTTTTCCATACTCAGCAAGAGAGGTTAGCTCAGATTATATAGATTGCTCCTGTTCACCATAGGACACAGTTTTAGTGATATGTGAGCATAGTATTAGTCAAACATTAGGTTTTCAATTAAGTCTCTGCAGAGAATTGTATGTTGAATCGTCATAATTTCCCCCAAGTTGGTAATACCCCATCTCTGAGAAACCATCACCAGGTTCCTTACTTGAGTGAGGCTTGCCCATCTCACCCTGATATCGGTCTTGCCGCATATCGCGATTTCAAGAACCGGTTGCCTCAGGCTAAGTACTACCACATTCTTTTCCCAGAATTATGACGAGAGTATAACATGGCATATAGTTAGGGTTAGTTAGTAACGTTCTGGTATGCACAGCTTCCCTTGGTTGAGCTCTTCCTTGTACTCCTGAAGACCAGCACCTAACAGATTTGAATAAGTTTTGGTTAATTATGTGGTTACAGTGAAAGCCATTATCAATGTTCAGAGTCCATTATTTGGCTACTGCATACAGTTCAGATTAGCCCTCTGTACAACTATATTCTATACAGTTCAATATCAGTCACCATTGTCATTTGGGAACGGTTCAGTCAATTTGGGGTTTTACCTTGTTTGGTCCTTCTTATTAGTGCTTACATGTGTACTACTCTATGCCAGTTCAGAAGTATCTATCATGTTACAGAGTTCTTGCCAGCAACAGTGACCCTAGCCGGCATGTACTGACTTACTGTTCTCATTAGTTAACATCTCATTTAAGTGCATAGAGAGGTCGTCTTGCATTCAGGTTCAGAGGACAAGTCAAGACTTGCATTCAGTCAGCAAATATGCATATGTGCCTCCATAGTCCAGAAGTAGTAGTAGTAGCAACTAGCAGTTAGAAATAGCAGATTATAGATTGCAGGTTTAAAGTTATGGATCAGATTGCATATGGGAAGGCTTAGTGTCTATAGCAAGAGTTTCTAATACAAATCACTAGAACACAGGGAAAACTAAGGCATAGTAATTTTAAGAACAGCAATAGAAATCAGATTAACAGGGCGCACCTGACAAGCGACTTCCTCCCTTCAGTGCCTCTGATTTCTCTCAACTTTTCCCAACCTTACTATGAAAGTGTTTTGGTGTTTTGGTGTGGCTACTAGCAGGGTACAGAGGCGTATATATATACGGGAACTCTTGACCCAGAGTTGGGTTAATTCTACCCCGGTTGAGTTACTAATGTTTATCTGCAGGTATACGTGGAGGCTAAGGAAGTATGTACGTGTCCAAGGTTTTCTTTTATTTTCTACATTCTTTTTTGTACTGCTGTAATACTTATCACTACTCTGGTACGTAGTTCTTTCCAGCACAAGTAATCATCAGAATATGTAATGTTCCATATAGTTCCCACCTAATCGTTGGGAAATTGTAGACTTTAGCAAAAACAATTTTTTGTTATCATCATGGTGTGTCTTTTATTTTTTTCAGCTTTTATTGATTCTTACAGTCTTCCCTCCTTAATTAAATTTCGTCCTCGAAATTTCCATACCTTTAGTTTTGTAAGAGATTTGGGTATGATTTCTTCATATCTTCTTCCAATTCCCAAGTAGCCACATCCTCGGAGTGATTGCTCCATTTAATTTTTAGGAATCGAATCACCTTATGTCTTGTTTTTCTCTCTTTTGTGTCAAGAATATGGGTTGGATATTCCTCATAAGTTAGATCTTTCTGTAATGATGTGGCTGGTATTTCAACATATTCCTTTGGTTCACGAACACATTTTCGAAGCATCGACACATGAAACACATTGTGGATTCCTTCTAGAGATTCTGGTAGTTTCAGCCTATATGCAACTTCTCCAATTTTCTCACAAATTGGGAATGGACCTATGTATCTTGGACTTAATTTCTTATTCATCCCAAATCTTTTTATCCCCTTCATGGGCGATACTTTTAGATATACTAGTCCTCCCACTTCAAACTAAAGCTTCCTTCTTTTGTTATCTGCATAACTTTTTTTACTACTTTGTGCTGTCCTAAGTCGTTCTCTTATTACCCTTACCTTTTCTTCGGTTTCTTGTACAATCTCGAGTCCTAATATTCTCCTTTCTCCAACTTCATTCCAACAAATAGGTGATCGACATTTTCTTCCATATAGTGCCTCATATGGGGCCATTTTAATACTGGTCTGGTAGCTGTTATTGTAAGCAAATTCTGCTACATGTAGGTATTCATCCATGCTCCTTGAAACTCAATAGCACATGCTCTAAGCATATCCTCTATGATTTGATTAACTCTCTCCATCTGGCCATCAGTCTATGGATGTTATGCAGTACTAAAATCTAGGTTTGTCCCAAGTGCCTTGTGCAAGCCTTTCCAAAAATGCGAGACAAACCGAGGATCCCTATCTGATACAATTCTTGTTGGAACTCCATGCAAAGATACTATTTCTTGGATATACAGTTTGGCATATTTTTGTAGGGAAAAGGTTCTTTTGATGGGTAGGAAATGAGCAGATTTCGTTAATCTATCAACAATCACCCAAATCGAATCATTCTCACTAGGTGTACGTGGTAAACCAACAATGAAGTCCATACTAATCTCTTCCCATTTCCAAATGGGTATGGATAGTGGTTGCAGCAAACCGGCGGGCTTTTGGTGCTCAGCCTTTACTCGTTGGCAGATATCACATTCCGACACAAATCAGGCAATTTCACGTTTCATATTTCTCCACCAAAATGTTTCCTTAATGTCCTTATACATTTTTGTGCCTCCCGGGTGTATAGTGTATGGGGAAGAATGTGCTCCCTCTAAAATTTTCTCTTTCAGGGTGATATCGTTGGGGATGCATAATCTATTCCGGAACCGTAGGAGGCCCTCTTGATCAATCCTGAAGTCAGTCTGCTTCCCATTCTCTACATCTCTCCTTATGGTCTGCATACGTTTATCAGTTATTTGTTTTTGTAAAATTTCTTCTTGCAAGGTTGGCTTGATCTGAATGGCTTGAAGGGATATTTCTGGCACATGGCATTTTATCTCTACCTCTAGCTGTCCCAGATCTTTCAATAGGTCACTCTGCTCAGTCAGGAGTGTGGCCATGTTGCAAGCAGTTTTTCGGCTTAATGCATCGGCCACTATATTAGCCTTTCCTGGATGGTAATTAATAGTGACATCATAGTCCTTCACTGATTCTAGCCATCTTCTTTGTCTAAGGTTTAGCTCTTTTGTGTAAAGATATACTTTAGACTCTTATGATCAACGTATATTTCAGAGTGTACACCATAAAGATAATGTCTCCATATTTTACTGCAGCCAATTCAAGATCATGGGTTGGGTAATTTTGTTCATGTACCTTTAGCTGACGCGATGCATAAGCAATCACCTTGCTATTTTGCATAAGTACGCACCCTAATCCTATCTTTGAAGCATCACAATATACAATGAAACCTTCTCCGGGTACAGGCAGTGTGAGTATTGGGGCTGTAATTAACCGATTTTTAAGTTCTTCGAAACTTTCCTCCCACTCTTTGGTCCATTCCCATTTAACCCCTTTTCTGGTTAAGCGGGTTAGTGGTGCAGCAATTTTAGCAAAGTCCATTATAAACCTCCGATAGTAGCCAGACATTCCAAGGAAGCTACGTATTTCTGTGACTGTTGTAGGTCTTACCCAATCTGATACGGTTTTCACCTTTTCTGGATCCACAGATATTCCCTCACTAGATATAATATGTCTCAAGTATGACACATGGTCCATCCAAAAATCACATTTCTTCAGTTTAGCATATAATTTGTGTTCTCTTAAAATTCGAAGTACCTTCCTCAAATGATCCACATGTTCTTCTTGATTTTTAGAATATATCAAAACATCATCTATGAATACTACTACGAATTTATCCAAGTATGGTTTGAAGATTCGGTTCATTAGATCCATAAATGCAGCAGGTGCATTTGTCGACCCAAAAGGCATCACTAGATATTCATAGTGTCCATAGCAGGCGCTAAAAGCAGTTTTTGGTATATCCCTACATTTTACTTTTACTTGATGATAACCGTATTGGAGGTCAATTTTAGAAAACACTTTGGATCCTTGCAACTGGTCAAATAAGTCATCTATACGTGGAAGTGGGTATTTATTCTTAATAGTTACTTTATTTAGGCTCCGTTCGCGTGCCCTTAAACTCGGCTTGATCCGCTTCTTTTTTCATCCGGAACAGTATTTTTCTCTCACATATTCCTCCAGATTCATCTAAATTCCTCCAGATTCCTCCAAACGAACGGGGCCTTAATTCTCTGTAATCAGTACATAATCTTAGACTTTTATCTTTCTTTTCAGTAAATAAAACCGGAGCTCCCCATGGAGATACACTAGGACGTATGAACCCTTTCTTCTCTAAGTCTTCTAGTTGTGCTTTCAATTCTTTTAGTTCAGCAGGTGCCATTCTGTATGGGGACTTATAAATCGGTTTAGTTCCAGGAACCAGTTCAATGGCAAATTCTGTTTTTCTATCCGGTGGCAGTCCAGGTAGTTCAGCTGGGAAAACATCTGGATATTCACTAACGATTGAAATTTCTTTGATGTTTTTCTCCTTGGCAGAGATTTCAGCTATGGTTGTTTTGCCTAGTCTCTGGTTATTTCCTAAATACAGAACTTCACAGTGGTCGTTCAGTTTAAGCACTATAGTTTTCTTATCACAGTCAATACATACTTTGTATTTTCCTAGCCAATCCATACCAAGGATGACATCAAAATCTTGCATATCTAATATGATAAGATCTGCGTTGAACTCTTCTCCATTTATGTTGATTGGGCATGATTTACAAATTAAGGTGGCAATATGGTTATCCAAAGGTGTCTGTACATATACTTGGTCTTTTAATAAGCTGTTAGTTATGGAATACTTTTTCACAAATTTGGTTGATATAAAGGAATGGGTAGCTCCTGAATCAAAAAGTACTAGACTAGGATAACCAAAAATGAGTAAGTTACCTGACACCACAGTGTTGGCTTCCTCTGCATTCTTCTTGGTTATATTAAACACTCGAGCCCGATTGACAGCCGGCAGCTTCCCTTTGTTGTTCAGTTGACCTCCCCTATTATTATGGCAGCACCGGGCTTACCTCCGCAGTCGCCGCGCCGATGGCTGCGCCGCCTTCGTCCCAAACCTCTCTCTCAGGCTCGGGGACTTCAACTCCTGCCTGGCCGGCAGGACTTCCTGCCTGTCGACCAGGACTTCCTGTCTGCCTGTCTCCCTATCCTCCAGATCGTCGTCTTCGCTCTCCGACCTGTGGATATACTTTTGGCGCTAGTGGGGCGGGGACTCTCTGATGCTAATCCAGCTTTCACGGCGGGCGGTGTCACCGACCTCTTCTTCTTCTTGGCAGCCGGTGCCTCGCGCATTGGCTCTTTGCTGCTGCGCAGGACGTGTCGATCAGGGCTCAGGGCAGCTTCCTATCCATCTGACGAGCTGCTCGGCGTCCTCCTACGCATTACTGCCGTGATCTTCGCCTCAGATCTCCCCCGCTTGTATCGGTCTTCACCGCCTGGCCATGTTCTGTCCGGAACCTCGGAAATATACACCTTCCGGTCCAGTCAAGCAAATCAGTGATGAATGAGATAAGCTTATTCAACTACAATCACCTCTGGAGGCGGGTTCGTCACACCGAAGGCCCTCTGGGGGTGCCTCCTCTCTCGTGTCTTCTTGATGGTGAAAAACTTCGCCACTCGTCCATCGGTTTCTTCGTTGCATAGCGGCTCGGGTGCTTCCTGTACGAAGTCCTCCTGTCGGTACTCGTATGCAGGATGCAACCTCTCTTTGCACGGCTGGATTCGGTGGCCGATGAAGTTTTGCGTGCACTCAACCCCATCAATGTCACACACGAGCCAGAAGATCTAGAAGCTCCTCCACTTGCACCATTTCGTCACTGCTCGGCTTCGCCGACCAGTTCAGATTTGTTTTCGCCTCAGTGTCAATATCCTCCAAAAACCCATGTTCTACATTCTCGGTATAGAACCACTTTGACTTCCACCCCTTGTTGGAGGTGCTAAGCGGGACTGGTTTATACTCTGCCGCCTTCCCATCCCACAACACAAGATAAGTTGCGCCCACAACCTTAGCGTCGACAAAAGATTTGAGGTGGAAGAAATAGCGAAAAAGGTTCAAGTGTGGCTCTATACCAAGATAGGCCTCACATAAGTTGATGAAGATCGCAAGATGCAGAATCGAGTTTGGGTTGAGATGGATGAGCGAAATCCCATAGTACAGGAGCAGCTTGCGCAAGAATGGATGCGTCGGAAGCCCAAATCCCCAACGATAAAAATCCTCAAAAACGACTAGTTTGCCAACGCGAGGATTTCGAAAGCGCTCAGCTTCCACAAGGTGCCACCCGATCGTCATTTCATCCGGCAGGATCTCATCCATCACCATCTCCTCCAAGTCCTCCCAGGTACTGCTTGACACCACCCACTCCTTGTTGCGGGCATTCATCTTGTGTGACTTCTTGAACGGCGCCATTGCTTGGATCTGGATCTGGGGACTCGCTGCGCTCGCTCTGCCTTCACGGCAAGCTAGGACACTCAAGGTCAAGCGTGGGCGGTGGCGACAGAAGCAGTGGCGGCGGCGACGGTGTGATTCTAGGTCGCTCGAGGAAGAAGATGAGAAGAATGCACAACCGCTCAAGCGAAATGGAATGCGCCGTAGGCTAAGTGAGCTTTATATCGGTTCACCTCCGCCCTTTCATCTCTAGGGTTTCTGGGAAACCGTGCCGCACCACGCGCATTTGCTCCCGCAACCGCTACGCCACGCGCACGCGTTTGCGCGTAGTTAATGCGCATCGCTCTGAATTCTCCGTGGACACCTTTACTGGGCCATCTTATGGGCCGTTGTGTTTCCTTCGACTGGAAGATACAATGGGTGGCCCGGTTTCACATGTGGCTCTGATAATTGATGCGCCTTAGTGATTTTTTGGCTATTACTCCGCAGAAGATTTTCTCTGATTTGGTGACGTATTTTCAAGGCTTTTTCTTTGACCCTGCTACAAGGTTCATTCTTCATCTTCTAGCAGGCTCGGGGACTAAGTGTGTACACTTCACATTGCGGTGAATGTACTGATTTCCTGGTCACTCAATTGTTTGGCAACACCGGGGACTGGTTGCTTTCTCAACTATGCTGGGGATTGCATATTTTTCTTTGACCCTGCTACAAGATTCCTTCCTCATCTTCCAGTAGGCTCAGGGACTACATTGTGTACAATGCACCTCGTGGTGCATGTACTATTTCTTCTTCATGGTGTTTCAACTTCATTTATTCTATCATTTAATGCCTCTGCTCTGCCCTGATGACCACATTGTCAGAGCCATCGCAATTGACACTTAAGTGTGTATACTTCACCGGCCAAGATTTCTCAAATTTTTCTATTGAGCACCTTACATCCTATTGATGAGCCTCACTTGGCTAAGTCCGAGATCTATTGGTCGGTAGCTTTCCTCGTCAGGTTGGCACACCAGTTAAGCTGGTCGGATACCACGTTCACCGCCCAAGTCACCAGTTAAACTGGTCGACTTTCATTTTCACCGCTCGGATCATCAGTCAAGCTGATCGACTTCATATCAAACTGCTCGAACTTGATCAAGACGACATCACCAAGCGGATACAAGGCGCTCGAGTACTAGCTATGGGGGTCTGATCCTAGGTACCCACGGCGGACTACATGGAACACGCCACAAAGGGTGGTCTAGCCCACAAGACGGAGGCTTGCGGTGCACGGCACTGCCCGGTGCACGCTGCAAGGCACCTCGGCGACATCCTAAAGATCACGTAGAATCTGTTAGGATATGCTGAATGTAATATTCCATGTGTATCTTGTTCGTTACCCGATTAGACTTAGACCTGATCGGCATGTACCCTACCCCCGGGCTATATAAGGCGGGTAGGGGACCCTCTCAAAACACATGCAATCATATACGATAGCAAATACAAACCGACAGGACACATGATTAGGGTATTACATCAAGCTGATGGCCAAAACCTGTCTAAATCTTGTGTCTTGTCACTATCTCGCTACTGATCTCGCTCACCTCTGCGACAAATCTACCATCGTAGGTATACCCCTCGGTGGACTGTCGTGCACATTTAGTCAATAGGTACTTGGAAGGCTAACATGGAAGTGGTAATCTAAGGGACATTTGAGATACTTAGTTGAAGAAATCAAAAGGGTTGATCTAGAGAGCAAGCAACACCCAAAAGAGAGCAAATTATTGGAGTTCAAGTGGTCACTCACCTTTAAGTGCTCTCAAGCAAGCAATGGTTAAAAGATGAAGCAAGCCAATCACAACTCAAAATAGTGCACTTGATCATAAGTGGTTCTTATTTCATATGGGTGAAGAATAGAATTCAAATATTGATGATTGGTCTTCACCAAGTTATAAATTGGACTTCAAATTGGTATTGGAGAAATGAATTGGAATCTATGTGACTATCTTCTACTACAAGATAGCAAAGGTATCATTGTAATGTGCATGATCATTTTTCATCCTTACTAGTATGCGGTTAGTGCATATAGTACATGCTTATAGGATCATGCATAACAAATGAAAGTTTAAATTTCATAGCCTACCACTATTGCTTGAATGGTTAAATGGTCTAGTGGTAGTATATGAGTTTGTTCATGAGCTAGTGAACCCAAGTACTTAATCTAATTTGGATTTCCGACAAGTGACAAGTACAACCTTGATAAGATAACCGTGTAATGTGTGTGAAGAAGCTTAGAGAGGGTTCAAACCGGACTTGGAAGCTTAGACAAATCAATCTAGTTCAAGTCAACAATAGAAGCTCATGATAGTGACAAGTGTTCAAGAAATGGTTATAATTGACAAATCTTACAAGTGGTTCCAAGATTGTTCTTACACGTGGTATATCTAGATTATCACCTTGTTACAAGTAGTATTCATACAAGTGGCATCTAGCACATCAAATGGTGGTCCACAAGTGGTCCTCAACTTTAAGTGATCATCAAGTGAAGAAAAGTTCCCTCACAAACAAGAACTCAAGTTTATCAAGTGGATGGCCTATGCTATGACATAGGGGGAGGTGCCCCACCAATTGGTATCAAGGTCAAAGATCCTACATGAGGTGTCATTCCAACATATGTGGTGTTGTCCATAAAAAATGCAAGATTCAAGTGTCAACCATCTACTCCAATGTAATCCTTTGTATCAATAAGAAGCACACCTTTTATGGAAATTAATGACAAATGGAGAGAAGTTAGAACAAAGATATGTAAATACATCATGGGGAGAAGTAGTAGTTGGACATGGACAAAGAGGGAGCAACATTGAAGAATAGAGAAGGATCAAAATTCTTGGACAAGAGAAGCACACAAGTAGGGGGAGCAAGCTCATGAACTTTGATTGGCTGCATTTGATGTGTGCATATTCATGTGCTTGCTTGCATTGCATAAGTTTTAAATTCGATATGCATGCTTGTGTGTTGTATGCTAGTTGTAGAACTTGAATGATGATATGATAACTAGCATGCATAGGATAGTAGCTAGACTTGTGTTTTTCAAGCAAAAACTAGAACCTTGCTTATAATGTTGATGTCATGGGGTTTCTAGTGTTTTATTCTTCCTCTCAACATGGTCATTTGATTGTGAAGTATACTTGGCCGAGAATAGATGTCTAATTCTAAAATCATCACACAACTCATCAATTCTAGTGTTCTTGAACTCAATACCATTGTCACTTCTAACTCTCTTGATGGTTGTTTCAAACTCATTGTGAATGCCCTTGACAAATGATTTGAATGTTGCAAACACATCACTTTTGTCCACTAGAAAGAATACCCATGTGTATCTAGTATAGTCATCAACTTTCACAAAGCCATACTTGTTTCCACCGATGCTTGAGTTGGTCCAAACAAGTCCATGTGTAATAACTCAAATGCTTTGCTAGTGCTCATTATGCTATTCTTAGGATGGGTGTTTCCAACTTGTTTTTTGGCTTGGCATGCACTATAAAGCTTGTCCTTCTCAAATACCACATCTTTCAAGCCTCTAACTAGATCATGCTTAATCAATCTATTCAATTGTTTCATTCCGACATGACTAAGCCTTCTATGCTATAACCAACACATGCTAGACTTAGTGAACAAGCATGTTGACAATTGAACTTCACTAGCATTGAAATCAACCAAGTATAGATTCTCATATCTAAAGCCTTTGAAGATCAAGTTAGAGCCATCTACACTTATCATCTCTACATCATCTAATCCAAACATGCACTTAAATTCAAGATCGTACAATCGAGCCACGGATACCAAATTGAAGTTCAAGCCCTCAACTAGCAACACATTGGATATTGCAATCTTACCAAGTCCCTTGACTTTGCCTTTGCCATTATCACTAAATGTAATACTATCATAACCATCATTGCCACTTGAGTTGATTGAGTTGAACATTTAGCATCACCGATCATGTGTTGAGTGCACCCACTATTAAGAACTCAATGCCTTCCTCGGCTTTATAATTGACCTACAAAAAGAAGATCAATTCTTGTTAGGTACCCAAACTTGCTTGGGTCCTTGAAGGTTAGTGACTAAGCTTTTTGGCACCTAAATGGCTTTCTTCTTTGAGCCCACAGTTGGTGTACCAACAAACTTAGCACTCACTCCATTCACACCCTTGGTAAATAAATAACAAGAATCAAACTTAATTGAGGATACATGAGTGTCCTTGTTCTTGTTCTTACAATATTGCTCTACATGCCCAACTTGCTTGCATCTATTGTCGACCATTGCCCTTCACAAAACTAGTCTAGTGAATTGCAAAGGCCGCCTTGCCTTTCTTGGGGGGGTATAGCCTAATCCCTCTTTGTTGAGAGAAAATCTTTGGCTACTCAAGCACTTTAGCAAGCGGGCCTCACCATCATAGGAATTGCCTAAGGCGAGAGTGAGCTCAATGACCTCCTTCTTGAGGGTCTCATTCTTAAACATTAATGAGGCATCACAAGTGAAACCATCACTACTAGATCAGGTAGAAGTGGAAGTGCTACAAGAAGGGTTAGTGGAAGCAATAATGATAGATTCATCAATTATGTCACATATTAAGCCCACATCACATGTCACAAGAGCCTCCTTCTCATTTTACTCACTAAGTAGAGAGGAATGAGCTTTTTCAAGATTCTTGTGAGCCTTACCAAGCTTCTCATGGGCTCCCTCTAGCCTCTCATGAGATGCATTGAGCTCATCAAAGGCTTGCTTAAGGGCATTTAGTTCCTTATGCAAGTCTTTTATAGGATCTTTGGTTGGCCTAGAGGGGGTGAATAGGCCTGTCAAAACAAACACTCAAACTGGCTTCGACGGCTCTGACGGGCGGATTGCCGAGACTCACCGTCTTGCCGCACCCATGCACAACTTTGAGTCATAGTTCAAAATCAGTGAACGGAAACTTAGATCAGAGAAATTTCTCAGCTTACTACAGGTATGATAGTCATAGATCGAGAGCTAGAAGTAGTAGGAACACCACACACAAGTAGATTGACTAGAAACCCTAGAAATCACCTCAACAACAATATGACATGCAAGTAATGTAAATCAAGCACAAGAGACACAATGATTTATCCCGTGGTTCGGCTCACCACCAAGGCTTGCCTACGTCCATGTTGTTGAGGTTAGCCACTAAGGCTTAGGGCTTTCCAACCCTTCCTTGTTCTCAAGTCAAGAGACTTAACTCTTGAGATGAGGGGTGAGTTTACTAGTTTCAAGAGATGGTTACAAACCTCCCGGGGCTGCCACACAAGTTGGCAAGCTCCACGAGCGACGCTCTAGCCAGCTAGGAGCCAAGCTCCAAGAGTAACAAACACAACCGCCGGTCAAAATGTGAACCAAGTGCTCTTTTGAGTTGAGGAATCAATGGAGCTGCTCTCTAATCGAGTTTTGGACCCTTTTCTCTCAAGGATTGATGGGGAAATCGATGGATTTGCTTGAGGGCTCAAGGTCTGTCGGTGCAGAATGTGACCAACTAGTGAATATTTGTAGTTTTGCCGTACGTTGTGATCGGAGGTGGCCTAACACTCAATGACACAGGGTTTATACTGGTTCAGGCAACATGCCCTATGTCCAGTTTGAGTCGGTAGGTGACTTTATTCCTGAGCCAGTGCTCAAAGTCTGTCAGTGGGGTTACAAACGAGAAGGAGAAAGATGGGGTGTATGAGAGGCCCTGGTCGGCTCCGGTCGGAAGGGCCGAGAGCGATAGGAGCTCCGCTATGAGCTAAGTGTTCAAGCGTGTGCTTGGGGTTCGAACCCGATGGTTCTGTGGTTGTGAGCTAGTGAACTTGATCGATGTTGGTTAACTAACAAGGACTAGAAAAGGACCTCCTTTGTTGGAGGGAGCTCATCCCCTTTTATAGATAAAAGGGATGGCTTTACAAGTGAGAGGGTGAGGGTACGTATGCTACTGGGCTCTGTTGCCCATGCTGGCGGGTACAAGATAATGGTTGGCGCCTACAACACTATTGGTTGTCACTATAGAATGTTAGATGCACATGGAAGGTTGCGTTGCCTTCTTTAGAAATGGCAGATGTCGGTACCTGCAAATACTGTTGATGCCTAGAGGCATGTGAGGAGTTTCACCACGTTCACCTAGTACAGTAAATCCCGGCGCCCACAACACTATCGATGCTCAGAGGCATGTGGGGGGCCTTACCGTATGGGAGTTAACGGTGCCTACAATACTGTAGAGGGAAATGTCGGCGCCTACAATACTGTTTGTGTTAGGGTGGTTGTAGAGTACTGTTCTTGTAGGTGTACAGGGTATGGTCCCTGGTATCGTGGTTTGACTTGTGCGCCTCAGCTTACTTTCTCCGTTCGTCCCCTGGTTCCTTCCGAGCGGGCGTCCCCGGTCGGATGGTCCTAGTCATCCCTAGACGCGCCAGTTGGAGAAGGGTGGTGAGCAGGGTTTCTACGAACCCTGGTCTGAGACGCGGGGTCGGAGTCGGAAGTAGCGTTTTGTGCCAGGCCTTTTGATCGGAGAGGCCGTCCGGAGGCGGCTGGAGTCCGAAACGAGCGCTCCTATCGGAGAGGTGGGCCGAAGCGGTCGACGAGTGGGCGCAGTTCCTCTTTGGCTAGACCTTCTGGTCAGTGACTGGACTGCCCTTTTGGCCTATTGTTCTAGACCCTTGGGCCGGCCCATGAGCTGTGTGTTGTCTGCTTAGGCCGAGCCTTGGCGTGGAAGCTGGTCCCCGAGGGACCCCGGGTTTATGAACCCGACAGGAGCCCCCGAGACCCAGGTGATTCAGGCAGAATCGTCCGGGGGATTTTATTTTTGACGGCGGGTGCGCGCGAGCGCACCCGCGGGTGTAGCCCCCGAGCCCCCAGGCGGTTCGGGAAGAACCATTCGAGGGATTTTATTTTTGATGGCGGGTGCGCGCGAGCGCACCCGCAGGTGTAGCCCCCAAGCCCTCGGGCGGTTCAGGCAGAACCGTCTAGGGGGTGTTCGGTAGTGGGCGTGTGTGTGCGTTTTTATTTGGGATGGAGTTTGTTTAACCAAGGTGTCATTGTGCAGCCAAGGTGTTTAGTTGGTTGAGAGATTTTGAGACAAAACCCACTGATCCAGCGTCGGTGCGCGCCGTGGGATCGGGCGAGGAAGTTAGTTTGGATGAGACAGAGCTTACTGATCCTGGCGTTGATGCACACCGTGGGATCGGGTGAGGAAGTTAGTTGGATGAGACAGAGCTCACTGATCCTGGTGTCGATCCGCGCTGTAGGATGGGGCGAGGAAGAGTCATGGGGCGAGACCGGGGTCACGGACCCAGGTGCTTTTTCGAGCGCCGTCGGAGCGTAGCCGGATGGGGCGAGATCGGGGTCGCAGATCCAGGTTTTTGGAGCGTAGTCGGAAGCGTAGCCGGATGGGGCGAGATTGGGGTCGTAGACCCAGGTTTTTTGGAGCATAGTCGGAAGCGTAGCCAGATGGGACGAGATCGAGGTCGTAGACCAAGGTTTTTTGGAGCGCAGTCGGAAGCGGCGAGTTCGGGGTCGCAGACCCAGGCTTTTCGTGTCTTGAGCCCTAGAGCCCTGTTGGGCTTTTTAGTGGGGGTCAGTGTGAGTGGTGTGCGTTACCTCATCCTCGGCTCCTCACAACCGAAGGGGCTGAGTTTTGTCGCTTGTCCCGATCGCTCGGGCTCAAGTGACGCGCTCGGTGAGTTTGCTAACGGGTATGATCGAGTGGAATCCGGGTCCGTCATTCATGACAGGGTTGGCATAGCCCTCTTGTGACATTCCACTACTCCTTTACCTACAACCTAGTAGATGCCTGGGTCATTCCGGAGACCGACCCGGGTGGCCTAATGGCCTCCCCTCGATGGAGATTCTGTGGGCTTGGCGAGAGGTTCAGAATCGAACGAGAAGGGTGAGACGACCCAGTCTGCCAGATCGGGCGAGGGCCGCACGGGGCTCATCTACATTTTTCTCCCCTGGCTCTGTTGGTTGCTCATGTTGAATGAGGCAACTGTCGCTTCGTGATGCAACACAGAGCGTTGTGATGCATTTCGCTGCATGTGCGATGCTTAGTTCTCGAGCCTCCGGGTGGTTCAGGGCCCGAATCGTCCGGGAGGCACGGGCGTATGGGATGAATGCGTATGGATGTATGAAAATGATTTAAATAAAGAAAAATAGAGGGGGTTGGTCATGTTTTACCTTGGTGACTTGAGTGACGGGGTTTGGAGAGCTTCAGTCGAAAGTGTCCGGCCGGGACCCGTGCTCGTCGTTCGTGACGGAGTCGGCATGGCCTACATGGAGCACCCCTTCGCTTCCTACCTGTGTCTCGGTGTGTCTTTCTGAGCCGTTCGATCGACTTGGGAAGCCCAATGGTCTCTCCCGGTGGAGATCCTATTTTGGGTTTTTCCAAGTCCCACCTAGGGATGCAGAGAGCTGCCTGCGTGTGGCGACGCTTCGGTTTTCGTGCCTGATTGTGCGATAGTGGTGGGCCATACCCAAGCCATGTTTCGTCTTACCAGGCAGCGTTCCGTCTGACCCGGCATCGTTCTGTCGGTCAATGCGCTTCCCTTCGGTCAGGGCGTGTCCTGTCGTTTCCCATCCGTATTGAATGGGGGAAGGGGAGAGTTTTTTTTGCTCTGATCTTTCACCCTTCTTCGGCTGTCGTGTTTCTTCCTTAAATAGGGGGAGGGAGAGGGCTCTCCATTGCAGCCCCTTGCCTGTTCTTCCACTATTGTTTCCCCTCCATCTTTTTTCTCACCGAGAGTGCCTGTATGTCACGGTAGTTCCTAAGTGAGAGAGGGGTGAGCGAGGGGGAGGACTTACAGATTCTTTCATGAACCCGGAGCGTGATGTCAAACTAGAGACTGCCACGAGCGGTGCAGGATTAATCTGCAGGGCATTTTTGGGATGGAGACGTGTGTGGATCTTCTTCGGTGGATCTTCACCGGGCAAGCTTTGTTGGAGGGGAAGTTGCTCAGGATCATGCCGGTGGAGAGTTCCGCGTCTGTAGCTGCTAAGGTTGGCCAGTTCATAAAGTTTGATGAGATATCTTTCTGCTATGGCGGCCATACCTTGAGAGCGGCGCCCCTACCCAGGAGCTGCCTCGACTGCATGAGAAGGTTAGGAGCTCCATGCTCTTCTGCTGAGCATCTATGGATGAGACGCCCTTGAGGTACCCATTGCGCTTCGCCGAAGTCAAGGGAGTGGAACCGAGCGAGTACGTTGAGGTACCCGTTCCGCTCACTGAAGTTGAGGGAGTGGAACCGGGCGGGTCCCTTGAGGTACCCGTTGCGCTTGCCGAAGACGAGGGAGCGGAACTAGGCGGGGCTCCAGCGATTGTGGTTATGTTCGGCGTAGCGTGCCGTGGTTTCTCCTTTGGCGTTCAGGCCATGTCGTTGAGCGGCCATAGTAGTATTTGTAGTAGTAGAAAATGTAATAGTTAAGTTTGTGGGTGAGTCCTCGTGTGAACAGTTTTTTGTATCAATGAATACATCAGTACTGCTTTTGTGATAGAACCACGATATCTGTTCCTTGTTTTTATTCTAGCATGACTTTTGTTTTTATCCTTTTCTCTCTCTCACCTGCTCGTTAGTTCCATAGGCCATAGCTGTTAAGAGCCTGGGCGTGGCCCGTGGGGTTCGGCTGCTTGTAACCATAGGTCGTGGCGGGGTGCGTTTGGTTGGGAGTAAGAACAGAGTCACGTAGGGTAATCAAAGGATTGAAATGTGCTTCCATTCGGGGTCAAAGTTGTTTATCATGTGATAGTAAGAAAAAGAGAGGTGATACTTGATATTGTATCCTTATGAAGCCCCCGAGCGCCCCGAGCTGAAA
Source organism: Miscanthus lutarioriparius (assembly GCA_904845875.1). Taxonomy (NCBI): domain Eukaryota; kingdom Viridiplantae; phylum Streptophyta; class Magnoliopsida; order Poales; family Poaceae; genus Miscanthus; species Miscanthus lutarioriparius. Next base: position 18,090,899 of record CAJGYO010000016.1, on the reverse strand, counting down.
GTGTTCGGGCTGGGGCGTTTTTACAGGAGCTAGTGTTAACTAAAAAGTGTTTAGACTAAATTTAGGGGAAAAACGACGTAGCTGTTCAATGTTCCAAGTGTTGGTGAGAACATTGCCGTTGTCCTCCAGTCGGTAGGAGCCCGGTCATATTACTTCGGTCACCGTATAGGGCCATTCCCATGGTGGAGAGAGCTTGTGTTTTTCCTTCATCGATTGGGTCCTCCGGAGTACGAGATCGCCGAGTTTGAGTATCCTCCCTCTGATCTTCCTTTCATGGTACCTGCACAGGGTTTGTTGGTAGCGAGCAGAGCAGATGACGGTCATCTCGTGGGCCTCTTCGAGCAGGTCGACTGCGTCTTGTTGAGCCTCCACGGCTCGGTCGCGGTCGAAAGCCTTCACTCTTGGGGCGCCGTGGTCGATGTCGGAGGGTAATATTGCCTCAGCTCTGTAGGCCAGGAAGAAGGGTGTGAACCCTATGGATCGGTTTGGGGTTGTACTTAGGCTCCAGAGGATCGCTGGGACCTCTACAACCCATCGCCCGGCGTACTTGTTGAGTCGGTCGAAGATGCGTGACTTAAGTCCTTGGAAGACCATGCCATTGGCGAGTTCGACCTGACCGTTAGTTCGTGGATGTTCAACCGAAGCCCAGTCGATCCTGATGCCGTATCCATCGCTGAAGTCTAGGAACTTCTTCCCGGTGAAGTTAGTCTTGTGATCAGTGATGATACAGTTAGGAACGCCGAACCGGTAATTGATGTCGACGAAGAATTTTACTGCCTCCTCCGAGCGGATGTTGGTGATGGGCTTGGCCTCTATCCACTTGGTGAACTTGTCGACTGCTATGAGTTGGTGAGTGAAACAGCCTGGGCCCTTTTTGAGGGGTCCCACCATGTCGAGGCCCCAGACCATGAATGGCTTGGTGATGGGGATGGTTTGGAGCTCCTGTGCTGGCAAATGGGTTTACCGAGCGTAGAACTGACATCCTTCACACCTACGGACAACCTCCTCCGCATCTCGCAGTGCGGTGGGCCAGTAAAAACCTTGGCAAAAGGCTTTTCTGACCAGTGATCTTGGGGCCGCGTGATGCCCGCAGATCCCAGCATGGACCTCGAAGAGGAGCTACCTCCCCTGGTTGGTGGGGATACACTTCATGAGTACCCCTAATGGGCTCCATTTGTAGAGCTCGTTACCGAGCGCGACGAAGGTCTTAGTGCGTCGAGCGATCCATCAAGCTACAGTCCTTTTGGGCAGGAGAACTTCCTTGAGGAGGTAGGCGAGTAGCGGTACTCTCCAGTCGGCTTGATCGAGTGCCAATACGGCGACGTTCGCGGGTGTCATCGTCATAGAGGTACTGGGATCGGAGCCCCTGAGCGCTGGTTGGGTGTAGGGGTGTGTCTGGATCGGTCTTTCCAGGATGCAGGCGGATGGCTCATGGACGTCGCTGATGAAGACCCCGCTCGGGGATGGATCTCGTCTGGCCGCCAATTTTGCAAGGAAATCGGCAACATCGTTGTCCCTTCGAGGGACATGATGCAGTTCGATCCCCTAGAATTTGTCCTCGAGCTTGCGCACCTCTTAGCAGTATGCTGTCATGAGGGGGCTTTTGCAGGAGGACTCCTTCATGACCTGATCAACGACCAGTTCTGAGTTGCCGTGAACATAGAGTCGCGTAGCACCGAGCTCGATGGCGATGCATAGTCCGTTGATAAGGGCCTCGTATTCCATGGCGTTGTTTGAGGCTAAAAAATGGAGGTGAATGGCGTAGCGAAGCCTACTCCTGTCCGGGGAGATTAGAACCACTCCAGCCCCCGAGCCAGGTGCCATTACGGACCCGTCGAAGTACATTGTCTAGTACTCATGGGTGACGCCCGGGGTCGATAGCTGGACCTCCGTCCATTCGGCGACAAAGTCCATGAGAGCCTGAGACTTAATAGCGGTGCGGGGGGTATACCTGATGTCATGGCCCATGAGTTCGAGTGCCCACTTGGAGATTCGTCCCGCGACATCGTGGTTGCGGATGATGTCTTTGAGTGGGTATGAAGTGACGACCGCAACTTCGTGGTCGGTGAAGTAGTGTAGGAGCTTTCTGGTTGCCATTAGCACGGCTTATAGGAGCTTCTGCACCTAGGGGTACCGGACCTTAGGGTCGATAAGTACCTCTCTGACGAAGTACATGGGTCGCTGTACCTTGAGCTGGTGTCCCGGCTCCTCCCTTTCGATGACCAGGGCGGCACTCACCACATGGTTGCTTGCCGCAACGTAAAGGAGGAGGGGTTCTCCCCGTTTGGGAGCGATGAGGATTGGGGCTGACGTCAGGGACGTTTTGAAGCTTTCGAGAGCCTACTAGGCTTCCTCAGTCCAGACAAAGGCGTCCGTCTTTTTGAGGAGCTTATAGAGCGGCATTCCCCGTTCACCGAGCCAGGAGATGAAGCAGCTCAAGGCAGCCAAACAGCCGGTGAGCCTTTGTACGCCTTTGACATTGCGTATGGGGCCCATGTTGGAGATGGCCATGATCTTTTCGGGGTTGGCCTCGATGCCACGCTCGGACACGATGTATCCAAGCAGCTTCCCCTTTGGAACCCCAAAAACACATTTTTCGGGATTCAGCTTGATGTTGAACCTTCGGAGGTTCATGAATGTTGCAGCCAAGTTTGCGATCTGGTCACAAGCTTGAGCTATTTTGACCACTATGTCATCAACATATACGGTGATTGTTGGTTTTGGCCGCTCGGCTTAATCGGGCTGATCAAGCGGGTCAATTTGGTCAGCGAAGCATTGCTGCATGCACCTTTGGTAGGTGGCGCCAGCGTTCTTCAGGCCAAAAGGCATTATCACGTAGCAGTACGAACCATATGGGGTGATGAACGAGGTTGCGAGCTGATCAGATTCTTTCATCGTGATCTGGTGACAGCCTGAGTAGGCATCCAGAAAGGAGAGGATCTCGCAACCCGAGGTGGAGTCGACTATCTGGTCTATGCATGGCAAAGGAAAGTGATCCTTTGGACATGTTTTGTTGAGTCCAGTATAATCAACGCATATTCTTCACTTTCCGGTCTTCTTTTTGACAAGAACGGGGTTGGCAAGCCAGTCGGAGTGGAATACTTCTCTAATGAATCTGACTGCCAGGAGTTTGGTGATCTCTTTGCTTATGGCCCTGTGCCTTTTGTCGTTGAAGCGACACAGGCGCTACTTGGCAGGCTTCAAGCCCGGGATAAGGCGCAGTGCGTGCTCGGCAACCTCCTGCGGTATGCCCAGCATGTCAGAAGGCTGTCATGCGAAGACATCGCGATTGTCACGCAGGAAGTCGACGAGCTCGCATTCCTATTTGGCTGAGAGCTGGGTCCTGATCCAAACCGTCTTGGTTGGGTTGGTGGGGTCGATTCCCACTGCCTTGGTTTCCTCAAGCGGATGGAAGGCTGCTGAGGAGGTTGGTTTGTTGCAGTCTAGGACTGCAGGGGCCGACGATTCCCTAAGCCGTGGGAGCTCGGATGAGTTGACGCCGGCAGTGGCGAGCTCGTAGTGCTCGCGGTCGCACGCAAAGGCGTGCGAAAAGGCGCTACACATGGTGATGACGTCGTTCAGTCCCGGCATCTTTAGCTTGAGGTAGGTGTAGTTGGGGATTGCCATGAATCTTGCATAGCATGGCTGCCCCAAGATGGCGTGGTAGGACCCTAGAAAGTCCACCACCTCGAAGGTGAGGACCTCCAGGCGGAAGTTGGCCCGGCTGCCGAACATGACAGGCAGATCGATCTATCTGAGCGGGTATGCCTGTGCTCCCGGGATTACCCTGTGAAAGGGGGAGCCCGCCAGGCGGAGCTCCGATCAGGGGATGCGCATGGCATCGAGGGTGTTGATGTATAGGATGTTGAGGCCGCTGCCTCCATCCATCAGTACCTTGGTAAGGCGCTTCTTGCAGACGATGGGGTTGATGACGAGCGAGTAGTGTCCTAGTCTCGCGATGTGGGAGGGATGGTCCCTCTTATCGAAGGTGATTGAAGATTCCGACCAGCTGAGGAAGGAGGGGATGGCCGTCTTGGCGGCGCATGCCTCTCTATAGCGGACCTTGTGCTGTCGCTTGGACCAGATGGCGTTGGATCCACCAAAGATCATGATGCATTCGTCAGCATTGGGGAAACCGTCTCCGTCCTTGCCTGTCATGCCTCCTTTCTTGGCTGCCGCCTCTTTGCCGTCTCCCTCCTTTGGCGCGTCGGCCTGTCGAAGGAAACATTTGAGGAGCTCGCAATCCTTGTAGAGGTGTTTGATGGGGTAAGCATGGTTGGTGCATGGACTATCCATGAGTTTGTTGAAGTGGTCAGGCAGCTCTTGTTGGGGCTGCTTGCCCGTATGATTAGCCACGGCAAGCATCGTGGTGTTGTCCGATCGACGTTGATCCTTTTTGTTCTTCTTGCCCCTCTGTGTGGAGGGGCCCTCGTCTTGGTCCGCATGCTTGGCCTTGCCTTTGTCCCAGCCTCCGCTAAAGACCGCTCCGACCGCCTCCTCGCCAGAGGCGTGGTTAGTGGCGACATCGAGTAGGTCGCGGGTGGTACGAGGTTTTAGGCAACCAAGCTTGTGGATCAAGGACTCGTAGTTCGTCCTGGAGAGGAATGCGCTGATGACGTCTACGTCGACGACATCAGGGAGGGAATTGCATCATTGGGAGAACCTACAGATGTAATCCAGCAGGGACTCGCTGGGCTCATGCTGGCAGCTCTTTAGGTCCTAGGAGTTTCCGAGGCGGACATACGTCCCCTAGAAATTTCCGACAAAGACCCTCTTGAGGTCTGCCCAGTTGCAGATGCTATCATGCGGGAGCAACTCAAGCCATGCCCGAACATGTTCCCCCACGCAAATGGGAAGATACTAAATGATGAAATAGTCATCATCCACTCCTCTGGCCCGACAGGCGAGTCGGAAGTCTTCGAGCCAAATGCCTGGGTTTGTCTCCCCAGTGTATTTGGTGATGTTGGCGGGTGGTCAGAAACGCTGCGGGAATGGTGCTCTCCGGATACGCTGGCTGAAGGCCCATGGTCCTGGGCCCTTAGGGCTGGGGCTCCAGTCGTCTGGCCGGTGACCGCGCCAGGGGCGTGTTTCCCTGCTCCCCTTGATGGTTTGGTAGGGATTCGTGTCGTCTGCCACCGTACGGTGGACATCATCATCGTGTCGGGCCCGATGTCGGTTGCTGACGATGCTACGAGCGTCCTGATGTGGATCGGGCCGCTCGTGTACTAGCGGTTGGTGTGGAGTAGGCGCCGGGTCAGACCGTGGCGCGGCTGCCGCCCCCCGAGCCACGCCTAATGGCTGTAGCGGTGAGCGAACGGAGCGATCCATCTGGCGTGTCCCCGTCCCCTCGGTGGGGAGAGAGGGCTTTCCACCTGTTGAACGGCGGTGGCTTCTACTAGAACCTGGAGGTTCCGGTAGACTACCCGCTCCGGGGGGTCGACGGGCTCGGGAACATCGCGCAGAAGCATTGCCGCAGCAACGATGTTCTGGCCAGCCCGAGCGAATTGTGGGAGATCGTTCCCATTGTTCATGATGTCGTGTTGGACCTAACGGGCGCAACCCCGAGCGACACCCGCTGGGTCATGCGCATGGGGCGCAATGTGTTGTACCGACTGCGCCGGCGCAGGCGGCGGCTAGTTGTGCTGCCGTTGTCATAATTCCTCGGTGTGTACTTATGCAGATGCGAGGGCCCTGGCACACGGGTCTGGAGGGGTGTGAGTCTGCACATACTCCACAACCACCGGTGGCTGTCCCGGAGCGTCCACCATAGCGCACTCCTAGGACGGACGGTGGTGGGGTGCCATGTCGCTGATGCTGGAACCGTCGCTCTCGCCCTCGTCATCCGGGAGTTCATGGAAAGTGGTAGGAGCACAGCCTGCCATTCCCATGAATTCGGATGCGAGGGGGGATGGCGCCAACATCCTTCGAAACCCTCGAGCGTACGCATCCGCGGAGGACGCGAGGCCGTAGGGGAACTGATCGTACGGTGTTTGTGGCGTGGGCGATATAGTCCCTCCGGATGATCGACGGGAGGTAGGAGATAAAGAGTAAATAATAGTACGCATATTACTTACAGTGGGGTTTGAGCAGAGAGTTTGCTCGGAAAGAAGCGCAGATGCCGTGTCGTCGAAGTCGTGTGTCCCGGAGTCGATGGAGGGCGCCCCTCCGACGGGTGCTGGGTCATGAGCCTCCTCGCGGAGGCGTATTACACTGAGCTGGTCGGCAACAAAGTCTAGGCTTCCGAAGAGGAGGGCCTAGGATGGCTCGAAGATAGGTGGAACCCGCATCCTAGCCGGTGCGAGCGCGGGAAACTCCAACGAGCCAAAGCGAATCGTATCGCCCGAGCCCACCATAGCGAGGGTGGCAGAAAAGTGGGCCATCTGATGACCAAAAAGTGTTTAACGTACAATGTCTTCCCCACGGACGGCGCCAACTATCGGTGCAGAATGTGACCAACTAGTGAATATTTGTAGTTTTGCCGTACGTTGTGATCGGAGGTGGCCTAGCACTCAATGACACAGGGTTTATACTGGTTCAGGCAACATGCCCTACATCCAGTTTGAGTAGGTAGGTGACTTTATTCCTGAGCCCAGGTGCTCAAAGTCTGTAGTTGGGTTACAAACAAGAAGGAGAAAGATGAGGTGTACGAGAGGTCCGGTCGGCTTCGGTCGAAAGGGCCGAGAGCGACAGGAGCTCCGCTATGAGCTAAGTGTTCAAGCGTATGCTTGGGGTTCAAACCCGGCGGTTCTATGGTTGTGAGCTAGTGAACTTGATCGATGTTGGTTAACTAACAAGGACTGGGAAAGGCCCTCCTTTGTTGGAGCGAGCGCATCCCCTTTTATAGATAAAAGGGATGGATTTACAAGTGAGAGGGTGATGGTACGTATGCTACTAGGTTCTGTTGCCCATGCTGGCAGGTACAAGATAATGGTCGGCACCTACAACACTGTTGGTTGTCACTGTAGAATGTCAGATGCACATGGGAGGTTGCGTTGCCTTCTTCAGAAATGGCAGATGTTGGTACCTGCAAATACTATTGATGCCTAGAGGCATGTGAGGAGTTTCACCACGTTCACCTGGTACGGTAAATCCCGGCGCCCACAACACTGTCGATGCTCAGAGGCATGTGGGGGGCCTTACCATGTGGGAGTTAACGGCGCCTACAATACTATAGAGGGAAATGTCGGTGCCTACAATACTGTTTGTGTCAGGGCGGTTGTAGGGTACTGTTCTTGCAGGTGTACAGGGTATGGCCCCTGGTATCGTGGTTTGACTTGTACACCCTGGCTTACTTTCTCTGTTCGTCCCCTGGTTCCTTCCGAGTGGGCGTCCTCGATCGGATGGTCCCAGTCGGCCCTGGTCACGCCAGTTGGAGAAGCGCGGTGAGCAGGGTTTCTACGAACCCCGATCGGAGACATGGGATCGGAGTCGGAAGTAGCGTTTTGGGCCGGGCCTTCCGATCGGAGAGGCCATCCAGAGGCGGCTGGAGTCCGAAACGAGCGCTCCTATCGGAGAGGTGGGCTGAAGCGGTCGATGAGCGGGCGCTATTCCTCTTCGGCTAGACCTTTCGGTCGATGATTGGACCACCCTTTCGGCCTATTGTTCTAGACCCTTGGGCCATCCCATGAGCTATGTGCTGTCTGCTTGGGCTGAGCCTTGGCATGGAAGCCGGTCCCCGAAGGACCCCGGGTTGATGAACCCGACAAGGTCACTAATGGAGGGAGAGAGAGAGCTCCTTTTCTGGTTTGGATGAGCTGGAATAAGTAGAAGGAAGAAGAGAGCCGTTAGGGAGGAAGAGGATGGGTATAAATACCCCCTTAGCCCCAACGGTCACTTAAGTCATGGTAGTGCCACGGCTTAAGTGCGGCAGTGCCGCACTATGGTAGTGCCTCTCTTCAAGTGCGGTAGTGCCACTCCAGTCAAGACAGCAAGGGTAAGAGTGAAGTTTAGGCTGTCTTGGCTATGAATCTGAGGATGCATGTGTATGTTTGAGCACTTGGTAGCACATGTTAGCTTAAGTATTGTGTCCCCCTTTATAGTATGGTGTTTCCTATACTCAAATTCAATATATAAAAGAATTTAAACCTCCTTTGAGTTTGAAGCCATCAACATTTGTAATTGGGGGCTTCTCCATTTCGTGTAGCATCCTCGAATATAAATTCCTTGCTTGTCATCTTGATAAATCTCATTAGTTCTCTAATTACGTGGTCATTATCATTAAAACCTACAATTAGGGCTTGATTGCACTTTCATCTTTGCATTCCCTTCTCTTTGCATTTCTTCTAACATGTCAAAGAGCTCAACCTTATTTGGTTCATCTTCATCATCACTTTCATTTTCTTTATCATGTTCTTCACTCTCATCATCGGATTGTACGTTAGTGGCCTTAGCCATGAAGCATGTCGATGGAGTGTCGAAGAGAGAAGGCTTCTCATTTATGGCAATGCTTGCAAGAGCCTTCTTCTTGGTGTTCTTGTCATCGTCACTATCATCATCATCACTTGAGGAAGCATCAGTATCCCAAGCTGACAACATATGAACCACCCTTCTTCTTCTTTTTAAAAGTCATCTTGTCCTTCTTCTCTTTGTTTTCCTTCTTGTCCTTCTTCTTGCCCTTCTTGTCATCATCTTCATTGTCACTATTGTAGGGGCATTGAGCAATAAGATGATCCTTGCTACCACACTTGAAGCACCTTCTTGGTTCATCCTTGTTCCTTGATGATGACTTCTTTCTTCTTGCACGATAGCCCTTCTTCATCATGAACTTGCCAAACCTCTTCACAAAGAGAGTCATCTTCTCATCATCCAACTCATCAAAGCTCATACACTCATCATCTTCACTCGAATCTTCTTGCTTTGCCTTGCCCTTGGATGATGATGCGCACTTGAATGCCACACTCTTCTTTTTTCATCCTTCTTCTCATCTTTCTTCTCATTGTTCTTTTCTTCCTTCTCATCGTTATCTCTATATGCATCATCAGCCATGATATCTCCCAATACTTGGTTTGGTGTCATTGTGTCCAAGCCACTTCTCACTAGAATGGTGACCAACATACCAAATCTCATCGGTAAGCATCTCAAGAACTTGTGTGAAAAGTCCTTGTTCTTCACTTCCTCACCAAGTGCTATGAGATCATTGATAAGCACTTGGAGCCTATGAAATATATCCGGCACACTCTCATCATTCTTCATCTTGAAGCTTACAAACTTCTCCTTGAGAATATAAACCTTGGCGCCCTTCACCGCTTGAGTGCCCTCAAATGATTCTGCCAACTTGCACCAAGCCTCATGAGCCATCTCAATGTTCTTGATTTGCTCAAATGTTCTCTCATCAATAGAATCATGGATAGCACTAAGAGCAATGTCATTGTTTTGTAGCAACACTTCTTCGGCCGTGGAGGGATTCTCTGGATTTGCTATCTCAATCTTGGTCTCCACCACCTTCCACAGCTTTCTATTGATTGACTTGATACAAGTGATCATCTTTGCCTTCTAATATGGATAATTTGAGTCATCAAATTGGGGTGGCTTCTTGGTGTTGTTGATTTGAGCCATTTTGACACCGAAGGTTGTTAAGCCTCAAATCACGGTGACCACTGCTCTGATATATAACACCCTCGGTGTTACACTCTAAACAAATTACTAAACCATGTCATGAGCATCATGTTTATGTGATAATGCATGTGATGGAATGAATAGATGAAGTATTGCAACCAAAAATGAACAATAAAAATGTTAAATGAGAAGCTATTACACAACTCATGTATATCAAGTAGGGTTTAAAACTAATTTTTATTGAATAAAAATACTATAGAACATATATGTGGCGCTTAAATAGAATTTGGAATATGAACTTTGTAGATGATAGTGAAATACTTGCTGTTGAAAAATGATATTACTAACTAATATTTCTACTAGCCTAGAAATTGCAAATTGAAATCAAGTTCAGCTCAAAAACTTAGAAAAATTTTCAAGTTTGTCAACAGCTAGACAGTGCTATGTTTAGCAAATTATTTTGAGAGATTGGGTTAAGGAGTGGTGTAGTGTTATAGCTCGATTTGGTAGTCTCATGTACCATTTTGAGCGTAGCTAAGACCGTTTAGGTTTTGTAGCGGCGGTTTAGTCCTGGTGGGAGCTTTAAAAATCGTGCACAGCACGTTCTCGACCTAACTCGCCGGGTGGATGCGGTCACCTAGCTCGGGCGCTCGACATCGCCACGTTAGTCGCGCGTGCGCGCGCGCCATGCGTGGCTAGCCATGGCTGCCTCTGGCCTGGCTGTGGCCCGGCTACCGCTGGCCCCGCCACACGGAGCTGTTGCTACCGCCTACCCTGCGCCGTGATGAAGCCACTACCGGTGTCGTCACCTCGTTGTTGCATCCACGCACTCCTAACCTGCCTCGCGTTGCCACTACCGACGCCACCGTGACGCCGTGCTGCGCTGCTGCCGCTCACTCTGCCATAGCGGGCACGTGGGCTATCCCACCGCACCACCGACCCGCCATGTGCCGCGTCATAGCGACTATAGGTGCCGTCGCCTCACCATCACGTCCATGCCTTCCTCTGCACCCCTACCCCGTTGCTAGCCCAGTTTGGTGCTCGCCGTAGCCGCGCACACGTGGTAGAGCTCATCATCGCCTTGCTATCTATGGCACTACAGTCACGCGGGCCATGCCGGTCATGGACACGCGCGCTTGTCCTCAGCGCCTACACGTGGGCCTCCACGATCACACCGACCGCATCCCGCCAAGGTGAGGTTGAGCCGAGCCCACCTGTGGCGCCCCGTCTCTCTCTTTCTCCCTCTGTTACTGCCGTCGACCCGCGCCATCGAATTACCCAGTGAATGATCACCTCCATTCAATTCAGTGCATCCACAGTTTCTACATCACATCCTCTCACTGCCCGACCCCACCTAGCCTCGCACCGTGCAAGGCCAAGCTCCAATTTGGAGTTTTTCCCACCACCGTGACATTAAGACGCGCTCGGCCATGGTCGAGGGCAGCCCTCCTACCGTCCCTCCCGAGCCAATTCACCTACACCACTAGCATCGTCTTGACCCCCTCTTCACCCTGTGCGCGTTAGCCGAACCGCTACCACCTCCCCATCGTCGCTGACGTGATCGTGCCACCGCAATGCGTCGCCACATGGCTCGGCCGCACATGGCTAGCCCTTCTCCATCACCCTCTTCTCCAACCGTCACCTCGTCTAGGTCCATGGTAGACTATTGATGCTCACTCGCTAGCCGGTTAGGTCCGTAGGTGCCCTGGTTCACTGGAGCAGTCACGTCACCATCGTGGATGGTCGCGCACCATAGCAGCTCGCTCTAGTGCGTCCCGCTGCCCCGCGTTGCTGCTCGATGTAGGCGGTTGGACCATAGTTGAGTGTCGGCCAGACCGACAAGCCAGTGTGGGTCTCTAGTGGCCGGCATGGCCACCTCGTGCCATCGCTCGCCACGCCACCGAGCACGGGTTAGCCGAGGGTGCATACGGGGGAATTCAGGAAAGTCAGGGGGTTAAGTGAGAAGTCTTGTGAGAAGGGGAAATAGCGTTAGAACTTAGTTGTAATTCGGGAGAAGTGCGAGGTCTATTTTTGCTAAAAGCGCCCGGCCACAAGAAGATTCCCCACAGCAGCCGCCGTAGGCATTGGCTGGCCTTGTACACTACTGTGTCGCGCGGGCCACGCGAGAGATTTAGTTTTCTTTTTCCTAAGGAATTAGAAATGGTTTTCTAATTAAATTTTTGAGCTGATCTTTGGTAAATCATATAAAATCATGTAGGTGTCCAAAAATTATGAAACAAATTTTGTTAGGTTCCTAAAATTATGCTTTATCTGTTAGTGTATTTAGTTCATATATGTACATGTTGATACCAGGAGCTATTAAATCATTTGAAAATGTTTAATATTGTTAGGATAATTATTGTAGGAATTTTTGTGGTAAAATTGGTGACAGCTTTAGTCCTGAAATTTTTATAATAACTTCATTGTATTATTATGTGCTCACGGTAATTTTTGTAGCCTTAGAATAGACTAACCATTAGGGTAGTTAAATGCTCTTTGTTTCAATATACATTAAATCATTAGTAGAAATAAAGATATATCGTTAATTTGTAAAGCTAGGTGTTTGTTAGTTGAACCCAAGACCTTGCTTGGTAAAGATGATAGTTATCTTAGTACCTTAGTTATTAGAGCTAGCTTAGTAGCTTAGTATGCGTATTCTTAGTTTAAGAGTTGTTGTTGCCTAAATGCTAAGTGATGCATCATCATTGCATGCATGTAGAGAATGAGTTGGCGGAGATCATGACCACCGGCGATCATGAGTTCGAGGAGATCATCGAGGAGTACGAGGAGGAGATTCTCATGCAGGAGGTCCTAGAGCCGCCACTGACTGACTCAGCTGACACCGCGCCTACCCAAGGCAAGCCCCGGTGCATAACCTTTATTTTATAATTCACTGTATATATATGTGTGTGTGTGTGTGTTGTGCATTTACGTTACAGGAATTTTATGGAAACCACATGCATAGATATACCAGTCCTAAGAGTCTTACTAGTGCAGGTTCGAGTAGATGCTATGCTTAGGTCATCGGTAGCGTGAGTAACCTGCCGTTGCTCACAATAGGGAATTATTATTACTCTCATAATAAAATGATGAAAGTTAAAAAAATGGAGACAGGGCAGGGATATGGTATGGGTATTGGTAGGTGTACAAGGTTGTGTCCTGCGGCTAACGGGGCTTAGCTTGGTTACACTATTTTCCCTGTTTGTGTCGATTAAGGACCATCCATTGTTGTGGATGGTAGTCAGGTCACAGAGTTGTTATCCTGAGCACATACTTGCTTATGGGAGCGGGAAGGCTCATTACGCTCTTGTCGTGGGTTTTGGCTCTTTTCAGACCGACTGATTGGAGGCAGGGAAAGGTGGAGGTCTAAACACCATATTGAGACCAAGTAGCAAGTGTGGGGGCTTGGAGTCCAAGTTTAGACGGGGACCTGGACCCCTTTGATTAGAGTGGAATGGGTTGGTCTTGTTTGTGCCTATGGTACAAACAGGGCGTGTGTTTTGGGGTACCTAGCTGGGATACATTGTTTCATGAATCGCCGTTTCTGTGAGACGGTATGACTTGGCTATGGTCTAGCACCGTAGTAAGAACTAGAAGATGAAAGATGGTAAAATAGTTCTGATTGCTCAACCCTTGCTTGAAAGTAGAACAGGTGCTTACCTAGAATGGTTAGCTAATGAAGTAATCATGACTGCTAATAAAACTTGATCTTAAGAATGTACTTCTAGTAATGCTTTTCACAATAAAACAAAAAAGAAAACAACAAACCCATATTGCCTATCATATCCTTGAGAGCCAGGAAACTATTCCCACTAGTCGGGTAAGTCTTGCGAGTACATTCTGTACTCAGGGTTTATTTTACCCCTGTTGTAGGTGTAGTTTGAGGAGTAGCTCTTGTGTGGAGGATTCTTCTAGTGGACACAGATGGATCCTTGTATCATTTCTGCTAGATGTATATTTTTATTCCGCTATTTAATTATCGCACTCTGAACTCTGGTATTGTAATAAATAATTTCCAAGAACTCTTGTTGTATGAAATGGACTAAGTGTTGTAAGTTCATACTCATTATTGGAACCTAACGGTAAAATGTGGATTGTTTTGAGTTTTCCCTTGCGGTGGGCTCGACGGGACAGTCCAATGTAGCTAACTTTCGGGGTGCTTAGTGTCTAATGGAAGACGAGCGTCTCTCGAAAGCGTGTTATTTCAGACGGTTCTGCCACATGATACCACTTGAAAGATCCTAATGGCAAGAGGGGGTGAATAGCCTATAAAAAATTCTACAACAACACTAGAGCCAAGTGGTTAGACAATTAAATGGTGAAGCGAGTGTTGCGCTAGCCTACTAAAAATGCAAGTCACATACTGAAAGGACATTAATGTCGCCTAGGAGGCCTAGAGAGGGGGTGAATAGGCCTGTAAAAATTCAACTTGAAACTCTGTTAGAACAGAGGGCGGCACTGCCGGCCTTATAGGGCGGCACTGCCGCTCTTCAAAAATAAAGCAGACAGCGTTGAGGTTTCACAGATAGTAACCTGACCCTCTCACCAACTATTTCATTACCATCCAATAAGTCATATGTTGGTGAGGAAGTGGATGTGGCATGATCAAATAGGCCTTTTGAGAGAATCACTTGAGGCTCGTCATTTGTCGATGAAGTTGAGCATTCCTCAAGTGGGTTTCCCAATGAGAGGTTGCTCTCTTCACATTTGGAGTTGCCATACATTTCCTTGAGCGTGGTCCAAATGATGTGAGCATCACCAAGTGGTTTACCATCTCCAAATATGATAGCATCAAGTACATCTTCACTCAAAGCACTAAATAAGACATTAGCAGCTTGAGCATTGAGTTGTAAGCATTTCACTTCCTCTCTAGATAGGTAGGTCAAATCATCATAAGGAGGTGAAATGCTCACGTCTAGAATCTGCTCTATTTGAGGACCCATGGTCCTAAAAATATCAAGCACACTAGCATACTAAGATGTATAATTTGAGCCATCTAAAAGTAAAAGTTCTAGATATACCTCCTCACTTGACGACATCGTTCTCTCAAGGCGGTTAAGCCCAAAATTGAGAGCCAGGCTCTGATACCAATTGAAAGGACCTTGATGTCGCCTAGGAGGCCTATTGGGGGGTGAATAGGCCTGTAAAAATTCAACTTGAAACTCTGTTAGAACAGAGGGCGGCGCCGGAGGCCTGATAGGGCGGCACTGCCGCTCTTCAAAAATAAAGCAGACAGCGTTGAGATTTCACAGATAGTAACATGGCCCTCTCAGCTGCTCAATCCTGCAAATTCAACTCGAAACTCTGTTAGAACAGAGGGCGGCACTGCCGCTCTTCAAAAATAAAGCAGACAACGTTGAGATTTTACAGATAGTAACATGACCCTCTCAGCTGCTCAATCCTGTAACAGAAAGACAAAATCCAGTTTGAAGACTGGATACCACAGAAATCTCACACAAGAGAGGATCGAGCTACCGAACCCTAACAACAGCTAGCAAAGAGCTGAACCAGCAAGAACACAAAGTGAAGCATGCGAGACACACAACTTATCCCATGGTTCAGCTCGCCACCAAGGCTTACCTAAGTCCATGTTGTTGAGGCATCCACAAAAGGATTGGCTCACCACCAAGGCTTGCTTTGCCCTCGTTCTCAAATCAAGAGAATGAACTCTTAAAGTGAGATGTGATTTCTTAGCTGCAAGATGAGGTTACAAACCTTCCAAGGTTACCACATGAGTTGGCAAGCACAAGGGCGACGCCTAGTCGGCTAGGAGCAAGCTCCAAGAGTAACAAACCCTAGAACCATCGACCAAACGTGAACCAAATGCTCTTAGACTTTGGGAATCAGTGGATCTGCTCTCCAATCGAGTTTTGCTGCCTTTTCTCTCAAGTTTTGATGGTGGAAATCAAGGATTGCTTGAGGGATGAAGGAGCAACAATGGAGGAGAGAGAGGTGAGCTTTGGTCTATTCAGTTTTGAACTGAACCGTTGGAGAGGAAGGATCTAAGTTATGGGCCGGCCTAAATGGTATTTATACCACTTGGGTCCCAATGGTTGTTTATGGGCGGCACTGCCGCCCTAGCCAAAACAGGTAGAATCTGGAGATTTTTGGCTGGCTGCTTTGGCTGGGTAAGAGGATATAGATCTGTAGTTTTGAGCATTTGGTTGCACAGTTGACCAATTGTACTAGAATCCCTCTTTATAGTACGGTTTTTCCTAAACTCAAATTCAAAGCATAAAAGAATGTAAATGCCTTTAAGCTGGTTGCCACTTTATTTGGCAATTGAGGACTTCTATCATCGAATATGTTTTCCTCATTCTCATTATACCTTGATTATGTGACTTGAACCATTTCCATACATATGAGTTCACCTTCATGGCTTCAAGTCACTTCCACTAATGATTTGATCCTCAACACAATATGACTCCTCATAGCTTGATTAGTACCTCGACTCAATGCAAGTACTCTCTTCTTCACCTTAGCCATGGTACCTCGGTCGCCAAGCCATCGCTTGCCCTTCACCTTCACCAGCCAAAGAACACAGATAAGCCGGATATATAGAGCTCCATGGTGGGATCCTAGACGCTGGAAAAAAAGCCTTGTTAAAAAATCATTATGGGATGATAATTGTGTCTCACTAAGGGACATCGAATCGTCTGGGTGGCTCCACTCTTCCAATTCTCCAAAAATCACTACCAAAGATGCTTGGATATTCTACACCGGATGATAAGCCGTCACCACTAAGGTACACTAATGGATCATAAGATGCACACTAAAGAGCTACTGGACCCATGAAAGTGCAATAGAATCATACTGTGCACTCTAGTGACGAGAATGTCCAAATTGATAAAGGCCTACACAGTATCACCGGATTATGCACCTGTCCACACAAGATCCATTGATGTATCATCCAGTGGATGACACTGACTAACACATAGTATTGCAGCAGAAGATCCTGTAGCCTGGATTAATGGATCCGATGACCTTCTAACTTGAAATCTGGCTCTGTTTAAAGTTCGATCTCGTGTAATTCAACTTCTTTGAAATCCTTGATTTCTTTTTCTATTGGAGCCACTCATGATTGAACTTCCTAGGAGTTTCTCACATATGTGCATCAAAGTGCTCTTGACTCTAACTTTAATGAAGTTACTACTCTTAATAGAGTATGGCCAAACATAACCAAAAGCCATAACGCTATTAAGCCTAAGTACTCCCAACACCAAGTGAAACTACCTTGCCCTTAGCCTTCACAAATAACCTTCATTGCCGAATCTAATCTCCGAGAGCCACGATAACCATGTGGCCTCAATGTGACTAAACTTCTCTCATCAATCCTGTAAAACAAAATTAGCCACATACCCTTGCGCTCCATGCATTCAATCTCATTGTAGATGTTGTGACATGAGTAGAACCAATGAGTAGCTCATGCATACGGTGGTTCTTTTCATCTCACCAAGTAGCCAAGGTCGAGGTCAACGTGGTCAGGCCATGGAGGAAGGCATGGGTTCGAAGCATCAACAGAAACACACGAGTACACATAATCACCAGCTTCTAGCCGACGATCGACGTAGGACAATGAGCTGATCAAATGGTGAAGGTAGATGGGGTTGCTCACACATGCCATCATTTAGTAGCCACATTGGAGACAATGTCCTAAGGTGGTAGCAATATGCACATAATCCAACCTATAGCCAACGTAACGAGGACTAGAAGCATGGGTGACGTCAGCTTGATAGGCAATGACCATGAAGATAGCTTGACCACTAGTATAGTGCTATTGCTTCCTAGGAGGTTATGCAATGACAAACCCATCCATGGGAGAGTTGACGATTGAACATCAAGGAGTCGATAGATAGGGCAACACAACCTCGACATTCGAACAAAAAAGAATAACAATATCATCTCCTTGGAGAACCACAACACAACCAAGCATGACACATCCTAGCTGGTGATGGCACCCTCGATGTGTAGCCCCCCATGGCGATAATCACGGTGCCACACATCAGGGTGCAAGATGATCACATGTTCAACTCATGGTTGACGGGCCTAACAACGCGGATTGGAAGATGCCTTAAGATACCTCCCCATGCTGCTTGATGGTGATACATAGGGAGGATCATCTAGATTGGTCCCAACCAAACTACGGGATGCTGCCCTCGATGGAGATTAATCTAGCTGAGACCATATAATCTAGCTAAGACCCTCGTTAGGAGGGGGGGTGGGGGAGAGTAGCAGAAACAACGGAAGTCTCAGCTATGGAATAAAACCCTAAACTCGTGATACCATGAAAGCATAGTAGATTGATTGGATATATGCGTGGGGTTAGATTGATCGAGCCTCTCAGACGCTATATATAGAGTTTAGAGACTAAGAGTTAATTAGAGCTCACTGGATACATTTTTTCGACAATGAAAAAAGTTTTTGGCCTCTACAGCTGCACACCGCCAAATATGTATATTTTCCTCACCGGATACATATAGCAATATCTAACTACAATCATATAACCTACAAAATCTATTCATTCAGTGACTCATTGCAGAAGCTGTCTTCTGGTAGGAACTTGTTCTAGTTATGCTCAGAGCAAAAGCTAGATACCAACCACTGTTTAATTCATGGCTAGAAGCCCTTGTGTAATTGCGTTAATTTTTTGGTTTCCTTTTTTGTTTCTTAATTGTATCCAGTGGACAACTGCCTTTTAATTTCACCTCCTGTTTCATTAATAAAAAACACCGGCAAAACCCGACCGATCCCATACCTTGCTGTGGGGAAATGTTGATGCCGAACAGGTTAAAAAAAACTCGGCTGAGTCTGAGTCTTTCCTTGTGGCTCAAAGTCGCTTTAGAAAAAGCCGTCCATCAATTTAAATTGACCAACTGTTATCCGTGAGAACAATTAAACGTTCAGGTACCCTGACGATCCATACGACAGAGTATGGATACCTATAATTGACGCCACCGACTGGGCCGTGATATCCACAACGGAAACGGTGCAGAACGAATACAAAGACCTCTTCGAGGCGCCGTCGAAGGTGATGCAGACGGCGATCACGCCGCGTGACGCTGCTAACAGCATCAACTTCCACTGGGACTCTAAGCCGCAGTCCAAGGGCCCGTCGCTTGGGTACATACCGGTCTTCCACTTCGCCGATGTGCTGCAGGGCGGCGGCGTTCGCCAGTTCAACATCAACATCAACAACGACAAGCCGTGGTCTCAAGATTACACGCCAAGGCACCTCTACAGTGCTACGTCTACGGTACCAGCCCTTATAGCGACCAGACCCGGTATAACGTCTCCATCGTCAAGACAGCCACCACAACGCTGCCGCCTATCATCAGCGCCGCCGAGGTTTTCACAGTCATCTCCATCACCGACGTTGGCACGGACTCGGAGGACGGTATGCACGATTCGTGCATGAGTCCATATATGTACGTTACCATACCAGATGAACTGAAACTCAACTTGAGTACAATACGATCAACAGTCTGCTATGATGGCTATCAAGGCGAAGTATCAGGTGAAGAAAAACTGGATGGGAGACCCGTGCGTTGCGGAGACTTTTAGGTGGGATGGCCTGACGTGCAGCTATGCCATTTCCAGTCCTCCAAAAATTACTGGCGTGTAAGTGGTGCCCATGACATCTACGCAGAACACTACTTCGCTTTTACTGCGGTTTGCATTGTTAGCCCACAAGATCTCCGGCACGGTGAGTCGACCACTCACCAGCGTTGCCGACTACGACTATCGTTGTCCGACCACACACTATGGCTAGAGACAGAAGAAGAGAGGGAGAACAGAGTACACACAGCAAAAGCACCAGCGTTGGACGGAGCTCTGCAGATGAGATGTCAAAACTGAACTCGCTCTCTTTACTAAGTTGCAGTGACAAACTATATATACAACTCTACCCATCTAATCATAGTATAGCTGCCATGCAGCTACAGTGACTGATGAGACAGCAGGACTGACTTTGGCGCCTGCCCCTGCTGTGGCTACAATGCGGCAGGAGAGACGTTCGACGTCCCGCCCCTCATCGTGTGGCTACAAGATTACCACAAAGAGGGAGCCTTTTCAGCTCCGCCTTTCCCTACCGTGCGTTCACACAAGGGAGCAGTAGATTACTCAACAATTCTTCCCTTAATTCTACTGCTAACTGAAAGGACCTTGATGTCGCCTAAGAGGCCTAGAGGGGGGGTGAATAGGCCTGTAAAAATTCAACTTGAAACTCTGTTAAAACAGAGGGCGGCACTGCCGCTCTTCAAAAATAAAGCAGACAGCGTTGAGATTTCACAGATAGTAACCTGACCCTCTCAGCTGCTCTATCCTGCAACAGAAAGACAAAATCCAGTTCGAAGACTGGATACCACAGAAATCTCACACAAGAGAGGATTGAGCTACCAAACCCTAACAACAGCTAGCAAAGAGCTGAACCAGCAAGAACACAAAGTGAAGCACGCGAGACACAAAATTTATCCCGTGGTTCAGCTCGCCACCAAGGCTTGCCTAAGTCCACGTTGTTGAGACATCCACAAAAGGATTGGCTCACCACCAAGGCTTGCCTTGCCCTCGTTCTCAAATTAAGAGAATGAACTCTTGAAGTGAGGGGTAATTTCTTACCTGCAGGATGAGGTTACAAACCTGCCAAGGCTGCCACACGAGTTGGCAAGCATAAGGGCGACGCCTAGCCGGCTAGGAGCAAGCTCCAAGAGTAACAAACCCTAGAACCGCCGGCCAAACGTGAACCAAATGCTCTTAGACTTTGGGAATCAGTGGATCTGCTCTACAATCGAGTTTTGCTGCCTTTTCTCTAAAGTTTTGATGGTGGAAATCAAGGATTTGCTTGAGGGATAAAGGAGCAACAATGGAGAAGAGAGAGGTGAGCTTTGCTCTGTTCAGTTTCGAACTGAACCATTGGAGAAGAAGGATCTACGTTGTGGGCCGGCCCAAATGATATTTATACCTCTTGGGTCCCAACGGTCGTTTATGGGCGATGCCGCCCTAGCCAAAACAGGTAGAATCTGGAGATTTTTGGCTGGCTAAGAGGATATAGATCTATAGTTTTGAGCATCTTGTTGCACAGTTGACCAACTGTACTAGAATCCCTCTTTATAGTACGGCTTTTCCTAAACTCAAATTCAAAGCATAAAAGAATATAAATGCCTTTGAGCTGGTTGCCACTTCATTTGGCAATTGAGAACTTCTATTATCGAATATATTTTCCTCATTCTCATTATACCTTGATTATGTGACTTGAACCATTTCCATACATATGAGTTCACCTTCATGCCTTCAAGTCACTTCCACTAATGATTTGATCCTCAACACAATATGACTCATCATAGCTTGATTATGTGACTTGAACCATTTCCATACATATGAGTTCACCTTCATGGCTTCAAGTCACTTCCACTAATGATTTGATCCTTAACACAATATGACTCCTCATAGCTTGATTAGTACCTTGACTCAATGCAAGTACTCTCTTCTTCACCTTAGCCATGGTACCTCGGTCGCCAAGCCATCGCTTGCCCTTCACCTTCGCTTAGTACCTCGAAGCCCTTTCCTTGCTATCTTCACCCTATCAAGCCATACTTAAGTCACATTATATTAAACATCCATTGAAAAACATTTCTTCAATATTTTGATCCTTGGTTGAATATTTTCTAGATATGAATGTTGAGATCAATCAAGCTTGAGTTTGTCTCACATAGAGACATACATGGATCAACATCAATATGGTCAAGCTAATTCATGATTCCTTATTACCTTCTCATTTTGGCTTGACATTCCAATTGATCTTTCATATATTCATCCATGTAAGCAAACCAATATAGAGACCGACTTATATCCGCTATACATTGTCATTTACCAAGTATGTTTGCTTTCACATGATGCTATGATATCCCACAACATAGAAGCCATTTCATTGATTCCATTTGCATTGTTGTCTTTTGTTTGAACTAGATTTCTTCTATAAACTTCCAATACAACAATACACAGTTTGGCATTCACTTTAACACAATGTGACATATCATCAAGTTTGCCTACTAGTTGAACCTTGTATATACTTATTAATACACAACCCACAAGTATATGCAATAGACTCAATTTCCTGTTCAACACTTAGCAAACTTATTAGACCTTTAATTGTGTTGTCATACAATTTACCAAAACCCACTAAAGTGTTAGATGCACTTACAATCTCCCCCTTTTTGGTGATTGATGACAACACAACTAAAGCTTACAAGAGATTGATAAACATTAAGATTTTGAATCCAATTATATAGTAAGCTCCCCCTAAATGTGTGCATTGAAGGAATTCAAATTTTGGCCTCAAATACCAAATGCACATATTTAAGATGAAGTGTGGGAACTCCCCTATATGTTAGCATCCATGGGGTGCAAGGTGTAACATGATAACCGTGATGCTCATGACAGTTCATGCACTAAAAGATTGCTGACTAGCAGAGGGCGGCACTGCCGCACCAGAGAGCGGCACTGCCGCACCTGCCTGACCAGCACAGGAGAAAACAAGCATTACTCAAGGCATGAATGCCACACACTAGCATAAATGGTCCTTATCACGAGCATCAATTTAAACTATCCTTGCACACACCACAATTTTTTTAAACCTTATATGTATGCCTCTCCTTTACCCCTTTCCATCCTCATATCAAACTCTCTCCCCTTACATTCTCCCCCAATATTTCTCCCTCTTTGGCATTAATCTCTAAAAAGGATCTCTCCACCAAAAGGAAGAAATGATGGTCGACAAATGAGGGCAAAAGTAGGTAAAAGTTTAGCATATGGGATTTCTCACCTATTTTCTACCAAACAAAGAATGCAACTTTTAGGTCAAGATTCTTGAGAGGTTAGCATATTTGGCTCATACCTCACTTAGATGATAGTATAACATGAGACAAACTCATGCCATCACCACAAGAGGTATCAACCAAATATCTAAAGAATTCTCTAATCGCCACCACAAGAACAAACTTATGGTGTGACTCAAAAATTGCATACATATGCACACACACTAGCATGTAAAGGCCTAGATGCACAAAGGTAATACATGAGTTCATGGAGCGATATAACTTTGTTCTAAGCCTCATAATCTCCACCATGAAGATGATTTCAATACTTGGATTTAGTGCTTTGATGGGACTAGTACTTCTTTATGCAAGATTATTTCATTTGTGCCCATCTCTCATCATCATCATCTTCAAAGAGATATCACAAACTTATGCTTGATATCAATGGAAAGTACATTGCTAGCTCTTGTTGTCATATTGAGACATCAGCTGAAGACATATTTCTTGATATACCAAGTTAAAGATTATCAACCTATACCAATTGAAATATGATCTTCATAATTTTAACACCAATTGAGAGAGTCTTCACAGGCTTTGTAATATTTTGGTCGTCAACAGCTAGCCCAGGGGCCGTGGGATGAGTATATATACACCCAAAACCAAAACTAGCCATTGGAGTTCAAAAACTAGCCATCAAGACCTGTACAGGTGCGGCATTGCCGCCCTTATGCGCGGCACTGCCGCAGCTCTCAGAAACAGTATAGGTCACCTTACGGAAAACGTCATATCTCTTTACTCCGAACTCCGTTTTTAGTGATCTTGGACTTTCCGGAAAGCTTGTTTCGGGAGATATCCAGCCCAACCAAGAGAAATCTCAAGATCAACAAGTGCAAGTGTTGTTCTATTGAGAGGATCTTCACCAGTTGATGCCAATTGGAATGAATGCCCGTATCTCATAATGTCACCTAGGGAATGCTCATAAAGACAAGAGATAGCATTAAATTGCACAAGAGAGTTTCACAACTAGTGATCATTTTGGATGTGGAAGGCATGTAGATCACTAATTGCAAAACCTTATAACATAGACTAAATTCCCTCTTTTTGATAGTGCATACATATACATGTGGAAGGCAAGAACATAGGCACTTTTGGTCAATTAAGTCCAAACAAGGGAATTTAAGCTATATTATGGAGAGTAGCTACTTTAAGAGATAAAAATACATTCCAAATGAATATGAGAGATAACCAATTTGGATTGAGTCAATGTAGCATACTCATGAGAGACTCATTCTTATCGAGAGACTACAAATTCACTAGAAGAAAAGGTTAGTCTTAAAGACACAAGACATAGAATGGGCTCCCCCTTAATATGTGCATCAAGTGCTTGAATTACTTGTGAAATGCACTAGAATCGGTTTAAGAGTCGAGGGGAGTTCATCCTATATCTTGGTCAAGGCATTATAATTTTGCAACAACTAAAATTATACCAAGAAAACATACCACCACCAAGGTAGATAGATCACCACACATATTTTCATCGATATGACCATCATAAGTTAGACTTCAATGATTTAGATGGCTATAGTTCTCTCTTGATGAAATGTGGTGAATTAGAGATTTTGTGATCATCCAAGATCCATATTAGTTTTCTAGTTCTTTCTTTACCTAAAGCAACTCACACAGAGAGCAAAGGTAAAATTCATGAAATTTGCAAGTTATGAACTAGGAGCTACCACTCTTTGTTGATAAGATCCTGGGAGATCAATGGGATGGATCATAAGTACTTGATGAGCACCTAGAGAGGAGAAATAGCAATGAAAGTCCACTCTTCAATTATTTTCTCCATCTCATCCAAATCTAGGTCCATTTAAAGGATTGGGACATTCAATATTTAAACCAGGAGCACTTGGTTTATAAAGACCGAGACCTCCTAGAATAATTGTGAAACACCTAGAGAATCCAAAGGAACTACCCATCCTCCTTTTTCCACGTGTGGGACTGCACATCAAACACTTGAAAGAAACCAATAATCCCACAAGATATAGGCTAAGCGTCCCCTAAATTTGTGCATACAAGAGTACACAAAGTTCACTTAAGCACATTAACAATATGAGGTCAAGGGAGTGACTTGCACTATACTTCAACTGATTTGAACTCCTTGAAACTACTTGCAATTCAATAGTCTCACCTGATTACTTCTTGTTCCAACTAGTTGCAATCACTTGCTGCTGCTTGTACTCTGATTGCAACTTATTTGGACCCTTGTGTGAGTTCTTTTCTTTCATTGAACCTCCTTTAATCCAAATTTATATTTCTCATATTTACTGATTCTTCATGACCAACTTGAGAGCTAACTCAATCTTGTTGCCACAATGCAATCAAATTCCATTCAGTCAATTTTCAGATTCTGTCATTAAAAAATCCATATCTCTCAGACTACTAGCCCAATATGCATGAAATTTGGTAGAGATCTTCATCTATGAGTCCTCTAACTTCTCTAAAAAATTTAGCTCATTTGAACTCCATTTGGTTAGTGAACATAATTTTCTACCAGAACTGCTCAAATCTGAAACTGCACTGTTGAAGCTGACAGAAACCAACTCAAAACTGATTTTCTTCAAAACCAATCTTCATACCAATTGTACAGCAATAAGTACTAGATGTGTATAGAATGCTCACAAAGTTTTAGGTCAATTTATCAGTATTTGAATCTCCAAATCCATGTTTGAAGGCAGTCAACTCAGATTTGCAATTTTCTAGACAGATTTGATGATCGATGATTCTTCCTCTTTTCCTGTCCAATCTTTGAGGTGATTTTAGTTGAGAATACATACAAGATGTTATATCCATTCAGTCATCTCATCAACACTCATAATCTTGTGAATTCTTCCCGTATAGCTTATTCAGATCAACCTCAAACTTGATTCAAGCGAAACTGAAACTTTTGATCTAAATGGCCTTTAGCAGCAACATCTTTCTTTAGGTAAAGAATAACCTTTAAGCTTGTGAATTAAATTAGCACAATATCTTCTTATTGATTTTCTATGAATAAGCTCAATCACAAGAAGACATTAGTAACACAAGCACTAGTTTTTAATTTAGTAACCATTTATATGTGGATGACAAGTGGGTTACCAAAATGGAGAAACCTCATAACATGGACTAAATCTCCCTTGATGCCTCATGCACATTGTTTTGAGTGGAATGGAAATGTAAATGTGCATGGTTGGTCATTTAAGTCCAAAGGACAAATTTAAGCCATATTATGGTGAGTGGCTAATATAGACAAATCTAATCCAAATTAGCTAGAGAGAAAATACATCACATGGTTTTGGATTGATAGCCTTCATATAATAGCACACTATATTTGAAAAACACATTCTCATTTAGTGATACTACATAAATCACTTAGAGAGAAAGATTAGTCTCACAACTCTAGCCATAGATTAAAGTCTCCTTTTATAAGTGCTCTAAGTATTTGAATTTCTCACATAGCACTTTATTCATTTAAGAACTTGAGATTTTCACTCTATGTATAGGTCATGGCAACAATAGTGTAATCAATTTGAACTATGCCAAGAGATACTCACAACCATTATAGCATGTAGATGCCCATAAGATGAGAATGAGAATTTGGCAATCTAACATATGACAAGATTCCATCAAGTAGGAAGTTCTTGACTTGTGAGTAATAAGTCCCTTTACTTGACTTGAGCTTGATTCTTTATTCTTGGCCATTTTGAAATCTACTTGTATCCTCCAATGTGTACCAAGATTCCAAATCCATCAAACCAACTCATAATGTGCACGAACATAAACTTGCTTCATCTTGTTTTTCTTGGTTTGAAGTCCACAAAAGAAAGTCAAGTCACCTATGTTGCTTGATGTGGATGATCAATTCAATTTTGATCATATTTCTATTCTATGACCAGCAACCAATAAATATCCTCAAGTGCTTCTATTATTCTAAGTGGCTACACAAGACACAAAGGAGTTTAGTTTCAAATAAATTGCACTTGAGATTTAGATGTTACCACCCTTCTTGATTGTAATGGATGAGGTGGTCTTTTCATCTTCATCTTGCACATATGAAGGTTGTAGATTTGTCCACGAACTAGAGGGGAGTCAGCTGCTACTATGTAGGAGGGACGGCACTGCCGCCCTGCTGATTTGCAGCAGGGGTGTGCTGCACCTCTGCATCAGAGTTGTCAGCGGAATTTGGTACAACAGCAACTTGAGGAGATTCCACTTTTGTAGCATGTACTTCTTGTGGTCTTATATCACCAATGGCCATTTTCTTGATTGCCCCACAAGGTGGTTCCTCATTACCTATAACATGAATAAGATCTTGCTCTACTAGAGAGCCATTAAAAGCATCATATGGCAAATAATTCATTTAGACTTGAAGTACTCTAGCCACTCTTAATAATTCACAAACACACATATATTTGTGAACTATTAGAGACTACACATGTCAAGTGGCTAGCTAGCAAGGGTTAGGTACTAGTTACCGAGGTGAATATAAAGTTTGAATTATTTCCATTGATTCATCTTTGGGTCAACCATATAAGAATATGTAATGTGAATTGATTGATAGCTTGAGTGAATATTTTCAATCAACTTGCTCAAGCATCCCTAAGCTTCATATCACCTTCAAGTACCTACAACACTTACTAAGCACAATTTGGTACCCAAACTATGTTGGGCCTATTATGGTTAGTCACAAGAGACTTAGGCACCCAAATAGCCTGTGTGCTAGCACATGGTGAACCAATCACCTTTCTAGCGCAAGTGTCATTTTTGGGCCTCCTAAGCATATTTAAATCAATTGATAAGTTGAGCTTAGAAGTGTTACCCATGGGACAATCCTTACTTAAATGTCCCTTTCCTTTGCAAGTGTAGCATAGGCGGTTCTTATTTTTTCTAGCCTTCTCTTCTTGCACTTTGCTTGCTACCTTACTAATGAACCTCTTTGTTGATGATGACAAGCCTCACTTTTCTTATTAGGACATGAGCCAATTTCATGTCCCTTCTCATGACAACCATAACACTTCCTCTTGCTTCTTCTTGTCTTGTTCTTTGGAAGTGTGGCTTGACCATCGACCTTGTTGGAACACATAGAAGCATTGTATCCCATATTGGAGAACTTGACATGAGCCATCTTCTTCTTCTCTTGGATCTTGCTCATGCCCTTCTCTTCTTTCTTCAAGGGGCAATCTCTGACATGGTGACCGTCTTTCTTGCACTTGAAGCAAGTGATGAGAGTCTTCTTTGATTGACGTTGCACCTTGATGGCCTTGGGAACTTTCTTGTTCTATCCAGTGCGGCATCGCCAGAGTCTGTGCAAATTGGTTGAATCGCTTTGCATTCTAGACAGATTGCACTTCTTTAAGTATCCCTTCACTTTGCCATTGTTGGACTTGTAACCCTTTTGATAAGGCTTGATGCATGCATCGGTTGATCCCTTCTCAAGCTTCTTCACCATGTCTTCATGGTTATCTTGAGAAGGTTGAGCATTGCACTTGCCCTTCCATTGAATCAAATCCCTTTTTAGCATTTCAACTTCTTCCTTGAGCTATTCATTTTCTTTTGCAATGGAATCATCACAAGTTTCTACAATTACATGCTCAACGGAAGGTTGGCTTGCTTAAGAGCAACACTTGTTAGCACATGATAAAATAGATGGAACTTGTGTATATGTGCATTTGTGAGTGTGAGGTTGGTATGATTTTACCATTGTTACCACAACCTCATGAGCAACTTCTAGCATGAGATGAGACTCCATAAGCTTCTCATGAGAGCACAAAAGCCTATCATGACTTTCTTGCAAAGTCTCATTTTTGCTAGTAAGCCTTTCCAACTTGTCTTTGAGCATATAATTCTGATCTTCTAATTGAGCAACACAAGATAGAGAGTTAATAGTATGAGTTTGCTCAATTGACAAGTTTTCATACCTTTGGACCAAGCTAGCATGAGAGCACTTAAGCTTTTCATGCTTTTTGGTCAACTTCTCCAAGCATTTGATCTTTTCAACGAGAAGCTCTTCTTGCTTGTAGAGATCTTCTTCTTGCTCTTGAATCTTCTCTATGAACTTGATCACTATCAACTTGTCTTTCTTGCTTAGACGTGCAAGGTTTTGATTGATCTTATCATCATCGCTACCACTGTCACTGTCACTGTCACTCTCACTCTCACTCTCACTTGCCACTTTCTTCTCTTTCTTTGCCATGAGACCGATATGTGAAGTGGTATAGAGAGTTGAGCTTCTTGGTAAGGTGGATTTATCATTTAGCTTCCACCGATCACAAGCTTCTTCTTCCTTCAAAATGTTAGTCTCACAAGAACTAAAGAAAGTAGAAGTACCACATGTAAACATAGTGTTCTCACCAACTATTTCATTACCATCCAATAAGTCATATGTTGGCGAGGAAGTGGATGTGGCATGATCAAATAGACCTTTTGAGAGAATCACTTGAGGCTCATCATTTGTCGATGAAGTTGAGCATTCCTCAAGTGGGTTTTCCAATGAGAGGTTGCTCTCTTCACATTTGGAGTTGACATACATTTCCTTGAGCATGGTCCAAATGATGTGAGCATCACCAAGTGGTTTACCATCTCCAAATATGACAGCATCAAGTACATCTTCACTCAAAGCACTAAATAAGACATTAGCAGCTTGAGCATTGAGTTGTAAGCATTTCACTTCCTCTCTAGATAGGTAGGTCAAATCATCATGAGGAGGTGAAATGCTCACATCTAGAATATGCTCTATTTGAGGACCCATGGTCCTAAAAACACCAAGCACACTAGCAGACCAAGATGTATAATTTGAGCCATCTAAAAGTAAAAGTTCTAGAGATACCTCATCACTTGTCAACATCGTTCTCTCAAGGTGGTTAAGCCCGAAATTGAGAGCCAGGCTCTGATACCAATTGAAAGGACCTTGATGTCGCCTAGGAGGCCTAGAGGGGGGTGAATAGGCCTGTAAAAATTCAACTTGAAACTCTGTTAGAACAGAGGGCGGCACTGCCGGCCTTATAGGGCGGCACTGCTGCTCTTCAAAAATAAAGCAGACATCGTTGAGATTTCACAAATAGTAACCTGACCCTCTCAGCTGCTCAATCCTACAAATTCAACTCGAAACTCTGTTAGAACAGAGGGTGGCACTGCCGCTCTTCAAAAATAAAGCAGACAGCGTTGAGATTTCACATATAGTAACCTGACCCTCTCAGCTGCTCAATCCTGTAACAGAAAGACAAAATCCAGTTCGAAGACTGGATACCACAGAAATCTCACACAAGAGAGGATCGAGCTACCGAACCCTAACAACAGCTAGCAAAGAGCTGAACCAGCAAGAACACAAAGTGAAGCACGCGAGACACACAATTTATCCCATGGTTCAGCTCGCCACCAAGGCTTGCCTAAGTCCACATTGTTGAGGCATCCACAAAAGAATTGGCTCGCCACCAAGGCTTGCCTTGCCCTCATTCTTAAATCAAGAGAATGAACTCTTGAAGTGAGAGGTGATTTCTTAGCTGCAGGATGAGGTTACAAACCTCCCAAGGCTGCCACATGAGTTGGCAAGCACAAGGGTGACGCCTAGCCGGCTAGGAGCAAGCTCCAAGAGTAACAAACCCTAGAACCACCGGCCAAATGTGAACCAAATGCTCTTAGACTTTGGGAATCAGTGGATCTGCTCTCCAATCGAGTTTTGCTGCCTTTTCTCTCAAGTTTTGATGGTGGAAATCAAGGATTGCTTGAGGGATGAAGGAGCAACAATGGAGGAGAGAGAGGTGAGCTTTGGTCTGTTCAGTTTCGAACTGAACCGTTGGAGAGGAAGGATCTAAGTTGTGGGCCGGCCTAAATGGTATTTATACCACTTAGGTCCCAACGGTCGTTTATGGGCGGCACTGCCGCCCTAGCCAAAACAGGTAGAATCTAGAGATTTTTGGCTGGCTGCTTTGGCTGGGTAAGAGGATATAGATCTGTAGTTTTGAGCATCTGGTTGCACAGTTGACCAACTGTACTAGAATCCCTCTTTATAGTACGGTTTTTCCTAAACTCAAATTCAAAGCATAAAAGAATGTAAATGCCTTTGAGCTGGTTGCCACTTAATTTGGCAATTGAGGACTTCTATCATCGAATATGTTTTCCTCATTCTCATTATACCTTGATTATGTGACTTGAACCATTTCCATACATATGAGTTCACCTTCATGGCTTCAAGTCACTTCCACTAATAATTTGATCCTCAACACAATATGAATCATCATAGCTTGATTAGTACCTCAACTCAATGCAAGTACTCTCTTCTTCACCTTAGCCATGGTACCTCGGTCGCCAAGCCATCGCTTGCCCTTCACCTTCGCTTAGTACCTCGAAGCCCTTTCCTTGCTATCTTCACCCTATCAAGCCATACTTAAGTCACATTATATTAAGCATCCATTGAAAAACATTTCTTCAATATTTTGATCCTTGCTTGAATATTTTCTAGATATGAATGTTGAGATCAATCAAGCTTCAGTTTGTCTCACATAGAGACATACATGGATCAACATCAATATGGTCAAGCTAATTCATGATTCCTTATTCCCTTCTCATTTTGGCTTGACATTCCAATTGATCTTTCAGATATTCATCCATGTAAGCAAACCAATGTAGAGACCGACTTATATCCACTATACATTGTCATTTACCAAGTATGTTTGCTTTCACATGATGCTATGATATCCCACAACATAGAAGCCATTTCATTGATTCTATTTGTATTGTTGTCTTTTGCTTGAACTAGATTGCTTCCATAAACTTCCAATACAACAATACACAGTTTGGCATTCACTTTAACACAATGTGGCATATCATCAAGTTTGCCTACTAGTTGAACCTTGTATATACTTGTTAATATACAACCCACAAGTATATGCAATAGACTCAATTTCCTGTTCAACACTTAGCAAACTTATTAGACCTTTAATTGTGTTTTCATACAATTTACCAAAACCCACTAAAGGGCTAGATGCACTTACACATACCATAATTCTAGTTGCTATAGTCTCTAACCACAGAAAGGCTAGGTCACTACCACTAAGTTAGTGAACTCTCAAAGACTAACTAAAGATCCTCACTAACAAAACTAACTACACTAAAGAGCTTAGCTACACTAGGAAAGTAAATGCAAGGTAAGGTAGTGGAGATATACCACCGTGGCAAGTGATCAATCAAGAATACCAATTGAAATCCCGGTGACAAGATGACACAATGATTTTCACTGAGGTTCACTTGCTTGCGGGCAAGCTAGTCCCCGTTGTAGCGATTCACCCACTTGGAGGTTCACGCGCTAATAGGCATCACACGCCTAACCCGTAGTCGGGTGCTGCAC
This sequence comes from Miscanthus lutarioriparius, assembly GCA_904845875.1. Classification (NCBI taxonomy): domain Eukaryota; kingdom Viridiplantae; phylum Streptophyta; class Magnoliopsida; order Poales; family Poaceae; genus Miscanthus; species Miscanthus lutarioriparius. The sequence goes on along the minus strand of CAJGYO010000016.1, from coordinate 18,059,156 downwards.
AACCAACACAAGATGGGGATCCATAAGCTACGAGCAATCCACTAGAGTATCTTTTAGCTCTTCGCCGGGGAAAGGTCAAAACCCCCTCACAATCACCACGATCGAAGCCGAAGACAATCACCTTCCTCCACGTGATGATCCTCGTTGCACCAAGCTGTCTAGGTGGCGGCAACAACCAAGAGTAACAAGCGAATCCCGCAGCAAAACACAATCACCAAGTGCCTCTAGATGCAATCACTTAAAGCAATCCACTTGGATGCTCTCAAATCTCACTAGATGATGATCTAATCAAGCAAGGCGAGTTGGATAGTGTTGGCTAGGCTCACAAGGGTGTATTGTCAATGCAAATGGCCAAGAGTGTGAGCCCAAGCCGGCCAACCACCTTTTATAGCCCCCCAAATGAAATAGAGCCGTTAGACACAAGGTGGGGCTTCCTATGCGACGATCGGACTCGCTGGTCGGGATGACCGGACGCGTCCGGTGCATTGTTGCAATAGCCTGCGATGCAAGTTGCAGTAGCCTCCGATCGAAGTTGCAGTAGGGTCCGGTCACAGACTATTTGAATTCGACCATTGGCGCCCAACGGTCCTCTCATTGCAGTAGCATCCGGTGCATGTTGCAATAGCGTCCAGTCATTGTTGCATCAACGTCCGATGCAATCCAGAGAGGTATTTTGGTGACCGGACGCATCTAGTCACCACTGACCGGACTCACCCAGCGTCAGGTCATTCAACCGCATGTGTTGCTTATCAGTCATCTAGTGCCACTTGAACGATCTAACTTTGCATATGTGTTAGGATCGAGTGGTGTGGTGAAAGAAGTGACTAATCCTTTGGAAAATATTTGTGAAAAGCTAACACAAGTGCACAAGGTGGTGTATCACTTGGAGTGTTAGCACATTTGCAAAGGTGTTGGCAAAGGTAGAGAAAGGAGGCAAAACTAGGCTCGGAGTGCTGCCCTAGGGGCACCGCCACCCCGTCCGGTGGCAGCGCCACCCCGAGGCGGTGCCCAGCCATGGCCGAGAACAACAGAGAAGGGGGGTGGCACCGCCATTTCTGGTGTTCATCGCTGTGATAGTGGCGGTGCATCACCACTCCTAGGGGCGGTGCCACCGCCGTGGGCACCGCCCCATTTTCTAGAGGCTGGTGAAGCCAGATGGTCACCGCCCTAGTCACCGCCACATGGAGGGCGGTGCACCGCCGTTTTTTCCTAAAGAGGAGGGAAACCGAGGGTTTGGCCTAGGTGGTCACCGCCTCCCCTAGGGCGGTGCCACCGCCACCCCTGTCCGGTGACCAACGCTAGTTTCTAGCCGTTGGAATTTGACCATTGGGAGGGGCACCGCCATGTCCGGTGCCAGGCACCGCCGTGTCCAGTGCCCTCTCAAAAAAGGGAATCTTTGGAGCAATGACTCTATTTGCTTGGGGGCTATAAAACCAAGCACTAACCGGCCTTGGTCTGGTTGTTGAGCACCCTTAAGCCTTGGTGGCTTGTGTAGGTGTGCTTAGGAGCCCTCTAACTCACATACGCTTGATAGTGATCATCCGATTGAGTGTGAGTGTGATTCTAGTGCGATTGCATCGTGAGGTTGCATCAAGTAGCACTAGGCGATCAAGTTGCAAGCCAGTGGTGCTTGTTACTCTTGGAGGTTGCCACCTCCTAGACGGCTTGGTGGTGGTCTCCGTCAAAGCACGCAAGGAAGCTTGTGTAGTGCTCCGAAGAAGGATTTGTGAGGGGTACCGTACTCACCTTGTGGGAGCCGTGAAGGGCAACACTTGTAGAGCGTGTCATTGAGCTACCCTCACTTTTGGGGTAGGTTCTTGTGGTGCCCAACATGTGGGCTTAGCGGATGATGCCAATTAGCCGCCGAACCACCAAGTGATCGGTCTACACAACGGGGACTAGCTTGGTGGCAACCAAGTGAACCTCGAGATAAAAATCACCGTGTCATCCTCTTCCCATTGGTTTGAAATCCCCTTACACAAGCTTATAATTACTTTCATATTCATTGTGCTTGTGTAGTTGCTCTTGTAATTAGTTAGCTTGTGTAACTTGCTAGTTATCTTCTTGCTTGTTTAGCATAGTAGTAGCTCCCTTGTGTGACTAATTTGGTTTGAGTAACCTTGTTAGTCACATTGCTATAGTTTATATAGCTAAGTAATTTGCGCTCTCTAATTTAACTTGTGTAGCCTTGTTATTAAGCATTGCTAGTGAGCTTAGGATCTTTGTGTGCTTTGCATCACTAGTTGTGTAGGAGCTCCCCGGTTGCTTGAAGTACTAGTTGCATAGGTTTGTGTGACCTTGCAAGCTAGAATTGTTAAGTGAGCTCTAGCTAGTCCGGCACCTTTGTTGCCTAATTAGGGTCCTTTTAAGGTGCTTGAGAACTTAGATAGAGGGGTGTAATCTTAGCTAGATCGATAGTTTTAATTTCGCATTTATTTTGGTTAATTGGTGCAATTAATTTTAGAAATAATTATTCACCCCTATAGTCCGTCATCTCGACACTACACCGGCTCTGTGCCTAGCCCGAGAAAACTGGCCCTCTGAGTTCGAACCAGTTTGGTTTCTAAATTTGTTTTGGATCTAATTTGACGTTGAAAATTTTGGAGGATGTGTTTTAAACTTATTTCTTACTACAATAAGACAATTCCCCTCTAGATACACAAGGGGATCACGGCTGATTGAGGTTTTCAACTTCCAATCGTTCAAAAACACAACACATACCCTCTTTTGCCCTACTTTCTCTCTACCTTGGTGTTTGTCATGTCTCTAGGTGAGATTTGGCAGCGTTCTATATGGCCTTGCTAACCCTAAGACAACCTCCACGTGGTCCTTCCCGACAAGGCTTTTCGGGAGGTGTTCGGGAGTCTACCAAGTGAAGAACAAGCTCAATATCGGCCTAACTGACCCCTTGGTTCGTTTCGTCGATCTCCTGCGTTCTTGCTGCGATTAAGATTGTTTGTAACCATAGGCACACCCAGTATAGCCAATAGGCATTTTGGTTTGACTTTGCATATTCTTGCGTCTTAGCGTCTACGCTATGATTTCTTTTTTAGGGTTCTTTCTACTGCACACATTTGAAGTCACTAGCTAATGCCCATGCGTTGCTATGGGTGATAAACTAATTAATCCAATTTGCTCCCATAAGAAGGGTTTTCAAAACAATGTTGGCACCAATAACGAAGTTACAGCGGCACATGATCTATTAATTTGCATCACTGGTATAAATGGAAATGAAACATTGATCAAACTATATAGCAGTTCACACCTTGCTGTCCAAGGCATGTATATCAACAAACTGCAGCCTCGTCGAAATCAACATGAGGCTAAAAATGTTTGGTAGTGTCACCGTCACTTGCATATGTTGTGTGATTCTTTTAATAGAATGAATGCTCACTGTTTGAGATACAAGACCAAGGGCAGTGCCTGGTAGTGTCTTTTGTGAGCTCAAAGTTGCTCAAGAGGAGAAAAATGGTAAGAATTGGAAGAGAAATATCTTGCCATGTCATTGAAATTAAGTACATGCAAGGCTACAATAGAGCTAAAAGGCTTTGTCAACAAATCAAAACAAGGGTGCACGAGGTCAGGTAGCACATCTGCAGGAAATTCACGTACATGTCCGCCAGCAAGCTGGCACAAGAAGCATTTTGCAGTAGTAATGGCTGAAGGTCACTGGAAACACATAGTCAAGTGAATAGTCAAGTGAAATTTGTAGCAAGGACATGGTGCTTAGAACTCTACCATATAGTGAGTGCATGGTTCAATCTGTTGTTACTGAATTTGACTGCAGAGAAGTGAATAAGAGGATCTAAACACATGACCACAAAACGGTTGCCAAAAATCAAAAGATTCATAATGCAATCATGTCAACAAATATTTTTATGGAGATATCAATGTAATGTTTCCTTAGAAGAAAGCTCAGTCAAGATACTGTAACAAAACAATTAACTATTTAGAAAGCTTGTCTACCATGGTAAGAAATGCCATAAAGCTAAAACTTCAGGTCTGAGCATCCTGTAGATAGTCGCCAAAAAAAACATCCTGTAGTTCATATTTTTCATTAAGCCAAATATGAAAGGACCTGTCATCACTCTATCTCAACTACTTACAGTAAAAGAAGAATATAACACCGGTGAATATTCTAGGCACAATACTTTTTAATAAAAAAAAGAGACATTACACGGTGGTTTATAGGAATTTCTAAGAAACGATAAATTCCAGGTTTCTCTTTTTAGGAGTAAAGAAATCAGATTGTACCACACATCAAATGTCTGGTTTTAATCATCAATAAAAGAAAAGCGGCTAGGTTTTCAGGTGAGGCTATTTTCTTTTTTTTTCATCAACATGAGGCTAAAACTTATCGCAGATCAACCACAGTGGTTACATTGACTACTTAAAAGGTATGCATGAATATAAAAACAGAAAGATTGCTAGTTTAATAAGTATGGGCACAAAGTCTTCTGGCTAACTTTCAGATAAGCGGATGCTCAGTACTAACTGAAAATCTGTATATAATGCCTTCTGATAATATGGATAGAAAACAAGGAAGAACACAGCCAAGTGGCTAACCTGCATCAGAAGCTAGATAGAGTGCGGCCATTGCTATCTCCCATTTATCCCCAAGCTTAAATAATGGCATCGTTTCTTGTTTCCCCTTGCCCATTTCTTCAGGTGCAAGTTTCCTCATTCCTGGAGTGTCTTGAATTGGTCCATGTGCAATTCCATTTACTCTAATGTCGTAATCTGTTCCCCATTCCAGAGTCAATAATCTTATGATACTATCAACACCTGCCTATAGAAGCCGATCAATCAGGAGAAATCTACATACTTCATCGATTTTCTCTTGCATAGCGGTTCAGAGAAGGTCCAAGTACCTTGTTAGAAGAGACATGAATTTGGTACCAAGCTGCAGTGTATTGCAGTGTTGCGCTTATGTTAATAATGAGGCCACAGAAGAAGGACCTCTCCCTGGTCCACCCTTTTGAGATACTTGAGGGCTTCATAACACATTGTGTATGTACCCACAGTGTCAATGTCAAGAACTGCAGAGAAAAAATATTGTCAATGCGAACTTCTCTGAAACATAGTATTAAGGGCTGTAGTACAATAAACTTCAATTGCATGTAGGCCAGTATAAATTTCAGTTGCATGGAGGCTTTTTTTCAGTATTGTAGACTACTTTCTCTGCATATATAGTTAAGCATAAAAACACCTCAATAAAAACTGTACAGGCTGGAACATTAATCCAAATTGTGTATTACTGCTTACAACTTATTTTTTATTGATTAATAAGTTGCGCAACTGAAAAGGTAAATTGTACATTTGCACTAAAAATTATAAATCAAACTGGATATTCGGTTATAGCCAAGATAGTCTGCAAGCTTATCCATTTGAACATGTATTCCTGGAATAAGAACAACACTGCATGACAGATTATGAGTTTAAAAGCATTTAGAACGATTGTCTGGATATATGCACCTATCGAGGTGGTGTGTTCATCTTAATTGTTCACTGTGACAAGGTCTCTTAATACATAACTTTGGTCATATGCCTATCATTGGTACCATGTGGTTCATATGTGTCCATTTCTTTACAAGCTATGGGATCCTAGTATTCAGTTCATATATGCATCTACAACAATTGTTACCCAAATCTTAAGCTTAATAGTAAGACCCTTACTCCGCTATGCCAAAGAAATACATAAATTCAGTGTTGCCTTTGCAGGAACCCCAATCGAGTAAAGTTCAGTAGAACTAACAAATAGCAAAAACAGAGCAAGGAAGTGGACACAGATAATAAGCCTGTAACAAATCATAATCAATAACTCTGTACTGACCAACATACTTTGCCTGCTTCCATACAGAAAATTTAATAAAGCAAAACCTATGCTTCCAAACACAGATTTTGAGTTTGAAGCATTTAGAATGATTGTCTGGATATATGCTCATCATCGACTATAGCTGCTCAACCAATCGTTCGCTGTGCCAAGATCTATGTTATTCTTCTAAGTGGAGGTTGGGCTCATCAGTACTGTTCTACAAATTCCAAAAATCATTCAGTTGATGACGCATACTCTATCCAATAATATGGTTGAGCAGCTAATGGATGATTTTTTTTAACAAAGATCGTTCTACAGATTCCAAAAATTCCAAAAAAAAAATCATTCAGTTCTGAGAATATGGCAACAGGCTGCTCCTCCCCAGTGACAAAGCCACCAAGACTCACCGAGTCCTCGTTGGTGAGTGGTGACGGGGAACACCCTGAAGGCATCGGGAGGAGCTGCACCGAGGTGGCAGCGGCTTTGGAGCCTCGCTGGCTGCAACGGGGCTCTCGGCCTCGAGCTCGGAGATAGAGCAGTAGCGCTTGGAGACGGCGTTGAGCGGACTGCAGGAAGCCGCGCACCACGGCGTCACGCGTGCGCGCCGTGAGAGACGGAAGCAGCACCTCCGTGAGGCCGTTCCTCGCCGGAGTTATATAGTCGAGCGAAGCGGGCTCCTCTTGCCGCTCGGCTCTTGCGGACGGCCGGGGACGGAGGGCTACGGCTCCCGCTTGCCGGAGGTTGGAGCGGGCCCCTCTTGCCGCGAGGGGCCGGGAGGGAGCAGGTTATGCGGGCGGCGGCGGCGGCGGGTTCATCGGCCGCCGGTGGGACGGAAGGGTTAAATTATTTTTTGGGGGCTGATTTGGCTGCGGCGAGGGCCCGTGGAGGCGAGTATCAGTTCTCAAATGAAAAAAAAATCAAAACTATAAAGTTGTAGCGGTCGGGGCGCTCGGCGGCGAGGATGAGACTTCACATTTCGAAAAGGGCGCGATGAAGGTTCTATATGTAAATTATATTTATTCTTCTGAGACGAGACGAGACGACTCAAACGAGGACCTTTGATACGATGTTGTGATGGATAATTTTTATATGTAAATGTGGGTAGTCGGGTGGGTGCGTGGGGTCAGGGAATTTCAGGGAGTTAGGGAGTCGGCACAACGATATGTGACCACACGGGGTGTGGACGATTCAAGTTCAGGGTTGTAAAGTGTACTTTACCCTTATTCTTCTTAGACGAGACGAGACGAGGACTCGCGGTTGTGGGAGTCGGGTGGGTGCGTGGGGTCAGGGAGTCGGCACAACGATATGGCCACACGGGGTGTGGACGATTCAAGTTTCGTCTTAGGGCCCTTTGTAGGATTGGCAAAGGAATTTTATAAGATTTGCATTTTTTAGAATTTTTTATACCTGCCTTTGGTTTACAGGAAAAACATAGAAAAATTTTCATAGGATTGGATTCCTACGGCTCAGTTTCACAGGAAATTAAACAAGAGCTCAGACTTCATCGAAACTTTCATGGCACGAAAGGAAACGACTCGCGCGCTCCGCCGCTAAGCCCAAGTCTCGCTACAAGTCCGCCCCTCCGCTCCACTCCTTCCTTGTGCTGCGTCGCCATCACCCGCTGCCCAGTTCCGTCTTGCTCTGCTCCGCTGCGGAAGAAGAGGGCAGCAGCCCGCAGCGCAACCCAGGAACAACAGAAAGGAGATCCGCGGCCATGTCGTCTGCGGCGCCAGGACGGCACAACGCGAGCGCTCGCGATGGAGGGAGAGCGTTCTCTGCCCCAGCGCCGGCGGCGACGCAGCAGCAGAGCAGACGAAAAACAGAGAGGTACGGAGTAGACTTTGACAAGAAACAGAGAGGATGAGGGCTGCTGGCCTGGGCGTCGGCAGGAGCGTGTGGATAAGAATGACCCATGAGGTGGTCCCACAGTCTGGAGTGTTCGGATGATTAGCGGCAATTAGGGGCTCTCGAGGAATGGTGCCGGCTTAGGGCATGTACAACCCATGGATAGGATTTCGTCTTTAAGTACTTTGAATCTATCATACAGGCAAGTATAAAGACTGGTTATACAACTCATAGACGGAGTTACTCCCTCCGTCCCATTGAGTTTGTCGTTGGAAAACCGTGCCCCCCTCACAATCCCGCTTCCCGAGCGACAATCTTAACGGGACGGAGGGAGTATGTCTCTAAGCTCTTTAATGCTCTGTGTGTAGTTAAAATCAACTATAAATAAATATTTGTATACCATTGTGTGGCTATTTGATAGAAAATGTATCAATGATAAATAAGAGCAACATAATTATAATATTTTTTTACAAAACCATCGATATAATGATTATATTATATATTAGAAAAAAAATATATTGCACATATATATTAGGAATAGACCCCCAATTTTTACTCGCCCTAGACCACCATAATGCCAGGGCCGACCCTGATTCTATGAAGCACATTTCATCAGACATCAAGTTCTGTGATCAAGGAACAATTCTACTAATCCCAAACAGCCTAACAAGCTTCAATTTACAAGATCAAGTGATTAATCAAGAACGCGCACGCCATAGCTGGGCAAGATTGCGCTCGTCGACCAACAATCATCGTACGTTTGCCAAAATCCCAATTGAGGTCAAGGCTCTCGGCGGGCGGTGGCGCGCGACACCACCTACCGAACGACCGCGAATGGCGGAACAATTTGCTTCCTCCGGTGACTTGCAACGAGATGCCCACGCCGCGATGGCCTCTCCCGTGCCAGAACAAACGGATCTCTTGAGCGAGATTTTCGGACCGCGCCTTGACCGGATCCTCGCCCTCGGGGGTTGGAGACGGCAGCGTCCAGCATAACTTATTCTGCTGGAGAAGTCGCCTCAGCCTCGGGCAACAGGACTTTCCCGTCGTCTCACGAGACGACGCCGACCCCGTCTCCTCGTATCGGTGGAGTGCTTTTTGTAAAATATACATCGTAGAGACGGCTTCTGAAGAGCCATTGTACATGCCCTTAGGCCATCCATCTCCGAGATTTTGAACATTGACATATAAGCAAACGTAACTGCTAGTTTGGTGCTTTGAATGCAATGGCTAGCTGTTCAAATTCCAATTGGTGTATAAAATTCCTGTGTTTCACCTAAGCTCTTGCCAAAGGCACTTTTCTTTGTTTTCAAATCCCATGGGATTAGAGGGGTGTGCCATCTATGCCTTGTTCGTTTGGGCTGGTTTGGCTTATAAGTCATGGCTGAAAGCATTGTTGGTTGATTTGATGTGAGAGAAAAATATTATTCGTTGGTTGATAAACCATAGCTTATAAACTAAATACGACCAAGCGAACAGGCTATGAATTCCTGAGTTTTTTCTTTTCCTATCCTATACCTACCCTGCAATCAAGGGGCCCTTAATAGGAGCAGAGAAGAGAACGCTAAGCGTCCTGTTCGTTTGGACTGGTTTGAGCTTATAAGACATGGCTGAAAGTACTGTTGGTTGGTTTGGTGTGAGAGAAAAATACTGTTCGTTGGTTGATAAGCCATAGCTTATAAACCAGATACGAGCAAGCGAACAGGCTGAAGATGGTCAGCTTTTTTTTTTTCCTAAGGCATCATGCAGAGCTGATCTTGCAAAGGAAACGCAAGCCAGGATTATTCACACGATTCAAACACAAAGACGTTGTGCACCTGGTAACGCGGTTTCAATGTCGACATTGAGGTCTTGTGGACCGTACCGTCCCGAGAACCAAAAAAAGGTTGATGCAAACGCTGTTTTGATCACTCAATCGTCTTGAATACCATTATTTTTTTGTACCCAAAAAGATCATTCTTTTTCAATAATAAAAGTGCCAAAGGTTTGTTTTTCACCGGTATCAACGCCAATTTGCCAACATCGGGTCTCATACATACATACATACACCTATGTGGCGATGTGTGAACTCAAAGTAAATCATGCACCAATCTGCAAGAGATTAAGATGTTCAGAAAGTGAATAGCATAATCATGATTCATGATTCAACAATTACGGTGTATATAAGGCGCAGGAAAGTGGCAAAAACATATGCCATTCAATAAATCAAACTTGAAAGAGTTATTGGGCTGCCTCAAACGATCGACAAATAACACCCTACAATAATCAGCAGAGCTAATGAAACGAAACCACCACCAGGGTTCCAGGGCTGACATTAAGGAACCAAGAACAGAAAACAATTTTACCAAAGAATGATTAGGAATCTACTGACTGCAAAGCTTCACTGGACACACACTGAACACAGAGCTGTCGAACCTACTTTCTGCAGATGACATGTTTCTGATGTGCTGCTACTCAGGCGCCCTCCCTGGGATTGTCCTCCGGGGACGTCTTCGTGTCGGAGTAGGAGTTCCGGATCTCCTCGATCCTGCTGACCACCTCCTCCATCCGAGGCCGCTCGTCGGGAACAACTGCAACGCATGCCATCGCGACATGGAGCATCTGGACCATCTCGTCCTCGACGTTCGGGTGCCTTAGCAAGTCGACGTCGAAAACCTCCGACGTCCACTCTTCCCGGACCACGGACTGCACCCACCTGGGGAGGTGCTCGATGGAATCATCACGCCCGGGGGACCTGAGAGGGGCTTTACCCGTGAGCATCTCGAGGAGGAGGACGCCGAAGCTGTAGACGTCGGATTTCTGCGTCGGTTTCCTGGTCTCGAGGACCTCGGGTGACCGGTACCCGATGAGCCGTGGGTGGACGTGGGGCGTGGACATGAGCTGGGCAAGGCCGAACTCAGTGACGCAGGCGCTGAGTTCCTGTGAGATAAGGATGTTACTTGACTTGATGTTCCCGTGAATGAACTTCCCGCCACCCTCGGCGTGAAGATATGCCATCCCGCGTGCAGCGCCCAGAGCTATTTTCACTCTGGTCTCCCAGTCCAATGGGGTTCTTCCAGCAGCTTTATTCCCTGGGTTTTACAATCAACAATTAGCCTGCTATCATATATAATTTCATTTCAACAGAAATGTGTATAATGAGCTTAGTCAGACTTTCAGACAATAAGTCAGCAAAACCAGTGAAATAATTGTAAATAAAAAAGTGGCAATGCTATGGAAGTAAAACTTGAAATGCACTTTTCATTTGGTGATCCAGTCCCAAAATCTCAGTAACCAATTAAATTTGTGGTATCCAAGCAAAAGGGAACATGTCCATACTTAAAGACAGATTAGATAAAATAGAAATGGAAACAAACTGTCAATTAGGTGTCTGTCAAAAGTCCTACAGCCCTCCTAATAAAATCACACAGTTTTCAGGTCATGGAGATTCAGTAAGTTTAGATCACAGCCAAATGTGTGTAAGCCTGAATCATAGATATGCAACACAACATTAACCCACTAGCCTTATATATATATATATATATATAAACCCCACTAGACCTACATGTACCCCCAATTACCTGTGTAGTGCTGGCAGATTGCAAGTCGGTAATGGTGTGATAACTAAAAGTAGGTAACGGAAAAGCAAGACAACACTATGGAATCACCAATTATTCTTTTGCATTCACTGCAAAGGCCAGAAAATGCCAGTAGCTCAAAAGCCTAAAATTTCTAGCTACAAGAACAGGTCTTGTGGACTGTTCATGGGAACTCCAGAACAGCAGTTGGAATCTCAAAAACCAAATCAGTGAGAAAGGTATATGTCAACATCCCTTGTAATAAACTATGTTATATTCAGAAGAATAAAAACTAAGGACCAAAGACAGTACATCTGGAGTGTAAATCTATGTTCCAAATAATAAATACCTTATTCAGAAAGAAAAACTATATTTAGTACTCTCTCCATTCCAAATTACAAGTCATTTTGGCATTTTTAGATTCATAGCTTTTGCCATGTATTTAGACATCGCGTATATCTTAGGTACATAGAAAAAGCTATGAACCTAGAAAAACCAAAACGACTTATAATTTGGAACGGAGGGAGTAGCTTATTATAATATACAGAACACAGAATTACAGAGTTCTCTACAATCAATGTAAGGCATCCACACTTTGAGAATTCAAGTATGCGATCACTATTTTGAGCCTTTGATTTTGGTTTCTACCTTGTGATTTGAACAAAACTTTTATTGACAACAGGATAAAGAAAAGATTATGCTGCAGCACTATTCGTGCTTCACTTGCAATACAGTCCAAGGTACCAGAATGAACATGAATATATTTTGCTCAAGCCTTAGTGTTGACTAAGCATCTATTTCAGTTCAATTCTTTCAAGATGAAGTAAGCTAATAGCTTTAATTTTCAAAAGTAAATTTCAAACTAACATTCTGACAGGTAACAAAATGTAAAATGATCTGCCGTAAAAAAAAAACAAAATGTAAAATGATTCAAATAGATTATTTGAAATGAAGGACATACCATGCAAAGCAGCACAAAGGCTACCTAATGGGACATAGTCATACACCAATAGCTTCTCATCCTTGGAGTAGTAGTAAGCACGCAATGGGACAGTGTTCTGATGCTGGCAAACCTTGCCAATTAGCTCCATCTGCTGTTCAAATTCCCTCTTTCCCGCCACCACTTCCTTCAATCTCTTGACCACCACTGTTGTTCCATCCTCCAGAACAGCTTTGTAGGTAGTCCCATAACTTCCTTTTCCAAGGACTTCAGCCGAAGCCCTCAACAGATCCTCCAAGTCAAAATTATATGAACATCCCTCAAAGAAAAACAGTTTATTTCTCTCTGCTTCTTGAATACCACTGCTGTATTCCCCCTTGGATTTTTCTCCCCTTCCACCTGCAATAGCCTTTCCTTTGGATGAAGATGATCCTGCGCCAGGCTCTGCATCTCTCTTTCTTTTGAAGATGCATACCAAGAGAATGAGGATCAAGATTAATAATACAGCCCCTCCTCCAGCAGCTATTGCAATTTTGACACCAAGGCTGAGCTTTTTCCAGAAGCTTCTTTTGCCATTTTGGGGTGATGGCGACGACGGAGAAGGAGGTGGTGTCCCGGGACATGGTTCCAATGGAAATCCACACAGAAAGGCATTTCCTAGAAAAGAAGTAGCAGGGAACTTCTGCAGGGAGGGTGGTATAGGTCCACTGAGGTTATTGTTGCTCAAATCCAAATGTCTCAACTTGGGGAGGCGAAGGTCAGGGATGGGTCCAGAAAGAGAGTTGTTCTGGAGAAGCAATGCTGTCAGTTCAGTGATGTCTTGCACCTTCGATGGTATTTCTCCACTGAATGAGTTATAGGACAAATCTAAGAATGTTAGACTGGAAGATAGTGAACTTGGTATAATTCCGGACAGGTTATTGTGTTGAAGATAAAGAGAGCGGAGCGAGGGAATAGATGGTACATCAGGAGGGAGATTAATAGTAAGACGGTTTGACCTAAGGCTCAACACCTCCAAGGCATCAAGCTTGCCAAGTGTGCCCGATGGGATAGGACCAAAAAGCCCTATTGCAGGTAGTCGGACTTTGCGCACACGTGTCCTGTCCGGTGTGCATGTAATACCAACCCATGATGTGCAGACTTGGGTTGTGGAGGTCCAGTTGACCTTTCTGCCATGAGGCAGTGATGCAGCAAATGCAAGAAGGGCCTGCTTATCGGTGTTTAGGTCAGAACCTCTAGCATATGGAAGGTGCATAAAGAAAAGAGAGCCATAAAGAAAAGCTATCAGCTTGAGATGCCACATTTGTTGGGATTGGCTGGAAGAAGAAACCAGTTATAATCCAAGAGTCCTCATCAGTGCATGTGCATCATTCCTGTCACATAAAAGGCTAACAAAAGTCAGCAATACATAATGGTCCATAATTCAAGAATAAATAAGAACAGTCAAAATTTCAGTTTGGTACATAGAAACAAGGTAGAAAGGAAAGGAATGTGGATGTGGATAACAAGCATAACAGATTTAAGTTTTCCAGTGGACATTTATATACTCTGCAACAAACAAGTAAACAGCTACTGGAAACCACAGAAGGTAAAGGAGGAGCAACTCATATTATAATTTCGATCATCTAGATAGGATGCAATCACACAAACTACCAAAAAAGCTGAGCAATTCTTTGCCCACTGGCTGCACTATCCCCCCAACCGCGTATTAAAAAATTGTATAATTGGATGCAATTTCATCAATTAACAGCTTATAAGAAGCATTACCACTTCTTAAGTTTAAATGTGAAACCAGGCATTTCCTTCGTTAAATATCACATTCATGATCCTGCTAAAAAAACAAGTTTCTCGTACCACCTGTTAAAGAATAATAGCAAATACACTGACAAGAATGGCCACTATTGTGAGGTCAATAGGGTTTGACCCATAGTTTACAAAGTTGGCGCAACAGCTCCAACAGAAACACAAGCAGCTTACACAAACAGTAAAATATAAATATGACCTTCTTAGGAGATTCCAGCATATTTTAATTGCCACTGTCCTTACCCATCTTTCATCATAATGAGGATCCTATAATTTGCATCATAACTAATTCGCATCAATGAGAGAAGGCTGGTGGAAGGTCACTCTTGGAATGAATCGTAAATTCATGAGACAATGACAAAGTGCTGCCCACATTGATATTTCAAGGGGACCATAACATTCATCAACTGCCACACAGCAACCTCCTCTCTGAAAATAGTAAAACAAAACGAAAACAGAATGACACATCTTGTCTTCTCTTTAGCCTCAACTGAAAGGCCTGAACCCAAACAAATCGGCTGGTTTATCTCAAATCTCTTTATGAAAAGGACAGCTAGGATCATGTGCCATATAAAAGAAACCAACACATCTTTTAGCTAGTAGCCATCACTCTTTAGCCTTTTCTGAACAATGGCGCCTAAACAATGGCGCCTGGTCAAAACAGCCACCACACACACCACACCACACCTAAACAATGGCGCCTGGTCAAAACCAGAACAGACACAAGGGTGGGGACAAAACATTACCCCTGTAGGTGAGGGTGAGGCACAGCACGTTGGTGGACTCCCTTGCACATGTGTAACTTAGACAAAAGCAGCATTGCAGGGCACCTAACCTAGACCCAATAATTACACCTAATACCATTGTTTTCTCGAGGACCAAAATGCTTTGGAAAAAGGTAGTCAGCACGAAACCAAAAGTCCAGCACGTAAAGCAGGTGGTCTCAGATGCAAGAAACCAAAGGGAAGAGGGCTTGCAGGCAGGGGTGTGGGGCTCTGCTCGTTTATGGGAGCGATCATGGGCAGCACGGCACACTGAGGACGTGAGGAGGGATCTCAGGCTCCACACCATAGGACAAAAGGAAGGCAAGATCCATCATTATCTCGACACCTCAAAAGACAATTGCAACAGTAGATGTACCGGTAGGAGTATTAGGAGCTCCTCTTCAAGAAAGATAACTGAGAGTTCACACTTCCATGTTCTCCTACCCCATGGATGATGCATCAAGCTTGAGAATTGCCCATGTAAATGTTGCTGCAAGGTGCAGTTCAGGCCGCGTTTAGTTCATCAGCCGATTCGGCGCCGCCCAAAAAAGGGGTGTAGCTACTGCTTATTTTGTTTTTAGGTAATAATTGCTCAATCGTTCAAAGTATACAACCAAACTGTGTAATTAGTTTTTGATTTCGTCAACATTTAGTACTCCATACATGTACCGCAAATTTGATGTGACGGGGAATCTTCTTTTTCATAGTGTCAAATTCTGAAAATATGGGGAACTAAACGTGGCCTCAGTATACTACATACCTGACCTGCTCCATTGCATGATTTTCAAGTTGCTGTTTGTTTATTCAACAGTTGCATGTACTAGTTCAGTACGACACTGTTATTTTTCGTAAAAACAATAAATGTAGTACTTCACTAATCACTGGCACACCAATAAACGGAAGGTAACAGTGCCGTGTAGTCTGTAGAGATTCGAAATGCTCAACTACTACTACTACTAACAAAAGCGCAATTCCAGTGCACTCTCTTTGCCTTTTTTAAAGACAAAAGCACGCACGCATCGACCAACCAAAGTATGTTTGAAGAGAAAAAAAGCTCGATTTGCTTTTCCTGCAACAGTATTGTGGTGAGGCCAAGAAACGGACTACTACACATTGTACCTAGAAATCATTTTCGCAGTCAGTAGGCGGTCTGTACCGAAGAACTCTGAATTACGCCGTACGTACCTCGCAAGTTGCAAGAAAGCCATCCCAGGTTCGAATCCCGGAGGCGGAGGCGGAGGCGAGCTTCATTCCCTCCCGCGGCGCGTGCGGCGTGCGCCTCCCCTCGGCTCGGCGTCGGCGGCGAGGCAGGAGGTAAAGGAAACCAACGGGGATGACGACGCCGGGAAGAGAATTCCCACCTTCGCGGCGTCACCAAGACTGACGGGTGGCACCTGGCAAGAAAACCAACCGCCCGCGCTCTCGGAGTCGCCGCCCGCCTCAGGATCGGGCCTCGCAGTCACCGCCTAGGGCCAACAGCGCCAGGAATCGCTCCAAGGGGGACACAGGCCGATCCGCCGTTGAGGCGGCCGGCATTCGCCCGCGCCCCGGCCCGCCGTTAACCGCGGTGGCTGGACCACCGCCTCCTCAGTCCCTTCACGGGCGCGAGAGCGCACCGAGGAGGCAGCTGCGCTGTGCCTTTCTCGGTTTGTCCCTCTCCTCCCTCCCTGGCTCCCTCTCGTTGCAGTTGCGAGCGGACGCAGGCAGCCAGTGATGCTGATGTGATGCCGCGGGACGGCGGGACTCGGGAGGGAGGAATGCGTCGTGGTGGTGCTGGTGCGGTGCGCGCGCTTGTGTCTGTGTGCAAACTCGCTGTGCATTTAAGACAAGTGTGCTCGTGCCGGTGCGATGGGCTGCTGCGGTTCTGGAAGGGAGCTGGCAAGTGACGGCTTTGCCCTTGTGTGTGACAGTGTGAGCAAGCTGCGGAAGTGGGGGATTGGGCCGATTGGGTAGCTAGCGTGGGGAGTGGTCACGCGCGGCAGGCGTGCAGATGGGCCCAGCCAGCGGCGCAGTGGCCGTGAGGAAGCGGAGGCTTGACGTGTGTGGGCCGACGAAGGCGATCGCGGCGTAGTGCTCAGCTCGTGGCAGACTGGCAGTAGTTGTGCCTGGTCCTGGGCCTTGTTTAGTCTCCATCACATTAATTTTTAATTTTGCCTGGTCCAGTTTAGGAAATCTGAATCTTTTGAGCTTAGTTAGTCCACGATTGGACAATATTTACCAAATAAAACGAAAGTGCTACTATTCATCGGATTAAAATTTTTTGCAATCTAAACATGGCCCTGGTCTGGAAAGTGTTCGTTACTGTACAGCTGTACTGCAGTAGTACTTCACTGCCGCGACACTTGCAGGTTCGATAATACTACTACTAGCGTCCAAGTAGACGAGCACTAGCTGTACATTGAGTAATCGGGTACTGTTGTCCGATGCTTGGGATTGAAACAACGGACAGTACGTTGTTGTAAAAAAAAGGGACAGATAAAAAGTGGCCTGTTCGGCAGGACTGAAAAATATTATTCCGGCTGATTGTTGTGAGAGAAAAATACTGTTCTGGCAGGACATGAACAATGATTTCATGAGAGAAAAAACAAACTTAGACGAAATCACTGTTCATGTTCTACCAAAACAGTATTTTTTTCTCACAACAATCAGTAGCTGGTATGTAACTATGTAAGTATGACTGACCGTCGTTCGCAACCTGCTGCTGTTGAACATGCATGTGTGTGGTGCAAGGCAGGCGTAGCCTCCTCGCTTGTTAATAACGCCAACTCGGCGCTAATCTGTTCGTGCTGAGTCCTGACGGACAGGAGTTCTGTTTTGTCGCTGTTGTGCGTGCATTGGCAGATCATTATCGGCGCATCAAGCATCAATTATATATGATCGTTGATCGGTGTACCTGCTACCTTGCATAGTTCTTTTGGGATTTTGCAATGATAACGGAATTTGGATGGTTTGGAGGAATGCTGGAGAAATCTGTGAGAGAAAAACACTATTCCGGATAAAAAAAGAAACGAATTAAGTTAGATTTAAAGATACGAGGAGGCAAAAGAAACACGCATGATTCAGCCATGCGCGCTACACTGCTGGTCATCACATGGACTGACGACGACGGACACCCATGACAAGGCCATGCATGACACCTTTCCGTTTCCGATCCTGCTGGCTGCTGCGCTGAGCAGCTTCCTCATGTTTGCTGTGCTTGCTAGGATAGTACACGTAGCTTTTGAGAAGATTTCGCCAAATCCTTGCCCGGCCCTTTGCTTTTGATCTCTCGTACTTTTTTCCCTCTCACCAAGGTGTGTTTGATTTAGGTTTAAAGTTTAGTTCTGTCACATCAGATATTCAGATGTTAACCCGTTGAGGCTAAATATGAGTTGATTATAAAATTAATTATAGAAATCATGACTAATTCGTAAGACAAATCTATTAAGCCTAATTAATTTATCATTAGCACATATTTACTGTAGCACCACATTCTCAAAACATACACTAATTAGGCTTAACAGATTCATCTTGTAAATTAGTCGCAATCTATGTAATTAGTATTGTAACTAGTCTATATTTAATACTTTAAATTAGTATTAAACATTTGATGTGATAGGGATTAAATTTTAGAAGTAGGAACCATAACCAAACATAACATGGTGCTTTAACTGGTCACTAGAAAAAAAAACAAAGGGATTCACAGTCCACGTGATTGATTTGTCAGAGTGATTGCATATCGCAGCCTTCTTGCAGTTGCACTATTGCAGGGATCTCATAGCGTCACCACTCACCAACGCAGTCACTTTTCCCTGTACCCATCGATCGCGGCCTAACCTACGCGTATACGTCAGTAGTAACAGCGGGCAGCGGCACAGCGCAAGGGCAGCAGGTTAAAGCAACTGACGCTTGCTCATCGACGAGGGGTTAACTGCAGTGACCAAGATCAAAACGGAATTGATAGGCAGCCTGTTTCGGGAGGCCGTATCGTATCGTGGATTATTTACTGCTGGCTGGTTTAGTGTGAGAGAAAAATATTGTTTTTCGGCTAAAAATTTACGATCGTTTACGAGCAAGCCAACAGGTGGCTGAGGATTATTAATCTCCGAACGCAACACGGCGGTTTAACAGCCTCACACGGCGGTTTAACAGCCTCACATCCCTCTGCTCATGGAATATATAGTACCAGCTTTTCTCCTAAATGGTATTACTCGTCGGCTTTCCTCTCTCGTTCGTCCGGCATCGCTCACTCCGACTTCCTACTCATCATCCGGCGCCGGCCACACTCTCCACGGCGCCCTAACGCAAGCGCCAGCCTTCCTGGGCCTACCGAGCCCAATATGCCTGCTCCTCGCTCTCTCTCACGCTCCCCTCTCTCCTCGCGTCGCTTTTGTAACACCATCGGTGTTACACCCTAAATCATTTATTAAAACATGTCATGAGCATCATGTTTATGTGTTAATGTATGTGATAAAGTGTGTAGATCAATTTCTATAACTCAAAATGATCAATAAAAATGCTAAACGAAAGTTGACTCGATAGTTCATGCATAACAAGTAGGGTTTAAAACTAATTTTTATTAAGCAAAAATGCTATAGAACATGTGTGTGATACTTAAATAAAGTTTGAAGTGCAAACTTTGTAGATGACATTGAAATATTTGCTTTTAAAAAATAATATTGCTTTGTAATATTTTCAATAGCCTAGAAATCGTAAATTGAAATCAAGTTTAGTTCAAAACTTAGAAAATTTCTAAGTTTGTCAACAGCTAGACGCTGCTATGTTTAGCAATTTATTTGAAGAGATTGGGTTAAGGAGTAGTGTAGTGCTATAATTCGATTTAGTAGTTCCATATGTCATCTTGAGTGTAGTGAAGCCGATTTAGGTTTAGGAGCAACGGTTTGTAGTGATCAGCGCTTTAAAATTCGTGCGCGTACTTGTTTTGGGTTGGTTGGCGCCGGGTGCGCGGTCACCGCTCGGCCTCCCCACGCCGCGCACATGCTCGCGTCTCGCGCAATCACCGTGCGCCGCCACGCTGGGTCAGTCGGGATGCCTGGGCTTGGTCGAGGCCGGCCGCAAAGAAGTGCTGGCAAGAGATTGGCCCCGCCCTATTTCTCTGCTCATCCGCCGCTATCGTTGTAACGCCCCCACCTCGAGGCCGGGCCCGCCACCTTAACTAGGATATAGAGGTGGCATCAACTTGTCTTTTCTGCGCACTTTGTCCTCACTCGTGCGCATCCGGGAAGAACCTAGAAATCATAAATTGAAATCAAGTTTAGTTCAAAACTTAGAAAATTTCTAAGTTTGTCAACAGCTAGACGCTGCTATGTTTAGCAATTTATTTGAAGAGATTGGGTTGCGTGGTCCGATTTAGTAGTTCCATAATCTTGAGTGTAGTGAAGCCGCTTTAGGTTTAGGAGCAACGGTTTGTCGTGATCACGCCATCATACTTGTTTTGGGTTGGTTGGCGTCGTGTGCTGCGGTCACTGCAAGCCTCCCACGCTTAACCTTGGAGTTCTTAAGTCGATCGGGATGGGCCGGCAAAGAAAAAGAAGTTCGCCTCGCTACCGCTTATTGTTGTAACGCCCCACCTCTCTCGAGGCAGTATCCTATTAATAGGATATAGATCGCCCTCACGGATGGGGTGTTGTCTTTTCTCTGCGCACTTTGTCCTCACTGTGCGCATCCGGGGAAAGAGAGACGCCCTCTTACCGAGTTCTTAAGAGATGGGCTTCCGTAAAAGAAGTTGTAACTTAATGCAGTATCCTATTAATCCTCTTAGGGGTGTTACATACATCCTCATCTCCCTTAAGAGATCGACGTCCTCGCCGATCAATCCCATGTGCGTTAGCCACGTCAGGTGTCCGTCGCAGATGCCATCTTGCCGTGTGACACGTCGGATCCACCATGCGCGCACCATGCTCGCAAGAACGACACACGCGCCCTCGAAAACCGCGAGAGTCGGCTCCGATACTATTTCAGTAACGCCCCACCTCTCCGAGGTGGGCCCGCTTACATCGGACAACTTAACTAGGATATAGATCGCCCTCACTGCATCAACACTTGTCTTTTTTTCGCGCACTTTGTCCTCACTCGTGCGCACCCGGGAAGAACTTCCCGGTCGGTCACCCATCGCTCTAGGCCAAGCATGCTTAACCTTGGAGTTCTTAAGAGATGGGCTTCCAGAAAAGAAGTTGCAACTTGTTGGTACGAGTATCCTATTAATCCTATTAAGCCTTGAGCCGGGGTGTTACAGCCGTCGCGTCCACCCACTGTTGCCTCGCATCGCGACGCTGCCACTGCCGTCGTGTCACTCCCGTACTCATGTCTACTCGCTGCATCGCGCTGCCCTCTCCCTGGCACAGTTGGGTGCCATCCGCATGTGGTCGTGCACGCCGTCGTCACGCTATTAATGGCGCTGCGGCGTGCGGGCCATGGCCAGTCGTGGACGCTCGCGCTCGTCCCCTCGTGCTTGGACGTAGGTCCCTCGGCCACAACCGCTCGTGTCCCGCCAAGGCGAGGATGAACCGAGCCCACCTGTCGCGCCCCGTTTCTCTCTTTCTCCCTCTACTTTCCGTCACTATCGAGTCGCGGTCATGGTGAGCCAGAGAGCGAGCACCTATCATCAATTCCTCGTGCCCATGTATCCACCTTTATATCCTCTTGCCGACCGCCCCCATCCCGCCTTGATTACGGCTAGGCCGAGCTACAATTTTGGAGCTTTGCTCCCGCCGCCGCGCCATTAAGGCCTAGCCCGCCTCATCGTGGCCAGCTCCAGCCTCGCCCTCTCGCGTCGAATTGACCGCACCACTAGCCCCGCCTAGAACCCCTCTTCGTCATGCGCATGCTAGTCGCAGCTCTAGTGCCACCTCCTCGCCGCTGATGTGGCCGTGCCTTTGTGGTCCGCGGTTCACCTCGCAACGCGCATGTAGCCATCCTTGCTCGGGTCGTCTCCAGCCGAGCCGACATCTCAGTTAGGTCACTGGTGAGTCATCGTTGCTCACCCACTACCCTTACTGCCTTGTTGTTGCTGTGGCTCACCTGAACGTCGTCGTCATTGCCGCAGGGTGCCCGTCGTTGTGGAGAGGTCCTTCTACGGCGTCCTAGCTCGTGCAACCGCCGCCCATAGCCTCGCGTCGACCCCTTGGTGAGATTCAGTCTCTTAGCTAGGTTAGCATGGATCCCGGGTGGCCGGCGCTATCACCAGTGCCACCGCTCACCGTGTCGGAGAGCGCGGGGGAGGCCAGGGACCATGCTGTTGTAAAGAGTAGAGAGTACAAGGGTCTTTTGCATAGGTGCTGTTTCTAGGAATAGTAACGTGGACTGCGGGTTGTTTTGTTCATAGACTAGGGACATTTTTGCTAATATACCAGCGCGCGGGATTTCCCCACCGAGGGCCGCCTCAAGCTGTAGGCCGGCCTCGCGTGGGCCGCGTGGGAGAATTCGTTTATCTTTTTCATAAGGAATTAGAAATAGTTTTCTGATTTAATTTTAAGCTGATCTTTGGTAAATCATATAAAATCATGTAGGTATCCAAAAATTGTGCAACAAATTTTGTTAAGTTCCTAAAATTGTGCTCTATCTATAGTGCATTTCGTTCATATATATACATGTTGATACCAGGAGCTATTAAATCATTTGAGAGTGCTTAATATTATTAGTTTAAAAATTGTAGGATTTTTTGTGTAAATTGGTGATAGCTTTAATCCTAAAATTTTATGGTAGTTTTCGGGTATTATTATGTGCCCACTGTAATTTTGTAGCCCTAGAATGGACTACTTAATATGGTAGCTAAATACCCATTAAGGCTAAAGGAATAATGTCATGATGTTGGTTTATAAAAGTTAAGCGCTTGTAGGGTAAGCTTGAAATCTATTTGGTAGAGATAATGACTAGCTTAGTATTTTAGTCATTAGAGTTAGTTTAGTAGCTTAGCATGTGTATTCTTATTTTAAGAGTTGCTGTTGCCAAAATACTAAGTGTTGCATCATCATTGCATGAAAATAGAGAATGAGTTCGTGGAGTTCGTGACCGTCGGAGAGTAGGAGTACGAAGAGGTGATCGAGGAGTACGAGGAGGTCCTCGTGCCGGAACAGGTCATGGAGCCAACACTGAATGACTTAGCTGACACCCCACCTGCCTAAGGCAAGCCCCAGGTTGAAAGGCCCTAATGGCTAGAGGGGGGGTGAATAGCCTATTAAAAATTTCTACAACAACACTTAACAAACCGGTTAGACAATTATGAGGCGAAGCAAGTGTTGCGCTAGCTTACTAAAAATGCAAGCCACCTATCACAATTCTAGTTTATATAGTTTCTATCCACACAATAGTTATGTCACTACACTCAGTTAGTGTGCTCTCAAAGGCTAACTAAAGAGCCACACTAACCAAACTAACAAGCTCTCACAACTAGCTACACTAAAGAGCTTGATAACTAGTTTGCGGTAATGTAAAAAGAGTGAGCAATTTGTTTATACCGCCGTGTCAAGGAAGGAGTCAATCAATCATAAGAATGAATACCAATGAAGACCAATCACCTCCGAATCAAATGATGAACACAATGATTTTTACCGAGGTTCACTTGCTTGCCGACAAGCTAGTCCTCATTGTGGCGATTCACTCACTTGGAGGTTCACGCGCTAATTGGCATCACACACCAAACCCTCAATAAAGTGTCGCACAACCAACACAAAATGAGGATCACACAAGCCACGAGCAATTCACTAGAGTACCTTTTGGCTCTCCACCGGAGAAATGTCAAGAACCCCTCACAATCACCACGATCGGAGCCGGAAACAATCACCAACCTCCACTCGATGATCCCCGCTGCTCCAAGCCATCTAGGTGGCGGCAACCACCAAGAGTAACAAGCGAACTCCGCAGCAAAACACAAACACCAAGTGCCTCTAGATGCAAACACTCAAGCAATGCACTTGGATTCTCTCCCAATCTCACAAAGATGATGAATCAATGATGAAATGAGTGGGAGGGCTTTGACTAAGCTCACAAGGTTGCTATGTCAATGCAAATAGCCAAAAGTGTGAGTTAGAGCCGGCCATGGGGTTTAAATAGAAGCCCCCATGAAATAGAACCATTGGGCTCCTCACTGCACTGAACACGGGGCGACCGGACGCGCCGATCAAATTAATCGGACGCTGGACCTCAGTGTTTGGTCACGCGATGTGTGACACATGTCCCCTGCTTCAAATGTTGATCACCTGATCTCAATGGTCATTAGCACATTTAAGTTGTGACTGTACGCACCGCTTCGAAGTGACCGGGCGCTGGACCTCAGCGTCCGATCGTTTCCAGTAAGCATCCAGAAGCGAGAAATCACGACCGGACCCGTCCGGTCATGCTTGACCGGACTCACCCAGCGTCCGGTCACTTGGCGTCTCCTCTGTGCGCTACCACGTCAGCAGGACCAGACACAACCCTCCAGCGTCCAGTCACTAAGTGACCCAGTGTCCGGTCAGAGACCGACGCTAGCGTCTTCGCTGCTTCTACAGACCGGACGCGTCGGTCCTTCCGAGACCAGCGTCCGGTTACTCACAGTGACCTCCGTCTTTTTTGTATAGGGCCCTGGTGGCACCATCGGACTATCCATACTCTATGGGCAGACACTCCGCCGGTGAAGTTCCTAACCCTTGCTCAAATGTGCCAACCACCAAGTGTATCACCTTGTGCACATGTGTTAGCATATTTTCACAAACATTTTTAAGGGTGTTAGCACTCCACTAGATCCTAAATGCATATGCAATGAGTTAGAGCATCTAGTGGCACTTTGATAATCGTATTTCGATATGAGTTTTACCCCTCTTAATAGTATGGCTCTCGAACCTAAATGTGATCACACTCTCTAAGTGTCTTGATCACCAAAACAAAATAGCTTCTATCATTTATACCTTTGCCTTGAGCCTTTTGTTTTTCTCTTTCTTCTTTTCAAGTCCAAGCGCTTGATCATCACCATGGCATCACCATCATCATGATCTTCACAATTTCTTCATCACTTGGAGTAGTGCCACCTATCTCATAATCACTTTGATAAACTAGGTTAGCACTTAAGGTTTCATCAATTCATCAAAACCAAACTAGAGCTTTTAATCTTCCCTTTTTTGGTAATTGATGACAACCCTTTCACAAAGATATGAATTGAAATTCAATTGAATCCATGTTGCTTGTCCAAACATATTTACTATGTGTAAAAGGATATGGACAAGTTTCATGAACTCCATATGGTAGCAATTGCTCCCCCTACATATGTGCTAAGAGTTTGGTTTGAAGCTTGCACATATGCTTAGATAGGAAATATAGGAGACAATGTCTACAAAATGATGCTAAGGTATAAAAGATGGACCTTTGAAGCGTGATACCAATCGGAGTGCACCTATATACCATCCTTAGCATCATGGTTAGCTTGATACCATTTGGAAATGAAATCACTAGATAACCTATGCAAGCTAGTTTTTCATTTCATCATTCAAACCTACAACTAGCATACACCACACAAGCATGGATATTGAAATTTAAAACTTGTGCCATGCAAGCAAACATATGAAATGCACATTCAAATGCACCATACAAGTTCATGAGCTTGCTCCCCCTACTTGTGTGTTCAAAATTTTAATTGATCCCTTTCCTTTGTCATATCTCTCCCCCTATGTCAAGTTCTCACCCTTTGTTGTCTTTTCATTATCTTAGTACACTAATATCTTTGTTTTTCTTCCCATGTACTAATATCACTAATATCTTCTCCCCATGTACTAAGATCACTAATATCTTTATTTTTCTCCCCCTTTGTCATCAATGACCACAAAGGCTCAAAATGTAGATAGGTTGAGATTATCAATGTCAATCAATGGGGTGAGGATCATATTCTCAAATTTGGTTCAAACTAGAATATTTGCCAAAGATATTTAACTCGGTTTGATCCAAGGACAAGCTTCTTCACAACTCCAAATAAAGGTTATCTTATACCATGTTGAGTTAAACACTTAGAGCTCATTTTCTAGATAAAACACTAGGTTTACAAGCCCACAAACATGTCATATGCTACCACTAGATCAAAATAAACATATAAGCAATAGTGGTACCATATAATCAACAAATTCATTTGATTTTCATGAATGAGCCTATTAAATGTGAAAGATATCTAGATACATTAAAACATGTCCTTAGCAAGGATGTATGCCATACCAATCAACTTTTACCTTGGATTGCTCGAAGGAGAGGCATGTCATATAAGTGGGGGGTGCATCAACACATATTTGGGAAATCTAATATGTTCAACTCATTCCTTAGCTTATAAAACCTTTTCTCATCCAATGGCTTGGTGAATATATCGACAAGTTGATCTTCGGTGCCTACACTCTCAATGCAAATGCCCCATTTTTGTTGGTGATCTCTTATGAAATGGTGGCGGACATCAATGTGCTTTGTTCTTGCATGTTGAACTGGATTATTGGTTAACTTGATTGCACTCTCATTGTCGCATAGCAATGGCACTTTCTTGAACTTGATTCCAAAATCATTCAAGGTGGCCTTCATCCAAAGTATTTGTGCACAACTACCGGTAGATATGTATTCGACTTTGGCGGTTGATAATGCAACACTATTTTGCTTCTTTGATGACCATGAAATAAGTTATCTTCCCAACAATTGACATGTGCCCGAGGTGCTCTTCCTTTCAACCTTGCATCCCGCATAATCCGAGTCGGAGTAACCAACTAGCTCAAACTTTGCTCCTTTGGGATACCACAAACCAATATTTTGTGTATGCTTTAAGTATCTCAAAATTCTCTTTGTAGCCTTTAAATGACTTTCTCTTGGTGAGGCTTGAAATCTTGCACACATGCATACACTAAACATGACATCCGGCCTTAATGCAGACACATAAAGTAGGCTTACAATCATAGACCGATATAATTTTTGATCCACCATATTTCCACTTGCGTCACTATCTAAGTTGCCATTGTGCCCATTGGTGTGCTAATGGCTTTACTATCACTCATGCCAAACTTTTTGATCATGTCCTTGATATACTTGCCTTGACTCACAAATGTACCATTCATTAATTGCTTGATTTGAAGACCAAGGAAGTAACTTAACTCTCCAACCATGGACATCTCAAACTCATTAGTCATCATCTTTCCAAATTTTTCATAAAAATCTTGCTTGGTTGATCCAAATATGATGTCATCAACATAGATTTGCAATACAAATAAATCTTTTTCAATTTTCTTGATGAAAAGAGTGGTGTCAACCTTGCCTATTATGAACCCTTTAGAGAGTAGAAAGTCCCTCAATCTCTCATACCATGCTCTAGGTGCTTGCTTCAAGCCATACAATGCCTTCTTCAACTTGTACACATGGTCGGGCTTCTCATCATCTTCAAAACCGAGAGCTTGCTCAACATATACTTCTTCATTGATGTAACCATTGAGAAATGCACTCTTTACATCCATTTGACAGAGCTTGATATTGTGGGCACAAGCATAGGATAGCAAGATTCTAATTGCTTCCAATCTAGCAACCGGGGCATATATTTCTCCAAAGTCAAGACCTTCAACTTGTGTATAGCCTTGTGGTACAAATTTTGCTTTGCTCCTTACTACTATCCCATCTTGATCTTGCTTGTTTCTAAAGACCCATTTGGTTCCAATTACATTGTGTCCCTTTGGTCTCTCTACTAATTTCTATACTTGATTTCTTGTGAAGTTATTCAATTCTTCATGCATAGCATTTACCCAATCAACATCCTTCAATGCTTCATCTATCTTATTTGGTTCAATGGATGACACAAATAAGAAATGCTCATAAAATGATGCCAATCTTGATCTAGTTTGCACACCTCTAGAAATATCTCCAATTATAGTGTCCAAATGATGATCTCTTACAATATTTGTTGGTTGGAGTATTGGAACTTGATTGCTTGCACTTGCTTGATCATTGGGTTGCGATGATGTAGTAGCCACTTGATCTTGTTCATTATCATGAGAGACACTTGTACTAACTTGATTTGTATCATCTTGCACATTTGAGTTAGAGAGCACTTGTACTTGATCATCTTCATCATCATTCACTTGCCTAGACCTCAATTCACCAACATCCATGTTCTTCATGGCATTTGAAAGTTGAATGTCTCTAACATCTTTCAAGTTCTCATTCTCTACTTGTGAACCCTTGGTTTCATCAAATTCAACATCATGAACTTCCTCAAGAGTACCACTATCCAAATTCTAAACTCTATATGCTTTGCTTGTAGTGGAATAACCAAGTAGGAATCATTCATCACATTTCTTGTCAAACTTGCCCAATCTAGTGCCTTTCTTCAAGATATAGCATTTGCAACCAAAGACCCAAAAATATATAATGTTGGGCTTTCTACCATTCAAGAGCTCATATGGTGTCTTCTCTTTCAATGGGTGACAATAGAGGTGGTTGCTACAATAGCAAGCCGTGTTGATAGCTTCGGCCCAAAAGGATTGACTCACATTGTACCCACTAAGCATAGACCTTGCCATATCAATAAGTGTTCTATTCTTCCTCTCAACAAGGCCATTTCATTGTGGAGTGTACTTGGCTGAGAATTGATGCCTAATTCCAAATTCATCACACAACTCATCAATTCTAGTGTTCTTGAACTCACTACCATTGTCACTTCTAACTCTCTTGATGGTTGTTTCAAACTCATTGTCAATTCCCTTGACAAATGATTTAAATGTTGCAAACACATCACTTTTGTCCACTAGAAAGAATACCCATGTGTATCTAGTATAATCATCCACTATCACAAAGCCATATTTGTTACCACCAATGCTAGTGTATTGAGTTGGCCCAAATAAATCCATATGCAATAACTCAAATGCTTTAGTAGTGCTCATCATGCTTTTCTTAGGATGGGTGTTTCCAACTTATTTGCCGGCTTGACAAGAGCTATAAAGTTTATCCTTCTCAAACACAACATCTTTTAAGCCTCTAACCAAGTCATGCTTAACCAATCTATTCAATTATTTCATTCCAACATGACCAAGCCTTCTATGCTATAACCAACCCATGCTAGACTTAGTGAACAAACATATAGATAATTTAGCTTCACTAGTATTGAAATCAACCAAGTATAGATTCTCATATCTAAAGCCTTTGAAGATCAAGTTAGAGCCATCTATACTTATGATCTATACATCATCTACCCCAAATATGCATTTGAATCCAAGATCACACAATTGAGCCATGGATATCAAATTGAAGTTCAAGCCCTCTACTAGCAACACATTGGATATGCTCATGTCATTAGATATTGCAATCTTACCAAGCCCTTTGACCTTTCCTTTGCTATTATCACCAAATGTGATACTATCATAACCATCATTGCCATTGGTGTTGATTGAGTTGAACATTCTCGCATCACCGGTCATGTGTTGAGTGCACCCACTATCAAGAACCCAATGCCTTCCTCTGGCTTTGTAATTAACCTATAAAAGAAGAACAATTCTTTTTAGGTACCCAAACTTGCTTGGGTCCTTCAAGGTTAGTCACTAAGCTCTTTGGTACACAAATGGCTTTCTTCTTTGAGCCCATCCATGGTTTACCAATGAACTTAGCCTTTACACCATTTGCACCCTTAGTAAACATATAAAACGAATCAAGCTTAATGGAGGATACATTAGCATTTTTGCTCTTGTTTTTGCATTCATGCTCTTTATGACCAACTTACTTGCAACTAGTGCAAAACTGACCATTGTTCTTCATAAAACTAGTCTTATGAGGAGCAGAAGCCACCTTGTCTTTCTTGGAGGTATAGTCCAATCTCTCTTTGTAGAGAGAAGCTCTTTGGCTACCCAAGCATATAAGCAAGCAGTCCTCACCACCATAGGCCTTAGCCAAGGTGTGAGTGAGCTTATTGACCTCCTTCTTGAGGTTCTCATTCTCAACCATTAGTGAGGCATCACAAGTGAAACCATCACTACTAGATGAGGTGAAAGTAGAAGTACTGCAAGAAGGGTTAGTGGGAGTAACAATGATAGGCATAGATAAAGATTCATCAATTATATCACAAGTTAAGCCTACATCATAAGTCTCAACATGTTTCTTTTTATTTTGTTCATTAAGCAAAGAGGAATGAGCCTTTTTAAGCTTTTTGTGAGACTTGCCAATCTTCTCATGGGCTTCCTCTAGCCTCTCATGAGATGCATTGAGCTCATCAAAGGCTTGCTTAACGGCTTTTAGTTCCTTACGCAAGCTTTTGCATTCCCTTCTCTTAATGCCAAAGTGTTCTTTAGCATCTTCTAGCATATCAAATAGTTCATCCTTAGTAGGTTCATTATCATCACTATCACTATCATTTTCATTTTTATTTTCATTATCATGTTCTTCATCACTTCCATCATCATAAATTTATACCTTAGTGGCCTTAGCCATAAAGCATGATGGAGTGTCGAAGAGAGAAGGCTTCTCATTGATAGCAATGCTTGCAAGTGCCTTCTTCTTGGTAGTCTTGTCATCATCACTATCATCATCATCACTTGAGGAAGCATCACTATCCCAAGTGACCACATATAAACCACCCTTCTTCTTCTTGAAGGTCATCTTGTCCTTCTTCTCTTTCTTTTCCTTCTTGTCCTTCTTCTTGTTCTTCTTGTCATCATCTTTGTCGCTATTGTATGGGCATTGAGCAACAAAATGATCTTTGCTTCCACAATTGAAGCACCTTCTTGACTCTTCTTTGTTCTTAAATGAAGATTTCTTCCTTCTAGCATGGTAGCCATTCTTCATCATGAACTTCCCAAATCTCTTGACAAAGAGAGCCATCTTCTCATCATCATCATCATCATCCCATGAGCCTTCATCTTCACTTGATGTATCTTGCTTTGCCTTGCTCTTGGATGATGTGGACTTGAATGCCACGCTCTTCTTCTTCTCATCTTCTTCTTATCTTTCTTCTTCTTTTCTTTCTTCTCATCATCATCTCTATATGCATCATCGGTCATTATATCTCCCAACACTTAATTTGGTGTCATGGTGTCCAAACCACTCCTCACTAGAATAGTGACCAATGTGCCAAATCTTAAAGGCAAGCATCTCAAAACTTATGGGAGAAGTCCTTGTCCTTCACTTCTTCTCCAAGTGCTTTGAGATCATTGACAAGCACTTGAAGCCTATGGAACATCTCCGGCACACTTTCATCTTCCTTCATTTTGAAGCTTGCAAACTTCTCTTTGAGAATGTATGCCTTTGCACCCTTCATGGCTTGAGTGCCCTCAAATGATTCCTCTAATTTCTTCCATGCCTCATGAGCTCTCTCAATGTTCTTGATTTGCTCAAAAGTTCTCTCATCCAAAGCATCATGGATGCCACTAAGAGCAATATCATTATTTTGGAGTAGCATTTCTTCGGCGGCGGTGGGAGCCTCTTCATCTTCAATCTCAATCTTTGTCTCTACCATCTTCCAAACCTTCCTATTGATTGACTTGATATAAGTTGTCATCTTGGCTTTCCAAAATGGATAATTTGAGCCATCAAATTGGGGTGGCTTCTTGGTGTTGTTGATTTGAGCCATTTTTACACCGAAGGTTGTTAAGCCTCAAATCATGGTGACCTCAGCTCTAATACCACTTGAAAGGTCCTAATGGCTAAAGGGGGGTGAATAGCCTATTAAAAATTTCTACAACAATACTTAACAAACCGGTTATTCAATTATGAGGCGAAGCAAGTGTTGCGCTAGCCTACTAAAAATACAAGCCACCTATCACAATTCTAGTTTTTATAGTTTCTATCCACACAATAGCTATGTCACAACACTAAGTTAGTGTGCTCTCAAAGGCTAACTAAAGAGCCACACTAACCAAACTAACAAGCTCTCACAACTAGCTACACTAAAGAGCTTGATAACTAGTTTGCGGTAATGTAAAAAGAGTGAGCGATTTGTTTATACCGCCGTGTCGAGAAAGGAGCCAATCAATCACAAGAATGAATACCAATGAAGACCAATCACCTCGAAATCAAATGATGAACACAATGATTTTTACCGAGGTTCACTTGCTTGCCGACAATCTAGTCCTCGTTGTGGCGATTCACTCACTTGGAGGTTCACGTGCTAATTGGCATCACACGCCAAACCCTCAATAGGGTGCCACACAACCAACATAAGATGAGGATCACACAAGCCACGAGCAATTCACTAGAGTACCGGGAAATGTCAAGAACCTCTCACAATCACCACGATCGGAGCCGGAGACAATCACCAACCTCCGCTCGATGATCCTCGCTGCTCCAAGCCGTCTAGGTGGCGGCAACCACCAAGAGTAACAAGCGAATCCCGCAGCAAAACACGAACACCAAGTGCCTCTAGATGCAAACACTCAAGCAATGCACTTGGATTCTCTCCCAATCTCACAAAGATGATGAATCAATGATGGAGATGAGTGGGAGGGCTTTGGCTAAGCTCACAAGGTTGCTATGTCCATGCAAATGGCCAAGAGTGTGAGCTAGAGCCGGCCATGGGGCATAAATAGAAGCCGCCACGAAATAGAGTCGTTGGGCTCCTCACTGCACCGAACACGGGGCGACCGGACGCGCCGATCAGATTGACCGGACGCTGGACCTCAGCGTTCAGTCATGCGATGTGTGCCACGTATCCCCTGCTTCAAACGCTGATCGCCCAATCTCAACGGTCATCAGCACATTTAAGTTGTGACTGGACGCACCGCTTCGAAGTGACCGGACGCTGGACCTCAACGTCCGGTCGTTTCCAGTAAGCATCCAGAAGCGAGAAATCACGATCGGACAGGTCCGGTCATGCTTGACCGGACTCACCTAGCGTCCGGTCACTTGGCGTCTCCTCTGTGCGCTGCCACGTCAGCAGGACTGGATGCAACCCTCCAGCGTCCGGTCACTAAGTGACCCAGCATCCAGTCAGAGACTGACGCCAGCGTCTTCGCTGCTTCTATAGACCGAACGCGCCGGTCCTTCCGAGACCAGCGTCCGGTCACTCATAATGACCTCTGTATTTTATGTATAGGGCACCGGTGGCACCGTCGGACTGTCCGCACTCTACGGGTGGACACTCCGCCGGTGAAGTTCCTAACCCTTACTCAAATGTACTAACCACTAAGTGTATCACCTTGTGCACATGTGTTAGCATATTTTTACAAACATTTTCAAGGGTATTAGTACTCCACTAGATCCTAAATGCATATTCAATGAATTAGAGCATCTAGTGGCACTTTGATAATCGTATTTCGATACGAGTTTTACCCCTCTTAATAGTACGGCTATCGAACCTAAATGTGATCACACTCTCTAAGTGTCTTGATCACCAAAACAAAATAGCTCCTACCATTTATACCTTTGCCTTGAGCCTTTTATGTTTCTCTTTCTTCTTTTCAAGTCCAAGTGCTTGATCATCACCATGGCATCACCATCATCATGATCTTCACAATTTCTTCATCACTTGGAGTAGTGCCACCTATCTCATAATCACTTTGATAAACTAGGTTAGCACTTAGGGTTTCATCAATTCATCAAAACCAAACTAGAGCTTTCACCGGTGCATAACCCTTATTTTGAATGATCACTGGATATATATATGTGATTTGCATTTATGTTATAGGATTTATATTGAAACTACATACATAGATAACCTACCTATGAGTCCTACTAGCATAGGTCGAGTAGCTGCTATGCTTGTGCTATTGGTAGCATGAGTAACCTACCGTTACTCACAATAGATGATTATTATTATTACTCTCATGGTAAAATAGTGAAAGGAAATAGAGACTGGGCAGGGATATGGTACGGGTATTGGTGGGTGTAATAGGTTGTGTCCCACGGCCAACGGGGCATAGCTTGGTTACACTATTTCCCTGTTCATGTCGGTTAAGGACCATCCGTTGCTGTGGATTCTAGTCCGGTCACAGACTTATTATCCTGAGCACATACTTGCTTCTAGGAGCGGGAAGGCTCGTTGCTCTCTTATCATGGGTTCCAGCTCTTTCCGATCTGACTGATTGGAGGCGAGGATGGTGGAGGTCTAAGCACCACACTGAGTCCGGGACTCAGGAGTGGAGGCTTAGAGTTCAAATTTGGACGGGGACCTAGACCCCTTGACAGGGGAGTGATGGGTTGGTCTTGCTTGTGCCTGGGGCACAAGCGGACCGTGTGTTTTGAGGTACCTAGCTGGGATACATTGGTTCACGAATCATCGTGTGATACGGTACGACTTGGCTATGATCTAACACCGTAGTAAGAACTGGAAGATGAAAGGGGATGAATGGATCTGATTGCTCAACTCTTGCTTGAAAGTAGAACATGTGCTTACATAGAATGGTTAGATAATGAACTAATCATGATTGCTAATAAAATTCATACATAAGGATTCACTACTAGTAATACTTTTCGTAAAAAGGAAACCCAGCAAACCATAAAGCTTATCATATCCTTTGGAGTCAGGAAATTATTCCCACTAGTCGGGTAAGTCTTGCGAGTACATTGTGTACTCAGAGTTTATTTACCCCTATTGCAGGTGAAGTTTGAGGAGTGGCTGTGTGTGAAGGATTCTTCTGGTGGGCATAGACGGATCCTTGTATCTTATTGTTAGATGTTTATTTTAATTCCGCTGTTTAAATTATGCACTCTGAACTTGGTACTGTAATAATGTATTTCTAAGAACTTTGGTTGTATGGAATGGACTAAATATTATAAACTCGTTCTCATTATTAGATCCTGGGTAAAAAACATGGATTGTTCAAGTTCTCACTTGGGGTGTGCTCGATGGAACCGCCTAGTGTAGCCAACTTTCGGGGTGCTTAGTGTCTAGTGGAAGACGAGCACCTCCGGAAGCGTGCTATTTTAGGCGGTTCTGCCATAACTTTCTCTCCCTCTCCATGGACAGGGCGGGCCAAGCCTGGAGCTCCCCAGTCACCGTTGCTCCCTTTCCTTCTGGCCCTCTCGCACCCCACTCCTAGCTCTACCAACGTCATCTTAGGCTCGTAGTTCTCCCTGTGCATGCTCGCCGAGCAAATCCCCGACCGCTCCTTTTTCCTGCCCGTCGCGACAATAGGACAGTAACCGTGGTGAGCCATCCCTGGTGACCCTCTACCTAGCCAGCCATGCTACCTCCACGTTCGCCTCGCCTCCCGCATCTCCTACACGCGTTCGCCAGGGTGGATATCCGCTGGCACATCACCGCCGCTAGTGCCGCCCAATTGCATGCTGCTGGTATGCATGGTAGGCCCTACACCGAGCCTCCATTCGTCCAAGCAACAAGTAAATGTGCTTGAAAGTGAATGTTGCAAGAGTATGTTTTGAGTGTTTCAGATGTTCCAGAGGTATGTTGCAAGTGTTTTATATGGATGTTGCAAAAGTAGATCGAGATGTTTCATTAGTTGCAATGGTTGCACACGTGCGTTGTAAGAGTCTGTTCCAAATATTTCATCTGTTTTTCAATCGTATGTTATAAGTGTGTTTATCTGGATATTACATATGTTTCACACATACGTTGCAAGTGTTTTATCTGAAATGTTACATATTTTTTCAATGGCTTATCAAGTGTTTTTAGGTATTTTTGCAAATGTTTTAGACGCATGTTTCAAGTGTTTCATCTATCTTCACACGTATGTGACAAATGTTTCATCTGGATGTTTCAAAAATAGATCGGTGTTATTGTTGGGGACCCACCTGCTGTAGCATGCATCCGAGCGGGGGAAGTAGAGGGGGCGTGAGCGGTCTCCATGTGAGGTCAGAAGGCGCGGGCGACGTTCGACGGCACGGGCCCCCATGTGGGCGTGCAAAACGGAGTGCAGGTGCGGACGTCCGAACGCGCACGTCCATCCGGACGTCCAGATGCTAGCACTATTGAAATAAAAAATCTAAGTATAGAATCATTTTTTCTCACTACTTACATTTTTTATACATCAGGATTAGTTGATCTATCACCTCCGTCTTATAACCTCTAATATATAAGTAAAAAAACACAAAAACCAGGTTCAATGACTCATGGGTAGATCGCACCCCAACCAATCTTATCTTATGAGTTAGGACTCATGTGTCATCTTTTCAATGTTCCATTGATCGGGACTCTTATGTTCCATCCATCCTTCATAATCCTCGTCTCCTTGCATTACCTCTGCTTCAACTTTGAATAGAATCACTCAAATCTCCAACTGGTCGATAACATTAAGGTTTAAGGTGTTCATCTTGCCCAACTAAATAAGGAGAGTTATTAAAAAGGCCGGTACAAAGTTACTACCCGCGTCCTACAAAGAATGTAAATCTCGCATCCCGATGTGTTAAAGATTCTTAATTTTGACCAAACACATATTAAAAAGTATTTTAATGTTTTTATGTGTAATAAGTATCATATGATTAATCATGTGATATATTTTCATAATAAATTTAACTAAAGATGTAAATATAGATAATAAGTTATATAAACATAGTTATGCTTAAAAAAATTTGACTCATGAAACGAGATTTATATATATATTTTTTTGGGCAGAGGTAGTACTCACTTAGCAAGAAGCATATTATATTAGCATGTGAAGGGCGTAGCACGCCTCTAGTTGGCCACTACCCGAGTCCCCCGTCCGCTAGGTACGGTGCTACAGTATGGGTTCTATTGACACGAATTACGAGGGTATTCCTTTAAAGGCGTGTTTAGAATGGAAGAATACAAAATAGAGGAAAAAACATAGGAATAGAAAATAAGTGTAGGTAGAAAACAAAAGATTGAAAAATATGGGAATTTTTATAGAAACAGGTGTTTGAAACACAGGAATATAAGAATATATATTTATTTCCAAGAGCTCGAAGTGGATGCTTTATTTTCTCTATTTCATAAAGAAAGCAAGCATTTTGGTAGGAAAGGTCATTCCTCCATTCCAAACATCATGTGATGTAAGCAAAAGAGTATAGTCCACTGGCGGTTCTTGAACTTGTTCGATTGTGCCATCCCTGGTCCTAAACTCGTAAAACAACTGTTTAAGTCCTCGAACTTATTCATCTATGTCATCACGTCCCTAAACTCATAAGTCGTTTGTTTAGGACATCAAACATGCTTGGCTGCATCATCCCGGTCCCTAGACATGCAAATCACCCATTTAGATCCTCAAACTTTCAGTTGTATCATCACGGTCCCTAAATGTTGTAAATGCTAAAAAAACTTGTAAATTCAATATATGTTTGTAGAATTGTCCAAAAAATATAAATCAGACTCCTGATAACATGTACTTTAAATTAAAATGAAATAAATCACCCTGTACTTTCTAATTTACATCACAAAACAACATATAAAAATGTATGTGACTATTTAGTTATTTAATTGCAAAGTTAAAACCAACAGTACAGTGTGATTTCTTTTATTCTAATTTAAAGTACATGTTGTTAAGAGTCTAACAAAATTTGATTTGCAATTTTTGGACAATTCTATAAAAATATATATTAAATTTACAAGTTTACAACAAACATTTTAGGACCGAGATGATATAAATGAAAGTTTGAGGATCTAAACGGGTGATTTGCAAGTTTAGGGACCAATATGACATAACCAAACAAGTTTGAGAACATAAACGAGTGATTTGTGAGTTTAGGGACCAATATGACATAGATGAACAAGTTTGAGGACCTAAACGATCGATTTACGAGTTTAGAGACCGAGACAACACAGCCTAACAAGTTTAAGGACCGCCAGCAAAATATAGGAATAAGTCTCATTCCTTGAAAATTCCTATGAAAATCCTTCAATCCAAACAAGCCCTAACCAGAAAAAGAACCTGTTCACCATCCATGGACCAACTGGATATTACTTAGAATAACCTATTATTTGCTCACCAAACGTGGTATTTTTGCTTTTCGGGTAAATATCACTCGACTATATATCTTTCTTTTCAGGTACTTCTTGACTGCTTCACAATCTCCCTACTGACAAGAATAAAACACACACGCTCAACTAGGAAGACTAGGAGAAGGCTAAAGCACATGGCTCAGGTAAGGAAATCATCATGATTTCTGCATCTCGATCATGAAGCACTCAAGACGCTGCTGGCAATTACTTGGACCACATGTATCGACATACTCCATCTGTCCCAAATTATTTGTCCCTTTTAATTTTCGTGCCGCAAGTTTAACTTGATTTATAAAAAATACGTGTAATATTTATATCTCCATATAAATTTATTAAAAAACTAGATTCAAAGATCTTTCCAATTATATCAATTATATACCATAAATATTAATATTTTTAATACATATTTTGTTAAAATTATTTCTCAAAAAACGAAAACGACGTATATTTTGGGACGGAACGAGTAGAGGACAAACCGGCCCCTTGGACATAGGGTGGGCTGGGCTGATTATTACTTGGAGTCCAAGAGCCTGACTTCTACCCAGGGGACCTTCACGACTTGATATGCAAGGCACATATGTGTGTAATCCCATTTATCAATATTCAATTGTAATCGGCTACGAAACCAATCTATAAGCCGGTCAGGATAGGATCCTTCTGTAACCCTACTCCAAAGGCTATATAAGGCAAGGGTTGGAGATTTTGGCTTCGGCAATGCAGATCACTGTATCAAACACAAGAGATCAAGTGGCACTACAAGAATTCTGCTGGTACATGGCGGTTTACTTTCGTCATGGACAGTCAAAAACACGTCACAGTTAATTTACCATGACGATTGAGAAAAAGGTCATGTATCCCGCATCATACATTTGCTGAACCGAGATAAGCCGTCACAGATTGAAATTTGTGTTCGTCATGGAATCCTTGGAAGCCCATTTAGCTCAGGCTAGGCCCGATAGTGTGTGACAAAATTAACTGTCATAGACATCTGCCACATAGGATACCTCGTATGATGTTTCTCCATCACTGATTTGAGTTGCCATGTACGCACCATGTGTTCACCAAAATTGACTGTCATAGATTATATAATGAAAATCACATAAAGCCCAATCATTTGGTTAACTCAATTTCCAATATATTAACACAACATGTTTTGATCATCTAAAACTTAAGCAAACACAAAAATAGGTCATTGTCAACCTTCATATCTATTACAATAGCATTCTGGACAACCAGTGCACAAGCTTGAAATTTTCTTTTACTGTATAGTGGCACTCCTTCAAAAAATCCATTGTCAGGTTCCTAGTCTTTGTACTTGTCTCCCTGAAAATGACACATGTGCAGTATTAACGCAAATGTAGCCAAAGTAAACCGTAGGCAACAAGGCGTAAGTCATGTACAATAAGGATAGAGAAGGAACAACTCTATGTTCAACCGTACAAGAAAGATACCACAAACTAAAACACCATAGAAGCAAGATACCACAAACGTACAAGTTAGAAGGCAATGCTGACAAAAAAGCAACTGGATTGAATCAGCAATTTCAGCAAGGCATGCCAATGGTGAAAATTAAACATCTAATGGTGTACCTTCTATTTAGATAAGACTGTCCAAGCAAGATACCACAAACTGAAGTTTGAAACACCTTTAGGTTCAAGCTTGAACAAGTTGTCCCTAGCAACACCTGCGTAATAAAAAGCTAGTGAGCTGGAATTATATAATACAAGAGAAAAGAATGACCTATATAGTTCCATATGCCATGTGAAAGGATCAAGATGCCCAAGAGGGGGGTGAATTGGACTAATTCTAAATTTTCATACAATAATTAAATCATATTGATAGCCCAATTAACCCCTTGTGCCTAGAAAGTGTTTGTAATGTTCTATCGCACAAATAGACTTGCAACCTAAGTTCCAATCCTACTCTAGCATGGCAATTCTAGGAACGTAAATGACAAGAATTGAATTGCTCAAAGTAATGCTTAAAGTAAATGCTCAAAGTAAAGAGAGGAGTGGAAACGCGGTGATGTTTTGCCGAGGTATCGGAGAGTCGCCACTCCCCACTAGTCCTCGTTGGAGCACCCGCGCAAGGGTGTAGCTCCCCCTTGATCCGTGCAAGGATCAAGTGCTCTCTACGGGTTGATTCTTCGATACTCCGTCGCGGTGAATCACCCACAACCGCTCACAATCTTGAGTCAGGTCACCCACAAGCTCTTCGGATGATCACCGAACTCCCAATCAACACCAAACCGTCTAGGTGATGGCGGTCACCAATAGTAACAAGCACGAACTCTCACTTGACCACGCGAAGCCTAATGAGAAGATGGATGCACACTTTGCTACTCTTGATTCACTAATGAGGTTTCACTCTTGGATTCTCAAATCACAAACACCTCACTAGGACCTTGCTCTTCTTGGCACTCACAAGTGTGTTTCTCAGCTGTTGGAATGAGCAAAAGTGACTCCACACACGAGTGGAGCTTCTATTTATAAGACAGCCTGAAAAACGAGCTGTTATGTGCCTCTGCGGGGTGACTG
This sequence comes from Miscanthus lutarioriparius, assembly GCA_904845875.1. Lineage (NCBI taxonomy): Eukaryota > Viridiplantae > Streptophyta > Magnoliopsida > Poales > Poaceae > Miscanthus > Miscanthus lutarioriparius. The sequence continues at coordinate 18,019,076 of CAJGYO010000016.1, read as the reverse complement.
GACGCTCCGGTCAGTTCAACCCGCACACCAGTGATTAAGTGTTGACCGAACGCTGGCAGGGTCCGGTCACCACTGACCGGATGCGTCCAGTCGCAAATATCCCTCACTAGAACCTTACTGGAGTCGACCAGACGCTGGCCCTCAACGTCCGGTCACTTGACCTCTCCAGCGTCCGGTTAAACTGGACTAGTTCACCTCAGTCAAATGAACTGACCGGACCCTACGGCCAGCGTTCGGTCGCACCAGAGCCAGCGTCCGGTCAGTCTTTGACCCTCCATTCACTTCCAACTCTTGATCATTTGAGAATGAAGTTTGCTCCAAAGGATCTTAGGCATATTTAGGAGCTACCTAGTGCTAGTTTCAACAAGTGTGCACCACATCTAACTCACTAGACTCATCTAGGTCAAGCTACCCGTCCATACCCCCCTTAATAGTACGGCCAAAGGAAAAACAAAGTCCTAAACTACTCTAAGTGTCTCTCCAACTCCAATCGACACTTAGAACTAGTCATCCTTAACCTTGCCGTCCATCCTCTGAAAACCGAACTGATTTCCATCGTAGGGGCATGACAACCATGATTGCCCAATCGATCTCCATTACCACGACCTAACTTAATTGCCTCTGCAAAACACACGTTAGTCATAGTAATATAACATTGTCATTAATCACCGAAACCCAATTAGGGGCCTAGATGCTTTCAATCTCCCCCTTTTTGGTGATTGATGACAATACAACCTCGAGTATGTGAAAGATTGAGGTTTTTAACATGCTTGGATCATATAAGCTTTTAGCAATAAGAACAAAAGAGTTAGTCAAGCTTATATAACCCAAGACATCATGATGTACTCAAATGATATGAAATAAGCATGAGTACAAATAATAAAGCTCATTTGCATCGGAGTATAAACGCAGAAGCAAAAGCAAATGAGCATAACACAAGTGATATGACATATCAATGAATACCAAAAGTAGAAAGCACACATGTCATATATCACAATCACGTAGTTATCACTATCACATAGATATAATAGTATGCATGAAAGTAAACACACGAATGCATAATAGTAATAGAGTATCACACAAATAAAACTCCAAATGTATATAAAAGACTAATAGCTAACTAGCTCCCCCTAAATGATGCTCCCCCTGAGTCTACATACTCGAACCCTCTCCCCCTTTGGCGTCAAACACCAAAACCTAAGGGCTGGTCGGTGGGGCTGCAGCGGACGAGTCGGGCGCTGAAGAACGAGGAGCTAGCATAAACTAGGTGCCATCATCATCTGACCCTGAGCTCTATGCTGACTGACCCTCTGAAGCAGGAAGTGTCGCTAAAGCGATCTGGGTCTGAGCTAGGGCAGGTGCTGCCTGTGATGTTGCTGGTACATCTATCGTAGGATCTGATGATGCGACTAAAGAAGGGAGCCTCTGAGTAGTCACTGCGACAGAAGCTGCTGTAGAAGGACCGGCAGCATGCATATGTGGCGGTGTAGGCATTCCTATCAATTCACTAAACAATGATCCAAGACTCCTGGAGACTGACGTGTCAGGCACAAATAGCGAGGGTGACTGATCCGGTGTGAAGCCCGTCTGAAGTGGAGTGAACTGCGGGGCTACCACCGGCGAGGATAACCACTGGGACACCTATACTGGGGGAGAAGCAAACTGAGCTGGAGGCTGTCCCTGACTCTGAAGCCCACTGGGTTGTACTGCTGGAGTCATCGTAGTGGTGGCAGGTTGAGCAAGCTGGGGCGAAGGTTGTGGCTGTGGGGCCCCAAGAGTTGTCACTACATGCTGCATAAATCCCATAAGCTGCTGCTGCATGAGTAACTACTGCTGATGCATCTGCTGCTGGAGGACCTGCTGCTGTCGCTGAAACTCATTCTAACAAGCCTAAAACTGAGCAAAGTTGGCAGCGGTCTCCTAAGCCTGTCTAGTCTGATCCTGCTGCATCCGCTCAAGAATAGCAATGAGAGCGGGGTCCATCTGCGGTGCAGGTGGAGCTAAGCTAGAACTGTCGGCCTCTGCATCATGTCTGCATGGAGGCATCTGAGGAATAGGCAGGTAGTCATCATCCGAACTGTCACTAGACTCGCTCCTATCCTGCTGAGCCTCAAGCTACTCCTCCTCAGTAGCCACTATGCCTCTGATAATCTCATCCTGCTGAGCTACGGACTCTGGTACATCTAGGCGATGGCGAGGCTGACTGGGTGCCTGAGGAGTGTTGTGTCTAATCCTCTATGCCATGTTATATGCTGGGAACTCTGTGGTGGCACCTCAGACTGCAACCATCTCGTGTGTCTGACCGACACCGCCTTCAAAGATAAGAAATGTAATCCAATGTGCATAGGGAAGCTGCCTTCGACCCTTGAAGCCCTCAGCAATAGTATCCTCCATCTCTGACAGAAGGAGGTCCCAAATATCGAAGATAGTCTGCTGCATCAGTGCATTGAGAAGCCAAAGCTGGAGGCGAGTCAAGCCCTCTCTATATCCCAACCTAGGAAGTAGTGTCCTCCTAATGATAGCCTCTAGCACTCTAGTTGTAGGTGTAAGGTCACTGGGGTTCCTCCTTGACCCCTCACCAAAGGGCTCCTTGAAGCAATGGAGCACAAGTTCTGTAGGTGGCACCTTACCACCATGAGGACGCCTGGGAGGCTCTTGCTATCCATAACAAACCTCATGTAACCTGACAGGCTGCTCCTATAGCCACAGTATCTCCCTAGCCCTAAAACTCATCATCCTATAGTCTCTGCCTCTGAATGCAAAGTGTATAAAGTTATGATGCGGGTCAACGTAGAGCGAAGCATAGAACTACCGAACCCAAGATGGTACATACAATCTTGTCCGGCCAATCAGATCTGTCAGCCCCGGCAAATATGATAAGTAGGGGTGGATATGCTCTCCGGCTGCTGCCACAATAGACTCTATACTGCAAACCCACTGAGATATGAACACTGCCCCACTGTTGAGATAAGCATTGTAGAAATCCTCCTGCAGTGGCATGTAGAAACCCTCTGCTGCTCTCTCATCCCTCCTCGGAGGAAACCACACATCAAACTCCACGAAGCGAAGCTGCTGAACCTGCTTGTCCGTGGCGGCCCTCAAGTCAAGATGTACCACTGGAGGAGGACTCTGAGGTCTTGGAGGTGGACGTGATTCCCTCCGCTGTGTCGACGGCCTCGGTAAGACTGGAGCATGGGTACGACTAGAGCGGCGTAGCTGTGGCTGGGGTGCCTGCTCGGTCTCCTTGGCCTCCTCGGCCTGTTGGCCCTCCTGAGTCTCCTGAGCTGGCTAAGGCTCTACTAGTGGGGGCTGCTACTGTGACTCCTGCTGTGACTCCCCCTGAGGCTGAGAGTCCACAACGGGAAGACGTCGTCCTGCCATCATCATAGTACCTGGTGGACTACCATGAAAATGCTCAGCCTCCTCAACTGCTGCCCTCTGTGCTGGTGTAAGCTGTTGATCTGCAATCACAACCCCACTACGAACACCTCCTCTCTCGGCACGCTCTGCGGCCTCTGCAACTGCTGCTACACAAGCCGTCTCTGCATCTAGGTACTTCCTCTTCTTGGATGCAATCTTCTTTGTCGCCTTGCCTTTAGGATCTACAGGCAGGCGAGGTGGGGGCCTCCGATCATCATCTCCTGGTCCACCTCCAACATTCTTGGTGCGAGCCATCTGATATGTCAAGAAAAAACTGCCGCTGACAAGAACAACTGCCGCTGTCAAGAGTAACTGCCCTGACACTTCCGAGGCTTGGCCTCGATCCATACTCATGAGCTTGGCCCCGAGTTTAACTAACAACTGCCACACGATCTCAACGACACCGACTCGCTGCATGATGGAATAGATAGATATACAAATAAATACAATATGTCTAATAGATGCGAAACCCTATGAGAGCAAGCAATGTAGATACGAAACAGAGACGACTGGCTTGCTACCTGACGAACCGATGATCCAAATGAAAAGAAGAGACGTCACGCGGGGGAACACTGGGACCGCTAGGGTTAGGGTTTGCGATGAATCGATGGCCCTGATTGCAATTTGAAGTCAATGCTAGTAATGAATGGCTAGGCTATGGGCGAGTTGCAATGAGAATGCACGGGCATGAGCGGGACCTTACCAGCGTAGGTTGGCAGTGGGCGAGGAAACACGGCGGTGCTGGACTCCACGGCGAGCTTGGCAGTGCAGGCTACAGCGAGGGAGGTCAATCTATGTCGCAGGCAGAGCTTCGGCACTAGCGCGGGGATTAGCTGTGCAGGCGTGGCAAGCACCGACGGTGGCGGCTTGGGGCGCTGCGATTCGGGAGTGCGGCTTGGCGCGCTTGAGAGGCGGTGGTGGAGCTGGGCAGCGCAGCGGCTTGAGGAAAATGGCGTGGAGAGTTGCGGTGGCGTCGGCTAGGGCACGGCGGCGACTAGCGTGGAGGAGCTGCGGCGGCGCTGGCTAGGGCTAGGTCACGGCGGATGCGGGGCAAGGTACGGCACGCGCGGTTATATGGGTCCCCCAACACGACAGAATAGGAAACGGAAGAAGAGTCCTGAAGCCACATGAGATCTACTGACCGGACGCTCCGGTGGTAGCGACAGAACGCTACCACCCAGCGTCTGGTCGATTCCAGAGAGGTCCAATACCTCTTGAAACGCGACCGGACGCGTCCGGTGGTCCATGACCGGACGTAGGCAGGGTCCGGTCAACTCAGCCTATTTCTTCTTCAAATGACCGGACGCTGAAAGGCAGAGTCCGGTCACTCCTTCAGCAGCAGTTCACCTCCTGTGAACTGACCAGACGCTGGACATCAGGGTCCGGTGCAACGTCCGGTCACTCTTTTGCAGCAAATCTTCAATGTTCCTTCGCGCTGCCTGTTCCCAATCAAGTCCCAACATGAAAAGGATCCAAATAAACACCAATTGGGACTGATATGAGTGACCTCTCTCAAACCCTCAAGTTTTTTTTCAGAATATTTTGCCTTAGGCTATAATTCTTTTTAAGAAAATAGGCAACAAGAGTGCAAGTGGAACAAAACGACAAAACAACATTCAAGCATATGCAATATTTGTAAGTAAATCTAGTTGCTTTTCAAGTTTGATCCAAGGTTAAGCTTCTTCACACGTTTTTCGACGGTTATCTTAACCATGTTAGACAAGCTCTACATGCATTGCCATGAAATAAACATGTTGTATATTATAATGAATGCAAGGGACAACACAAGCTCAACTTTTAGTGAAGTTACTAAAATCAAGTACATTAAGCTCATTCCATAATCTACAAAATGTAGCCTCATCTAGTGGTTTAGTGAAGATATCCGCTAATTGATCTTCGGTTCTTACACCTTCTAGTGATATATTATTTTTAGCAACATGATCTCTTAGAAAGTGATGGCGGATATCTATGTGTTTGGTGCGAGAGTGTTGAACCGGGTTGTTTGCAAGTTTTACCGCACTTTCATTGTCGCACAAAGAGGTACTTTTTCTAGAACTACACCATAGTCTAGCAAAGTTTGTTTCATGTATAACATTTGTGCACAACAAGCACCCACGACAATGTATTCTGCTTCGGCGGTGGACAAAGCCACACTATTTTGTTTCTTGGAGGACCAAGACAAAAGTGTACTACCAAGCAAATGGCACTCTCCGGATGTGCCTTTTTCTATCAACTTTGCAACCGGCATAATCCGAATCGGAATAGCCCACTAATTCAAATATAGCTCTTTTGGGATACCAAAGGCCAATGCTTGGTGTGTGCTTAAGGTACCTTAGGATTCTTTTTACGGCAATTGAATGTGTTTCCTTAGGATTAGCTTGAAATCTAGCACACATACATACACTAAATATGATGTCGGGCCTAGATGTGGTTAAATATAACAAGCTATCAATCATAGAACGGTAGAGAGTTTGATCAACCGGGTTACCTTCCTCATCTAGGTCAAGATGTCCATTAGTAGGCATTGGTGTCTTGATTGGCTTACATTCATCCATCTTGAATCTCTTGAGAAGATCTTTTGTGTATTTCTCTTGAGAGATGAAGATGCCTTCTTTCATTTCTTTGACTTGAAAACCAAGAAAGAATGTAAGCTCTCCAATTATTGACATCTCGAACTCCTTCGACATCAATTCACCAAATTCTTTGCATGAGTCTTCATTTGATAATCCAAAGATGATATCATCAATATACACTTGACAAATGAAGATATGCCCATCAAGCTTCTTGGTGAATAGTGTGGTGTCGACCTTTCCAATGGTGAAGCCCTTCTCTATGAGGAAGTCCCGAAGGCGCTCATACCATGCTCTTGGGGCTTGCTTAACCCCATATAACGCCTTGGACAACCTATAAACATGATTAGGATATCTAGGGTCTTCAAACCCAGGAGGTTGATCAACATAGACTAGTTCATTAATAAAACCATTTAAAAATGCACTTTTCACATCCATTTGATATAATTTTATTTCATGATATGATGCATATGCAAGTTGGATACGAATGGCTTCTAATCTTGCAACCGGTGCAAAGGTCTCTCCAAAATCCAAACCTTTAACTTGAGAGAACCCCTTTGCAACTAGTCTTGCCTTGTTCCTCACAACAACACCTTGATCATCTTGCTTGTTTTGAAACACCCACTTTGTTCCAATGACTCTTGCACCTTTAGGTCGCTCTTCAAGAGTCCACACTTGATTTCAGGTGAAGTTATTCAACTCATCATGCATGGCATTGATCCAATCCGGATCTTGAAGAGCTTCTTCTACCTTAATAGGTTCAAAGCAAGAGACAAAAGAGTGATGAGCAATAAATGAAGCAAGTTTTTGTGAATGTGTCATCACTCCCTTTGATGGACTCCCTATGATGAGATCTTGTAGATGATCTTGTAGTAAAGGTGTGTTTCTTCTATTGACCACTTGAGGAGGAGGTTGTGGAGCATCAACATCTTGTGCTTGTACCACCATTTGCTCATGGGATACATGAGTATCTTCATTTTCTACTATCCCATCTTTTTCACCATCTTGTGGCACACTTGATGAAGAGGGTGGATCAATCACTTGTATATCATCTTCATCATCTTTTGGCTTGATGTCTCCAACCAAAATATTCTTCATAGCCTCCCTCAATGGTTCATCACCTATATCATCAAGATTCTCATGTGCTCCTTAGGAGCCGTTAGATTCATCAAATTCCACATCATATATTTCTTCAACCAAGCCGGTGGCATGATTAAATACTCTATATGCTTTGGACTTTGATGAGTAACCAACAAGAAAACCAATATCACAATGTCTTTGAAACTTCCCTAGGTGTTGCCATTTCTTGTAGATGTAGCATTTGCAACCAAACACCCTAAAGAAGGAGACGTCCGGCTTCTTCACATTGAGCAACTCATAAGGTGTCTTGCCAAGGAACTTTTCAAGGAATAGGCGGTTAGATGCATAGCATGCGGTGTTGATTGCTTCCACCCATAGAGCTTCGGGGGTGTTGTACTCATCTAGCATTGTTCTTGCAAGAGTGATCAATGTCCGGTTCTTTCTCTCAACTACACCATTTTGTTGAGGAGTATAAGTTGCGGAGACTTCATGTTTCATTCCAACTTCATCACAATATGCCTCTATGTTTGTGTTGTCAAACTCTTTTCATTGTCACTTCTTATCTTCTTGAGCTTCACTTCAAATTCATTTTGTGCTCTCTTAGCAAACTTTTTAAAGCAAGATGCAACTTCAGATTTGTCATGAAGGAAGAACACCCATGTATACCTTGAATAATCATCAACTATCACAAGACAATAAAGATTTCCTCCCAAGCTCTTGTATGTTGTTGGTCCAAACAAATCCATGTGTAGGATTTCTAGCACTCTTGTGGTTGACATGAAAGCTTTTGTTGGATGAGTATTTGCAACTTGCTTGCTGGCTTGACATGCACTACAAAGCTTGTCATTCTCAAACTTCACATCCTTCAATCCTCTCACCAAATCATTCTTCATTAGCTTCTTGAGTGAACTCATACCAACATGAGCAAGTCTTCTATGCCATAGCCATCCAAGTGTTGTTTTGGTGAATAGGCATGTCTTCAAGTTTGCATCTTCGGAGGTGAAGTCCACTAGATATAAGTTATTGTATCTAAATCCTTGAAATATCACTTGATCATCATCCTTCTTGGATACAACAACCTCCTTCTCGGTGAACAAGCATTGGAAGCCAAGATCACACAATTGTCCAACGGATAGCAAGTTGAAGCTCAATGAAGCAACATATAGCACATTGGAGATAGAATGATCATTTGATATTGCCACTTTGCCCAATCCTTTAACCTTGCCCTTTGAGTTATCTCCAAATGTAATTCTCTCTTGTCCATCTACTTCTTCATCAAGTGAGGTGAACATACGAGGATCACCGGTCATATGTTGTGTGCAACCACTATCAATAACCCAATGACTTCCACCGGTCTTGTAGTTCACCTACACACAAGAGATTCAATCTTTAGGAACCCAAACTTGTTGAGGGCCCTTCACCTTCTCAACAAGTGACTTAGCAACCCAAATCTTCTTAGACCTATTCTTGTTAGGAGGTCCTAAGAACATGACTTTCATCTTTCCACTAGAATCCTTTCTAACATGTAATGAGCATTGAAGGCAAAGGGTCTAGCATGCTTGGACAAGGGTTGTGGTGGTGGAGTTTGGCACTCATGAGCAAAGTGGCCTTCTTGTCCACACTCAAAGCATTTCTTTGGCTTCGGCTTTGATTGTTGTTGTTGAACTTGAGATTTCTTCTTCTCTACATGTGCCACATATCCAATGCCACTTCTATCCATCTTCATGACGGTATTCATAAGTAGCTCACTTTGAAGATACTTGCCTCTTGTGAACTTGCTCAATCCAACCTTGAGATGCTCTTTCTCTAACTTAAGCTTCTTGTTCTCTTAAGAGCATCATTATTCTTTTCTTCCTTGAGCTTCTTGTTTTCCTCTTTGAGCTTCTCATTCTCAAGGATCAAGTCATCATCATGATCAAGGGTTTCTAGCACAATGGTGTTGTGGCTTTTGATTTCTTCAAGATCTCTCTTGAGTTTTGCATTGTCATCCTTGAGTTTGACATACTCATCATAGTCATTGCACTCAACCACTTGCTTGCCCTTGATACTAGAACCTTGTTCGATGCTCTCAATGATCAAGTCATCACATGATGTAGCTATATCAATCTTAACAACATGGTTAGTAGCATCATGCGGCTCATTGGATAGAAATTCTTGAGCAATAGCAAGATTATCCTGATTAATCTTAAGAGTAGTATATTCATCTTTTAGCTTGTTGTGGCTAGTGATGAGCTCATTGTACACCCACTCAAGTTTATCATATTTATCTTTAAGCTCTTTCTTAGAAGATTTGAGCTCTTTGAGTTTGGATGACATAGCATTATTTGCTTCTCTAAGCTCAACATTAGCCTTTTCTATTTCATCACATTTTGCTAAAAGTGAATCATTCTTAGCATCTAGTTTTTTATTTTTAGCTCTACTCTTTCTAATGATCTTAGTGTATTATCTTAGTATTTTAACAAGATCATCATATGAAGGTGAATCATCATCATCGCTATCGCTATCATTATCACTAGCTTGCTCATCATCACTACTATCATCATTCTTAGTTACCTTGCGTTCACCCTTGGCCATAAGGCATAGGTGTGTAGAGGATGATGGCGGTGGTGGAGATGAAGATGAGAGATCAATAGTTATGACGGCCACCTTCTCATCGTCACTATCATCATCGGATGATCCATTAGATGAATCAATGTCCGTGAGCCAATCACCGACAATGTAGGCCTTTCCACTCTTCTTCTTCTTGTGGAAGTCTCTCTTCTTGCCATCTCTCTTCTTGTATGGCTTGTTCTTCTTCTTTTTATCTTCTTCTTCATTGCTTGAGTCATCCTTCTTGCCCTTAAACTTGTTCTTGAACTTGTCTTTCTTGGGCTTGGTGCATTGGTGTGTTAGATGACCAAGTTCACCACAATTGAAGCAATCCATTTCAGAGATTGGCTTTCTCCTAGAGCTTGTGAAAAACTTCTTCTTGTCGTTGAACTTGATGCCACTCTTGTTTAGCTTCTTTAGCATCTTGGCAGCTTTCTTCACCATGAGAGGAAGATCTTCATCTTCATCTTCTTCATCACTAGAGCTCTCATACTCAAGTCTTGCTTTGCCCTTATCTTGACTAGCTTTGAATGCTAAATCTTTTTCTTTCTTCTTAGTAGAGGATGAGCCATCTTGAGGTGTGATGTGCATGTACATTTCATGAGCATTGATCTTTCCCAAGATTTGTGTTAGTGTAGCGGTGGAAAGATCACCTTGATGTAGCACGATCACAATGTCTATATTTGTCAATTGGAAGGACACTCAAGATCTTTCTCACAACGTCGGATGGTGACATTTGAGTAAGTCCAAGCCCATTGACTTCCTCTACAAGAACATTCAAACGTGAATACATTTTATTAGCACATTCTTTAGGAAGCATTTCAAAAGAGTTGAGCTTTTTTATGACAAGATGATAGCGTTCCTCATGCTCACTCTTTGTTCCCTCATGGAGCGCACAAACGTCCGACCATAGAGCATGGGCGTCTTTGTGGTTCCTTACGCGGTTGAACACATCTTTGCAAAGGCCTCTAAAGATGGTGTTGCGAGCCTTTGCATTCCATTTTTCATAGTTCACTTCATCGCCTTGAAGTTGTGTGGGATTCCTAGGTTTTGGGAACCCATGTGAGGCGGCTCTAAGTATTCCAACGTCTAGAGCTTCTAAGTACGCCTCCATGCAAATTTTCCAATAAGGAAAATCATCTCCCTCAAAGATAGGAGGAGGTCCATCCCCGTGAGACATCTTGCTCTAAGAGGTTAAGCTTAAAAACATGAGCATGAGTCTCTGATACTAATTGAAAGGATCAAGATGCCCAAGAGGGGGGGTCAATTGGGCTAATTCTAAATTTTCTTGCAATAATTAAATCCTATTGATAGCCCAATTAACCTCTTGTGCCTAGAAAGTGTTTGTAATGTTCTATCGCACAAATAGACTTGCAACCTAAGTTCCAATCCTATTCTAGCATGGCAATTCTAGGAACGTAAATGACAAGAATTGAATTGCTCAAAGTAATGCATAAAGTAAATGCTCAAAGTAAAGAGAAGAGAGGAAATGTGGCGATGTTTTGCCGAGGTATCGGAGAGTCGCCACTCCCCACTAGTCCTCGTTGGAGCACCCATGCAAGGGTGTAGCTCCCCCTTGATCCGCGTAAGGATCAAGTGCTCTCTATGGGTTGATTCTTCGACACTCCGTCACGGTGAATCACCCACAACCGCTCATAATCTTGAGTCGGGTCACCCACAAGCTCTCCGGATGATCACCGAACTCCTAATCACCACCAAACCATCTAGGTGATGGCGATCACCAAGAGCAACAAGCACGAACTCTCACTTGACCACGCGAAGCCTAATGAGAAGATGGATGCACACTTTGCTACTCTTGATTCACTAATGAGGTTTCACTCTTGGATTCTCAAATCACAAACACCTCACTAGGACCTTGCTCTTCTTAGCACTCACAAGTGTGTTTCTCAGCTGTATGAATGAGCAAAAGTGACTCCACACACGAGTGGAGCTTCTATTTATAAGACAGCCTGAAAAACGAACCGTTATGTGCCTCTGTGGGGTGATCGGACGCTCCGATCAGTTCAACCCGCACACCAGTGATTAAGTGTTGACCAAATCGCTGGTAGGGTCCAGTCACCATTGACCGGACATGTCCGGTCGCAAATATCCCTTACTAGAACCTTACTGGAGTCGATCAGACGCTGGCCCTCAGTGTCCGGTTACTTGAGCTCTCCAGCGTCCGGTCAAACCGGACTAGTTCACCTCAGTCAAATGAACTGACCGGACCCTGCGGCCAGCGTCCGGTCGTACCGGAGCCAGCGTCCGGTCAGTCTTTGACCCTCCATTCACTTCCAACTCTCGATCATTTGAGAATGAAGTTTGCTCCAAAGGATCTTAGGCATATTTAGGAGCTACCTAGTGCTAGTTTCAACAAGTGTGCACCACACCTAACTCACTAGACTCATCTAGGTCAAGCTACCCGTCCATACCCCCCTTAATAGTACGGCCAAAGAAAAAACAAAGTCTTAAACTACTCTAAGTGTCTCTCCAACTCCAATTGACACCTAGAACTAGTCATCCTTAACCTTGTCGTCCATCCTTTGAAAACCAAAATAATTTCCATCGTAGGGGCATGACAACCATGATTGCCCAATCGATCTCCATTACCATGACCTAACTTAATTGCCTCTGCAAAACACACGTTAGTCATAGTAATATAACATTGTCATTAATCACCGAAACCCAATTAGGGGCCTAGATGCTTTCACCATGGACATATCACAATTTTAAGTTCAATGATAACAAATATTTCAGACATATTCAGTCATACAACTGAATATAACTTAGCCTAGTGCTAAACAAAACTAGATAGACAGATGGTCAACATAAAAAATACTAGTTGAAGGGGTATCCTCACGCTGCCAATTTGCCATGATCAAGGTAAACCCCTCTTCTTCTGTAACCTTGCTTTATGTTCAACTTAATAATTACACATCAGCTACAGCACAAGGTCAGATGCACCATCCTTCACTTCCCTCTTTTACAAATTTTATGATAAACTACTGCTGAAGTACAGTACTGAAATACACATGGTTAATTCACATATGTTGTAGTAATTACAAACCAAAAATTTGGATGTGTCAAATCTGAAATAGAATTAAATTAGATAGAGGGCAAATCAGAGAGTCAAGCATAGAATGGAATCAAATTAGGTTATGGGCCTTTTATTACCTCCTGATTCAGTATTCTACTTTAGATGAGGGGAAGTGACATCACCATGCTCCAGCAGTTTTATAATCTTATACTCTGTAATTTAAGGAAAATCTGCATTGTTGGAGAAACCAAACATGATAGATCACACATAATAGTGGCACCAATCCAATTGAAGGGAGAGGGGAAACAATGAACCTTATTCAGATCTAGCACAGGACTCCCCCATCATCTCTGCTACCAGATCTGAGGCCAGGCACCGAGGCTCAGGGGTTGGAGGAGGAGAGGGATTGAGGTAGGATCGGTCACCTAGAGTCGGAGCGCCCCGATCCGACGAGTGCCGCGCGCGAACCTACCCGTGTGGCGTGCCCGATCGATGCCGCCACCACCACGATGTCGTCGATCTGGCCCCTATGGCGTGGATCCAGCAAGGGGGAAGAAGGGCAGCCACCCCATCGCGGATCAGGTCGACGAAGGCATGGGGAGACCGAGAGAGGGCGGCGGTCAGAGAGGGCAGGGCTGGGGTGGCGATGGTCCTAACCGAGAGAGAGGTGAGGAGTATCGTGGAAAAGTATAGAGGGAGGCGACTGCTGGTTATGCACCGTGCTGGAAGGACAAACTAGGGTTCGGCCCATAGCGGGCTTACAGTGGCCTTCGGGCTGGACCGTGACAATTTCATATAACGTCCCCTTGAGTTCGTCATGTATCACCATATTTCTTGTAGTGTGATGGATAGCACACGAGACATAGATTTATACCGGTTCAGGTACAAGATAATCTACGCCTACTGGATCCAGTGTGGAGAATAGATCACTTATCTCGTATGCTCGGTTTTACAGGGGCACTCATGTCTGTTTGCCTAGGGTTGCTATGCAATGTAATGAGAAAACTCAGTACCGATCGGGGGCTCCCTACCCCGCCTTATATAGTCGGGGGCAAGGTTATAATTCAAGTCCTAATCGATTTATATTAAAGGTTTCCTAGTGTTACAAGGAAATCTACATACAGAATCGATGATTCCTTATACGCTCGAGGTCTCCAAGCTCCACATGTCTTGTTGCTTGCCCACCAAGTCTGATGATGTACCCTATTTCGGTTGGGCTTCATATTCACCGTTTCCGGCCCACCTAGGCTGTAATGAGCTCTTACTTGAGCGGTGAGGTACCATGGGTCCACCACCGACAGGGAGGTAAGTGTCCCTGATTGATACGCAATCAAAGGCTTGCAATATCTCTGACACTCATGGCACAAAGCTATACAATCCACATACACTAGACGTACACCCATGCTTGTGAACAAGTATAAATTCTATATCTTGTGTGTGCTACCATCTTGATTTGTTACGCGTAACATGCCCCATAATCATAGTCAGTTGTAAAAACACGAATATCTTTTTAGTTGGTGGACTAAAAAGTTGCCTAGCATAAGCAATAACTCCTAGACGTTCGATTTTATCGGTCTAAAGTGAAGATCTCTGCTTGGTAGGTAGCAACCAAACAATCCCTCTTTAGCTACTACTATACCTAAAAGGCAGTATTGTCCTTTTTTAGGGGTGCCGTCGTCCGTGAGATGCAAGATGGGTTGTCTACGAACACAGGTTTAGTTTTATGGTTACTGCATAACCTGCAAAAATTAAGTTTATTTGTGAGCTCGTGGACACCCCGCCTTGCATCCCTACTTGTGATGGAAAGCTAGTTTGCAAAGTAGTAGCTAGAACAACACTATGTATCAATAGAATCCTTGATAACAAATATTTATCACTGAGTACGTTATTGGTTTGGTTGAACCCTTAGTCACTAGCTCTCGCTCCTGCCTCCGCTCTAGAGATGTCAATCCTACATTCCTACCAGTAGATGCAGGTACCCACAGGTATTGTAACTGACGCACGCCATAAGTACAGCTACGAGCATGAGACAAAAAGCCAGTTCGCTAGCTAGTTTCTAGGCTGATAAGTCTGACTGGTGCTGGTTTATTATGAGAGAAAAACACTGTTGGCTGGTGATAAGCCCTGATGAAACCAACAAGCGAATATGCTGAAAGTTATTAGGACCGGACCCGAGATCGAACCGGTGAGGCCGTCGGTTCACTGGTTCACTGATCCAACCGTTTAGGACCGGTTGAACCGTTGGTTCAATTATTTTGGACCAAACAAATTAAATCGGACCCAAATACTTTGAACCAGTATATATATATAATTAATAATTAATAATTATGGTTCAATTGTTTTTCTAGCACTCAATTCGTCAGATCCGCATATGCTCAATATAGTCTTATCTAGAAAGCACTCCATGTGTCAGTAACTCAATAGTGTTAGAAAAGGCATAATGGCTCCGTTCGCTGGTCTAAAACTTGGAACTGATTGATTGTTATGAGAGAGAAACCCTATAACGACTGATTGATAAACAGTATTACGTGAGGAGGAGGAGGAGCAGCTGGATAACCAGACCAGCGAACGCAGCCAATATGCATAGAACACAAGCTCATGTCGTGGAGCCGTGGATGCATGGATGGAGCTTGAAGATGAAGCACAGCAGCAGCTGTCGCCGGTCAGGATCTGGTCGTGGACTCCGGAGTCTGGACTTGAAGCAGAGAAGCAGGCAGATGGTGAGCAGAGAAGCAACCGTCGAGAAGCTTGGAGCAGAGAAGCAGGCGCCCAGCGAGCCCCTAGCCAGAGTGCGTAGAAGCAGCTGCATCGCCGCCCCACAAGCCGCGGCCACCCGTTGCTTGCCCCTGCCGTCCGCCGCTGCCTCAGAGGCCCAGCTACCCCGTTGCCCGTCAGCCGCGACAGCTGCCTGCGCGTGCCACCGGCCGGAGCCTCAAGCGTGCGCCGCCGCCCGACGCAGCCGCCTACGCTCGTCGCCTGCAGGAGCACAACCGCCGCCGCCAGTGCCCGGAGGGAGCAGAGCCGCCGCTGCTCGCCGTGTCTCCGTCCCGCGCCACTCGCGCGAAAAGGGAAATTTTTCTCTCCGCTTCAGCGATTCAGCCAGCAAAACAATCCTAAAGACCCATTTTGACCAATTTCTAATAACGCCCCTATATAGATAAGGTCGTGCACCGAGGGGCAATTTCAGAAAAATATCAAAAACTCATCGGTTCGAATGGAACCGTCCGGTTCACCGGTTCAACGAAAAACCGACCGGTTCAACCGGTTTATAGCGGTTCGATTGTATAGACGGTCTTTTAACTGAACCGCTATGGTATGAGATTCTATCCACAACTATGGGTGTGAATATGTCGCTTCATGCGTTAGTGCTTAAAATATAAAAGTATTTCACCTATTCTATTAACAATCTAACTCAAGAGGTGCACGTACCTACAGGTGAGATGAAAATGGGACAGGATATTTCTTGATATATATATCCATCCCGAAAGAGTTTAAATACTAAACGGATAAATCCAAACATCCAATATATGTACCATATTCGAATCCAAATACTCAAAGTTGGGATTTTTTATACGTATATGGGACTATCAATATCCAGCACTATATGTATCCGACTCTGAATGTCACAAACAACTACATGTATATCCATTTGTATTCGATCTGGTTTCATCCCTACTCGCGGATACGAGAACGGGTATGGAATTTTAATGTTAGTCAATTCATCGCGGACATTTATTTATTCCACCTGCACCTTACCTGAGTTGCTGCTATCCCTACTCTGCTCTAGTTGCCTCTGCAAGTAGACATTCCAATCCTTCCTTGAGCTGCACTACCGTCGGTTAATGGTCTGTCAAACCAAATCAGAGGACTTAGCGTCTTAGTGGGAGTTTCAGCTGCATTTATTATGTTGCCACATAAGTATTTTTATGATATGACAACGTATTTAAGAAGAGAGAAGAAGTAAGTTTCATGAAGATAGAACTCTCTTGGCTCAATTACCAACTCAAGATGAGTCATGCAATAAAATATCTATAAAAAACAAAAGAATGAAAGTATGCATTTGAGGGTGATTATTTCGTCCATGTTTTATTGCATTATGTATTATTGAAAACAATGTTACATAACTCTCTACTGAAAATGGTCTTAGAGCATCTCTACTAAATATCATATACAATCTCCTATACCTAAAAGGTAGTATTATAGGAGATGAAGGTGATGTAGTAGATCCCCTATCTCACCTCTGTATCTATTATTTTTAAGAGATCTCTTAAAAACAGTCTCCTTTCTCCTAACACCCCTCTCCCTGTCCCTAATAATAAAGAAATATATGAGATAAATTTTAGGTAACCTGCTATAGCAATGATTTATATCCTAAATTGATTTTAAAATACTCTCCCAAAATAAGTTATAAGAGATGCAATATAAAATATCTGTTGGAGTTGTTCACACAATATAAGAGATCTAGTGAAGGTGTTCATCTCGGGACGTGTTTGGTCTATGCCCGGGCAAGCAGGTCGCCGGCCGAACAGCCCCACCAGCCGCAGCCCCTGAGGCCTGACCGCCCGAGCTGCTTGGGCGCAAGGTTGAAAACGGTACGAAAATATTCCGAACCGATCGTTTTTATTTTCTATGTTATGATATCGTTTCCGAATTTCACCAAACATTAAAATTTGTCATTTTCAATTAGTTTCACAATTATTTTCAACCATTTTTTTATACTCTTTAATTGCTAAAATGTAGAAATATCCCTGAACCGACCACTTCCATTTTCTATATTGTAATACCGTTTTCATCCTTGCTTGGGCGGGTAGCTGTACTGAGAAGTAGTAACAAGGAGCATCTACAGTGAACCGAGCACATAAATGACGGGATCACACGAGCGAGCATCCAAGCATTACAATAACTTGCAAGTTACAAATCTTTACTGTCTTTGTTTCTTTTATAGATCTTTTTTTTTTCCTTCAGTACAACAATTCGTGGAAAGTGGAAACCCAATCTCCAGGGACAAATCAAGAGACTCAAACCCCGCAATCTCAGTAATGTCTTCGGTTTCTGAAATAGGATTGGGGGAAGTGCAGAACCAACCAATTATATAGGACAGAAAACAGACGAAATCATACACATCTTGCAGCACAAAAGGAGCACAGAACGAAGAGCTATTGATGATAATACTTTACAAGCAGCAGCTGTCATAACGGGCTGAAGGGCTCCGGCAGCGGCTCGAACCGGTGGTCGAACAGCGGGCTTTGGTCGGGCTTGTCATCGAATCCATGCAGCCAGCTTGTGCTCCGCACGTCCTCCCTCAACAGCATTGCTTCATAGCGCGAGCTACCGTAGATGTCCAGCTCGCTCAGGGTCTCCTTGGTCCCGATGCTCCCCCTGTCTGGCAAATCGGTTGAGCTGCCACCATTGCGTGAGAGAGCCCCGTTTGAATCCCCGGAGAGGTGTCCGTTCACGCTGCTTCCATTGTCCGTATAGTGATGGTCACCGTTTGAGATGCCATGCCTTGGGTCTGATGTCCAAGCTGGACGGACCTTGGCAGCAGCCGAGCGAATGCTCTGGGGAAACAGGGATGCACCACGAATGCCACCCAAGTTCTGCCGAATGTCCTGTCAAATGTAGCGATAGCTTAGCTTCTTCCAACACTCATGCATCATTCAGTATTTCAGTCCAATCCATCATCTATGCAATGTTTCAATTTTCAACCAAAACCAATCATCTCTAAAAGGACTAACTTAACAAACTTTTAGAGACAAACGTCACTTGAGATGAAGTCACCACTTACGGATGCAAATGCGAATATGCGATTTTACATCCAATGTGTATTTGAATACTTTAGTATAATGCCACCAAAGAACATTTCGCTACTTATTTATATATATGCATTCTTATTTTGGTTTTATATAATAAGAGGTGACCTTGGTGACACACAATAACACAAAGTCACTCTGATTTGGAAGTATTTCACTTGCAGTGCTTATTTGTCCACTTTGAAAATTGAGATGCATGGACATGCAAAATGTTTCCTAAGCCATGGGCATGCCATTTTTTTTGAATGAATGGGCATGCCAATTTTGACTAAATGCAAAAAGATTGAATCTTGAAAGGTCCAAAGTAGATAAACAGTTTCCGAAAGTAACAAACTAAGTAACTCAATCGAAAAGAACGCAACTCCAAAAAAACTAAAATGCAGGATGGTAGCTGATATGAACACAAGGAACATACCATGTGCTTGATAGCCATGTCAAGTGACCTCTTTGATATCGACCTCCCAAATCCATTATCTGTGCCCGTGGCAGGTCTCGAGGGTCTATTAGCTTGACTGTCAATAATGGACCTTTCAGCCTGTCGATTTTGGTGTCCATTTGTGAGGGTAGAGGTCTTTGATGATGCATCAGAAAATTTACTTCGACTGACAGCAGGCACAGAGACCTTCTTCACAGGAGCTGAGGCAGCTGAAGGTTCAGTATTTGGGGTTGATCTTATGCCTAAAGCCATTCCTGGCCGTGATCTGCTAGCAGATAGTGGTCTTTCAGGTAATTTTGTCCTTAGATTTGGCGGAGTTTCATTTGGAAAATCAGGGATATCAAGTGGTCGCACTGGAGCTCGGGGTCGTGGATTTGGAGAACTTGGGCGAGATGATGGAGCTGATGAAGGTGCTGAGTTCCGGCCACTACTGGCTGCAGACCAGGACACAGATGTAAAGCTGTTGATGCTAGAACTCCGTCCAACAGAAGGTGAACGACCAATAGCTGGAGCTGATGAACGAATTGCAGGCTGGCGTGTAGGTGTAGATGATCGTGAGCTGGAGCGGCTCATTGAAGGAACTGAACTTGAGGACAATGAGGTGGCATGGCTTATCCCAGGAACATTACCTGAGGAAGAGCCTGGTCTGCTTGTTGCACCTGAGGAGACGCTCGGGCGGCTTATTGTATGAGTTGCACTTGAAGATGAATTGGGAACAATACGGGATCGAGAATTTGGAGTTGATGGCCTCACATTATGTGTGGATGTGGTCTTGGCAGTAGCTGAATCAGTTGAAGAGTTTGGTGCTGTTGGACGAGTTCTCGTAGGAGTGGATGGGCGAGTTTTTGCTGGTGTAGATGGACGAGTTTTAACAGGAGTAGAGGATCTTGCAGGCACTGGACGTGCAGCTGGAACTGATTGTTTCGGTGCAACAACTGTGCTGCTTCGCCTACTAGGGGTTGTAGGTCTTGAAGTGACTGAAGAAATGCTTGTATTCAGAACTGATGTCCTGTTGTTGCCATTCATGAGAGCTGACTGGATAGATGGTCGGCTGACAGAGTTACTTCTTGCTGGTCTAGTGGGAACCGTCGAATGCCCATTCTCTGTTTGAGATACTGAAAGCTGCAAATGAAACCATTATTATAATCAGTAGAGTTTAGGTAGGTCATAAAGTTATACAACTATTGTTTGTATAGTTAGTAGATAAAGAGTGGTATTTGATTTCTATTATAAAGTTTCCGGGTTAAATAGTAAAGTTCAGCATTAAATGTGCTAAATAAATATACTATTGCTATTTCTGTACAGCCTCGAAAGTGCATTCTGTTCACGGCATATTTTACTTCAACAGTTTGTATACGTTCGAATACTAAGGTGAAGCCCCATTTACTAACTGAGAGTAAGAATAAACCAATTCGTTCCAAAAGAAATGAGTTGGCGAGCAAGATTGCAAAACATTGCAGACCACAGTGCTGCTGAGAGTTATATCGCATAAATTCTCTGTTGCCAAGCTATTCTCATTAGTAGGTTCTCTGTTGCCAAGCTATTCTCATTAGTAGGTCAGAATGATTACGGCTTTACCTCATATATAAAAGGAAAACGTCCATATTACTCCCTCCAAGTTTGGCCTATGTCCAAATAACCCCCCAAACTAACATTTGGTTCAATTTACTCCCTCCAACTATTTAAGTTGGTCCAACTACCACGTTAAAGAGATTTTTTTTTTTTTTGTTTCTCTATGTACAAATTATATTTTAGTTTCAAATTTTGTGAGGTGATAGAGGACATTGTATTTTGTATTAGAAAAATGCACTATGAATTTTTCATCATTATGTTCTATATGATATTGTACCTCCAGTGTTAATTTATTATTAAATTTCCTAAGCTATCAAAATAGTGGCAAAAAGTTAAGATATATTTTTCTAACATAACTTATGATGTGATCATATCACAAAAGTTGATATTAAGACTCAACTAATACGTGGAAAAACAAAAATAACAAACCATGTTAAGGGGTAAACTAGACCAACTGAAATAGTTGGAGGGACTAAATTGAACCAAATGTAAGTTTAGGGGGTAATCTGGACATATGCCAAACTTGAGGGGAGTAATTTGGACTTTTTCCTATATAAAAAGCATGATTCCAAGAAAAATATTGCTCAGAATAGTAACATTTGATCAGTTTGCAAGGGAAAACCTTCAAAGATTAACACATTTAACTTTTAGGCACCAAAATGTAACATACCCTAGATGCTCTAGTAGTTGAGGACGATCTAGTTGTAGTGCGCTTCGGTAATATATTTGAGGATGGTGTTTTCTCAGCAACCTCCAGTGCAGGAACACGTGGGGTCCCAGGAGGAGTTAGAAGCCTGTACAGCACGGAGTAAATTAAGTTGAGTAAGGAAAAAAAAGGTGATGTGTATAACTACAGAAAACAAAGAACCAATTAGTAAGCAAGAAACCAATTAGTAGCTCTTTGCAGCCAAAATCAATCAAAATATCATCAAATACTGTGAGGAAAACACTGCAAATGGTATATTTGACCTGTGACAACTGGCCCTTCTTTTGCAACATGCTCATGCATCAAATTGGCCTTTATCAAATGCCAACAATAGGATTCTCTAAATAAATTTCACTCTTTTCAGCCATACTTCTTCCATGCAAGTTATAATTGTGTAATCATTTGTTGCACGCCAATTACCAATCTCCAAGTTAGTTTTCCAAGGGACAAAGAGCCCACACAGGTCGATCAGATATCGTGTGTTTCAGCTTTTTCTTTGCACAGCGACACATTTCCTCCCAACAACCACCACTGCCAACAAAGTCATCTTTAGCAGAAAGATCGCCTCACATCCATCACAACAATCATTCAATCACCACCTAAAAAAACTGACATGATCTTGGACGAGACGGTGGCCACCAAGATCAGGCTTCCTCAATCATTCAAACAGCGATTCTTCGAACACCAAAGCAGTTCAATATACTCCCCAGTCCCCCTCATTAGTTAATATGGACAAGCTTCAACTCATTCAAAGCCGTGATCCGTACGAATACATCCCCCAAAGCAGGGCAGTTCAAGTCAATCCAGGGGGGGGAATACAGCTCTTGTACAGCATTAATCCCCTCTTCAGTCGACACAGTGAACTAGTGATGGGATCATAAACACGCACCCATTAAAAAAAATCTAGAACAACTAGACAGGGAAAGATTTCCTCAAAAAAAATCTAGACAGGGGGAAAGCAGAGCAGGCATGTAAGCTGACACTCACCAATCGTAGTCGTTCTTCCCGATCTCCGAACCCAACAGGTCCTCCATCTCTAGAGCAAGCTACGTTGCCCAAAAAAGGACATCCAAAAATAAGATAAGAAAAGATCCGAAATCCCACCGAAGCATTAGCCAAACCAGTGCTGCAGCAACTACCTCCGGCGGTCGGCGGCGCGGATTCGGATCTGAATCCGGATCCGGCAGGTTCCCGAAGCTTGTACCAATTCAATGCTTCCTTTCCCGGTTCCCGCAGCCAATGCCGCTGCGTTCCTCCAATGCCGCGGCCGGGGCGAGGCGACGCTCCGCTCCGCTCTTCCACGGCCGCTACAGATGCCGCCGCGCTAGAGATGCCGATGAGAGGGCTAGAAGGAGGCGGAGGGGGACGACGCTGCTGGAGCCTGGAGTGGTGGTGGTGCCGTGGTGGTGGTGGAAGGGCTCAGGCTGCGTGGGAGAGCGTGAAGCTCTGCGCCGCTGCGCTGTGAAGAGGGAAGCCTTTGTTTTGTTTAGCCGCAAAGGCCCGCGACCCCTCCCGTGTCCTACTCCTACGGGGCCACGGCCCCACTTTAGCTCGCCGGGCCCACGTGTCAAGGACAGTTTGGCGGGGAGGGCGGGGGGCGCTGCCGCGCTGCGGAGCAGGAGAAGTCGGCGCCCTTGAGCGGATAGGACACACGTATAGGAGGAGCCGGCCAGGGTAGGTTTCAGGGGGGGTGACATGTGGGCCCCGAGCCCACACATCAGCGTGGACGACCTTGTAGTGTTGCTAGGTTTATGTTAATAATGGCCGTCAGAGGGTGCACTGATGCGCCTCCAGAATAACCAGTGGATGATTTGCCGCTTGACAGCGTAGAGCTGCAGGCTGGCAGTGGCAGATCAAGGAAGGAAGGGCATCATCAAGGCCCATGCCATGCCGCGGCGCGGTCAAATCACAGATGAGGGCAACGTGCACCACCACAGCACCAGGGAGCTCAGAAGCTGGATCCTAGACGGTGCACGTGCAGTCGCATGGCCTCCCGTGGCCGTCCGATCAGGAACAGGCAGTGTATAAGCCGTTTACGCTGATTTGTTACTGATGTGTTATGAGAGAAAAATATTGTACGACTTATTAGAGCAGTGTGGTCCTGCCGTGTTTTAGATCTGGATCAGCGGCACTCAGCCGGTAGTACCACTGTACCACGCGCATTATCGGCTGTGCCATAGTTTGCGGCTGGCTGATGGCCTGACTAGTGTATCGATCTGGAAAAGGAGAAGGGGCAGCACTGTCATCGAACGTGAGGTCAGGTCCTCCGATCTTGGCCGCCACTACCGGTGGCCAGTGACGTACAACAGCTGCGACCTGCGAGCAGGGTCCGTGCTGCGCACAGCACTCCAATAATGCGTCTGGCGCATGTGGCCGGCTACCCCAGCCGCGTGGTCAGTGGTGTATATTAGGGCACGTTTGGTTCTAAATAAGTCACTTATTTATAAGTTAAAAAGTAAAAAAAATAACTTATTTTGTTAAACACCACCAACTTATAAGTCACCCCTGCTTATAAGTTTTAAAGTTGGTTCACCTCTGCTTAAAACTTATAAGTCACCCTTTTCGCGTGGGGCTCCACATCTTTAATGAATTTATAAGTCATCTACAATCAAACAAGCATGACTTATAAGTTACTGGTTTTAAGTCAGCACTGACTTATGGAAACCAAACAGGACCCTTAGGGTGTAGGTTTTCTCCTCAGCTCAGGTTCTAGTTCCGTTCTCAATAAAAATGAGGAATTAAAGCCGTTTTAAAAGAGCCATAAATTATGGCTTCTTCAACACGACTCGGGCTCTTTAAAGGAGCCATACGAAACACTCCTTTAGTATTATGTAATAATGTAGTATTTACCAATGTCTATTTGGCTGGCCTCTGCCTGACACATGGAATTTCGTCAGACAGGACTTCCCAGCTTTTACTAGTACTAAATTTTGGGTTTATGTTCGTCCCTGCTGCCGGGACAAATTTCATCAGATTGTTCCATTCGTGTCCTGGCTTATAATTTCTGTCCCGTTTGAATCCTGCTTTAAACATTCCTTTCGTAGTTTCCTGCAGCCCCAACTTCCAAGTGCCACATGTCACTATCTTGGTCAGATAAATTGTACTACTTTCTCCATTAAAAAAAAGCACAATTCTTAAACAAGTTCAAGTTTGATGAGATATATAAAAAAATACTAACATTTATAATACCAACCAAGTATCATTAGATTAATTATAAAATATATTTTTATTGATTTAATTGAACTTATAAGAAAGTTTGTCTTGTATTAATATAAAATTATTTTTTTGAGGGAGTATTACCGTGCCCTTTTTTTCCTCCCTTGGGTCAGTTGTGTGTCGACATCCCGTACTCAAAAGCATAGAAGAGTGCATTTTAGCAATCTCCAAGTTATAATTGGGCAAACATCCGTTGTGTAACACATTTGTTGCATGCCAATTACTTCCTCCGTCTACAAAAGATTGCAATTATGGTATACCTGATAGTCAATTGAGCCAAATTTACAATAAATAATATTAACATTTATGTCTCTAAATAATTTTATTATAAAAATATATTCAATAACTAATTTAATGATACTCATTTTATAACAAAAATGTTTGTACTCTTTTATATAAATTTAGTCAAAGTTTAAACGGTTTAATTTCTCGAAATTCGAGAATTACATTTTTTTTTAATGGATTTAGTACCGTACCACCTAGCTGGATGAGACGAGAGCTGTAGAGGCTGTTTGGCTGCTGGCCACGCAGCGCCACACCCTGTTATGGCGGTGCCACACTCTGTCGCGTAGGAAAACAACGCCACAACGAAGATCGTGTGGCGTGCCGCAGATTAATTACGAACCAAGCAGACGCTTGCTTTCCTGTGGCCGTCGGAGTCTAGACGAGGCAAACCAAGGCCGGCAACCAAATAGCCTCGTAGTCACCATCTTCATAGAAAGCTTCCGGTCTATGTTTTCCTCAGGTCAAATCTCCAATAACCGAGAAAGAAAAATCCCCGCATCTCGAAGGAGTAGGTCTGAGTTGCACGAGCTCAACGATGATGGACACGAGATCACGAGAGCACCCCATGGCGACCGCGTCAAGCACGCCCTGTAGCCGTAGCGCGTAGGTTGGTGCCAAACTATCTATCTGCGCCTCGGAGGCGGGAGGGCACTGGCAAACGACGGCCGCTCGCTCCCGGCCGGGCGGCCCGCGCGGCGGTTGGTGCGATGGCGACCGGCGGCGGCTGCTGCGTCGCCAGGACCGACACGACGGGCACAGTACCGGTATCCGGGCCAATCTCGCGCTTCACTGCAGCCTTGCAGTCCCACATTGCCATCTCTCGCCAGGGGCGGCACTGTGTGTGCAGGATGCATGCACTGCATTCTGCATTCTGGTCCTCTCCTCACGACCTCACGGCGGGCTCTGGTGACCACGGCTCTCGCCTCGTCCTGTTAGGTGCAGTGGTGGTCCTTCGGAAAGGGCGGAGGGCCAAAAGGGAAGTGCGCAGAAATGTGCAAAATGCTCAGCTAGTCAGCACCCACGCCACACCTGGGAAGGAAGCTCCTAGCTTGGTTCATCCGTTAAAATTCTTCTGGTTCTAGTTTTACGGCATTGCAGTTCCCTCACTTCCAGAATAGATGACGTTATTCCTAGCTTGGTTCATCCGTTAAAATTCTTCTGGTTCTAGTTTTACGGCATTGCAGTTCCCTCCCTTCCAGAATAGATGACGTTATGGAATACATGTGGTTCAAACTTTCTCAATCTTAACTAGTTTATAGAAAATACGTGCAATATTTATGTCTCCAAATAAATTTATTATGGAAGTATATTCAACGATCTATCTAATAAGACTAATTATGTATTATAAATATTAATATTCTATTATATATAATCGGTCAAAGTTAAAAAAAATTAATTTCTCGGGAAGTGAGAATGTTTTCTATTTTGGAACGGAGGGAGTAAGTTATTATCTCCTACAACTAAAAAGAACAAGGTGTGGATATTTTTTGATGCGACATTTATTTTGGTTCGTCCATCTGCCCATGCCTACGATCCCACGACATCTTAATTACTGATTGATCGTGCTATTCTCCTTGATTGAATATTGTCTGTCATGTGATAGAAGAATCATGACAAAATAGAAAGTAGAAAATTATTGTGCTATCCATATACACATTACATGTTTGCATGCACCAGCATATATGTCAACGAGCAAAATAAAAGAGAATTAACACAGAAGGAAAGATAATTAAGACAAAAGGAACATCTTTTTATTTCTAAGACCCTTGCCAAATCTGCCTACATTTAATTACTTTATCTCTTTGCATTTGCAAAAGGGATAACTTTTTCCTCCTTCAATTTCGTTTCACGCTCACGTGTTCCATCGTCCTCGCTTGCTGTTTCTTGCGTGAACCATAGTTAATGTCATTTGTCTTCCATGGCTCAGCCCCCAATCCCAAGAGAAGGTCCCTACCTCTCCCTGACTGGAGATCCGGCCTGTCAAAGGATCTCCTCGAGTCCATCGGGCAGCATCTCGCTTCAAGCCACGACGCGGCGTCCTTCTGATCCGCTTGCTCCCCATGACGCGTCACCGTCCCGTTCGCGACCTTCGGGCCGCTCCTGTTGTTCCCGTTCGACCCCGACTCGGACCGCGTCGGCTTCTACTGCGTCCTGGAGAAGAAGGTCTTGTCCAAGACGCTGCCCGACGTGCGTGGTAAGGTGGCGTGCGGCCCCTCATGTGGGTGGGTGGCGCTCATGGACGAGGCGGCGTCCGTGACGCTGATGAATCCATTCGCCGGTGCTCGTGCCCCCCGCGTTGAGCTCCCGCCAGCAGGCGAACACATCGCGGCGGCGTCCTCATCGGAACGCGTGTCTAGGGTCCACGGCCGGTGGGTCCTCCATCCCACCAACGGCTATGGGGACGCGGATGCCGCAGGCAGAGCCATCAAGCTAGAAGACATGAGGGACGCGTTCTTCCGTGAGATCGTGCTCTCGGCGTCGCCTGACGCCGCCGGCCGCGAGTGCGTGGCCATGGCCATGCTTGGGTGCTCCACGGAGGTCGCGTTCTGTCGGGTTGGAGTCGACAGCGCATGGACGCTGCTCGACACCAAACTGGAGTTCTCCATGGGGCCCATCGTCCACTGTCAAGACAAGTTCTTGGCGATCGACTGCATTGGAGAAATCTCCGTCTGCAGCAGCAACGCCGCCGGCGCTACTCCAACCGCGACGCTGCTGCCATCGTTGTCGCCACCTGCGGGGCTCTGCCACCGCAGCTACTTGGAATCAAACATTGAGCTGCACATTGTGGGTGCCATGGTGAGCACGTTCCACGAGACACAGAGCTTCACCTACAACAGCGCGATCTACAAGTGCAACCTCCACGGCCATACGCCGAAGTGGTCCAAGATGAGGGATATCGGTGATCAGACACTGTTCGTGTCTAAACATTTCAATGAAAACTTCAGTGGAACAAGTGTATCCAAGTACAAGGAGAACGAAATCTACATGTCTGAGCCATTGTATGGGGATCCATATGACTTGGTCCATTGACTGGAGATCGTTGATATTGCTACCGGCGTATCCGAAGTAAAACCCGTTCAGGAAAAGATGCAGGGTTCCGAGGCTCTAGGTTGGATTCAACCCAATCTTTAGAAGCTCTAGAGTTTATGAGCCTGCGACGCCGCGCACTCCGTGACTATGTTAAATTCATAAACTTTGCTTTTTGAATTAAATGTTATTTTAACGTTGATATTTAATTTAATAGTATTGTTATCTTATCGTGCGATCCATGTGTTTTTAGTATAAATTGTTAGTTATTCTGTAGCAACGCATGGACACACTGCCTTGTGAGTAGTAAGAGAAATATAAGAGGAATACATTTGGAATATTCCGTATGGGATTATGCTCATTTAAGGTAGACACATCAGTGTACCAGTCGTTCTGTCAAATTCAAGACATCTTGCATGTTCAGGCTGTGTTTAGTTCATGAAATTTAGGAATTTGACTACTGTAGCACTTTCGTTTTTATTTGGTAATTAGTGTTCAATTATGGACTAATTAGGCTTAAAACGTTCGTCTCTGTAATTTTCAACCAAACTGTGTAATTAGTTTTTTCATTTACATTTAATGGTCCATACATGTATCGTAAGATTCGATGTGATGACTACTATGTAGCATTTTTTGAGTAACTTTTTGGAAACTAAACAAGCACTCAGGACATCTTGTCGAATTCAGAAAAGGATGCTACAGCGAGATGAATAATTTCTGCAAGTCGCATACTCAGTCAGTGGCGAGAGAACCGCTGGTTCCTCGTGTCAAACTTCTAGCCAGGGTACATGTAAACATGCATCCTGCACATGGAGCGCGTCCTACCGGCATCTGTAATGCTGCATGGTCCTTTTCGGGTGAGTAAAATTCACGTGACGGTATCGTAAAAGGTGTTCGGATATTATAAAAAATAAATTATATAATCTATCAGTATTAACGAGACGAATTTATTAAGTCTAATTAATCCATCATTAGCATATATTTACTGTAGCACTACATTGTCAAATCATAGCCTAATTAGGCTTAAAAGATTCGTCTCGCAAATTAGTCATAAGCTATGCAATTATTTTCATAATTAATCTATATGTAAAATTTAAAAAACCAAACATCATGTATACGCTGTACTCGAGGACCGTGGCAATCAAACGCTTTGTTTGTCCTCCACCCTATAATACCAGAGGCCAGAAGGACCGACAGTGCCAAGCTGTGGAGGGACCTGCATTCAAGTTGTTAGTGGAGCCTAGAGTTTCAGCTACACTACAGAGTTTGGATAAGATCCAGGGGACAGTGCTCATCAGTGCTCAAAACTGGTGCATTTATATGTATGTATATAAATGAATTCTGCTACTTAGAAAAAAATCTACAGAAGTGACGAGGTATCGTATGATTCGTATGTTTATATATCCCACCGACCAAAAAAGAGTGCAGTTTCTCGTTCTCGGAAAAGTTTATCAATTTCAAATTTGACCAAATCTATACAAAATTACTAATTTTATGACACCGAATAAGTAAGATTAGTTGTGATTTTTTAATAGTACTAAGTCTGTCTAGAGACATAAAAATTGACACTGTTTTTATAAACTTGGAACTGGAATTAGGCCCGTTCGCTTCGCTGAAAAAACAAGCCGAAACACTGTATCGACTGATTTGTTGTGAGAGAAAAATACTTGTCGAGTTCATAAACCCGGGGTCCCTCGCAGACCGGCTTTCCAACAAAAGGCTCGGCCCAAGCAGACAGCAAGCAACTCATGGGCCGGCCCAAGTACCTGAACAACAGGCCAGATTGACGATCCAATCACCGACCGGAAGATCTGGCCGAAGAGGAGCGGCACCTGTTTTCTGATTCTAGTCCACCTCTCCGACTGGAGCGCTCGCTCCGACTCCAGCCGCTTCCGGACAGCCTCTCCGACCGGAAGGCCTGGCCAAAGCACTACTTTCGACTCCGACCCCATGTCTCCGACAGGGGTACGCAAAAGCACTGCTCACCGCTCTTCTCCGACTGGTGCAACCAGAGCCGACTGGGACCAACCGATCGGGACACCCGCCCGGAAAGGACCAGGGAACGAACGGAGAAAGCAAGGCAAGACGCTCAAGTCAAAACCACGATACCAGAGACCATACCCTGTACACCTGCAGGAACAGTACTCTACAACCGCCCTGACACGAATAGTGTTGTAGGCGCTGATATTTTTACCTATAGTATTGTGGGCGCCATTAACTCCCATACGGTATGGCCCCCTCCCCCCATATGACTCTAGGCATCTGACAGTGTTGTGGGCGTCAAAATTTACTGTACCGAGTGAACATGGTGAAACTGCTCACATGCCTCTGGACATCAACAATATATGTAGGTACCGACATCTGTTGATGAGGACATGACACCCATGCATATGACCGTGTTTGGCACATGGTATGGAGAGGTAGGAGGCCAGCAAGAGTGTCCAAGTTAAGAAGGAGGCCCGAGGCTAATTCGGTTTGAGTCTCCGAGGTGGAGGCCCAAAGCAACTCAAGTTCGAGTCTGCCTCGGCTTTCAGGATCATTCTGCCTTAAACTGGTTACCCAGGACGCATTCGGACTCCGTTTTCGACGATCCATATATGGTTGGAAAGCTAATTTGATAAGGAAGCCAATCCAAGTGGTCTCACATCAAAAACCCTCCAGAATCAACAGGAATCGTCGAAACAAGTCAGCATCCAGAATCTGCCAGTGTGTTGCAACACCATCTTTTGGTCCGTTGGACCGTGTATCGTGTTTGAGCCCATTAGGGGGCGCGTCTAGGGTAGGCGACAACCCTAAGACTATTATAATCATACGCCGCCGCCATCATTAGGTTTTAGGTTTTGCTTAGATTAATCTGTCAAGAACAGTTTCGTCGTTCATCGGTTTGTGAGACCCTAACTTCGTGAGATTAATTATTCATCTACAATTTGGTTGTTTTCTTTCTTGTTCTTGCTTGTGTTCTTCGTTGCGCAGGCAGGTATTAACCTTCTTGGCGAGGTCAACCAGATCTGTGTCTCGGTTGATAACCAGAGGAGTTGTGGTGCTAAAATTGTAGGGTTCGATCTTTCGATCTGAAGCCGGATCGGTGTGTCATTCTCCGCCACAACGATAGTTACCACCACCTGACGGAAGATCGGGATCCCCGTTCCCATTAAGTGGTAATCAGAGCTTCAGGTATTACCGTCAGGTTTATTATTACCCTAGTTTTGTTTTGTCTTTGTCCTATAAATCCAGAAAATTGCCCCACAAAAATATTTGTGTTAATCTTTGTTTTCTCCCTATCCTATCACCCGTTGTGCCGTTGCAATATTTTAATTTTAGTTTGCTTTATTGAACGATCGTCCCTTGCTGTGTCATTGTGTTCGTCGTGTCTAGTTTGGTCCGTGCCCTATTTTTTTCTTCTGTTGAGCAGAATTCATGCCATCCCGTTGAGTTGCTCTCTGGTTTCCTTTTCCATCTGTAACCTGGCACATAAAGAAGTTGCGTTGAGGATCCTCTTGGCATAAAATATCTCTGTCCGATAGCTCTAAGATTGGTCATTGACTTTCGTGAGGACAAAAATGAATATAGTTGGTTTAGTGTCTCACGTACAAACTTGGTAGGATCCATCTTCCTTTCTTTGGAAATTAATCTGGTCGCTCAACCCAACATCACATCACAGTAGCTAGTGTTTAATTCGAGTTCACCTGTTGTCAAAAAAATCGAGTTCACCATCCTCTCTAGTATTGTTGGTCGAGCGTTTGTTTTAGCAGGAGGTTCCTGCTGTTAATTTTCAAACTCTGGTAGATCCTATGAAAATACTTTGCACTTGAGAGTTGTAATTTTTTTCTCATACGGCACTTTCTGAGATAAAAAAGAAAGCAAAAGGCAATAAGGAGCCAAAAAAAGCCGCACCATAAAAAAAGAAAGCAAAAGGCAACGACATGCAAAAAAAAGCCGCACAAAAAAATCAGAAAGAAAAATAAAAAAAATGTAAAAAAATTCAGAAGTGCTTGCATCCTATATAGTCCTTGTGCTGAGATATTATTGCTTGTTGAACTAGGTCTAGGATGAGTCTAGGCTGGCGACATAGACTAGCTTGGGACTACTTTTCAATCTTTCAATTTCTGAATTAAATTATTGCTATTCATTGCTACTATATTTTAAGCCTCCCAAGCTCCACATATATACTTCAGATCAGTACAGAAAAAGGCCCTTGCAATCTCGGTACCACTGCCTCCTAGGTATCATGAACCAGCCGCCGGTTGTACCGCCCACTGCTTGTGTTGGTAAGAACTTTATAAGAGCTTGGTAAGACGCTTCCACTTGCTGTGAAAAGTGACACCACTGCAACTATGTAGTCATTTAATAGGGATAATATTTTTGTGTTGTCTTTTGCTGTCTTCTAACAATGACAGGTTGTTCGTATCCACCGACTTATGATGGTATAGGTGCTGACGAGTACATGGAGTGGGAAATTGCCATAGATAATATATTTGCTACTCGCTTTATGTGTTCAAGGAGGAAGGTAAAAAATGCAGCTAGTGTTTTGCGATATTCTGCTTTATCTTGGTGGGAGTCTTTAGATCCTTCTGATAAACCTCAATCTTGAAATGATATGAAACTCTTTATGCGAGAAACCTTTATTAATCCACCTCCTGTTTTGACTTCATATGCTGAGGTGCACCATTTAGAGGAAGAGTATGTTGTTATTCCTCTTGCTATGACTAACCTTCTGTAGGATAATGTCCATAAGCGAGAGGATGACATAGAAGAAAATAAGGAGCTCACAACCTCATATGCAAATTCAGAGCCATCACTTCACAATGCACGTATTACTCTTGCTGAGAACACATCTAATGCCCATGGTGCTACACTCACGGAAGGTGAGAATTGTTTTAATGTACTAAATTTTTCGACAAACCATGTTATCATAGAGCAATTGTTAGTGGAACCCTCTCTTGATTTATCTCTGTACCATGACAATTTGCTTGAAGTTCCTTGTGATAAAGATGAATTGGTTGATGATGCTTCAGTTTTACATGTTTTGAAACCAGTCACTTGTGCTGAAAATAAACATGTTATTCATATTGCTACTAAAACTGATGAGTTCAAACTGTTGTCTTCTTTACATACTTTGGGTTACATTAAATTTGATGTTTTGTGTAACCTAGATTGTTTGGAGGAGAGCCTTTTTAAATATGCTGATTTACCTTGGTTTTCTAAACACATATATCATGTTATTGGCAAATATAACAACAAGGGACAATATTTGATACATCGAGTATACATTCGTAGTAATATGAATTTTCCTTTTGTTGTACAAGATTCTGATCGTTTAGAGGGCAGCCATAATAATACAAACAATTTCTCATGTTCCTCAAAGAAACAAGTTCACTTCCAAGAAGAGGAGCATTGTTGGTTGCTGCCTATGTCTGCTAGACCATCTATTATTGCATTGTCTTTGGTTAGTTCCAATCTTTTACAGGATAATGTTGACATACATCGTGTGCATTCGATCATGGAGTCTACTTGCTTGCTAAAAATTTTATGCGAGATGACATGCTAGAAACTTGGAAACATGGTCACGTTCCTTCTCACAATTATTTTAGTTCCCTTTGTCTTTGCAACCCCGTTCTCCTTTGTGTTGTGCAGGATCAGTTTCAAGAACAATCGACGTAGAGGACGGCTTTTCATTAAGAAGGGGAGGATGATGAGGACATGACACCCATGCATATGACCATGTTTGGCATATGGTATGGAGGGGTAGGAGGCCAGCAAGAGTGTCCAAGTCAAGAAGGAGGCCCGAGGCTAATTCGGTTTGAGTCTCCGAGGTGGAGGCCCAAAGCAACTCAAGTTCGAGTCTGCCTCGGCCTGCAGGACCAGTCTGTCTTAATCTAGTCACACAGAACACATCCGGACTCCGTTTTCGACAACCCACATATGGTTGGAAAGCTAATTTGATAAGGAAGCCAATCCAAGTGGTCTCACATCAAAAGCCCTCTAGAATCAACAGGAATCGTCGAAACAAGTCAGCATCCAGAATCTGCCAGGGTGCTGCAACACCGTCTTTTGGTCCGTTGGACCGTGTATCATGTTTGGGCCCATTAGGGGGCGCGTCTAGGGTAGGCGACGACCCTAAGACTATTATAATCATACGCTGCCACCATCATTATATTTTGGGTTTTGCTTAGATTAATCTATCAAGAACAGTTTTACCGTTCATCGGTTTGTGAGATCCCAACTTTGTGAGATTAATCATTCATCTGTAATTTGGTTGTTTTCTTTCTTGTTCTTGCTTGTGTTCTTCGTTGCACAGGCAGGTATTAGCCTTCTTGGCGAGGTCAACTGGATCCGTGTCTCGGTTGATAACCAGAGGAGTTGTGGTGCCAAGATTGCAGGGTTCGATCTTTCGATCTGAAGCCAGATCGGTGTGTCATTCTCCGCCACAACGATAGTTACCACCACCTGACGGAAGATCGGGATCTCCGTTCCCATTATCTGTCATACCCGAAACAAGATGACGTAACCTCCCATATGCATCCGACATCCAACAGTGTTGTGGGCGCCTACCATCATCCTGTACCTGCCGGCGTGGGCAACAAGGTTTAGAAGCATACGTACTCTTTCCCTCTCACTTGTAAGACCATCCTCTTTATCTATAAAAGGGGATGCGCTCTCTCCCAAAAGACTCAGTTGATTCAAGTTCATACAGGTGAATCCAGAATCATTAGATTGATCAAGTTCACTAGCTCACAACCACAGAACCGCTAGGTTCGGACCTCAAGCACATGCTTGAACACTTAGCACATAGCGGAGCTCCTATCGCTCTCGGCCCTTTCGACCAGAGTCCGACCGGACCTCTCTTACACCCCTTCTTTCTCCTTCTCATTTGTAACCCCACTGCAAACTTCAAGCACCTGGGCTCAGGAATAAAGTCACCGACCGACTCAAACTGGACGTAGGGCACGTTGCCTAAACCAGTATAAACCCTGTGTCATTGAGTGCTAGGCCACCTCCGATCACAACGTACGGCAAAACTATAAATATTTACTTGTTGGTCACTTTCTGCACCAACAGTTGGCACCGTCCATGGGGAAGACGTTGTACGTTCAATACTTTTTGGTCATCGAAGGCCCACTTTTCTGCCACCTTCGCTGTGGCGTGCTCAGGCGATATGATTCGCTTTGGCGCACTGGAGTTTCCCACACTCCCACCTGTTGGTATGTGGGTTCCACCCATCTTCGAGCCATCCTAGGCCTTCCGCTTTGGAAGCCTAGACTTCTTTGTCGACCGGCTCAGCGAACTACACCTCCACGAGGAGGCACCCGTTCTGGCGCTCGTCGGAGGGGCACACTCCACTGGCTCTGGGACGCACTATGACTTCGACAACGTGGCATCTGCGCTTCATTCCAAGCAAACTCTCTGCTCAAACCCCGCTGTAAGTAATATGTGTACTGTTATTTACTCTTTATTTACTATCTCCCGCCGATCATCCGGAGGGACCGTATTGCCCGCGCCACGAACACCGTACGATCGGTTCCCCTATGGCCTCACATCCCCCGCGGATGCGTACGCTCGGGGGCTCCGAAGGACACTGGTGCCATCCCCCCTCACATCCGAATTCGTGGGAATGGCGAGCTACGCTCCTGCCACTCTCCACAAACTCCCAGATGATGAGGGCGAGAGCGACGGCTCCAGCATCGGTGACGTGGCACCTCGCCACCGTCCGTCCTGGGAGTGCGCTATGGCAGATGCTCCTGGACCACCGCCGGTGGTTGTGGAATCTACACAGACTCACACCCCTCTGGACCCGCGTGCGGGGGCCCTCGCGTCTACGAAAGCGCACGCCGAGGAATTACGACAACAACGGCAGAACCAACCGCCACCTGCACCGGCGCGCTCGGTACAGCACGTTGCGCCCCATGCACATGGCCCGGTGGGTGGTGCCTAGGGTCGCGCTCGCCAGGTCCAACACAACATCATGAACGAGGGGAACGATCTCCCATAGTTCGCTCGGGCTAGCCAGAACATCGCTGCTGCTGCGATGCTTCTACGCGGCATTCCCGAGCCCATCGACCCCTAGGAGCGGGCAGTCTACCGAAACCTCTGGGTTCTAGTAGAAGCCACCGCTATTCAACAGGCGTTAAGCTCTACATCGTGACTCCGACATGCACCCTCTCTCCCCACCGGGGGAACAGGGACGTGCCAGACGGATCACTCCATCCGCTCACCGCTACGGCCGCCAAGTGCGGCTGGGGAGGCAACAGCCGCGCCTCGGTCCGACCTGGCGCCTGCTCCACGAAACCCTGTGCAGGTACCACGAAAGGAAGATCAGCAGGAGGATACTCGAAGTCGGCGATCTCGTACTCCGAAGGACCCAATCAAGGAAGGAAAAACACAAACTCTCTCCACCATGAGAAGGGCCCTACACGGTGACCGAAGTAATCCGAGTGGACACCTACCGACTGGAGGACAACAACAGCAACATTCTCACCAACACTTGGAACATTGAACAGCTACGTCATTTTTCCCCTAAAATTTGGTCTTACCGCTTTTTAGTCAAACTTGCCCCTGTAAGAGCACCCCAGCCCAAACACTTTCAGCCCGGGTTGCTTGGGGGCTTCATGAGGGAACAATACTAAATACTACCTCTCTTTTTTACTGTCACATGGTAAACAACTTCATCCCCGAATGGAAGCGCATTCCTTTTCCTTTGATTGTCCTACATAACTTTGTTCCTACTCCTAACTGAACGCACCCCGCCATGACCTATGGTTACGAGTAGCCAAGCCCCACGGGCCATGCCCAGGCTCTTAAAAAGCTACAGCCTACGGAACTAACGGGCATGTGCGAAAAAGAAAGGACAAAAACATTAGCTATGCTAGGATAAAAACAAGGAACGGATAGTGATTCTATCACAAGAGCAGTACTGATGTATTCATCGATACAAAAAAACTATTCACACGGGGACTCACCCACGAACTCAACTATTACATTTTCTACTACTACTCCAAATACTACTGCGGTCGCTCGACGACATCGCCTAAACACCATCTAACATAACCACCGCCGCTCGGGCCCCGCCCGGTTCTGCTCCCTCGACTTCGGCGAACGCAGCGGATACCTCAAGGGACCTGCCTGGTTCCGCTCCCTCTACTTCGGCGAGTGCAACGGGTACCTCAAGGGACCTACCGATTCGCTCCCTCAACTTCAGTGAGCGCAACGGGTACCTCAAGGGCGTCGCACCCATAGATGCTCAGCAGAAGAGCATGGAGCTCTTGACCTTCTCATGCAATCGAGGCAGCTCCTAGGTAGGGATGTGGTCACCGGGGTATGGCCACCATGGCTGGAAGAGATCTCATCAAACTTTATTAACTGGCCAACCCGAGCAGTTGCAGGCGCAGAACCCTCCATCGGCACGATCCTGAGCAACTTCCCCTTCGACAAGGCTCGCCCGATGAAGATCCACTAGAGAAAGTCCACACATGGCTTTATCCCGAAGAATGCCTCACAGACGAATCCAGCATGCCACCCCCTTCGGTGAAAGCCGCCCCTTCTAAGGCAGAGACGGCCAGCCCCGCCCCGGGCAGCGTCCACCCCGACATCGCGCTCTGGATTCATGAAAGGATCTATAAGTCCTCCCCCTTGCTCATCCCCTCTCTCACTTAGGAACCGCCGCGGCATACAGGCACTCTCGGTGAGGAGGAAGAAGGAAGAGAGACAATACTTGGAGAATAGGCAAAGGATCAGCGACGAAGAGCCCTCTCCCTCCCTCTATTTAAGGAAGAAACGCGACGGCCGAAGAGGGGCAAAAGATCAGAGCGAAAAACTCTCTCCCTTCCCCCATTCAATGCGAATGGGAAACGATGGGACACACCCTGACCGATGGGACGCACGATGACCGATGGAACGCCGCTTGGTCATATGGAACGCCGCCTGGTAAGACAAAACATGGCCTAGGTATGACCCACCACTATCGCACGACCGAGCTCGAAAACCGAAGCACCACCACACGTAGGTAGCTCTCCGCATCCCCAAGCGGGACTTAGAAAAACCCAAAACGAGATCTCCGCCAGGAGAGACAGTCAGGCTTCTTAAGTCGATCAAACGGCTTAGGAAAAATACCGAGAGACAGGTAAGGAGCAAAGGGACATCCCATGTAGGCCATGCCGACTCCGTCACGAACGATGGACACGGGTCCCGGTCAGACATTTCTGACTAGAGCTCTTCAAACCCCGTCACTCGAGTCATCAAGGTAACACTACCGACCCCCGCTATTTCTTTATTTAAATCATTTCATACATCCATACGCGCATTCATTCCATACGCCCGTGCCCCCCAGACGATTCGGGCCCTGAACCGCCCGGGGGCTCAGAAACTAAGCATCGCACATGCAGCGAAATGCATCACAACGCTCCGTGTTGCATCACGAAGAGGCAGTTGCCTCATTCGACATGAGCAACAACAGAGCCAGGGGAGAAAAATGTAGATGAGCCCCATGCGGCCCTCACCTAGTCTGGCAGACAGGGTCATCTCAACCTTCTCGTTCGATCCTAAGCCTCTACCAAGCCCACAGAATCTCCATCGAGGGGAGACCATTAGGCCACCCGGGTCGGTCTCCGGAATGACCCAGGCATCTGCCGGGTTGCAGGTAAAGGAGCAGTGGAATGTCACAAGAGGGCTATACCGACCCCATCATGAACGACGGACCTGGATTCCACTCGATCATACCCATTAGCGAACTCACCGAGCGCGTCACTTGAGCCCGAGTGATCGGGACATGCAACAAAACTCAGCCCCTCCGGTTGTGAGGAACCGAGGACGAGGTAACACACACAACTCAAACCGACCCCTACTAAATCCCATTGGGGCTCGGGGGCCCAAGACACAAAACGCCTGGGTCTGCGACCCCGAACTCGCCCCATCTGGCTACGTTTCGACTACACTCCAAAACTACCTAGGTCTGCGACCCTGAACTCACCCCATGCGGCTACGCTTCGACTGCACTCCAACAAATACCTGGGTCTGTGACCCCAAACTCACACCATCCAGCTACGCTTCGATCGTGATCCAAAACACCTAGGTCTGTGACCCCGAACTCGCCCCATTAGGATCTACGAGCTCCGGTTTGCCCGATCCCAAACTAATTAAACTAACTGCCTCAGTTGCGTGGGCCGCACCGAGGCCAGGATCCATGACTCTAACTCGCCCGATCCCATGGCCCGCACCGACGCTAGGATCCACGAGCTCCATCTCACCCGATCCCTAAAAACAACTAACCGCCTCGGCTGCACAACGATGCCTTGGTTAAACAACTCCGTATCGACTAAAAAACACATACACACGCCCGCTAACAAACACCCCCCAGACGGTTCTGCCCGAACCGCCCGAGGGCCCGGGGGCTACACCCGCGGGTGCGCTCGCGCGCACCCACCGACGAAACGAAAACCTCCCCCGCTGGCAACACGGAAAACCCCCCAGACGGTTCTGCCCGAACCGCCCGGGGGCTCGGGGGCTTGTAACACCTCGGGTGTTTAAATATTAAAAACCGGACATATCATCATATGCATTGCAAGGCATTGGTTATATTGTAAACTTTGATATGCATTCACTAAAACAAGTTTACATTTATGTTATAAGTATTGCTTGGTGTTGTTTGAATCAAGTTTGAAATCGTTGTATTGATTTGAAATTCCGAAAACCCTGATTTTCAATATTTAAATCTGACCCTGAAAATCCATTTCAAAATCGAAGCACATTTTGGGGTTGAGTCTTAAAGCTAAGTTGTAGAGCTTGTCGAGTTGTACAAAGTTTATTTTTGGAGTTTTTCAAGTTGTTTAGTAAAATTTGAAGTTATTTAAAAATGCGAAATTCCTTAAATATCCCCGCTTTAAATTCAAAAGTTCATTTCAAAATGTAGGCCGAATTTGGGTACAGTTTCAAAAGCAAAGTTGTAGAACTTTTGATTTTGAACAACTTTTGTTTTTGGAGATTTTTGAGTTGTTATGAAAATTTGGGAGTAATTTGGGAATTTTAGCGGATGGCAATTCTGTAATTTAAATGAACAGTAGCTCCTTCACTGTAGCTCATTCGGTTTGGTTCTCTGCTCAGTCGTGTTCAGGGTGAGCTGCTGAACCTTCCTCGGTGTTTTGTTTAACTGCTACCGCAGTGGTGTCGCCGGCGTCGTGCAGCCGAGCCGCCGTGTCCGCCATGGCCGGAGTTGAACTAGAATTGAGTCGTAATCGATGCAACTAAGGACGGCAGTAGGTGCGCATAGTTGTGGGGAACATGTTGGTGTAGTCGCCATCGCCGGTGATCTCACCGTCGTCGAGATTTCGCCGGTCATCGTGCGTGTCCCCGTGGTCAAAGCGCGAGGTAGAAGATGACAAGTGGGACCCGGTTGTCAGTGACTCAGCGTTCAAAATGGATTTTCTATTTTTCTGAAATAAGTGAATAGTGTTTTTTTTGTTATTTTTGTGTAGATTTATTTAGAGCTCCAAAAATTATGAACATTTTTGTGTGACTTCTCTGTGATGTGTATTATTTAGGAAAAATATGAAATGTTGATTTTCAGTACTTTTTGAATGTGATAAAAATTGCTCAATTAATTAATAAATGAGTTTCCAGGATTTTCTAGGCTTATTTATGTATGCAAAAATTATGAAAATTGTTTTGTCACTTAGTTATCATGTGATGGACATATACAAAATTTTTTCGGTCAATTGGAACAAGTTGATTTATTTCATAATTATTAATTAATTAATTAATTCATAAAAGCAAATAGTAACCTTTAGTGATTTAGGTTTTGTTTGAGTTTTTGATTAAGTGATGTCCTTGGGTCATTAGTTGGTAATGATCCTTGGCAATTGTTGTGAGTGTTGCAAAAATGGTTTAGTTGGTTTAACTTGTAACTGTACCGCGAAGGAAAGTTGTATTCACGTGTTAAATTTTGTATCCATCATCGAGCATCATGTTTCGTATTCCGCATCATGTTAAGCATGGCATTGTTACTACGTGTGGTGAACGAAGGTGAACACGTGGTAGTTAATCAAGTAGTTGAGGAGGTTGATCCTGTAACGCCCCGCCTCTCCGAGACCGGGCCCGCTTACATCTGGTAGCTTCTCTAGGATATAGACTGCCCTCACAGACCAACACAGGTCTTTTCTGCACACTTTGTCCTCACTCGTGCGCACCCGGGAAGGACTTCCCGGTCGGTCACCCATCGCTCCAGGCCAAGCACGCTTAACCTCAAAGATATTTGCAGATGGGCTTCCGGAAAAGAAGTTGCAACTTATTGGTACGAGTATCCTATTAATCCTATTAAGCCCTGAGCCCAGGTGTTACAGATCCGTCTGTGGAAGTTGGTGTTGATATTGGTGGAACGACTCCGGATCCGGACTTTTCCGTCAACGAAGGCAAGCTCCGGATGCATACAACCCTACCTTGTATTTTACAAATTGATTTCGCTTTTGCTTCTTTTTACTACATTAAGTGATTAGGAGTCAAGTGAAAACCAAATTGGTACCTTACCAACCTTGTTATTCCATATTTACCATATTACCAGTTTTAAATTCGTATATGCCAGTTTTGCTTAGCTATGCTTAGAACGGTGAAAGTCGGGTGATTACCTGTCATCTGCAAGTTTTAAATGGAGCTTTGGTTAATTATGTTAACATGTGATATGGGAATGTGGAGTAATAAATCTAGACCGGGCGGACTCGGTGTGTGTGAGCCACAAGACATGGAGGTCTTGTGAGCAGGTTCTTTCTGCCTGTGTCGATTAAGGTTCGTCCGTTGTTGAATTGCATGAGGTGAGACTTTGTAGTACTAACCACATACTTCGGTAAGCCTTAACTTGGCTATTCTATTATGAGAATGGCTACTCGCGCACTGGGAGTGGAGAGATGGCGGGAATAGCGTGTACCCACGTGGCAATGGGCTGGATTGGTGGAGTACTGTATTCTCGGGTGGCGTGGACCCGTTCTTGTTTTAGAGGATCCGAGGGTAGGTTGGTATATGTAGGTCGGGGACTTACATATGTCGTGTGGTCTGGAATTCCCAGCTGGGTTATAATCGGTTCGAATCGTCATTGCTCCTCGGTTATGGAGACTCAACTCACTGTTCATCATCGTAGTAATTAATAACTGGAAACTGAGGATGGTATGAGAAAGTGTTGGATACAAAGTTTCATGATCTCAATACGGATCGTGTCAGCTTTGTATATGATCTTTATGAAGTTTTAAACGTTGATATAAAGAATTTTGTTAAAATGCTTTTACGCAAAAGAACCTTGATTATTGCTAAAGCCATACCTTGAATCCCATGAGCCTGCATTGCTATGTTCTTTTAAATTCTTATTTCGGTTAAGCCTTGTTGAGTACTTTTGTACTCAGGGTTCGTTGACCCTTGTTGCAGGTGAGGCTCATGAGCAGATCTATTTTGGATCGTGTTGCATGACTGTTGTTCAGTGCGATGATGATAATTAAATATGTGGCCCTTGGGCAGGGCAGCTTATGTTGTGTGTTTTGTAATATATTATAATGCCACTCCACTATTTTGGTTTTTTTCGAACTTAGTTGTATGGTTTGAAACAAATGGTTTGTAAACTATGTTATTGTAAGTTTTCCGCTACTTTTACTCGGATGTACATATATTTGAATAAACTGTTGTAATACTGCAATAACTCTGTAATGTGATCCTACTCGAAAATCATGGATGATTCGGGGTTCCCCGAGGACACCCGACAGTCTTCTTAAGTTATCGGGAACATATGCATAGATGTCAAAGGTCGTTGGACAGTGACAGGTGCATGTGGGCCCTATAATTTAGGAGGTTATGCCACAGAATGGTATCAGAGCAGATCGTTACAAAGTTTTTGTGGTATTGGTTTACGAAAACTTCAAAATGATTTGGGATGACTAAATATAACTTGATTAATTTGGTCCAAATTGCTTCTGACTTGTCTTATTTCTTTCTCACCATTCCTTATTTGATTAAAAAGGTTTTGTGTGGTGGAGTAGTAATCTTATTATGCCCTATATAAAAACAAATGTTGTTTATTTTCGTTTTAAGCTTTGGTGGTTTTGTTCGTCAGAACGATTCATGCATCATAATTAAGTTACTTGTTACTTCCTTCGTCTCTGAGTCTGGGGTGAGTAGTGTGTATGGGTTGAGTGTGTAGTCCATCTTTACTGCTCTTGAGACTATTGTCAGATTATTTTACTTGGATTAATACTGCTTGTACAATATGGCTCGTACCAAGAAGACACCCCGTAAGTCCACTAGGCCTAAAGGAGTTCCTCGGCACCAACTAGCCCCTAGGAATGATGGTGCTAGCAGTAGCAGCTCTAGGCCTGATCCTCAGGCGGAGATACAAAGGATTTCTGCAGAGTTAGCCCAAGCTACTAGAGATAGGGCTATGGACGCCATTCAAGTGGGCAGATTACAGAAGCAATTAAGACGTCTCACCATCGCTCACAGGAACTACGAACGTATGTTAGTTCGTACGGTGGAAGAAAGGAATGAAGCTTGGCATAGGGAAAATGTAGCTAGAGCTAGAACTCATGAGTTAGAATTTTATGTAGAAGACTTAGAAGAGCATAATACCTATCTGCATGAGGAAGTTCATAGGCTAAGCAATCTCCTAGATCCAAATCATGAACCCCAAGCTGATGAAATGGATCCCGGTGTTATCCTTGCCAATGGTAGTGAATCGGAAGAAGAAGAAGAAGAAGATCCCGAAGAATTAGTAATGATCGATGAAAGTGACAATAAAGGCGGTAATATTTTCGAAATGGATACCGAGCCTGAAGTTTGATGTAATCACAAAAAGGAGTAGAGTTGTGAAATAGTTAGTTCTAGTTTAAGTTAAGTAGTCTTGTTTAAATGTGGTTTTGTGTTTAAATAAGTGAAACTAGTGTAATGAGTTGCAGTCCGCTCTTTTATCAATCAATAAAGGCTTGTGAAGTAAAGTTTGGTTTGTTGTGAACAGATGCGTCGTACGTGGGGTTCGTATATTCCTGGTACTTCACAAAATGAGAACGATATTCCAGATCCGCCACCAGTTCCAACAAATCTAGCGGATGCTATAGCCACACTTGTCAATGTGACGGTTGAAAATTCGCGTTTGCTTCATGAGATGGCTCAAAGTAATCAGAATCAGATGCATGAAAACCGTTGTCGCCATCATAATAGGCAGGAGGCTACATATGTGGACTTCACAGATACAAAACCCCAGTGTTCACTAAGGCAGATGAACCATTGGAGGCTGACGATTGGCTTAGGACCATGGAGCAGAAGTTTGATCTTATACCATGCACAGAGTTTCAGAAACCAGTCTTTGCTGCTCAGCAACTTAGAGGTGCAGCCGGTGCTTGGTATGCAAATCTTATGGCCATGCAACCTGTAGGTGTTCCGTTAACTTGGATGGAGTTTCGTACTGCTTTCAGAGCCCATTATATCCCGGAGGGAGTTATGGCTATGAAGCTGGATGAATTTCTTGCTTTGAGGCAAGGGGACCAAACCGTGATGCAGTATGTGGGAAGATTCAATCACCTATCACAATATGCACCTGAACATGTCAATACTGATACCAAGAAAAAGAAATGGTTCATAAGAGGTCTGAATACCAAATTACAGACTATGATGACAACATGTACCAATGTCACTTATCATGAGGCAGTGAATATTGCTATTGCTTCAGAGGCAAAGTATCGGCAGCATAAGGAGCTCAAAAAGAAAAAGAGTATGCCGTCTAGATCTTATGGGGGAAATCCAAAGAGGCAGAGGGTGATTTATCATCCAGTTAATCATAACCGTCATCCTTATCGTCTGCCGCAGTTTCAAGCCGGTCAGCAATCAAATGTCCGTCCTGCTACAACTTATCAGAATCCACAACCGACAAATGCTTCTGGGGTTTCTGCTTCAACACCCTAGGGTCACAAGTATCCATGTTTCAATTGTGGCAAGCCTGGTCATTTCTCGAGAGAATGTCTGTATCCAAGGCAGTCTAATCTCAATTATCAGAAGGCCCCTGCAAATCAACAACAGGCTCAGGCACAAAACAAGAATAACAATCAGAATGCTCAGAAAGGCAAAGATGAAAGGAAGACAGGACGGGTGTTCTATATTCAAGCTAGGGAGATTCCTGAAGGAGAGCCCGTGATGATGGGTATGTTTCCTGTTGCTAATCATCCTGCAGTTATACTTTTTGATTCTGGCGCATCGCATTCATTCATCAATAGAACATTTGTGGTGAAGTATGAAATT
Organism: Miscanthus lutarioriparius; assembly: GCA_904845875.1. Lineage (NCBI taxonomy): Eukaryota > Viridiplantae > Streptophyta > Magnoliopsida > Poales > Poaceae > Miscanthus > Miscanthus lutarioriparius. Next base: position 17,974,078 of record CAJGYO010000016.1, on the reverse strand, counting down.
TTAATTGGGACAACAAAGGAAAATTTCTTTGTACAGTCGCCCGGGGGACGTCTGTGTATTAAGAAAATGGTATACCAGGTGCCCATAAACCTGGGTGGGCATATTTTTCCCACTACCATGATTATCCTTAAGGATCATGATATAGATGTAATCTTAGGAATGAATTAGATGTATCAGCATAAGGCTGTTATAGATGCTTTGAATAGAACTATAAGGGTGAGTTTGCCAGATATAACTTCTCAACTTCTCATCCAACTTCCAACCTTAAGAAGATCAGTGGGCAGAGTTTGTGCAACTGCCGTCAAAGAGATTAGAGATATCCCGATAGTATGTGAATTTATTGATGTGTTTCCTGAGGATTTACCTGGTCTACCACCTAATAGGGATGTCCAGTTTAACATATAATTGCAACCTGGGACAGCTCCGATTTCTCGGAGAGCTTATAGGATGCCACCTAAGGAGTTAGTCGAGTTGAAAACTTAGTTGCAAGAATTGATTGAGAAGGGGTTTATACAACCTAGTTCATCGCTTTGGGGGTGTCCGACAATTTTTGTGAAAAAGAAAGATGAGACTTTGAGGTTATGTGTTGATTATCGTCCGTTGAATGAAGTGACCATCAAGAATAAATATCCACTACCTCGGATAGATTTGCTTTTTGATCAACTGGCCGGAGCCAAGGTTTTCTCCAAGATAGATTTGAGGTTAGGATATCATCAAATCAAGATAAAGCCTGAAGATATTCCCAAAACGGCATTTACCACAAGATATGGATTATATGAATATTTGGTAATGTCTTTTGGTTTGACCAATGCTCCAGCTCATTTCATGTATTTGATGAATTCAGTATTCATGCCTGAGCTAGACAAATTTGTAGTGGTGTTTATTGATGATATTCTAGTATATTCCAAGAATAAGGAAGAACATGCGAAACACCTCAGAATTGTTCTGACTCGCTTGAGGGAACATCAACTATATACCAAGTTCAGCAAGTGTGATTTTTGGCTTAAGGAAGTACAATTTTTTGGACACATCTTGTCAGCGGAAGGAGTTGCTGTTGATCCAAGCAAATTGAAGGATGTGCTTGATTGGAAACCACCAACCACAGTTCATCAAGTTCGGAGTTTTCTGGGATTGGCGGGGTATTACCGTCGGTTTATTCTAGATTTCTCTAAATTATCAAAGTCCATAACTGAGTTACTGAAGAACCAAGTCAAGTTTGCCTGGTCATCTGATTGTGAAGAGGCTTTCCAGACTTTGAAGAGATTGTTGACCACTGCACCAGTATTAGCCCAACCTGATATCGAGAAGTCGTTTGATGTTTATTGTGATGCTTTAGGTATTGGTGTTGGATGTGTGTTGATGCAAGAAGGCTGAGTCATTGCTTATGCATCCAGGCAACTTAAGCAACATGAAGAACACTATCCGACTCATGATCTAGAGTTAGCAGCTGTGGTCCATGCTCTGAAGATTTGGCGGCATTACCTACTTGGTAATATGTGCCATATTTATACAGACCACAAGAGTTTAAAATATATCTTTACTCAGTCAGAGTTGAATATACGACAAAGAAGATGGTTAGAGCTGATTAAAGATTATGACTTGGAAGTACATTATCACCCTGGTAAAGCAAATGTGGTGGCAGATGCCCTCAGTCACAAAAGTTATTGAAATTGCCTGATAGTAAGAACAATGGGTTTAACTTTATGTCAAGAGATGGAGAAGTTGAATGTAGAAGTAATTCAACAAGGTAGTTTGACCAACATAATTGTTGAAGCCACTATTCGAGATCAAGTTATTGCTGCTCAGAAGGAAAACAAGGGTGTAGCCCATATCAAGGAAAGAGTCAGGAATGGAAAGGCGGAATGTTTCAGTATAGATAATGAAGGTGTGCTATGGTTCAAGGATTGTTTGGTAGTACCAAAAGTTACTGAGTTGTGGCAGTCAATTCTTAAAGAAGCACATGCTACTAGGTTATCTATCCATCCGGGAAGCAACAAGATGTACCATGACTTAAAACAAAGGTTTTGGTGGACAAAAATGAAGATAGAAATTGCGAGATATATAGCAAAGTGTGATACTTGTCAGAAGGTGAAAGCTATATATTTGAGGTCTGCTGGAGAATTACAACCATTACCTATTCTAGCTTGGAAGTGGGAGGACATAAGTATGGACTTTATTGTTGGTCTACCCAAGACATCAAAGGGATTTGACTCAATATGGGTTATTGTAGATCGACTCACTAAGTCAGCACATTTTCTTCCTGTCAAGACTATATATCCCACTGTCCAATACGCCAAGATATATTTAGCAAGAATTATGAGTCTCCATGGAATACCAAAGACCATAGTGTCCGATCGGGGTACACAGTTTGTCTCCAGTTTTTGGAAACAATTGCATTCTTCATTGGATACCAAGCTCCTGTATAGTACAGCTTATCATTCACAGACTGATGGACAGACTGAAAGAGTCAATCAAGTGCTTGAAGATATGTTAAGGTGTTGTGTCCTTAATTATTCCAACAAGTGGGACGAATGCTTACCTTTGGCCGAGTTCTCATATAACAATAGTTATCAAGAAAGCATTAGAATGGCTCCATTTTGAAGCACTCTATGGCCGTAGATGTAGAACATCACTGAGTTGGTCGGAGCCCGGAGAAAGAAGATTCTTTGGAGTTGACCTTGTGAAAGAAACCGAAGACAAGGTTAGGCAAATACAGAGTAACTTGAAGATAGCTCAGTCCCGCCAAAAGAGTTATGCGGATAGACGACGGAGACCATTGGTGTTTAACAAAGGAGATTTTGTATATCTGAAAGTATCACCAATGAAGGGAGTTACCCGTTTTGGTGTTAAAGGCAAGTTGGCACCTCGATATATTGGACCATTTCAAATTTTAGAGAGATATGGAAAAGTGGCCTATCGCTTGAAATTATCAGAACATTTATCAGCTGTACATGATGTGTTCCATGTGTCTCAGTTGAAGAAGTGTCTCCGAGTGCCTGAGCAGAATGTTGAAGTTGAAGGAGTGGAACTTGAACCAGATCTGACTTATTCAGAATATCCTATCCGAGTGTTGAATCAGAAAGATCATGTTACTCGGAGGAGAACAATAAAGTTCTACAAGATACAATGGAATCAACATTTAGAAGAGGAGGCTACTTGGGAATCAGAAAATTACTTGTTAGAAAAGTTTCCAGAGTTTCTTGCGTCATTATAGAATAGAGTACTGTTAGTTAAGTTCGGTTGTTACAAATTGTGTTTTGTAAAGGAATCTCAGTTGTTTTATGGATGAGAATTGGATGTTTTTGGATTGACACATTTCCTTTTCCATTACTTACCCTATGGCTTTGAATCTCGGGGCGAGATTTCTTTTAGGGGAAGGATTGTAACACCTCGGGTGTTTAAATATTAAAAACCGGACATATCATCATATGCATTGCAAGGCATTGGTTATATTGTAAACTTTGATATGCATTCACTAAAACAAGTTTACATTTATGTTATAAGTATTGCTTGGTATTGTTTGAATCAAGTTTCAAATCGTTGTATTGATTTGAAATTCCGAAAACCCTGATTTTCAATATTTAAATCCGACCCTGAAAATCCATTTCAAAATCAAAGCACATTTTGGGGTTGAGTCTTGAAGCAATGTTGTAGAGCTTGTTGAGTTGTACAAAGTTTATTTTTGGAGTTTTTCAAGTTGTTTAGTAAAATTTGAAGTTATTTAAAAAGGCGAAATTCCTTAAATATCCCCGCTTTAAATTCAAAAGTTCATTTCAAAATGTAGGCCGAATTTGGATATGGTTTCAAAATAAAAGTTGTAGAACTTTTGATTTTGAACAACTTTTGTTTTTGGATATTTTTGAGTTGTTATGAAAATTTGGGAGTAATTTGGGAATTTTGGCGGATGGAAATTCTGTAATTTGGATGAACAGTGTCCACCGCCGAAGCTACATGGACGGCGATCTTCGGTTTGCTTCCATGTGTGGTCGTGGCCGTCTTTGGCGTCGCGCTAGCGCGGTGAAGGCCACAGCGCTGCTTCCTTGAGCTTCTGAGCCACTCTATTTAGCTTTGGCTGTCGCCGTTCGTTCCCGCTCTCTTGCTCTGTTTTTCCCACCGCCACCGCCATTCTCCGTTGAGCCCTCGCCGTCGAACCAGCGTCTGCACCATCGCAGCGATGCGTGTCCTAGCTCCGCTAGTTCCTTGCGCACCCAGCCAGCTAGCTCTAGTCGCTTGATTTCGCCGTGAACTCGCCGTTCATCGTTTTCTTCCTCGCGGCCGGTAACTTCACCGTCGTGTGCCCGTCGCCGTGGCTGGAGCTTCACGGTGTGTCTTTGTCATTGCTAAGCGTACCGTTAGCTTCGCCTTGATGCCGTACTGCTTTGTGACTTGTTCTTTTGTCATTTCATCCACCGCAGCCACCGGAGTGCCGTCGTCGACGTCTGTTTCACCGTCGTGGAGGCTTTGCTCGTCGAACTCCTTCACCGTAGCTCCTTCGGTTTGGTTCTCTGCTCAGTCGTGTTCGGGGTGAGCTGCTGAACCTTCCTCGGTGTTTTGTTTAACTGCTACGGCAGTGGTGTCGACGGCGTCTTGCAGCCGAGCCACCGTGTTCGCCATGGCCGGAGTTGAACTAGAATTGAGTCGTAATCGGTGCAACTAAGGACGGCAGTAGGTGCGCATAGTCGTGGAGAACATGTTGGTGTAGTCGCCATCGCCGGTGATCTCACCGTCGTCGAGATTTTGTCGGTCAGCGCGCGTGTCGCCGTGGTCAAAGCGCGAGGTAGAAGATGACAAGTGGGACCCGGTTGTCAGTGACTCAGCGTTCAAAATGGATTTTCTATTTTTCTGAAATAAGTGAATAGTGTCTGTTTTTGTTATTTTTGTGTAGATTTATTTAGAGCTCCAAAAATTATGAAAATTTTTGTGTGACTTATTTGTGATGTGTATTATTTAGGAAAAATATGAAATGTTGATTTTCAATACTTTTTGAATGTGATAAAAATTGCTCAATTAATTAATAAATGAGTTTCTAGGATTTTTCTAGGCTTATTTATGTATCCAAAAATTATGAAAACTGTTTTGTCACTTAGTTATCATGTGATGGACATATACAAAAAAATTTAGGTCAATTAGAACAAGTTGATTTATTTCATAATTATTAATTAATTAATTCATTCATAAAAGCAAATAGTAACCTTTAGTGATTTAGGTTTTGTTTGAGTTTTTGATTAAGTGATGTCCTTGGGTCATTAGTTGGTAATGATCCTTGGCAATTGTTGTGAGTGTTGCAAAAATGGTTTAGTTGGTTTAACTTGTAACTGTACCGCGAAGAAAAGTTGTATTCAAGTGTTAAATTTTGTATCCATCATCGAGCATCATGTTTCGTATTCCACATCATGTTAAGCATGGCATTGTTACTACGTGTAGTGAACGAAGGTGAACACGTGGTAGTTAATCAAGTAGTTGAGGAGGTTGATCCGTCTGTGGAAGTTGGTGTTGATATTGGTGGAACGACTCCGGACCCGGACTTTTCCGTCAACGAAGGCAAGCCCCGGATGCATACAACCCTACCTTGTATTTTACCAATTGATTTCGCTTTTGCTTCTTTTTACTGCATTAAGTGATTAGGAGTCAAGTGAAAACCAAATTGGTACCTTACCAACCTTGTTATTCCATATTTACCATATTACCAGTTTTAAATTCGTATATGCCAGTTTTGCTTAGCTATGCTTAGAACGGTGAAAGTCGGGTGATTACCTGTCATCTATAAGTTTTAAATGGAGCTTTGGTTAATTATGTTAACATGTGATATGGGAATGTGGAGTAATAAATCTAGACCGGACGGACTCGGTGTGTGTGAGCCACAAGACATGGAGGTCTTGTGAGCAGGTTCTTTCTGCCTGTGTCGATTAAGGTCCGTCCGTTGTTGAATTGCATGAGGTGAGACTTTGTAGTACTAACCACATACTTCGGTAAGCCTTAACTTGGCTATTCTATTACGAGAATGGCTACTCGCACACTGGGAGTGGAGAGATGGCGGGAATAGCGTGTACCCACGTGGCAATGGGCTGGATTGGTGGAGTACTGTATTCTCAGGTGGCGCGGACCCGTTCTTGTTTTAGAGGATCCGAGGGTAGGTTGGTATATGTAGGTCAGGGACCTGCATATGTCGTGTGGTCTGGAATTCCCAGCTGGGTTATAATCGGTTCGAATCGTCATTGCTCCTCGGTTATGGAGACTCAACTCACTGTTCATCATCGTAGTAATTAATAACTGGAAACTAAAGATGGTATGAGAAAGTGTTGGATACGAAGTTTCATGATCTCAATACGGATCGTGTCAGCTTTGTATATGATCTTTATGAAGTTTTAAACGTTGATATAAAGAATTTTGTTAAAATGCTTTTACGCAAAAGAACCTTGATTATTGCTAAAGCCATACCTTGAATCCCATGAGCCTGCATTCATGTGTTCTTTTAAATTCTTATTTCGGTTAAGTCTTGTTGAGTACTTTTGTACTCAGGGTTCGTTGACCCTTGTTGCAGGTGAGGCTCATGAGCAGATCTGTTTTGGATCGTGCTGCATGACTGTTGTTCAGTGCGATGACGATAATTAAATGTGTGGCCCTTGGGTAGGGCAGCTTATGTTGTGTGTTTTGTAATATATTATAATGCCACTCCACTACTTTGGTTTTTTTTCGAACTTAGTTGTATGGCTTGAAACAAATGGTTTGTAAACTATGTTATTGTAAGTCTTCCGCTATTTTTACTCGGATGTACATATATTTGAATAAACTGTTGTAATACTACAATGACTCTGTAATGTGATCCTGCTCGGAAATCGTGGATGATTCGGGGTTCCCCGAGGACACCCGACAGTCTTCTTAAGTTACCGGGAACATATGCATAGATGTCAAAGGTCGTTGGACAGTGACAGGTGTATGTGGGCCCTATAATTTAGGAGGTTCTGCCACAGGGCTACACCTGCGGGTGCGCTCGCGCGCACCCGCCGTCAAGACAAAAAAACCCAGACGATTCTGCCCGAATCGCCTGGGGGCTCGGGGGCTCCTGTCGGGTTCATAAACCCGGGGTCCCTCGTAGACCGGCTTCCTAACAAAAGGCTCAGCCCAAGCAGACAACGAGCAACTCATGGGCCGGTCCAAGTACCTAAACAACAGGCCAGAAGAGCGATTCAATCACCGACCGAAAGGTCTGGCTAAGGAGGAGCGACCCCCGTTTTCCGACTCCGGTCCACCTCTTCGACCGGAGCGCTCGCTTTGACTCCAGCCGCCTCCGGACAGCCTCTTCGACCGGAAGGCCTGGCCAAAGCACTACTTTCGACTCTGATCCCATGTCTCTGACCGGGGTACGTAGAAGCCCTACTCACTGCTCTTCTCCGACTGGCGCAACCAGAGCTTACTGGGACCAACCGACCGGGGACGCCCGCCCGGAAAGGACCAGAGAACGAACGGAGAAAGCAAGGCAAGGCGCTCAAGTCAAAACCACGATATCAGGGACCATACCCTGTACACCTACAGGAACAGTACTCTACAACCGTCCTGACACGAACAGTGTTGTAGGCACCGACATTTTTACCTACAGTATTGTGGGCTCCATTAACTCCCATACGGTAAGGCCCTCCACATGTCTCTGGGCATCAACAATATATGCAGGTACCGACATCTGCCACATGCATCCGGCATCCAACAGTGTTGTGGGCGCCTACCATCATCCTGTACCTGCCGACGTGTGCAACAAGGTTTAGAAGCATACGTACTCTCTCCCTCTCACTTGTAAGACTATCCCCTTCATCTATAAAAGGGGATGCGCTTTCTCCCAAAAGACTCGGTTGATTCAAGTTCATACAGGTGAATCCAGAATCATTAGATCGATCAAGTTCACTAGCTCACAACCATAGAACCGCCAGGTTCGGACCTCAAGCACACGCTTGAACACTTAGCTCATAGCGGAGCTCCTGTCGCTCTCGGCCCTTCCGACCAGAGTCCGATCGGACCTCTCTTACACCATTTCTTTCTCCTTCTCGTTTGTAACCCCACTGCAAACTTCGATCACCTGGGCTCAGGAATAAAGTCACCGACCGACTAAAATTGGACGTAGGGCACGTTGCCTAAACCAGTATAAACCCTGTGTCATTGAATGCTAGGCCACCTCCGATCACAACGTACGGTAAAACTATAAATATTTACTTGTTGGTCACTTTCTGTACCGACAACACTGTTCTGGCTGAAAAAACAAGCTGAAAAAGCTGATTTCTTGGAAAACAAGGAGTATACTCATTTTTAGAACGGAGTGAGCACGTGTGATCCATCCTTCTATAGTGCTTGCCTGTATTTGTTTCCGGGTGTTTTTTTTATGACCAGCTTCCACTTTCCAGGTGTAGCACTTGATTAATAAATGATGCGTCCTGGACTGCACTTGCAAGTCGAACAGTTTTACAACTATCACAGTACTAGACTACAGCGTCAATTATTGTGATTAAAGCTACTACTTTCCCCTAACATTAAAATGTCAAAGGTAGGGAGAATTAGGATCTGCATTTTTTCACTGGAAAGGCAAGGCAAAAGCGACACCTTAGCTGTTGGCCGAGGGAGGATTTGGTGAAGAATGATGGCACCAGCACGTACCAATTTCCCTGAAATGAGACATTAATCATTTGTGCTTGCGTGCAGTTTCACTTTCCCAACTTTCAGGTCCTTTATATCTCCAGCCATCTTGCCTCCTACAGGCTGCAATAGACCATACATGCAGCTCACTTGTGAAGAGCTCGCTAACTACATAATTGAGCATTTTATTATGGATATAAAAGGTTGAAACACTAGGTGCCCGTGAGATCTAGTCCAATAAACAAAAGGTGGCACTACCAAACAAGATCATCCTTTTTACCTAATAAAGAACCATTTAATGCAAACATAAAACAACCGAAAATTACAGACTTGCAATAACCTTCATCTACTACAAACTGAAAGACAAAAATTGATGATCCCAACAATCCTTAAACCAATAATACAATAGTAAGTACACATAAGTTTCAAATGTAGTGAATAAGCACACCAATATTCCCTTTTCTTTTAAACAGCACAGTATTGACTTTGACAAAGTCTATTTCACTTGACAACTGCACTAACTCTGTTCAATTCACTAAACCATTCAGCCATACAAAAACTACCAACTCTGTTCAATTCGCACAGCCTAACAACAACGAACCTTGGCTTGGAGTAAAATGAACTTTTACACATTCTGTTTCTCTGTGTGGCTCCACAATGCCTGCGTGAGTGAGCAAAGCCCATAAATGAGTGATGAACTCCCCACCATGAGTAAGGCGCTCTATATGGCCTCTTACATTTTCTGATGGTGAGACAAATAGAATCATTTCATACCAGAAGTCCTGCGAACACAAGGTTGACAAGTACCCTTGTGTGTTCGTGTTTTTGTGTGATGAGTGATTGATCAACGTGATCCACGAATAGGTTGAGTCGGTTACTAACTCTACCATGGCGAAAGCTATGTGTGCTTGTCTCTTGGCTCGTGGTGTGTAGGTGTGGAGCACGGAGGCGGTAGTTGACGACGAGGTGAAGGTCAAGGAGGACGTGCCGTGCCGACGGACCGAGAGCGGTGAAGGACGGACGTGAGGCTTGGACCGAGGGACCGTGAGGTCGGGCGACTAGCCGCGGTGGCTGACACTTGGAACATCAACAAGTGCAAGAAGACATGGAGTGACGGTGTTGACCGGGTCAAGACGGCGGACGCGTGAGTCGAGCGAGGCTCAGGAGGACTTGGCGGGCCGGCCGGTCGGGGACAGTGGTGACACGCGTCGGATGGCGGGAAACGCGTATGGAGTACGCTACCCGCGGACGGTTTACGGGTTTGGGCCTCAAAACCCGGGCGGAGGTTCCGAGGAGGGACGGACGGCACGTGGCGGCATCGGGGAGTTCGCGTCGAGGCGAAGCTACCGGTGAGTAGGCGCGGTGGCTGTCGGATCAAGATTACACCGGGTTGGACAACAACGCCCTTGGGCTTAGCGGTTCAACTCATTTGTATCCAGGGACAAAACTGGGAATGTGTAATAGCCCTGTTAAATAGGATGAGGGAGCCCCCATCTCCCTTACCTCTCTCCCATTCTCTCATTCTCTCCCTCCACCTAGGGTTTCTTCTTCTAAGCACTCTTGAGAGAGGTCCCATGAACTAAAAATTCGTGATATTTTTTTGGTGTGATTTGGTACTGAGAATGGAGGCCCTAACCTCTTTTTGTCCTCTGGATGTGGAAACCTGATGTGTGTTTGTGTTCGTGTTTTTTTTTTCGCGAGTTACTGTTCACCAGTTTCCCCTTCTTGATTTATGTTTTTCTGTGTGATTTGTTTGGTCCAGTTGATGCTTTGACGAGTGATGAACAATTCTACCAAGTGATTTGAATCAATTCCACTCGTGCATCAAGATCAAGCCGATTTTCCTTTTTTGGGGAAAAACTCGTTCTTGCTCAAATCTCTTTGATTTTCAGAGTTACAGTTGAAATTGAGCGATGATTTCTCGGGAATAGCTCACTGATCCTCTTAAGATTTTGTGTACAAAATTTGGGAACAAATCATGGAGTTTGGAGCTGTTTTTCCTTGATTCTTGGGTCGCCCTTGTTTCTGTTCGTAACGCTCGGCCTGCTCGTTTTGTTCTTCGTACTCTGCCTTCAGGTCGACACTTCAATCTGGTGAGGGGAGCAGCGCAGACCCTGCTTGTCCCTGTAGCTGCTTCCAGCACATCTCTGGTTTCATTGAATCACCGGTCGAGCATGCTGCGAGGACACTGGTGCGGTCGGTTGCTGTGAGCGACTGGGTGTTCGGTCTCTCTTTCTGTGTTCGTTCTGGGAATCAGTTTCTCGTCAGGGCTACTTGCCTCTACTGCTCGGTCTTGCAGGTGTGTCATCGAGCAGTTGCTTGCCATGGATTCCAGGTGCAAATACCCCGCAGAGCAGCAGCTGCTTGCATTTCTTTTCTGTGCAGATCAACTGAAATTTGCAGGTTATGTCTAGCAGCAAGTGCCTGCTTTGATCGTGACTTTTGTTTCTACATCTATTATTGTGTTGTCAGCCTCAGCTACAAGAAGTAATCACTGTATGGTCATTTATTTATTTCACGTCAATTACAAGTGATTGATCATATTTCCTACAGTGAGCTCATGGTTGTTTTTGTTAGCAACCCAAATGTTGGTCTATTTTTAGAGCTTGCTTCTTCTTCTTCTGTAGCTTAGTTGTTTGAGCTCCGTTTTCGTGTTCCGTCTCCGCGCGTTGGCTTTCTACTGTTCCGAGGAATTTTAGTAGGTACTCTTGTCACTAGTTGGCTTGGATATTTGAGCTCCGGAACTCGTTTGTGCTTGGTGGTGTTTTGGGACAGCGATCGAAAAAGTCTCGTGAGAAATTTTACGGCTTCCATTCACCCCCCCCCTCTGGTCGCCTTTTCGGTCCTTCAATTGGTATCAGAGCCGGTTAAGGATCATTCCACCTTAATCGGTTCGTGATCCACGAAGGCGACATGGAGCGTGGTTCTGGCAAACCACCGCACTTCGATGGGTCCAACTATCCTTATTGGAAGATCCGCATGTCTGCGCATCTCCGTGGGATTGATTGGCTCGTCGGGAAATTTGCGAGGATGCTACTTACGTTGTGCCCCCCGTCGGCCCGTACTCACCCAGGATCACAAGGATCGGCACAACGCAAATAGCAAAGCTCGCAGATGTGCTTTTCTCGAGTCTTTCGCTTTTACGAGTTCGGCGTGTCTCCGATTGTACTACAGCTCGAGAGATCCGGGTGAGGCTTCAGAGCTATCACGAGGGGACCGCACGAGTCAAGACCAGACTCTCACGAGACGCATAAGCGCGAGTACGAGAACTTCTCTCAACTTGATGGCGAGTCCATCGATGCCATGTTTTCCGCTTTCGGACTATTGTCAACAAAATGAAAGCGAACAAGGCCAACCTACCTTATAGTGATCATGAGAGAGCGCTCAAGCTTCTCTATGCCCTTGATCGAAAGGTATGGGATGTGAAGGTGTCGGCGATCATCGAGTCCGCCAACTATGACACCCTCACCGTCGACGAGCTTTTCAAGCAAGCTCAAGTCCACGAGATCGACTACCAAACTCAAGCCAAGCTCAAGAATCCTTCCGCACCAACCATGGCTTTGGTCTCGTGTAGTGGTTCAAGTTCTTTGACTAACCCTTCACAAGCTTCTTTCTCTTTGTCGCGTGCTTGATGTCGATCCACAGAGGAGCAAATGGAGTCTCTTGGAGATGATGAGTTGGCTTTTCGTCATCATCGGTTCTCTCGGTTTCACAACAACCGTTTGAACCGCCGACGCAGTGGTGGCCCGAAGGAGGATGCTATGGATGTGGAGATCCGGACCACTTCGTCACAAGACCGCCCCAAGAAGAAGACCTTCGCCAACAAGTACGACTCCGGCAAGCGCAAGGATAAACGCGACTACACCTCCGGCAAGCACAAGGCCAAGGGCGGCTTCGACAAGGAGGCGATCAAGAAGGCGTACTGCAGGAAGGCCAAAGCTCAAGAACGCGCCTTCCTCGCCTCCCTCGGCGACCTCGACGACGACTCGACGATGATCACTCTTCTTCTTCCTCGACCGACGATGAGTCCGAGAAGAAGCGCGAGGACAAGCTCAACGGTCTCTGCTTTGTCGCCGGTGCAAACCGTGGTGGGTTTTGCACTATGGCGATTGACGGTGGAGCAAAGCTCAAAAAGGACGTCGACGACGACGAAAACGAGGTACCGCCCACACTTGACTCACTCATGCTTGAGCTTGATACTATGAATGATACATTGATGAGTCAAGATAAGTTGCTTAAGCGTCTTTGCCTGTGAGAGAAAAGAGTTTAAGGACCAGCTAGAGGTTGCTTTGAAGGAGTTGGAGCTTGCCAAGAGTGGTGTAGTGGTGTCAGAGGAGGTGTGCGATGAGTGCGCTATACACATGTCTAACCTCTCTGACTTGCAATCCAAGTATGTTGTTTTGCTTGATGAATGTGATGAGCTGAAGTCTCGATTCGGGTTGCTCGGTGCATGCAAGTCCGCTTTCGAAGCTTGCAACTGAGTTAAGCGAGAGAAGGTTGCCAAACTTGTTGAGTTTGAGAAGGCCAACTCAGATAGCACCACCACTACATGTGTTCGATGTGAAGCTTTGGTGTTGGAGCTTGAGTCCTGTAGGCATGACAAGATGGGAACCGAGGAAGAAAACACACAACTTCGGTCTATCTTGAGCTGGGTGTCGTGCAAGTGAGCCCAGTTGGGCATGATGATGGTGAGCCAGTTCAGGCGAAGAACTGACTCATCGGGAGTAGGCTTTGCTATAGGTGGGAAGGGTGAGCATGTCTATGGCAAGGTTGGTGAACATAGTGGTTTGAACCCAAATGAGAAACCCACCAACACTCCCAAATTGATCAAGATCCCCTCACGAGAGCCTACCAAGCCTATGATCAAAGATGGTGTGTTTGAAGAACCACCAAAAGCTCCACCATCCAAACAAGTTTGGGTTCCCAAACCGAACCACTTTCGGAACTCACTCGACACTCTACCCAACATCTCTAGTGCACCCCTTCCTAAAGCCAAAAAGCCTCAGAGAGTGAGTCAACCACCACCCAAGAGAGAGGTGAGGTACCACTGTGACTATTGCCATAGAGATGGTCATTTGGCTGAGTTTTGCTTTAGGAGGAAGAGAGATGAGCGGGCATGAGTATGAGTTGAACAACCGGAACATGTACCGTCCTCCACATGGCGTACATGTACCACCTGCTCAGAGGCATGTTGTTAGGCCTAGAGGTGCAATGCCTCAAGGTGCTAGGCCTCGTGTGGCGAGACCACGAGGTGGTGGTGCCGTGCTGCGGGCCCAAGTCATGATCGATATGACTTTGGACCTCGCGACCGTGGCTTTCAGCCCCGACTCCTAGCGGACCACGTTTTCCCCCGTGGTGATCGCTTCTCTCCAATGGGACATGGCATGTATGGTGTTTTTCCTAACACTTTTCCGGGGCAAATGACTCAACCTTTGGTATTCTCCTCATTTCACTAACTTGAGTGTTGTGCCATTTGCTCACCCCTTGTCTTTCTATTGATGCGAGAGCGGAGGCCCTGGAGAACACGTGGCTTGTTGATTCCGGGCTGTTCGCGCCACATGACCGGAAGTTCCAAATGGTTCTCCGGCCTTGACCCCATGCAATACAAGGAGTACATCACATTTGGGGACAATAGCAAAGGTAAGGTGCTGTCTCGTGGGACCATTCGGGTCAATGAGTCTTTTATCTTGAAGGACGTTGCTTTGGTTTCAAGCCTGCATTTCAATTTGCTCTCTGTTTCGCAACTCCTTCAAGATGGGTTTGAGGTGCGCTTTAAGATCGGACTTTTTCGTGTGCTCGATTCTCGGGGACATCTAGTTTGTCGATCGTTCTTTCGGGCCGAAGTTTTCAGAGCTGATTTCTCTCGATCTTTCGGTTCTTCTCGCTGTTTGGTTGCCGGATCTTCTTCTAATTTGTGGAAGTGGCATAGGAGACTTGGTCACTTGAGCTTCGATCTCCTAGTGAGATTGAGTTCTCTTGACATGATCCGAGGATTGCCCAAACTTAAGTTTGAGAAGGATCTCGGTATGCCATCCCTGCCGCCATGGGAAGATGGTGGTCGCTTCCCATCCTCCAAAGTGACTCAGGTCATGACCACGAGACCCGGTGAGCTACTTCATATGGACACCGTTGGTCCGCTCGGGTTCGGTCGAGAGGGAGGAAGTGGTACGTTCTTGTGATCGTGGATGATTTTTTCTCGCTATTCTTGGGTGTTTTTCATGGAGGGCAAGGACGAAGCATTTTCTCATGCTCGTGACTTGATCTTGAGGTTGCAAACCCGAGTTACCAAAGAATGCCATACTGAGCTATCCGCAGTGACACAATGGCACTGAGTTCAAAAACTCTCGCTTTGACACCTTCGTGCTTCTTTGGGTCTTGAACATCGTTTCTTCGCCCTATGTTCCTCGTGAGAATGGTGTTGTTGAGCGCAAAAATCGGACTTTGGTTGAAATGGCGTGACGATGCTCGATGAGCATAGGACTCCTAGGCGTTCATCGGGCGAAGCCATCAACACCGCTTGCCATGTTTCAAACCGCATTTTCCTTCGTGCTTTCTTGAAGAAGACATCCTACGAGTTGCGGTTTGGGCCCACCCAAGGTGAGTCATTTTCGAGTCTTGATTTGCAGGTGCTTCATTCTTAAGCAAGGTAATCTTGATAAGTTTGAATCTAGATCTTGGACGGTATATTTCTGCCACGCTTCTCATTCACATGCGCACTCGTGTGCTTAATCTTGAGACTAACCGTGTCGTGGAGACTTGTGAAGTCACCTTCGACGAAACCATGCCCTCTTCTCATTTCGTCTTTGAACATGCGGGTGATGAAGAGGTGGGCGACAAGATTTTCGTTGAGGACGACGACGACGCCGATTGGGATGATCCCAAGCCATCTCAACCGGCTGCCCCGATTGAGCCGGGCCGACCACCTCGGCTCACGGCCCCGAGCCCTCCACCTCTACTTTATGGGGGGTTAAGGCGAGCCGCTTCCTCAATCGACCGAGGAGGCCCCAATTTGTGGATGAAGGGGAGGCAACCGTCTTTGGGTGCACCTCGACACATCCAAATGACGCCATCCTCCTCGAGACCATGATTGGCGACATCGACGAAAGGGTAACGCGCGTTCCAAGTCTTATCATATTTCCCATTTCGCTCATTACGCTTTTGTAGCTTCTTTTGAGCCTCGAGATATTGGACACGCACTATCTAATGCCGATTGGGTTAATGCTATGCATGAGGAGTTAGAGAACTTTGAGCGGAACCAAGTGTGGGTTTTAGTTCCACCTCCACGCAGTGCCACCCCATAGGTACAAAGTGGGTTTACAAGAACAAGCAGAGTGAGGATGGGGTGGTGGTGAGAAACAAGGCGAGATTAGTGGCTCGTGGTTTTGCCAAAAGAGGGAATAGACTATGAAGAAACCTTTGCTCTCTGTTGTCTGTCTATAAGCCATTAGGATTCTTTTAGCATTTTGCAGCTTCGAAAGGGTTCAAGTCATATCGGATGGATGTGAAGAGTGCCTTCTTGAATGGGTACATAGAGGAAGAGGTTTATGTGAGGCAACCCCTGGCTTTGAAAATCCAAAGTACCCCAACCATGTTTTTAAACTTCACAAAGCCTTGTATGGTTTGAAACAAGCCCCGAGAGCCCGGTATGAGCGTTTGAAAGCTTTCACGCTTGATAAGGGTTTTAGGATGGGTTAAGTAGATAAGACTTTGTTCCTCCTCAAGCAAGGCATGAGACATCCTTTGGTTCGGGATATCGTGGATGATATAATCTTTGGTGGCTCTTCTCATGCTCTTGTTGCCAAGTTTTGAGATACTATGAGTGGGGAATTTGAGATGAGCATGATGGGCGAATTGACTTTCTTCCTCGGCCGCAAATCAAGCAAACTCGTGAGGGGACGTTCAGGCACCAAGGCAAGTACACCAAGGACGTGCTCAAGAAATTTGATATGGGTGAGGCCAAGCCTCTTTCAACGCCCATGTCAACCACGACGGCCCCTGGATGAGGACAAGGAGGGAGAAGCCGTGGACCGAGAAGAATACCGAAGCATGATCGGGTCCTCTTTGCACCTAATGGCGGCGACGAGACCAGACATCCGATTCATGAATCGCTTGTGCGCTGATTTCGATCTTCGCCACGCGTCGTCTCATCGCTGCAAGCCATCAAGCGGATCCTCGGTACCTTCGTTTCACACCCGAGTTTGGTCTTTGGTTTTCGGCCTCCTCCTCTCTTTCTCTTTGCGGGTATTCGATGCGGATTATCTTTGGTTGTCGTGTTGAGAGGAAGTCCACTTGGGGACTTGTCGGTTTCTTGGATCTTCTCTTGTGTCTTGGTCTTCTCGCAAGCAGTCTAGCGTCGCCCAATCCACCACAGAAGCTGAGTATATTGCGGCTGCTGCTTGTTGTTCCCAGTTGCTTTGGATGATAGCTACTCTGAGAGACTTTGGGTTAGAGTTTAGGCGAGTGCCTTTGTTTTGTGACAGCACCAGTGCCATAAGTGTAGCCAAAAACCCAGTTCTTCACTCAAAGACAAAGCACATAGAAGTTCGCTTTCACTTCTTGCGTGACCACTATGAGAAAGGTGATATTGATCTGCACCACATTGATACCCAAAACCAGCTTTCATGCAGATATCTTCACCAAACCACTTGACCAAGCCAGCTTTGTTTCGCTTGCGAGGGGAGCTTGGAGTTTGTTTCCCTTTTTAGAGGAGGGGAACTTTGGTTGTTGTATTCTAGTTTTGCTTTTCTTTGTAGTTTAGCTTTTGTTTTTATTTTTACATCATACTTGCATATCATATCATCATGTATCATACTGCATCCTGAGCTTCATCCTTATAGTAGCTAGATTGACACTATGCTCTTGTTGGGGATGGTATGGATATACATGATGTGCTATTGACTTAGGCTCCTTTTGATCAATTGATGCATGTTATGAGCTAAGCTTGTTTTCCAAACTGTGAACTTGATTAAAACTTGTTAAAACATGAAATGTGTTCACCACTACTTGTGGCAACTAGCATGTGTAGAATGTGTCGAGATCTTCTTTGCTTCATATATATGCTTAGTTGCTACGGCTCATACTTTGAGTTACACACTTGCTTGAGAAACTTGAATTTGTGCTAAAACTTGAAAATCAAACTCAGTGATTTGAAAAGATCGGGAACATACTATCCTATGTCGAGTATCGAGATGACTCAAATTGCACTTATTGGTGAACTTGAGCTCTGTAATGGATACCGAGATCATTGTCTTAAGCTTCTGATTGCTTTTGGCATAGGCTTGACATGGTCGCTAAGTCAGGTTTTGGTGGCACAGATAACCTCCCGCACACACTTGTCTGACAAACTTTGGTAATAAGCTGCATAACTCTGATAAATTTCAATTGGTGTCTAAAATTTGATCAAACCACAAGTTTGTCTCATGACATGATGTGTGAACTTTGTTTGGGGTAGTTCACTTTGCATACATGTGTAGCACAAGGTCGATCTCCTGTCTATTTTTGCTATGTGCTCCTTTGGTGGTGAACCCTCTTTTAAAATTGCTCAAACTTGATCAAACTTGCTTAAATGCCATATTTCGTCTCATTTGGTCACCTTGAGCATTTGCTAGCACTTGTATGTGTTGCTATATATACATGACAGCATCAACTAGAGCTTCTTTTCAATCTATTTACTATAATCTTGAAGCTTCTGCATTCGTGCATTTCTGCATTCATAGCATGATTTGAGGGGGAGATGCAATCTTTGGGTTCTAGCTTGATAAGTGCATATGTCAACAAGGGGGAGAAATATTGAGCAAAGGGGGAGAAATTTTTAAAATCCACCCAAAGTTGAGAGATGCTTTCATTTGTGAGATTACACCTGTTCAAGGGGAGTTGCACTTCGAGTTGCTTTTGCTAGATGTGTTGAGCCTTTGCCTCTTCTGGAGGGTCTAGCTGTTTTCAGGTGCTTTGAGCATTGCTAGTGGTGTTGAGCCCCTTTTCTGCCTCTTCTTGAGGGCTAGCTACGTTTTACTTGGTTGCGTCGAGCCGTTGCCCATGTCTTTGGGGATCAAGTTTTGCTCATCTCAAATGACCTGGCTTTGTCTTCTCTTTGACTTTTGGTCATTTGGTGAGTTCTTTTCTTCCTCTATTTTTTTTCTTTTGCTCAAGCTATTCGTGTGGTGGTGTTGACAATGCACTCATCAAGGGGGAGATTGCGAACACAAGGTTGACAAGTACCCTTGTGTGTTCGTGTTTTTGTGTGATGAGTGATTGATCAACGTGATCCACGAATAGGTTGAGTCGGTTACTAACTCTACCATGGCGAAAGCTATGTGTGCTTGTCTCTTGGCTCGTGGTGTGTAGGTGTGGAGCACGGAGGCGGTAGTTGATTGACGCAGGTGAAGGTCAAGGAGGACGTCTGCGTCGATTTAAGCCGGACCCAAAGCAGTGAAGGACTGGACGTGAGGCTTGGACCGAGGGACCGTGAGGTCCAAGCGACTAGTCATGGTGGGTCGACACTTGGAACATCAACAAGTGCAAGAAGACACTAAGGTCAAGACTACAGCGGACGCGTGAGTCGAGCGAGGCTCGGGGAGGACTTGGCGGCCGGCGGTCGGGGATGGCATGGTGACACGCGTCGGATGGCGGAAACGCAGATGGAGTACGCTACCATGCAGACGTTTCTGTGTTGGGCCTCAAAACCCAGGCGGAGGTTCCGAGGAGGACAGACGACGTATATAAGATCGGGGAGTTCAGCGTCGAGGCGAAGCTACCGGTGAGTAAGCTGTGGTCGCTTCGGATCAAGATTACACGGGTTGGACAACAACGCCTTGGGCTTAGCGGTTCAACTCATTTTCAGAGAGACGGACAAAATGTGTAATGCAGCAAATTAAATAGGATGAGGGAGCCCCCATCTCCCTTACCTCTCTCCCATTCTCTCATTCTCTCCCTCCACCTAGGGTTTCTTCTTCTAAGCACTCTTGAGAGAGGTCCCATGAACTAAAAATTCGTGATATTTTTTTGGTGTGATTTGGTACTGAGAATGGAGGCCCTAACCTCTTTTTGTCCTCTGGATGTGGAAACCTGATGTGTGTTTGTGTTCGTGTTTTTTTTTTCGCGAGTTACTGTTCACCAGTTTCCCCTTCTTGATTTATGTTTTTCTGTGTGATTTGTTTGGTCCAGTTGATGCTTTGACGAGTGATGAACAATTCTACCAAGTGATTTGAATCAATTCCACTCGTGCATCAAGATCAAGCCGATTTTCCTTTTTTGGGGAAAAACTCGTTCTTGCTCAAATCTCTTTGATTTTCAGAGTTACAGTTGAAATTGAGCGATGATTTCTCGGGAATAGCTCACTGATCCTCTTAAGATTTTGTGTACAAAATTTGGGAACAAATCATGGAGTTTGGAGCTGTTTTTCCTTGATTCTTGGGTCGCCCTTGTTTCTGTTCGTAACGCTCGGCCTGCTCGTTTTGTTCTTCGTACTCTGCCTTCAGGTCGACACTTCAATCTGGTGAGGGGAGCAGCGCAGACCCTGCTTGTCCCTGTAGCTGCTTCCAGCACATCTCTGGTTTCATTGAATCACCGGTCGAGCATGCTGCGAGGACACTGGTGCGGTCGGTTGCTGTGAGCGACTGGGTGTTCGGTCTCTCTTTCTGTGTTCGTTCTGGGAATCAGTTTCTCGTCAGGGCTACTTGCCTCTACTGCTCGGTCTTGCAGGTGTGTCATCGAGCAGTTGCTTGCCATGGATTCCAGGTGCAAATACCCCGCAGAGCAGCAGCTGCTTGCATTTCTTTTCTGTGCAGATCAACTGAAATTTGCAGGTTCTGTCTAGCAGCAAGTGCCTGCTTTGATCGTGACTTTTGTTTCTACATCTATTATTGTGTTGTCAGCCTCAGCTACAAGAAGTAATCACTGTATGGTCATTTATTTATTTCACGTCAATTACAAGTGATTGATCATATTTCCTACAGTGAGCTCATGGTTGTTTTTGTTAGCAACCCAAATGTTGGTCTATTTTTAGAGCTTGCTTCTTCTTCTTCTGTAGCTTAGTTGTTTGAGCTCCGTTTCGTGTTCCGTCTGCTGCGTTGGCTTTCTACTGTTCCGAGGAATTTTAGTAGGTACTCTTGTCACTAGTTGGCTTGGATATTTGAGCTCCGGAACTCGTTTGTGCTTGGTGGTGTTTTGGGACAGCGACCGAAAAAGTCTCGTGAGAAATTTTACGGCTTCCATTCCCCCCCCTCTGGTCGCCTTTTCGGTCCTTCAAGTCCGCAATCACCTTCCACCGTGTTGCATAATCTGTCATGGTTTCCAATAGCTTACCAAGTTTTGCACCTTTCGCAAAAATTGTTTCCTCTAGTTCTCCCAGGTTTTTCATTACCTGATACTTTTCCTGTAACGTTTTTACACCTCCCAGGTATTCACGTGCTTCCTTTTCCACCTCATCAAATATGGTTTTTGCATCCCATTGGTGATCTGGTAGCAGCTCTGGAACAAACACAACCAAGTATGCACAGTATCTTGATAGTTTGATGCCAACCTCGCATTGGATCAGAAAATCTTCTTGTTCTTTGCTCCCACCCAACTCCAACTCAGGCGGTGCAATTTCACAGTAGCTGGTAGCTATGTGCCAAATCAAGATTGTATGTGTTTGAGTCTCTTGCCTGCATGCCCAGGAGAAGTGCTCAAGCAGACCATTTCTCGTTAAGGAGGACAAGCCATTGGATAGCTGGCCATCGCTAGCCTTTAGAGACTGCACAATTGCTTTCTTGACTTCATTGTGCACATTGGCAGGAATTCCTGCTTTGCGATTATTTACCAAGCAACCCATGTTAATACCCATCTTCTCTTGATCATGAAGATAAATGATACTGCTCCATCTAATGGAAATGTTCAACCATCTCTTACAAATATTGCCTTCAAAGGACTCAAGTATCGAATACTGACCAATCTTGTTCTGCCAATTCGGAAGCAATGTAATCTTGCAGAGGAAAATAAGTACCTTCTCTATGAATCTATTCTTTTGCCACCAGAGATGACTGACATACCTGCAAGTTAACGAAACTTTACCCCAGTCTGAGAACCAATACAGTATAAGTTGCAACATATCCAGCAAAGCAAGTGACACTAAATTTAGAACAGTAATAACAATATCAGGATTCTTGGCTTCCATTGTGGTCCAATCACCATGTATTCCATGCGCACGAGTTACAGCCACTATAACCAAAGGGGTCAATGTGACTGAAATAATGGTAAGGAAGATTATTACACATTCTCGATAGTACATGAGGGCATACTTGGTGAAGAAAAAATCATATAGGAAACTCAACTCCACTTCTATCACCTTGAAAGCCCTACTGTAATCCTTTTTGGTAGCTAATAGCCCTCTAAAGATGAAGTCATGAGTCTTTTTGAGGCCAGATTCAGAACAAGAAAATCCAAAGTAGCGTCGCCGGAGCAAATGGAACAGTGCAAAAGAAAGGCATATATCTTTCAATTGGGCACCCTCAGTGGACTTCATCAATCTACCATTACAACGCCAAATCTGCTCAATTGTTATAATATTTTCTGTTGCAATAAATTTTCTTTGGTAGTAAGGAGGCTCAGACCTAATCCTAGCACCAACCCAGCATACAAGGTAATTGAAGCCTGACAAGCTAATGAGGTCATATCTAGACTCATTTGAATCAGCATCATGCTTCATGTAGTCAGCAAGCAGTTTGCTTGAGTGCCATGACTCGCTAGCCAGTACACAAGCTTGTATTCGTATAAAGTTCTTGTAGATGGTTACAGTGAATAGAAGAGTGACACTGGTAACTACAAAAGCATCTGACATGTGCTGAAGCAAAACAGAAACATATGTGTAGTAGAGAATTAACTGAATATAGTGTTTCATCCATTGCTTGTTGTCATCAAGTTTTTTTTTTGAAGACTTCACCGGAGGGGGGAGAGCCCCACCTGAATGATTTTCCATAGATTCCAGCAAGCCGGTAAATGGAGGGTGCCAGGCACCTAGAGTTTACATGGTCTTAATCGTACAAGGCATTAATTCATGACAAATAAATTACACCAATGATCAGCAATGGAACGGTCTTGGGAACGAAGGCGGTTGCTCCATAGGCGACATGTTTCCTCTGCAATTTGTCTGACAGAGGCGCTTCGAGACGGGGTTGTTGATGGCGAAAAGACGGACGTCGTGGCGATGGTTCCAAATCTGCCAAAGAACACAAGAGTATCATCATCGAGGAAGTGCTTAGCCGGGATATGTGGTGGCCGTGGCATCTCCCATAGGTGAGTTGGCTCGGAAGGTTGACCCGATCCAGCCAATATGATTCCAGAAAGCCGAAGGAACCAGGCAGCGAAAGATGAGGTGATCGGCAGTCTCTGCCGCATTACCACAGAGTTGGCAAATGTCGTCGTCGAGGACATGCTTGAGGTGGAGGTTGTAACGGCACTGTATGCGGTTGTTTACCAATAACCAGCCGAAAAAACGTACCCTTGGGGGGCGGTCGGTTTCTCCAAACGAAGCTAGAGAAATTGCACGGGGAGCCCATGGTCTTGGATGCCTGATCATCAAGTTCAAAAGTGGTGATAGAGTTGGTGCACCCAAGCACTGCAAAGAATGATATAGCCCATACAGGATACAGGTCAATCTTGATGGATGATGACTGCATGAACCCAATCATGTATGTAAAGATGAGAAACAGTAGTGTGTATGCAGCCCACACAAGAGTTCTAATGCACCTGCTGCTTGATTGACGACGGAAGGATCCAAGAGCAGCAATGAACCATAAGAGGGCCATTTCCACAACCATTAAGGCCTCAACACTGAACACACGGCCCTTGGGTCATGAAGCAAGCTATGTATGATGCTGGTTACATTTCCATAAACATGTTGACATCCTTGGTTCTCCATCCCTGATGCAACTTCTACTACCAATCAGAGTTACTCCTGTATAGACAAAGCACCTCCAGGCTTCTGAGATTAAGGTGGCAGATGTGTCTTTGCACTCAGAGTAGGAGGGACAGCTTTGAAGTACATAACCCATAGACATGTTTCAGCTACTTTATATGCCATGGACTGAGTTAAGTGATTGCAGAGACAAAATTCAATGATTGCTTCAATCTAGGAAAGAAAAACATACTGGCTTCATGACCAGGCGATACTCATGGACAATTGATTAATGCCTATGATCGGCTGAGAAGATCTCGTTTCTCCAGACATATGGTTAGTTGATGAGTTAAAACTCTTCTATTTATTTGAAGTCAAAGTCGACGCTCAACAGAACAGCTCTTTGTGCCAAACGAGAGCCTGACATTTATCCTAAACTATAATGTCGCTATACCAATGTTCAAAATACACAGGATCGCCATTGTGCCACATCAATCAATGTTCTACAAGTAGTCAAAGACCCTAGAAGTGTGTAATGCCAGTTCTAAAATGGTATCCAAGAGAGTTAAAAAATGGAGCACACAACAGAAAAAAAAACATTGAAAGCAACCTGTATGGCGTTGTCAATTCCACAAACATATACCGGAAGAACGGGCTTACTTATCTGTCTGCGTATTCACACTGACAAATGGGCTCTAAACCGCGTGGAGGTGGAGCCAACGAGGATCATGTACAAGAAGCCTGCCGTGCATAGGATTAGGATGTCAGCAACTAGCATAAAGAAAATCAATGGCATACCGGAATTTACCCAAACACCTTGCAGGCATGGGATGTCCGTGAGACCCCACACCCATGCAAAATAATCAACAACCCCACCTCCCCACCGCCTCGCTTGGCTGATAAGCCATGGCTGAAAGTATCGTTAACTAATTTGCTGTGAGAGAAAAATACTATTTGTTGACTGAAAAAATATGGGTTATAAGCCGAGCGAACATGACTCCTGCGTACCGTACGTCAGAAAGCTTCGCAGCATCACTGAAAATGAAGGAAGCGGCCGTCATATTCAGTGAGCCAGCAAAGTGGGTAGAATAGAAAGTCACCACATGGCCCCGCGGTTAGCGCGGCGTGCTTGGAGACCTCGGCCTTCGTGGCCGATAAACCCGATTGCGACGAAACCTCCGACCCGGCGGCGCGCAACGCCGCCACGTCCTGTCGGCCTCCATTGCGGCATTGCCCTGCGCGCCCGACGCCGAGCCGGCGGCGAGAGCGAGAGGGAGGAA
The DNA here is from genome assembly GCA_904845875.1 of Miscanthus lutarioriparius. Lineage (NCBI taxonomy): Eukaryota > Viridiplantae > Streptophyta > Magnoliopsida > Poales > Poaceae > Miscanthus > Miscanthus lutarioriparius. The sequence continues at coordinate 17,949,307 of CAJGYO010000016.1, read as the reverse complement.
AACGAGAGCGAAGGTGTGAGCGCGTAGACGAAATGGGCCACAAAAGGTTCGGGCCGTTTTGGCCCAGTAGTAAAATCCGTCCAAGAGCCAATGGGCTGGCACCAGGAAACCGGGACAAGCGCAAAACGTGTCTCCGCAGCCCATAGAATTTGGAAGGTCATCCTCTCGTTGTTGGGCCCAGTGTAACAGAGCAGAAAATGTCCACTTTTCCTCTCTCAACTATCGTAAAAGTCAGTTTTTCCTCTCTGAACTAAACCGCACATAACTCCTCTACCATCTTTTTAAACCGGACATATGATCTCCTGGTTGTTTCTTTAGGTGGGTTTTCTTTTTTATATATATTTATTTCGACCGAATCATTGAAAATCACAGTAAACTACAAAAAATCATAAAATAAAAAATCCAATTTTGTTGAACTCCACGTGAGTAGATTTACACAATAAACATACGATATGATATTTTTAGTATAAAATTTTTACTTTTACTTTAGATCTATGCTTTTCTGTGATTAATTCATAACTGTAGTTTTTGTGATCCTATTATGGTGAATTTTTATGGTAGACTGATAATTGTATGCTTGAGATGTAGTAAAAATTTTATGCTCATTGGATCATGTATGACTGAGTTATAGATTTATTTAGGTTTATGCTTATTAAATAGTTTTAAAATAGCTCAAAGTGTGTAAAAATAGAAAATATGTGTTCTCTATGTAATATTACTATTGTTATATCTTATGAACACTTAACATAATCATGTTTTCAAAGAGAAAATTACACATAGAACATACACACTTTTAATTATTTTAAAACTATTTAATAAGCATAAACCTGAATAAGTCTATAACTCAATTATACATGATCCAATGAGCATAAAATTTTTACTACATCTTAAGCATACGATGATTAGTCCACCATAAAATTTTCATCATAATAAGACCACAGAAACTGTGGCTGTGAATTAATCACAGAAAAGCATAGATCTAAAGCTAGAGCAAAAATTTTATACTAAAGCATACCATATCATATGTTTACTGTGTAGATCTAATCATGTGGAGTTCAATAAAATTTGATTTTTTATTTTATGATTTTTTCTATAATTTATTATGATTTTCAAAGATTCGGCTAAAATAAATGTAAAAGAAAAAAAAGAAAAAACATCTAGAGAAACAGCCAGGGAGGTCATATGTCCGATTTGAAAAGATGGGGGATGAATTATGTCCGGTTTTCTAGTTCAGGAGAAAAAACTGACTTTTGAGATAGTTAATGGAGGCAAAGTAGACCTTTTCTTAACGGAGCTGCTGTTCGGAGGAAATAGGACCTTGCAAGTTGCAAGTTTTCACTCAAGAGAGGGACAGATGAGAGAATTCATCGAGGGATATATAATAAAAGACTCAGGAAGAAGATAATGATTTATATATTTTTCTTCCAAAAAAAAACCTTCAAAATCTAAACGATCTAGCAATTTTATCAAGCAGTGAAACTACAGGTTATGTCTGCACGCACGCACAATGCCAAATATAGCGCGGAAGGTAACGAACACTTCCGACCTCACGTCGCTAGCTTCCTCTTCTTCCCTCAGTCCCGCGCACACCCACGCGCCACGCTCTCACAGATCCGAACTCCGCGTAGGCCTTCCTTCTTCTTGGTCTCATTCTCATCCATCCAAGCCGAAGGATCGGAGGCACACGGGACAACAAACCTTTCGGGGGTAAATTCTATTTCGCTCGAGCGAGGAACCAAGTTCTCTCGATCGCAGGAATCACACGTCGATCGGTTGAGTTTGTAGCCAACAAGCAGCCAAGATGAACGATGCCGACGTCGGGAAGCAGGTGCAGCAGATGGTCCGGTTCATCCTGCAGGAGGCCGACGAGAAAGCCAGCGAGATCACTGTTGCCGCCGAGGAGGTCCGTACTACTGACTCTCGTCTTCGCCACATCCCAACATACTTAGATCTCAAATCTCGTGCTCGTAAATTCTCCGATTCCTTCTTTCCCTTCCTTTTGCGATCATCCCATCATTTAGACGACTGAAACGTCTGCATGAATGCATGCAGGAGTTCAGCATCGAGAAGCTGCAGCTGGTGGAGTCGGAGAAACGGAGGGTGAGGCAGGAGTACGAGCGGAAGGAGAAGCAGGTGGACGTCCGCAGGAAGATGTGAGCAGATCGATGATCGATTGATCCATTCATTTTTAGCATCTCATCATTCATTCATCGATGCAAAATCCACGCTGGTAATGGTAATCCATCCTGCTTCGACGCGCGCGCGTGCATGCAGCGAGTACTCGACGGAGCTGAACGCGGCGCGCATCAAGCTGCTGCAGGCGCAGGACGACGTGGTCACCGGGATGAAGGAGAGCGCCGGCGACGCGCTGCTCCGCGTCACCAAGGACGCCAACGCCTACAAGAGGGTCCTCAAGGGCCTCATCGTGCAGGTCGGTTGCGTTGCGTTGTTGGCGTGCCAATTAATTAATCTGCTGAGCACTATTTGAATCTAACGGCGGCGATGGGATGGATCGGATCAGAGCCTGCTTCGCCTGAGGGAGCCGGCGCTGGTGCTGCGGTGCCGAGAGGCGGACCGGAGCCTTGTGGAGGCGGTGCTGGAGGTGGCCAAGAAGGAGTACGCCGAGAAGGCCAAGGTCAACCTCCCCAAGGTCATCATCGACGGCAAGGTCTACCTCCCGCCGCAGAGGAGCAGCCGCGACGCGCACGGGCCATCCTGGTACTTACTGACGATGTTACATTTACATGATGCTGCCGCCATTACGAAACCGCCTTCGCTGCGCGATGAACTGATGCTTCTGATGACGAACAAACAGCTCCGGCGGCGTGGTGCTCGCGTCCCAGGACGGCAAGATCGTCTGCGACAACACGCTGGACGCCAGGCTCGGCGTCTCCTTCAGGCAAAAGCTTCCTGAGGTGTGTCGGTGATGGTTGTTTTCTACTTACCTTATAGATTTCCTCCTGCATTGCAAGCAGTTTGTGTGCAATTGGCAGAGATTCATGATGTCCCTGACTTCCTCTTGCAGATCAGGAAGAAACTCTTCAGCCACCAAGTATCCCAATAATTTTTTTTATTCTGATCTATTCTTTTCTGAAATAAATCAGAAGCGGTTCCTCATGACTTGGAACTCGGTTGTTTCTTTGCCAGTGATATCTTGAATGACTGACAAAATGCTCAACAACTGATCGAGTGATCTGCTGCTTCTTCTTTTTTTTCCTTCGAGACAGTAAATCTCCTTTCTGAAGTGTAGCATGTAGCAAAAAAGTTGTAATGTTTCACTGAGGAGAACACAAAAAAGTTGTAATGTTTCACCGAGAAGAAGTTGCCAACATTTTATATTTTATTTTTGAGTCCAGTTGTCAGCGTCTGTAACTCTGTATTACTTCTTGAAATCTGATGGACCTGTACTGTTCGTCAAGTGTACTTTATGGATAGTTACAGACGGCCCAAAGTAGACATTAGGTAGTAGGGGAGAAGCTCAAGGCTCGTGAGCTGATTGTTTTAGAAGCACGAGTCAAACCTTCACCTCCGAGAGTTTTCAAAGTCCACTCCTAATCTAGACTTTTTGGGCAGGATCGAAAAAACTGCTCTCCAAAGAATAAAGAGTGACATGCCGGGGTCCTGATGCAAATATAGAAGAAAAAAAATATAAAAGTGGTTTGAATAATTTAGAAATAGTCCGACATCCCAACATAAAATTGTCTTCTAGGAGTATATTTACTGTTGGAGAAACCTAACAAATATGCTCCTAACTACTTTTAGCCGCTTGAAAAGTTAGTTGATTTACCAATTGTTTTTTTGAAACTATTGGAGATGCTCTAACAAGCCTATTGATCATGTTCCGAAGCAATTTGAATAGGCGACCTATTCCTAATTTAGATAGTGGAGACAAAAGAACGCATTCCAGCAGGCTACCTACCAACTAGACTACCTACTTCTATTGACCCAACAAAAATGGCTACCTATTTTCCTTCGGCCTCCTCGCCGCACGTGACAAGTTTCGCCCAAGTGACTCCATCTCCGGCGCCCCTTCCTGGCGGCGCAAGTGCTTCTCCGACGACTCCCTCCCCGGCGGCCCCTTCTCCGGCGCCACCCCTCACCCCGCGCTATGCACGCCGGAGCTGAGGAAATTCCATGGCTCACGCATTTTTTTGCTCGCCTGCTTCTATCCCCGGTGATCTGCCATGCCCTGGTCCACTCTGGCTGTGACCGACCACTTTGGGCCAGTCCTAGATAGTTTTTGTCCTAGCTGTCGGCATTTATTCAACCTATCACGTTTTTTTTCTTTTGCTTGGTTTTCATTTTTAATAATTAATTATTGTCAAGACAAAGATAAAAAATTTGTTCCCTAGCATTTAGCAAGTTGAAAATAATTAAGGATTGGCGTGGCTCTAGCACTCGTTCGGACGGCCACACCTACCCTGCCTGTTGTGCGTGCCTCACCTGCTCCACCTACCCACGCCTGCTGCGCCAACTTGCCCAAGCATGCTACTGCTGCATGCCCACCTCCTGCTGATGCATGCCCGACTGCTGCTGCTTCGCATGCTACATGTTGCACGACCGCACCTGCTGCTACGCATGCATGTGGGGACCGCCTGTACCCACAGGGACCGCCTTCGCCTGCGCTCGCTTCCAGCGCCCGCCACCGAGGCAAGGCAGCAGAAGATGAGGTGAGAGATGCAACACCCGATCTACTTTTGAAACATTTGTCTTGCAACATACGTCTAAAGACAAATGAAACATTTGAAACACTTGCAAAAACATCTGGAATTACTTGAAACCATTGTAAACATACGCAACATCCATAAACAACACTTACAACATATGTGTGATACATATGCAACATTCATATAAACACACTTGCAATATACGTCTGAAAAAATAGATGAAACATTGGGAACAGAAGCTTAGAACATACGTGTACAACCATTACAATATATGCAACATTTCCGATATGCTTTTGCAACATCCATATGAAACACTTACAATATACAATATACTTATGAAACATGTGAAACACTTATAACATGTGTTTTGCAACATGGGGGAGGTTGGGGCCAGGCGATTCCAGCCGTCGGGGTCAGAGCCGGCGGCGAGCGGCGGCACACGAGCACCACCAACACCAGCACCAACGACGTCGTGCGAGCACCACCACCACCAGCGCCACCAACACCGGGCTTAGCTCGGTCGAGAGGGCGGCGCTCGCGACGGTGGAGCAAGCACCACCACCACTAGCGCTAGCGGGAGCGGGCGGCGCACATGACGAGGGAGCAAGCGGCGCGCGATGGGCGAAGGCGAGAGGCGAGCAAGCAAGCGGCACGGGATGAGACCACGGCAGCAACAAGGCCGAGTGGCCTGCGGCGTCCGGACAGGACGGATGCCCGTGTCCAATCAGTATCGATTAACACACTTAACAATTTGACAACTATTTTTTTTTGGCATATGTACATAAATTTGGCCTTGGGCCAAGATGCAGGCTGATCTCATTTTTCATCCGGCCTTCCTACGCGAAGGGCCCAGCCTAACAGTACCGTCGCAGTCGCGGAGTCGCAGGCCCAGTTAAAATCGGGAGACCCGGCCTGCGTCCAGACGACCTTATCCACCAACCTCCGCGACGAGCCGACGACTGGCCGCGAGCTCCCCTCCTCTCTCCCGTAACACCTCGCCGCCACCGTCGCTCACGCGGTCTCCTATCCCCGCTTCACTCCCCAGAGACACGCGAGCTTCCCGTTCCCTCGAACACGCGCTAAAGATGCCTCCCGCCTTCGCCGCCGCACCTTCCTCGTCCATGTTAGTATCTGCGCGCCCAACCTCTGGCCCTCAAAGCCCTTGCTAGCGTTGCTAGTGCTAAACTGCTGCTGATTTTTTTTTGAATATTTCAGATGTGGCGTTCGCATCCCAACGGCGTGCCGTTTCGAAGCGCAAAGCACGGTTTCCGCGCCCAGATTTCTGCGTAATTGGGTGGCAGGTAAGGCGCCGCTCCCCGCGTTGCAGCACACCGCATTGTCAGAAGTGATGATGGGTAATGATTGATATTGGTCAGGCTAGTGCAGCCTTCAGTCAGTTTAGTTGCTGGGTAGTGGGTACACGACCGCAACGTTAAGCTAACAATTGAGCTAAGTACGTGGGTGCCACCGGGCTAATCTGGCAGTTTGCCAAATGCAATCACGAATGGTTGTTTGAAACCTGTGGAACGTCATATATCCTTAAACTGATACGGTGGTTAACTGGTTAAATATCTGCAGAACTTCCCTTTTTTCGGTTCTTGCATTTCCTGTTGATATCTGGAAGCCTGCATTGGATCTGTCAGCACCATTGCCACTGTACCGCCATGTCACACCATTAGCTCTTAAATAAAATTGTGCCCTTATTTGTGAGTTATTTTGTAGACTTCAACTTGTGCAGAAATCAAAATCATGATAATAATTGATCCGTCAAAGTCTCTAGATTCTGAAGCTCAATGGCAAGTTAAACATGAAAGCTGCTGATTGCTCGTAGGCTGATTTATATTCATTATTACGTTTTCTGTGACTATTTGTGGGCTGTTCATGAAGCGTAGCTGTTAATTTGGTAACTAATAGCTCAACACTGACGGCCACACTATCACTGTAGCAAAAACACGGTCTGCATCAGCTTGGTCCTTGAAGGCTGGCTTGTGGGATTCTCTCAGATCTGGGTAAAGTACATTGCTACACTTGCAAACACTTCAGTTATACGATTTTGTTAGGTTTTATGTTATCTATATACTTAAACTTGCATCTACTGGTGTAAATGAAACTCTCCTTCTTACAAATTCTTGCCTTAGCTCAAAAGGCAAAAACAGTTTATTCCCACGATATTGGGATAAAGCAAGAGAAAGAAAAGTTGAACAGGTAGGGATTTGCTCCTAGCTAATTGTCAGCCTGAGAACCATATAAATATGTAGTGGGACCAAATCATGTCTGAAGTAAAGTTTACTTTTGGAGAATTTGGGTCTTGTAGCGACATGTGTTTGATGCAATTGTTTCTTTTCTTCCTTTTCAGCATGAAACTGTCTAATTATTTCCCTTTGTCTTTAACTAACAATGATATCTCCCAACCTTTTGGTAGGCATAAAGCCTGAAACCACACATTTTTTAGGCATGTTTTACAATTTTAGAATCTCATTTGTGACATTCAATAGTGTTGCATTCGCGCCTTTCGTTTTCAATCTTATGGACAAAAAATGGAAATGTATTTGTTTTTCAGCTTTTTGAAGAGTAACAACAGTACAGAGACAGTAGAGCCACCAGCAGCACCACTTGAAGTGGAAGAACCTTTGCCTGTGGAAATAGTACTCCTAGAAAGAACACTGCTTGACGGAAGCACAGAACAGATTTTATTTTCTTCAGCTGGAGATGTTGATGTATATGATCTCCAAGCCTTATGCGATAAGGTGATCTTTCATCAACCCCGATATTTCTCAGTGTTATGTTATAGTCAATGAAGAAGGGCGGGCCTGGTGCAAGCGGTAGAGTCTTACCGCCTGTGACCGGAAGGTCCCGGGTTCGAGTCGCGGTCTCCTCGCATTGCACAGGCGAGGGTAAGGCTTGCCACTAACACCCTTCCCCAGACCCCGCACAGAGCGGGAACTCTCTGCACTGGGTACGCCCTTTTATGTTATAGTCAATGAACTTAATGCTTCTTCTCTTGACAAATATAATTTGTTTTAAATATTGATCCCCATAACAAATGTGTTTAAATATTTGATCTCACAGGTAGGATGGCCACGCAGGCCTCTATCAAAGATAGCAGCCTCATTAAGAAACAGCTACTTGGTTGCTACACTACATTCAATAATTAGATCTTCAGAAACAGGTACTTGCTCATTGTTTGATCATCACAGGCTCTTCTGTGATCATATGCATTAGTTGAGGCATGTGTCCTAATCTGAAGGTTATTTGCAGAAATTCATTTTTCTAGATGATGAACATCTTAGTGTACTTGTAGAAGTTATTTGACAGAGAGAGAAGAGAAGAAACAGCTCATTGGGATGGCACGAGCAACATCAGACCATGCCTTCAATGCTACAATTTGGGATGTTCTTGTTGATCCTTCGTACCAGGTGAGCTGATGAACTCTGCTGTTTTGCCTTTTGAGAATCCTATCCCACCATTTCTGCTGGCTATATTAAAGAAGAATTATCATGACATGGCTGAGACTTCAATTATTTCAGGGTCAGGGTCTTGGTAAAGCACTCATGGAGAAAGTAATTCGTACTTTGCTACAAAGAGACATCAACAACATTACATTGTTTGCAGATAATAAAGGTTCACATTTCGAAATCTTCTACAACATCTTATGTAAAGAAAAACGAATTTATATGCCATGTCAAAGAAGAATAGTTGGCTAGAATTATATTTGTCCTGTTTCCTATGTGCCTTTGGCTTGTCCTCTACTTTAAATTATTTGTATAGGTGCTGCAAAATCTGTAAATACGTTTATCCTCTGAATAATGCAAGTACCATGGAAAAGGACACTGTAGGCACCACTTGCTTTTTTATTCACGCGAAGAAGAAAAATTATAATTGTGGCAAGGTGCAAAATATAGGATGTGGATGGAGATCATGAAAATTAGTAATTGCAGCACTACAGTATTTCTATGGACTAACGGTTGTTTATATTTCCACTCTTTCGTTCTTGATGGCTGCAGTTATAGACTTCTACAAGAACTTGGGATTTGAAGTTGATCCTCAAGGCATCAAGGGCATGTTCTGGTACCCCAGATTTTAGCACCAGCAGCCAGTTCAAGGGGTTGTACCTGATTACCTGAAGCATCTCCCGTTCTGAAAGGGTAATTGCAGGTCAGATTGACAGGTCAGGGCTCCATGTCCAGATGGATCGCCCTTAACATTTCGTCCTGGTCAGAAGCTGCAATTTTCTTAAATGCTAAAACGCCCAGCTGATCGCCTCAGCTCACCTCACCTCACCTCGCCTCACCCCTGTAACCATAACTCGAGCCAAACACGCTATTTGCTATACCCGGGTTGCATGTTCATACACGCGCTTTGGACTCTACCCATCTGTATCTGTATGTAGCATTTTCTACACTCTGAAATGAAAAAACTGTATCCATCAGTTGTGCATACCGTCAGTCTGTGCTGTCTCTGGGAAAGAATTTGCTTTCCATCAACATCCACTTTCTGTTGCTGGACCTGTAACTTCAGTCGAGTCACCGTTTACTTCAGCCACCAAATACGTTTTATGAGGTTATATGGTTTTCATGTTTTGAATCACGTTGAGAAATAAACCCAAGTTCCAAAATAGAATATTTTATAGTAGTCAAAGTTTTAAAAAGTTGAGTGAAATTTATCTAAACTTGATTTCCTCACTCCTCTTATATTCGACGTTGGTTAGTTAAAACCCGGCCATTTGGATCACAACCGGATTATAATCTGAATTATGTATAGGACTATTATAATTTGAATTATAAATTTATAATAATTAGATTGTCTAGATTCTTAGATTATTATGGTAAATTATTGTTGGTTAAAATGAAAAATACATATCTTCTCCTTTAGTTTGGAACCACTTCAGATAAGGTGGGGGCTAGTTAAACTTTTCAGCCCCCATAATAATATCCAAAAAGCATGTAATAAGTGGATTATATGATTATTATAATAGAATACATTTTGACTATCATACAATAACTTGGCAGGTGGATGCAAATTGGTCCAATACCTTATAAACTACTAAAAAAAACATTAACTCGGCAAATTGGTGTATATAATGTCCAAACATTGCTAATATGGCAAAATATGTATTCGCTAGTTAGGCGCTAGAATTACTGGGTAATCCTGTCAGTTTCAAACATCCCAAAAAAAACTGAACAATACTATATCGTTGCAATCTACAAAAGATGATCGCATTTGCTCTAGAAATTTTGAACCTTGTACTTTGGACAAGGAAGATATAATATTTTCATCTAGCCTTAGACGATTAACCATGGCCATAATCCTATCAACACCCTGTGCTATCACTCCAGTATCCAACAACAAACTCTTGATATGAACCAACGATCATCTTCGCGTGGAAGCTCCACCTTGACATGATTAGAATAGAGGATTAAAGTTCAAGAACAATTCACACTAACTGTCTAACTATATTTACGAGGAGCAACACCAGCTTCTCGGTGATGAGGTTCCATCACTAGTGGATTAGGTGATTGACGTTGTGAAGCGCCTGTTTTTTTTTTGACCCAGCTATAAACCACTCACATACACGAGCGTACACTCACCCATATGAATGCACGCACATACACCCTACCCCTATGAGCACATCTGTAGAACTGAGTTGGACCGGCAAATCTCGAGATTGATGAAGTCACCACAGACGCCTCGCTGTCGACGGACACGTCGTCTACCACTGAAAGAATAGCGCCGTTAAATCCTGGAATAAATACAGAAAAATATGAGCATCCGTATCAAGTCGAGGACTTGAACCCGGGTGGACGGGTTCCACCAAGGAACTCAACCAACTGATTTGCCTATCTTACAATTTCCAGAACCATATTAAACAATTTCACACGCCAATGCACATGTGACAAACCTGCTATTAACCCTAGCGCCTAATATATAAATGAGTATACATTTTATCAGACTAGTAGTGTTTGTACCACACAAGCATCAATTTGCCAAGTTATTGTAGCAGTTTACTAGTTGTTGGATTAATCTGCACGCATCTACTAAGTTTTTGTATGGTAGATGTAATTTACTCGATCTTATGTAACATAAGATTTTACGTCACAGCACTGTATTCTTCCTGTTCCCTGGAATCCCGGCTGCAATGCAGCCAGCAGTCCAGCACGCTTTTGCCACCCTTGTCAAACTTCCACAGCAAATATTTGCCCTTTAAAAAAAAAAAACTTCCACAGCAAATTTAATCCACTCCTCTCCTGCCAGTGCCGACATCGTGATGCACAGATTAGACTATGCACAAGCAGGAAAGAAAAGCATGTGAGAACGATCTAATAAGAAGGGTTTCGAGAGCAGAGACCTTCAGGACTTTGATTTGATGAATCCTACTCCACTACTATTCTGTGGTGTATGTGTCCTCACTTCTCAATCAAATACATGTACAAATCGAATGGATGGTGGTCGGACCTCTGGACGGTCTTGGTCTCCAGCGTAACATCTTTCAGCAGCATCACTGTCTTGGCTGGGCTAGGAAGCTGCTCAACGACACTGCATCCAGAAAGATAGTAGGAAACTAGCTCAACGATCGACTCGAGCATGGAAAGCAATGGAGAATTCGAGTACTCGTTACCTTTTTTCATAGATAACAACATGAGTCCTCCTTACTTGCGCAGCAGGGTTGTACACGTACCTGTAAGTTAATCAGGGGGAGGGATTAATTATCAAAACCTGTCGTTTGTTCCAGTGGCAGCATGTTCGGTTGACTGGTTCATATCGTTGCTGATTCCTTTATTTGAAGAGAAGTACTACTGACTGATTCATATGAATAGTATCTATATGAGGGACTGGCCGGCCACCCCAGCCCCAGCCGATCGGGCTGCCAGTCCTTACCCGTGGTCCTCGGGTGAAGGCACTGATCCCGTCCTTGACACGATACGCCAGCCTCTTCGATTGGAACGTACAACCAACCATATGTCTCGATGCAACAAAGACAGACACGTTTTTACTGTACCGCATGGTCCTGTTGCCTTTCCTAAAATTTAGCTTACGTTGATTTGTTGTGAGAAAAAAATACTGTTAAAATTACTGTTGAAATAGTTCACTACACATAGCCACAATGTAATGAAATATCGATGCTGAAACGAGAGAAATAGAGTCCAAGCATCGGTTCATGCCATTGCAGCGGTCGAGGCTCACTTCAAAAAAAGCTAGGCTATGGTCATGTACATGCCTCGATGCTGTCTTCGGCTGGGTGTTCCTGGGCATTGCATTGATGACTGAAGTACGGAGTAGCAGGCAGCGGAAGAAAAACGGAGAGAGCAAGAGGAAGGAAGGTCCCACATGCACTAATTGCATCGATGCTGAACGGTGTGCAAGCAAAAAGTTTCAGACATCGAGTAGGCAAACTTGTTTTGAGCATCGAGTACGTTGTGGCTAGTTATAACTGGCCTTACCCATAGCGTAGTCGAGGCTGAGAAAACTATTACAATCGATGCTGAAAAAACACTCTAACATTACAGTGTTTAGCATCGACATACATGCGCTTTGTAGGGACCAATGTCAGAACATCATCTTCATTTCCTATGCATGAGCAAGCAGCAAACGCCGACAATGAAATACTATTTTATTCCTCAGCACCAATGCATGTAGATTCCTCGATGCCAATGTTTTTGAACTCGACATCGCTTCACACAATGGCACTACCCGATGCCAAGAGTCATTTTTTCATGTTTCGGCATCGCTTCGGACTCACATTGTGGTTAGTCACCCAGCGGAACCGCACCACCACAGTCATAAAAGTGTTGCTGGTAGGCCCGAATTTTTTATTTTTTAGCTTTTTTTTGAAAATATTTCACAAATATATCCCTCGAGAAAAGATTTCAGAATCTAGACCCTTATCTAATATGTCTCGGCGCCAGGCGCTGGCGCCGAGTTCTTGGGCTCGAAGCAAACGTGGCAGTGACATGTCATTGAAGAGGTGGTTGCAGGCGTTTGCAATGATACGAAAGAGACCTTACAAGGTCTTGCATTCATATGCGGAGCGCCGTTACACAGTTGTGTGTGACAAGGAACGCTGCTCATGGAGGGTTTGTGCAAGGAAGCAAAAGGTCACCGGAAAGTGTAAGATCACAAAAGTTGTCGGGCCACACAATTGTGCTGACCATGGGCTAACACTGAGGCATCGGCAGTTGACATCTATCCTCATTGCCAAGCGCTTGATGGGAATATTACAGGGAGAACCCAACATGAAGGTGAGTACAATTATCAGGACCGTTGAGGCGTTGTATGGAGGTTATGTGATAACTTATGATAAAGCTTGGAGGACTAAGCAGCGAGCGTGGAAGATGATATATAGGGATTGGGAGGATGGGTACGAGCAGCTGCGAGTACTTTTTAATGCAATCAAAGTGGTGAATTCAGGCATGCATTATGAGTACATCCCAAAACCAAATGCATGGAAGGATAGGAGGCACATATTCTTCCATGCTTTCTGGTGCTTCTCTCAGTGTGTCGAGGCCTTTAGGCACTGTCGTCCCGTCTTCTCCATTGATGGTACATTCTTGATTGGCAAATACCAGGGCACACTTCTTATAGCCATATCCTGTGACGCGAACAACAAGTTGGTTCCTTTGGTATTTGCTTTGGTTGGGAAGGAGAACAATGACAGTTGGGGATGGTTCTTGAGGCTAGTACGGATACACGTGGTTGGGCCTGGCAGGGAGGTTGACGTCATATCTGATAGGCACCAGGGCATACTTAATGCCGTGTGAGAGCAGATAGAGGGGTACGCACCTTTACACCATCGTTGGTGTACTCGGCACCTTACCAAGAATCTACTCCTGAAGGATAGCGCGAAGGGTAACTTTGATCTGTTCTAGGAGGCTGCTCGACAACTTGAGAACAAGTACTTTCAGAAAAAGTTGGAGCAAGTCAAAACCGCATCAAATGCAGAAGGTAGACAATGGCTCATAGGTTTGATGAGAGATTTGGAGAAATGGACGAGAGCTCACGACGCCGGTGGATGGATGTATGAGTTTCAGTGCAGCAACATGGCGGAGTCATTCAATAAGTTGCTATTGGGGATACGTAGTATGCCCGTGAATGCAATCGTTCAATTCACCTTCTATAAGCTTGTTGCCTGGTTCAACGATAGACACGCCCATGCATTGAAGTTGCGGAGTGATGGAGAGATATGGGCTCTGAAACCAAAGGCACACCTAGAGAAGGCAAATGAAAGGGCTGACACACATGAGGTTGCATGCTTTGACCATGCTACAGGGACTTATCAGGTCGAGCATAGGGGCGGTACAACGTTCGACGGCGAGGTCCGAGAGTCGAGGATGCATGTGGTTGTACTCCAAGATTTCAAATGCACTTATGGTAAACCAAGGCAGTACCACTTTCTATGTTCCCATTTGGTGACAGCAGCTAGGCATCGCGACTATAATATCGAGAGCAGGATACCTCATGAGTTCGGTGTCGACACGCTTGTGCACATATGGAGCCCCCGATTCGTGCCTTTCCGGGACCCTAGAGAGTGGCCTCCATATGATGGGCCGAAGTACATTACGGATCCAGCTTACTGTTGGAACAAGCATGGATCAAGGAAGAGGACGAGGCATAGGATGGTTATGGATTAGATACCCAGAAGAACGAGGCGTGGGAGAGGAACCCCATTTGTTACTGACCCGAGCAGTACGAGTGCGGCAAATGTGGTAGACTTAGCCACAATTCACGAAGTTGCCATTGGCAGATTAGTGAGGTGCGACTATTGGTTGATTTCATTATTTCATATTTGTCATATTCATTTAATTAATTATGCATGTCTCAATTTATGCTTGTATGTTGTGTCAATTACTTGTACATTTCTAAGTTCATGTTTCATTGACTTTTTTTGTAGGATGGCGTAATTCCACCTGCTCGACCCGACATACGAGGCAACCCACCGAGGATGTCTCATAGCGCAGGGGCAGGTAATAATCTATACATTTTGTTCAAATTTTGGTGAGCGTACATGTGTTCGTGAAGTAACAGGAGACTATGTTTTATTCCATGCAGGACCTTCCACTCCTTCGTCCTATAACCCACAATGGGTTCTTGGACATGCGGTACGACGACAGGTACACTTCTTTCCTGCAAAGAGCTGTCCTGGATGTCATCTCTTTTTAGGTTCGTCGTGGGTTGCCCAAGTTCAACTCAGCGACCATAACTACGTTGGTTGATAGGTATTATACTCAATCATTGCCTCTATTTATGGCCATTTGTTCATGTGCTTGTCTTTTTGACATGTAATTTTGCTTTGTCTAAAATATAGGTGGCGGCCGAAAACTCACAGCTTCCACTTACCTTTTGGGAAGATGACAGTCACGCTTCAGGACTGTCAGAAGATGCTAGGCCTAAGAATTCACGGTAACCCAGTCGCCGGGCAGTATAGGTCAGAAGGCTGGAGAGCACGATTGGAGGCCTTCCTTGGGCGTGAGCTTGGCGAGCAAGGGGCTCGCACTTCTAGAGTTCTCATCTCCTAGCTTCGGCAAGAATTCGCATAGTGCCCCGAGGAGGCAAATGAGGAGACAGTTGGGTACGACTGCAGGGCATGAATCCTACACCTATTTGCCTGTGTTCTCTTCTCCGACGCCACGGGTGACACTGCGTCCTGGATGTGGGTCTACTTCCTCAGTGACTAAGACCAGGCGGGTCACTATAGCTGGGGCTCTGCAGTCTTGGGTTTTCTATACCGGCAACTGTGCGAGGGGTGTCGTCGGACTTCATCCAACGCTTCACTTGGTGGATGCATGTACCTGCTCCAGCTGTGGATGTGGGCTCGTCTTCCAGTTGGCCGTCTAGAGGTTTTGGCTCGTCGTGAGTGGTTCCAAGGTCTGCCTCTAAGTTGGTAGCCGACGTGGGCGTACCTTTGGGACCAGGTCAGGGTTCCGTACGTGAGGTTAGAGCGGGCATACATTGAGTTCACGAATGAGCTAGACACGCTGATGGCGTCTAGTGTAAGTAAATTTTATTTCCTATACTGGTTTGAAATGGATCAGTATACCATCTAACATCTTGTTTGGACATGTTGTAGGTGGAGTGGGAGCCGTACGATGGAGAGGGGGCACTTCCAGTTGAGCAACATTTGTGGGTTCAACGGCGACTTCTATAGGATGAGGTGCCCTCTAATCTGCTTCTATGCTGTCGAGTTCCACCTGCCAGATAGAGTTGCACGCCAATTTGGAGTGAGACAGCTTTGGCCTATGGCTCCATTCTCGACTGGCATTGACTTACACAAGTAAGTGTTTTACTATTTCAAATGTCTCGTGATGGTCCATTTCTATTAATATAGTGACATGTACATGGATTCAAGTAACGATCACATACGTGCAGGTTGGATCGTTAGAAGAATAGAAAGATTTTTTGACTGAGAGAAGCACCACCAGTTCTACATTGAGCAATGGGAGGAGATGCACGATAACATGGACGAGAACAATGAGCCGCACACAAACCATGAGTTCAGGCGGTACCAAGCTTGGTACCAGCGTGCGACACGTTGCAGGCTGAGGGTATAGTGGATAGAAGATGACTACGCCGACATCGAGTCCTCCAACGATGAAGACATGGCGTACGAGCAATCTACTTGTTCAGGAAGGCAGGTGGAGGCAGGATCAATCTTGGACAGAGTAGTAAGTCAATTGCCTTATTTTTTTATGTTAAGTTGCATACCAATACATTAGGCGTTAGAGTTATCTATTTTAGTTAATGCCACTTTTGAGCCGTATCATTCTTATAATACGTTAAATTCTTGTATAAAAGAAAATAAAATCTATTACTATCTGTTCAGAAGTATTATTACTGAGAACTTTGTTGTAGGGCAATACACTAAAATGCTCCGTTGAAGAAATTGAGCGCATTCGGCTGAGAGCCAGGGACGACTACATGCGTAGCTTCCTAGATGTAAGATTCAAAATATTCTTTCAAATATATTATTAATACGTTAGATTCTTTCAGTTAACATAATTTTGTACAACAGAGGCTGTCACGTCGGCTACGCCGTGCGGCTGCTCATTGTGGTTACAGGACAGACACTACGCAAGACGTGTATGTTCCTTCCGCAGGCGTAGAGGAGGCTTAAGTTCCTCTAGCCAAGCAGCTATAGGGGACGGGACGAGGACGACGTGGACGAGAGGCACGAGGAGCTTGGCCCCTCTCAGCTCCATGACGCTCCCTCAACTCAGCCTACATAGCCTCTAGGCACTAGGCGACGCCGTCCACCTAACCCTTACACTTCAGGTACGAGCGCTCTCGGTCACAAGGGTAAGGGTAAGAGTAGGAGGCTATCAGGGTTGTGGTAGATGTTAGTATGCACTATTATGGATTTTGTATTTACTTTCCTATAACTATTTGGGACTGTATGGACATTGTGGACTATTTGGACTGTGCAGGACATGTTATGTTGATTGTGATGTTCTTTGTGGTTGCATTGTGCTCTTTGGATGATTAAATGTTTGGATTATATAATGATGTCTCTGTTTGTCACTGTGGATGCTCCCGAAACAAGGAAAACTCTTACGATTTTTTTTCGTAAATTATTAATCATTCTACACTGCTAAAAATGCACAAATGTAGTACACAGATTAAATATAAATTCATTAGAACGTGTATAGTTCAATCGTATCGTATAGACGTTTTGCAGATGAATCTAGGCTTTTCAAGTAACAGTGAACGAATAAAGGCTTTTCAGACAATGAAAATAGATTTTTCAGTTACAAGGACAACAACGATTTATCACTTCACTGATATAGTACTGGCATGCAAGGAAGCACAACTCCACTCCATCTCCACCATCCATCTTATGACTATTTGATCCAAGGGCTGAGGTGAAGAGGCACACGGATCGCTAACATGGCACATTGAGAGGCCTCCATTCCTCCCCTCAACCTATAAATAACCTCTCACTCTCTCTCATTCACACACACAACAACAAAGAAAAGCACTCCTTAGCATTTTCTTTCGTTGCAGTACCAATGTCTACAGGGTCGTCTAGAGGAAGAGGAAAGGGAAAGGGAACAACCATTAGGTGGGAGGGTCCTTTTGGTCCCGATTTCTTTGAGGAATCTCTTTATGAGAGGTTCCCAGTTGAGAGCAAAAGCGATTTTATCAAAGAGGCACCACTGAGAAGATACGATGAACGAAAAGAAGAGTGGCCAAAATGCATGCATGGTGAGGACTACCTAGTGCAGATGTTCACCGAGGGAATAGATGGAGGTCGTCATTTCTTCAAATGCCCACGAGCATGGGTACTTGCTATTAGTATTTGTTTCTTCAATATGTTCCTCGTCTATACAACTTACATGACATACTTATTGCAGTCTTCCTTGGCCGAAGAAAACTATGGGTTCACTAGGTAGGTCGATCCTCAACCTATTTATCCACATGCGGAGTACATCTACTACCTGCAGGACCGTATCTTCGATCTAGAAAGAGAAGTTAGCAGCGGTTACAAGGACGACGGACATGACGACAACAACAACGGTGCTGATTTACAGGAGGCACTCTGCAATGATCCATATTGCACCTGCCCTAATCACAGAAACAAGGGTCCTCCGCCGCCACCACCACCAACAATGGGAGGCTACTTTGGAGAAGGTGCAATACAATTTGCTATGTGGCCACACTACTAGGACGACTTTATCTTATTCACATGGCACATCTATGTGTTTGTTGCTTGGTTTAATAACCTAAGGCATGTTAGGTTTAGTCAAAGGAATTTTGTACCCTAGTTTGGTACATGATCTCACATTCTATTTCATGTGTTTTGTGTGTTGAAAAGGCACAAATCTAGTACATAGATTAAATGTAAATTTATTAGAATGTGTATAGTCCAATCATATCGTACAGACTTGGGTCGGGACTCCTGACTCACGTCAAGACTTTCGAGTGTCGAAAGTTCGGATTCACGTTGAGACTTCCGACTTTCGGAAGTTCCGATTAACGTCGGGACTTCCGACGGCCACAATCACTGCACAGGCTAAGTGACTCGGCGTCAGGACTTCCGGCATGAGTCGTGACTTTCGACTGTCAGGAGTTCTGGCTTACGTCGGGACTTCTGACATCAACAGTCACTGAAAAATATTCTACGTGCTCATGGAGTGCTAGAGTGTCTCTCTTTTGATTTTATTTTTATGCTTGAGCACTATATCTTTCTCAGACCAACTAAGTTTGCATCCCTCTTTATAGTGCGGCGGATCCTAAACTCAAAAACAAAAATAAAACCATTGGAGAGCGCATAATGAGTAATAGCTACGACATATCTCGTTAAGATCACATTAGTCCATAATTTGGATGTCATCAATACACCAAAACCCACATAGGGGGCAAATACACTTTTAAATCCTCAGTCTGAAACATACTGAGTAAGCAACTCATCATCCGAGTACCAGTCCTCTACCACAACCTTGTTGCTGTGGCTACGCTCACCTGCATTGCTCTCACCTGCCTGTCGCTTGTAGTAAGCGGCCTCCGCTTCATCTGTGGCCTAAGTGAAGAACGCGTCGTCATCCTCATTCACCTACAAGTCCGCCTCTGCTAGAGCGATGAGCTCACTTAGTTTGACAGTGTCGTCCTCAGCCTCCTCCGCCTGTAAGCCCGCCTCTGCTAGAGCGATGAGCTCACTCAGTCTGTCAGTGTCATCCTCAGTCTCCTCCGCCTGCAACCCCGCCTCTGCTAGAGCGATGAGCTCACTCAGTCTACTAGTGTCGTCCTCATCCTCGTCCTCCTCATCGGACAACACAATCAGTGATTAAACGGTGCGATCAGCTCGCGATCTATGCTCATCTAACTTCTTTTCCTCATACCTTGCACGAGCCACCTCTGTGGCATGTTCCTCGCTTCAACCAATCCCTTCATGTATAAAATGCAATCAGTTAGCAACGCGATTATATTACATTTAAAATCAGGCAACGAAAAAAGGCTTTCAAGCACTCACTGGCACATAATACAACATGCTCGTTCAGGACCTGCATCTGTACTCTTGTCTCCTCTCTTGCCTCCTTCCTTGTCCTCTCCTCCTCTAACGTCATTCGCCTCTCCAATCCCCATTTGTTAAGCCCAACATCGATCGGGTTACAAATGCCGCGCTGTCTAGCAAACTCACGCATCTTTTCTTTTTGATGTTTAACGAATAGGTTGACGTAGTTAGGTCCATATCCCCTCTTCCGTGCAATTATTTGCCTCCCCTTCAGTTCATCCAAGAACTTAGCTTGGCCATCATAACATTCTCACCTGCATTTTCTAGTGCTCTGTTCAAAAGAAATATTATATCATATATGTCTTAGCAAAAGAAACAAAATAAGATTTCATGTTTATCACAAAAATAACCAACCTCATCATACTCAACCATATGGCCGCAATAATGGCCTATTCCAAGCTCCAAAGGGACTAGTCCATAGTTAGATTTAACACCACATTCGCACATGACAGGAGGTGCTTTGTAAATTACCCTTTCTTTCTTCTTTTCCTTAACCTTTCGTGGTTCTTCCGGCCATTGGTTCTTATGACCATACAACCACTCCTTGAAACGACACTTCGTCATTGAAAACACCTAAATAAAGTGACATTAGTACATGAACACATATAGCTCAATATTTCAACACATACACTTTGCACTTACTTCGTACTTGTTTGGACACACAAACTCTAATGTATTCTCAGGTTTTATCACAGCTCGATCTCCACAATCGCACAGAGGTTCCTCGAGTCATCTAACTGCGGCTAGGTGCTTCTCCTTAGCTGTCATTGGCGGAGGGTTAGGGGGTGGAACCCACCGCTTGAAGTGCTCACGTGGATGTCTCCCTCTAAACCAATCGTCGAAAAGGAGATACCTAGGGTCAAACTTGTCTGGACCATCGATTCACTGAAAGAAAAAGCACCTCTTATGGTCCTACACAACGAGATTCCAATAAAATATTAGTAGCATACTTACACAAATAAAGAAAAAAGATAGTGTAAACAATTTCTTACATTAAAACGACTGCATGTGTAGAAGCACCGCGCCGCTGTGTCCGGATGTTTCGATTGAAAAACGTGGGCCGAGAAACCACAGTCACAGTTAGGAACAGGGAGGTCAGGAGGGACGGGGACATCTTTACTAGACGCGTCGAGGTATAATTCTCGAGAACGACCCCGTTTTCGCCAAAACTCCCGATACATTTCTTGCATCTAACAAAACGGATGTAATTTAACAAACAAAAATCAAAACATCATAAATAAATGCCAATGAGAACCATAACTACAATACAACCAATTTCGTTCTAAGAACCGAAAGCAATTAACATTAAATCCTAAACCTAGGGTTTTCCATTTGATGCACAGCAATTAACCCATAACATAACTACATGCGCTGCGGTTACCTTGGTTTGCTAACTTTTACACGCCTTGGCATCATCCTATGGTTGTATAATATAAATATTGAGGGATAAAATGAAACCCTAAGTAATGACGATTCGTAGGTTGAAAAATCCGACTAATATATATCGAATCGATACGAAAAAAACTAGGACGGGAGCGAGGATACCTTGCTCTCGAAGATCTACGGATCAAATCAAAGTTTTCAAGGTCCAATATGCCGATTCGTGAGGTAGGGTGAGGTGGGGAGAGAAAAAACATGAGAGAGAGGAGAAAGAAGTGGAAGAAGACTAGGGCAGGAAGGTTGGGGCCGGGGTTAAAACACAAGCTCGGCGCCAGTTACCCTGGCGCCAAGCTCAGCGCCAAGATCTACGGCGCCGAGCTCGACGCCAAGATCTACGGCGCCGAGCTTGGCGCCAGGGTGACTGGCGTCGAGCAACCTGCCATGTCACCGCCACGTTTGCTTCGAGCCCAAAAGCTCGGCGCCGTTGCTGACGCCGAGCTAAGGGTTCAGATTCTGAAATCTTTGCTCCAGAGATATATTTGTGAATTTTTTTTAAAAAAAAGGTTAAAAATAAAAAATTCGGCTGGTAGGCATGGCTTTTTTTTTTTTGCCTTCGTTAACGTTTGCGGTGGTTTTCTTCCCCAGGAGCGTGCCGTGGACGTAAATATTTCAGTAAGGACACGGTAACGGTAGCGATGCGATCAACATTGTTGCTGATAGATTATTACTAGACCACAAGTAGCTTTCAAGCCTCACAACCTTAGGAGCAAAGGGACCGGAGGAAAAAGGATAGATGAATAAAATAGAAGGAAAAAAAAAGGCATGGTTTTCCAGCTTTCCCTGCGAGTCTCCGTTGTCGTCGGCGTTAGTCACGCCGCCACGCATGATGCTCTCAAGGCGATTAGCTACATCCACATGCATGCATATGGCTACTGAAAATCAAAAGGCGAAGATAAAAGGCAAAAACGCCAGCATGCCCTGACCCTGAGAGTCGCTAGCTTATGCTTAGCTGAGCCGTTAATCCACTACTGTTTTGTAATCATAATAATATGCTCCACTTCCACTAGACCACTAGCTGGTAAGTTGTGCTCGCGCTTGACTTGCGACGCCCCGGCAGCGGCTGGCATGGCATGCATGAATCCCTGCCGACGCACCTGCTGCCGTCGTCCATTATTTGTGCAGCAGGTCGTCGCCCGGCCGTCGTCGTCAGACGGCAAAAGTTCTAGGAGAGGCGCCTGATTTTCTGGCAAGCGGCCTGCTTGCCCTGGCGCCTCCCAGCGCTTCAAATTCCAAGGCAGAGCAGTGCGTGCCGAATTGCCGACTTCACTGTGACTATCACTGTGAGAACTGGGCGGAGACTTGAAACCAAGTGGCAAACAAGATGATTTTAATTTGGAGAGAGCAACAGGCGACCGTGTTGCGCTTGACTTATACTGGTCGTCTGGTGCCCTGTTTTCTTCCTTGTGCGTGTAGTGGACTAGTGGCTGCATCGTCCAAGTTCCACAGGACTAGAGGAGTGATGCCGATGGCCCGATGCTGACGCTGATGCTGATGCGAATGCGATGTAGTCATGTAGCCATGTTATGTAGCATAGGTATGTGAGATGCAGAATGCAAGCACGGCCATTGCTGCTTTCGCAGGCCCGGTGCTTGTACGAACTACGACGCCTACTTGTGGAGTGGAGGTGCGTGGAGGACGGGAGTGTTGACAAGGCGCGATGAGAGTACTGAAAATGGGCACGCAGGATGAAGATTCGGGCACTTTGGAATAATCAAATAAAGAGAAGTTTCTTTTGGTCTTTTTAGTTATGATGAGTTGTGACTGCAAAGAAGACATGTTAATATATGCAAGCAAAACTAATTGGCAACTAGTCCACAGGAATAACTCAGATTCATACCAGCTGACTATGCCCCGTTCGGCTTGCTGAATTTTGACTGAAACTGATTGAAAACACCGTTCTGACTGAATTATTGTGAGAGAAAAACACGGTTCCTGCTGAAAAAAGAAGATAAGCCGAACGGGGCCTATATGCTACACAAGCGCCCCATCACCCATGACGCTCTAGGATCTTATTTCAAATTAATGGCCCTGTTTGGATCCTTTTATTTTAGAGGAATTAGAATCTACTTAATCATTTGGACTATTTAGCTTATAGCACGCTCTATAGATTCTATAGATCACCGTGCTATGTTTCTACTTCGCAACTTATGGCACACTCTTCGTCTCGCTCCCCTATAGCAGAAGTACAACATATAAGTGTCTCTCTCTCGTATGTCCAACAGTAGTACACATATATTCCACATACAATCATATTAGCTTAATTGATCTATGCCTAAATTATAATTATTAGAATTAATTTTAATTCCAAGAATCCAAACAGTGCTTATATTTATCTAATTTTAATCTTCAATTGAAAAATTGAGTAAGTCTGGCACCTTAACTATTAATATTATTTATTTTGGACCTAATGGTCTTATTTTTGTGGGTTTTAAGTAGTTTGAGCCTACCTATCATATGCTCCTCTCTCTCTCTCTCTGCACACCTCCCTTTCTCCCTACGCCACCTTCCATAATTGTGTCCAACGTGTTTGCGCTGTCCGTACGTTGCCACTGCACTCGTCTCTGTTGTGTGTAGACGTCCCTGCTGCCTTGTACTTCTAAAAGCTTGCAATTTTAGATCCGGAACTATGTCCGTGAAAGCTTGCAATTTAGACATGTAAATTAAGGCTAGCAGCGGTGGACCCTCTCCTCTGCGCCTCGAGGAATCTACCACCAGCTCCCCGCGTCCAGCCAATCAGCCATCGTGTTGTGGCGTGCGCGTGTAATGAAAGATGAAAAGGTAGTCTATCCGGTAAGGGCGGTATACGTGTAAAAGGTCCTATCATAGTTAGAAGGTGAATAGCCTATTTAAAAATTCTATAAAATTATTAGAGTAATTTGTTAGTAAATTAAATAGCGAAATACAAATTTGCTCTACCTCAACAAAAAATACAAGCCACCTGTCCAATAATTCTAGTTGCTATAATCTCTAGTCACACAAGAGGCTAAGTCACTACTCACTGAGAGCTCTCAACAAGGCTACACTAAAGAGTTCCACTAGATGATACTAAGCTACCGAGTAAGCTCTCAAAACTAGTTACACTAAAAAGCTTACTATAACTAGTTTACAAGAAAGTCATGGAGTGAGTAGGGTGATTATATCGTCGTATCGAGGAATGAACCAATCACAATATGAAGTCAATCCAATCACCGGGAGAATTTCAATCACACAAGAGACATAAGATTTTTCTCCCAAGGTTCACGTGCTTGCCGGTACGCTAGTCCTTGTTGTGCCGACCAACACTTGGTGGTTCGGCGGCTAAGAGGTGTTACACGAACCTCATCCAACAAATGGACACCGCAAGAACCTACCCACAAGTGAGGTAACTCAATGACACGAGTAATTTACTAGAGCTACCTTGTGGCTCTTCGCTGAGGAATGTGCATGACCCCTCACAGTCACCGGAGCCGGCCATGAACAATCACCAACACGTGCCAAACGCTCCTCCCCTGCTCCAAGCTGTCTAGGTGGCGGTAACCACCAAGAGAAACCAGAAATCCACAGCCACAACGATCTCCAAGTGCCAATATATGCAATTACTCAAGCAAATGCACTTAGAATCACTCCCAATCTCACTATGATGATAAATCAATGATGGAGATGAGTGGAAGGTGCTTGTCTAGGCTCATAAGGATGTCAAGTATGTCAAAGTGTCAAGAGAGCGAGCCCAAGGCCAGCCATGGTCTATGTAAGCAAAATGGACTCTAAATCCATTTACTTTGGATTTTGGTGTTTGATGACCAACACAACTAAATTGGACTAATGAATTTGCAAGTAATTACTTTGTAGTTCAATAGTGTGCAAAACGTGACTTGGACGAAGGCGACAAGATGATCCCACGATCAACACCATAAGCAAGACCCTAGAAGCACAAGAGAGGACCCAAGATATCAAGCAAAGTCTAAGCATGAAGATGTGAACCAAGCCGGACGCAAGATCGTGAAGAAAAGAGCTCGCCAGAGATGACCGGACGCTGAGCGAAGCAGTGACCGGACGCACCAATGACACTGTTCATCGTCACGGTATTGTTTTCAGCGTGACCAGATGCAGCGGCACTGGATGACTGGACGCATGAAGTGCAGCGTCCGATCATTTCCAGAGAGGTTCCAGAGCGCCGCCAGCGCGACCAGACGTGTCCGGTCGATGATGACCGGACTCAGCCTAGAGTCCGATCAGCGCGCGCGCTCAACGGTCGGGACGACCGGACGCGTGCAGTCAGGACGACAACAGCATCCGGTCAGTAGCAAAAGCTGGGTTTCGTCCCCAACGGCTACTTTCTCAGTGGAACTTATAAATAGACCTCCAACCGGCCATTTAAGAATAGTGGAGCTGAGAAAATATACCAAGGGTGTTGATCCACCATTTTAGTGATCTCTACTTGCATAGTGCTTAGTGATTTATTAGATGATTAGCGTAGGAGCTTTGTGAAGTGCTTAGGTTGATTAGACCACCGCTTATGTGCGTGCTCTAGGTTTAGGCCTAGTATTTAGTGAGGTTTGCATACCTCTTATCACTCGGTGCTTGCGCGAACCATTGTTGTACATTGGAGGGGCTTGTAGTCTTGCGAGACCACACCAACCGCGTTTGTGGTGTGGCCGCCACCGTGTACCGAAGGAAACAAGGCCCGCGACGGTTTGGCCAGAAGCTTGATAGTGAAGACGGTGGGGAGCGGTCCGGGAGAGGCTTGCCGGAAGACACACCGGAGACCCACTTACTTGCGTGTGGGATGGCCCGGGGCTATCCACGGAGTTACCCGACCGGGAGCTTGGCCCTTGCGATGGATTCCTTGCGAGGCTCCAACGAGGACTAGGGGAAGCTTGCACGCTTCTCGATACCTTGGTAAAAATACCAGAGTCATCGACGAGAGTTTGCATATCTCTACCATACTCTTTAGCTTCTACATTTACATTGTTTGCATAACTCCTTTTGCTGTAGAGATAGCAACACACTAGCAAAATTGTAGTTGTACATTTAGATAGTTTATGTTTTTGCATAAGTTTTGCTAAGGTTAGAAAAAGAGGCCATAGTTTAGAGTTAGGGTTTTAAGTTGCCTAATTCACCTCCCCTCTTAGGTATCACGGTCCCTTTAATTGGTATCGAAGCCGGTTGGCTCAATTTGGATCTTTGGCTTCACCGCCATTGAGCCAACACTATTTAGAGTGGTTGGGATGGATACCTCTAGGTCTCCGCACTTTGACGACACTAACTTCTCCTACTATAAAGCTAGAATGGCTTGTCACCTTGAGACGATAGATTTAGGTGTTTGGAGAGGCACTCGTGACAGGATGAAACCCATTAAGAATCCCGATAAACCCACAAAGAGTGAAGAAAAAAAATTCATTTCAATGCTAGAGCTAAAAATTGCTTGTTTGAATCTTTTAGCATGGATGTGTTTAACCAAGTGTTCACTTTAAATACGGCACATGAAATTTGATTAAAACTCTAAGAGCTCCATGACGGCACAACTAATGTCCGTGAGAAAAACATTGTCTAGCTAAATAAAATTATGATTCCTTTAAAATAAAATGATGAGCTTGTTCGTGATATGTATTTTCGTTTGAATCTAATTATCAATGAGCTCCATTCAATAGGATTAACAAAGCTAGATGATGCAGACATCATGAGGAAGATCATCTCCGTGCTACCACAAAAGAAATATGCAAGCATCATCACCATCCTTCACAACATGGAGGACTTGAACACCATGACCCCGACCATAGTCATTGGTAAGACAGTGGCATTTAAAATGTCACGCAAGATGGGTCAAGAAGAAGTTTCTTCATCAAGCAAAGGCAAAGCTCTTGTATGTAGTGAGAAAAAAAGATGAAGGACAAGCAAGTTGAGACAAGCTCGAGCTCAAGCTCCTCAAGTGATGATGATGATGAAGAAGAAGAAGATTCAAGTAATGATGATCAATCTTCCTCCTCCACGTTCAACCTTGATGAAAAATCTATCAAGCTTATTAACAAGGTAGAGAAGATGATCCAAAAACTTAATGTCAAGGGTGTGCCCATCCAAATTCAAGATTTCATCTTCACCAATCAAAGAAATAAGTAAAGAAAGAAAGGATGCTATAGATACGGCGAGTTGGGGCACTTTGTGAAAGTTTGTCCAAACAAGCCCACACTCAAGACAAAGAAGAAGGCGTGTAAGGACAAAGCCCTCACATCAATAAGGTTATAGGATGATTCTTCAAGTGAAGAAGAAGACCACCACAAGAGGTGTGGGCACAAGCACTCATCATCAAGCACCTCACGTGTGTGCCTTATGGCACGAGGTAACAAAAAGTCAATCCCTAGTGATAGTGACAATGATAGTGATAGTGATGATGAGATACATTCTTATGATGAAATTGTGCAACAAAATCTTAACTTTGCTAAAGTTTGCACTAGTCAACAAAAGAAGCTTGAAAAATTAAAAGAAAAACTAGATAGCTCACAACAAGCTTATGCTACTTTGCTTGAACAATATAAAACTTTTGCCAATCTTAATATGGAGCTATCTACTAAGATTGAGCAACTTCAGACTAGTGCAAACATAAATACATGCACAATCAATGATGAGCAACTTGTAAAGAAAAATAAAAAATTAAAAGAAAAGTTAGATAGCTCACAAGATGCTTATAAAGGTTTGCTTGCTAAAATAGAAACCATGTGCAAACATTGTGATGAACTAACTAATAAAGTTGCTAATCTTGAAGCCGTCGGTTCTACCCACACGGAGGCACCTAAAAAAAGTTCTATCTTTGACATACCTAAAAAGGATGCTTCTATTTCTTGCAATGATTTATATTTAGATCCACCCTTGTGCAACCAAGTTTGTTGTAGAAACATGCACACAAGAGGTCGCAATGGAGAATGAGCAACTCAAGCAAGAAGTGGCTCGCCTCACTAAGGACTTGACTCAAGTGAAAGGCAAGACGGAGCAAGCCCAACTTCATCAAGATAACACCGTCAAGAGAGTGAAGAAGCTTGATGAAGGACAACCCGTGGTTTGCTACGTATGCCACAAGAAGGCCACAAGTCCTATGAGTGCAAGGTGAAGAATAGGGAGGAGCTAAGAAGAAAGAGAAAAACAAAAAGGAAACAAGCAAGCTCTCCAACACCTACACCAACAAGGTGGACAAAAAGGCCTCCACACCTTATCTCTTGAAGAAGAAGAAAAATGACAAGGTGGTGACCATTAAGGTGAACAAGCAAGCCAATAATGGGGCCAAATGCATTTGAGTGCCAAAGGAGATAATTTCCAACATGAAGAGCACCAAGAAGGTTTGAATCCCGAAAGGGAAGTGAGAAGTCCGATGGACTTCGGAGAATTTGGAGACTTGGCAAAGTATGGGTGCATTTCATGGGGTGTATCATTATGGACAAGGAAATTACCAAGTGGGTTAGTGAATATTATGGACCCTAAATTTCCCTTCCCATGTTAGGTAACTAGATTTAATTTCTTCAATTTCAATAAGCATCTAGTTCCTTTTCATGCCTAGGTTTATATTTGCATGTTTAATCTTTTGTCTTGCATACACTAGGTATATCTTATGGTAGGCTTGCTCGGTTTCATTCTTAACCCTTGAAGCAAACCTACATGGTTTAAATTGTTTAGGAGCACGGCACATAGCTTGTTTTACAATTGTTCATCAAATATATGCCAAAGTCTAAATTGTAGATAATTTCTCCCGAATATCATCTTCGGAAATGATTCTCACATTCATGTGATGTCATCTTTCAAGTGGTATTTTTTATTCTAAAATCAATGTGCATATCTCCTACAAGTATTCCATACCTGTGTGCATAAATTTAGGGAGATGTTACTCTATAAGTTGGATACTTTGAGACTAACACCTTTTCAAGATTATCATGTATGTAGTGGTCTCATTGCAAGGAAAATAGAGTCCCCGGAGTTAAGCATCATACTTCAAATATCCACCACCTATTGCAAGTGATATAAATCAAATTGGTTTCTACATGTGATATTTCTAAACCGATATCATCATGTTGATTTCACTTTGGTATTTATATGCTTTCTCCATGTATTATATAGATTAAACTTCTTTGAGCATTAATTTACCAATTATGCATAAACTACATTCTCCATCATATGTATGCATATATTTAGTGGAGCTTAGTCTATGTAATGTGAGAGTCAAATTTTATAACCTATTCTACTCCACATACAAAGGATCACAAAGTTTGACCCTTCCTTGTGCTACTAATGTCTTCCTTTTCTGTGTTTGATTCCAAAGGGGGAGAATTTGTAGGACCAAAAGCAAGCCCAATCATAATAAGTTACAAGTGGTAATGGTCCGAGAAAGGGAGGATAGTAGATTATGGAGTTAGGGGGAGGCTTAAATCCATAATACCACATGGGAACATTTGCAAGGGCAAGATAAGTTTTCAAAGATATTTACATGTGTTATCTTTTAGCATCATATAACCTTGCCCTTTACATTGCATCCTAGTAGTAGATAGTTTTTAAATTCTAAAATTTTTATTATTTGCTTTGTTTTGGTCGTGTTGTCATCAATCACTAAAAAATGGGAGATTGTAAGAAAAATGGACCATAGGCCCATTTACTTCGGATTTTGGTGTTTAATGACCAACACAACCAAATTGAACTAATGAATTTACAAGTAATTATTTTATAGTTCAATAGGGTGCAAAACGTGACTTGGACGAAGGCGACATGATGATCCCACGATCAACACCATAAGCAAGACCCTAGAAGCACAAGAGAAGACCCAAGATATCAAGCAAAGTCCAAGCATGAAGATGGGAACCAAGCCGGACGCAAGATCGTGAAGAAACGAGCTCGCCAGAGGTGACCGGACGCTGAGCGAAGCAGTGACCGGACGCACCGGTGACACTGTTCATCGTCACGGTATTGTTTTCAGCGTGACCGGTCGCAGATTATTTGAATTTGACCGTTGGCGCCCAACGGTCCTCCCGTTACACTAGCGTCCGATCATTGTTGGATTAGTGTCCGGTCATTGTTGCATTAGCGTCCGGTGCGATCTAGAGAGGTTCCAGAGAGGTATTTTGATGATCGGATGCAGTGACCGGACTCACCCAGCGTCAGATCATTCAACCGCGTGTGTTTCCTGTCTATGAACCGTTGTTGTATAGGCGCGTCCGGTCAATGTTTCATTAGCGTCGGACGCATGTTGCACTAGCGTTCGGTCAATGTTTCAGCGTCCGGTCACGCCTGAAATCCTCCTTTTCAACTCAAACTTCACCACCCTTACTTCCATGTGCTAACCACCAAGTGTATCACCAATGTGCATGTGTGTTAGCATTTTCACAAAGCATTTTCAAGGGTTAATTGTTAGCACACTAGGTCCCTAATGCATATGCAAGAATTATGTCACCTAGTGGCACTCGATAACCGCATAGCCAAAGATTTTCCCTCTTTATAGTATGACTATCGATCATAAATCCCTCACACCCTCTATGGTGTCTGGAGTGCAAATAAAAAATGGCTCCTATCAATATACCTTTACCTTGAGCCCATTTTTATTTTTCTCTTTCTTCTTTTCCAAATGTGAAGCACTTGATCATCTCTTTTGTGGCCATCACCTTCACTATGACCATTATCTAGCTTCACCACTTGGATTGGACCACCTTATCTAATTCACACACTTAGATCAAAGGTTAGTCCTAGGTTTCATCAATTATCCAAAATTAAATTAGGGCTTTCAACGTGTCTTTTTCCTGCTTCGCTAACTTTATCTCGAAAACTTATATTTGCAAGCATTTTGGGACAATGGGAGTACTTGTGTGCTGCTATACACCATCCCTTGCTCGTCACAAAAGGAAACAGAGGAAAAGGAGGTTTTCCATGGCCGAGCTCGATTCTAGCTCTCAGCTACACATTGGTTCAAGTTTTCACCCATTGCATGCATGCCCTGGGTTTAGGGAGGGTTGAATAGGATAGGCAAAGAGAGAAAGGGCACTGCCATGCCATAAAGCACCATTAGCTACGGGCAATCTTGCACGTGTGCTCGATGAGGGAGCAGATGGGGAGGAAATTAAAATGAGCTACGATGGAGGGCCGATGGATAAGAAAAGGGAGGTGGAACCGTGGAGGGCTCTGAGTGCACACATTATTTGGTGCGGTAAGATGCGGTGCCATAGATGGGGAAGTGAGAGGGAGTCGGTAATGACCGAGAGAGGAGAGGAGAGAGAGGAGAGGAGAGGGATATGGAGGCAGTGCTGGTGAGAAAATGAGAGAAAGAAAGATGGAGTGTGTTACATGTGAGTTCGAGCCGCTGGAAACCACCAAAACTAGGCTAAGGGGGTCAAAATAGAAAGGTGTTGGAAGTTAAGATGCTAAATTTATCCGATTTTGCATTTAGAAATCAAAATTGTATAAACATAAAAGTTAAGGGGCCAAAAATAAATCATTCTTATTTCGACGAATGGAATCGAACATAACTTTTTTTTGCATTCATGGACATGTGCTCCCATATATAGAGAGAAAGTGCACCGCCATTGCCACATAGCACCATCGGCTACGGGACATGTGCGAGGCCAATCTTGTCGTGCTAGTCTCACTGCACACTGGATGAGGGAGAAGACAGGGAGATGGAGGGCTCTGAGTGCACTTTTTTTTTGTACGGTGATTTAGATGGTGGAGTGGGAGAGAAACGGCTAGCAGAGAGAAAAGAGGAAGAAGATAGAGGCAGTGGTAGTGACAAATGAACAAGTGTCTTGCTCCCTCCGTTTCAAATTATTAGACGTTTTTCCATTTCTAGATTCGTAGCTTTTACCAAATTATAAGACGTTTTTCCATTCGTAGCTTTTACTGAAATGAAAAAACGTCTTATAATTTGGGAGAGAGGAAATACATTTGGTATCGAAATAAATAGTGTTGGTAATTAAGATGATAATTTTTTGGAATTTAATAGTTAGATATTAAAATTAGATAAATACCAAAGTTAAAGAAAAAAAATAGACTTGTGTTTTTTATCATAATTTTTTTTGAGCATATAGACTTGTGTTTTGAAGAGGTGGGAACCAGTGAACACTGCTTTGTCGCACAAAAGGTTCCAACGAGGAAGCACCCACCAGGCCACCACCACCGCTGCTGCGCAATCCACCACCACCTATAAAACGCGCGTCGCGACGGCGGGGCTCCTCTTCGCTACTGTCATCAGACTTCAGTACTCAAGTACTAGTAGGCTAGCAGCGCGGCGCAGGTCGCGTCGCTGCGGGATTCCTCTTGCTGCGGGTGCGGTCGCTGAAGTAAGCAAGCGGATAGGATCGGGAGGGAGGCAGGAGGAGCAACGCCGCCTTCTCAGAGTTCTTGCCAAATCCCGTTCATCTGGTTACTATGATCTACTTGCGTCGTGTGCTCGTGTATGTGTATGTATGCTTTGATCTTATTTTTGTTCTCGAGCAATTGTGTCGTGCGAATGTTCGCGTTAGCTCAGTGTTTGTTACTTTACTTCTTGCAGTAAAAATAAAATCTTTTCTACCGTATTCCCTTCTCGGACAGATAAGATTCAGTTCTGTTCTTTAGAGGAAATAGTCTGTGTCTTCGTCAGTACTTATGCATCAATTGCACAAGTATCTGTTCCCTCTGCTAGTTTAGTTGGCATGTCGTGATTCCAAAAGTAGGAAGGTGTTATCGTCAGTGTAGTTGAATTAATTGTCAGTGAAGCTGAGCAATATATATGCTCAAAAAGGGGTTCAGTTTCATCGCTCTAAGTCATACTCGCTTCCCCTCCCCAGTTACACATTTATTTTGAACAGAGGACTGTTGGGCCAGACAGGTTGTTAGAACATGCCAACATGGTAGGTGCACTACTGCATGTGACTATATATCATATTTGCACATCTGGTCATTATTTCCCCATCCATTAAAAAAATCATGTCAAGATAGATATTTATTTCCCTGATCGTACAAATCCACATCACCAAGAATGATGCTACTACTAATCATTATTTTAAATAGAGTTAAGCTATTCTCTTTTCTTGGATGTATATAGGAATTGAAGTTTTGGATATTTGCGCTGTTGGGGATATGACAAGTTGCTAATTTTCTCGGAGGGATGGCTAAGCTTGGAGACATCCTCTGTGCAGTTACCCTACTTGTGTTGCTCCCCTGCTCGGATGTTGCATTGGGGCAGACTACTGACCCTTCCGAGGGTAATTTCTGTCTGCCATATGTTAATTCGTGAGAATGTTTGGAACTTTCTGCAAGTGAATGAATGGTTTCCTCCCATAATGCAGTCGATGGGCTCAGGGCTATCAAGGGAAGATTAGTTGATCCTATGAACAACCTTAAGAATTGGAATAGGGGAGATCCGTGCACGTCAAATTGGACAGGAGTCTTCTGCCACGAAGTGAATGATGATGCATTTCTTCATGTGACAGAATTGTATGATCAGTACTAATATTTGATTTATTCATCATAGTTTGTTTCTTCTATCCGTCAGTCTTGGTTACCATGTTACTCTTGTTTAATAAAAATCAACAGACACTATTCGCCCTGTTCGCTTGGGCTTGTTTGGCTGATAAGACATGACTGAAAATACTGTTGGCTGATTTAGTGTGAGAGAAAAGTATTGTTCGTTGGCCGAAAAAGTACGGCTTATAAGCCAAACAAGCCCAAACGAATAGGGTGATTATTGTCAAAGGTAGTTTGTATGGTCAAATGCCAACTTCATGTGACTTCTTGAGGGGGAAAAAATAATGTTTTCTGCATGTACACATAAATCCAACTGTAACATGAACTGCCCTTAGGTTGACAATTGTCCAATCATGTGAACATGAAACATCAGTCCTGTTAGTCGTATCAGACTAAGGCCTTGTTTAGTTGGCGAATTTTTTTGGGAAATGGTACTGTAGCACTTTCGTTGTTATTTGACAATTAGTGTCCAATCATAGTCTAATTAGGATTAAAAGATTCGTCTCGTGAATTTCGTCTAAACTGTGTAATTAGTTTTATTTTTTATTTATATTTAATGCTTCATGCATGCGTCCAAAGATTCGATGTGACGGGAAATCTTAAAAAATTTTGCAAAATTTTAGGAACTAAACAGGCACTAAGTTTACAAATCCTAGCACCATTGCTCTCTAGCTTCTTTTCTAAGGCTTTTGTTTTGCTTGAAATATCATGGGTTTTGTAAAGTTTGTTTATTTTATTACATCAGCGCGATATGGAATATAACAACCCAGTAACTCATTAAGTCGTTTCTGTAAGGTTGAAGTTGTTCCTAGTAGCATTAATTTTATCTCCATGCAGGCAGTTATTTAAGAGGAATCTCTCAGGAACTCTGGCACCAGACGTCAGTCTTTTATCTCAGCTGAAAACATTGTAAGTATTACTCTGAAATTCAAACTTCCTCTCTTTTTTTAGTTCTCCTGCATTTTGTAAATTTTAAACTGTTCTAATTTCCATTCGCTATCTTTTCAATACGTGCATAAAATCATGGTGCCTTGCTAGCAAGTTTTCTTCACAATTTTGATTCCTTATTTCATGGTTTCGAGCAGGTTTTTGTTCTTGATTCCTTTTCTTTGAGGGAACATTTATTCTTGATTCTTAAGCTATTCAACTAAATGCTGTGTTTCTTGAAGGGATTTTATGTGGAACAACTTAAGTGGTAGCATCCCAAAGGAGATAGGCAACATCGTCACGCTCAAACTTATGTAAGTTTTCTTTTTCTATTATTTTTCTTACCTCTCATTGAATTATTCAGCATGTCTCAACCTCATAATGCACACAAGACAACATCAGTTTAACATTACCATTTCTAATTAATAAACATTTCTCCACAATATCTGTGTTAAATAACATTGATATAGTTATTTTCATGCCTTTTGCAGACTTTTGAATGGCAATCAACTCTCCGGTATTTTACCAGATGAGATCGGCAACCTTCAAAGTTTAAACAGATTACAGGTTGACCAAAACCAATTGTCCGGCCCCATACCTAAATCATTTTCCAATTTAAGAAGTGTGAAACATCTGTAAGAAGTGTTTATTTCCATTGTATGTTTGTCTCTCTGTTTTTCCGTTTCATTTGTACTTATTTCTAACCTCAACCATCCTGTTCATTTTAGTCATATGAACAATAATTCGTTAAGTGGGGCCATCCCGTCTGAACTTTCCGGATTGCCTCTTCTTCGTCACCTGTATGTGAAACTCTACTTCTTTCCCGATTTTTATTCTTCTGCAAATCAAAAAATGAAATATTAAATTAGTCTTCATTCTCATACTTTAATGCAACCTTGCAGGCTTGTTGACAATAACAATCTATCTGGACCTCTTCCTCCAGATTTTGCTGAAGCGCCTGCCTTGAAAATATTGTATGTACCTAAATTTTCTTGCGTTGGGTTTGTATTTACCCCACTGATAGTCAGAATAAAATTGCTTATCATAGAAACATATAACTGTTTCTGACATCATATCGTTCTGTTTCTACTAGTCAGGCTGATAACAATAATTTCAGTGGAAGTTCCATCCCTACTACATATAGCAACATATCCACACTACTAAAGCTGTAAGAATGGCCTTTTCTGTTATTCTTTTGATTTTTTTATCCTTTCTCCCTTATTATATGAAAATTAAAAGGTGTGAATATCTTTTGTTCACCATGAATCATATAATAATTTAGTTTTAGCCTTTACTCAAAAGGTAATTGCAAGCACCCATGGTGCCAACATCCAGCTTCAATAGACTAAACTTATACAGAATTAAAAAAGACCTGAGGAGAATATTTCTTGTATTATCAGGAGTCTTAGGAACTGCAGCTTGCAAGGAGCTATTCCAGATCTGAGTAGCATACCTCAACTTGGCTATTTGTGAGTACATCTCAGTATTAGTTCCCAATTAATGTATTTTAGCATTATGACTATCGATTGTTGCTATGAACTTGGCTCTTGGAACAGTTTAAATTAGAAACTTATTAAGATTAGTGTTGTTTTTCCCTTTTCAATAGGTGCCCAACTTTTCAGTTCATACAGTTCAGGACATGTCTTAATAACTCTCACATTCGTTTTTCAGGGATATTAGCTGGAACCAGTTGACAGGATCTATACCAACTAATAAGCTTGCTTCCAATATCACTACAATGTATGTAGTTAAGATAATGCTTCTCTATTTTCGTTAATCATCGATCTAATTATAGTTATGTGGCAGTGATTTGTCGCACAACATGCTCAATGGAACTATCCCACAAAACTTCTCAGGGCTCCCCAATCTTCAGATATTGTAAGTGTAGCTTGCTCAACAGTCTTCGAACAGCCTTTTGCATTGAATATGGATATGATTTCTTTTGCATATGGTTCTGTTTATTTTCACTACAAATATGTGAACTTTATATATGTCTTATCCAGTGAAGAGATTACAACGACTTCTGTTTGTAATCTTTCCATAACTGGATTCAAATCTGTAATCATTTTATCTAGATCAATATAAATCGTGAGTCATATTAGTTAGCTTATAAAAAATGCATTTGAAAATAAGAATACATATGTAAAGCTTTTCAAGCTGTCATATTTTTATTATTTTTTGTTCTTAAATCACTTACATTTTATTTTGCAGGTCACTCGAGGATAATTATCTAAATGGTTCTGTTCCCTCGACAATCTGGAATGGCATTGGGCTTACCGGTTATAGAAGCCTTATTCTGTATGAACTTTTCTGCAGAAGTAATTCTTTTCAGATCTAACTATACATATGTAATAATGTTTTTATAATAACACAGAGACTTCCAAAACAATTCTCTCAAGACAATTCCGGCCGCATTTGATCCTCCCCCAAATGTCACTGTAATGTATGTTCTCATACATTTCTGCTATGCATTTCAGTTTTCATCTCCACATCAATAATATCTATAGTCCCTGTGCATACTGAATTGCGATTATGCACCTTTCTTTATAGGATGCAGTATTAATTGATATTGTATATTCTGTCAAATTAGAGCTGTACAGACCTCCTTTTTCCCTTTGTGACCAAGCTTTTGTATCTATGTAACAGTGAGACTATGTTTTAAGTATTTGACAACAGTTCTCTTCATATCCTACACTTAATCATCATGCATGTGTGAAAATCAGAACTACTCAATCCTTCCCAAATTGTAAGACGTTTGACTTTTTTGACACCAAGTTTGACCACTCGTCTTATTCAAAAATTTGTGTAAAATATCACTTCTTTTGTCGTGGTTTGGTTTATTAATAAAAATTCTTCAAGAATGACTTAAATTTGACTATATTTGCACAAATTTTTTGTATAAGACGAGTGGTCAAACTTGGGGCCAAAAAAGTCAAACGTCTTACAATTTGGGATGGAGGGAGAACGGAAGATTGCACTTTTCTCAGGGGCAAAGAAAATTCCAATTCCCTTTTGAGTAACCTTTTCATGCAATGGATAGTGATCACCACTGCTGTCATTTTTGGCAGGCTATATGGAAACCCTGTGTGTGGGGATACGAATGGAGCTCTGATAACCAACCTGTGCCAACCCATGTCAGTAAACATGCAAACATCGAAAAATGAACAAGGCTCTAGTTGTCAACCTTGCCCTACAGATAAAAATTACGAGTACAATCCATCATCACCAATGCCTTGCTTTTGTGCGGTGCCACTTGGAGTTGGACTTCGGCTGAAGAGTCCAGGAATCACAGATTTTCGTCCCTATGAAGATGCCTTTGAGATCAACTTAACCTCTTTATTGCAACTGTTTCTGTATCAGCTAAATATTGAGAGCTACATATGGGAGGTTGGTCCAAGGCTAAATATGCACATGAAGTTATTTCCAAGTAATTCAAGTTTATTCAATATATCTGAGATTGTGAGACTCAGACACGTACTTGCTGGCTGGGAAATTACTCTTTCAGATGTATTTGGTCCATATGAGCTTCTCAACTTCACACTAGGTTCTTATGCAGATGGTATGTGTTCACTTTGAAGATATTAATTCTATTATTTAAAACTATGTGCCTAGCAGCTTATTTTTTAGTTTCCCTGCAAGGAAAAAGTACAGTGGCAGGACTTCAGGGGAGTTTCTGTGTTTTATTTCGTGAAATTATTTGGATCATTACGATAGCTTTTTTATTGCATTTCTGTTAGCTTGATTAGCAGAGTGTAATGATTGCATGCAACAAAACAGCATACATTACTTCCTCAAAATTAGAAATATTGTAGAAATACAAATGATAAATTATAGCATTTGCTTTTTACAGTGATAGGCTGATTGGCAATTATTTTTTCCTTGACTTATACTTCATTGAATTTATGTCCACTCACTTAGCCCAATTAAACATCTATTGGTGCATAAAAACATTCTATTTATCGCATTTTGCAGAATTTCCAAATGCAGCCTCAACAGGTTTAAGTAAGGCTGCACTGGGCTGTATCTTGGCTAGCTCAATTGCTGGCGCTATTTTACTTTCTGTGGTAGCCACCACGCTTAGAGTGAGAAGGCGTTCAAGACATAGAACTGTCTCAAAGCGTTCATGTAAGTCATTTACATTTGGTTGTACTGAGTGACTTTTTAGCTTTGTAGCACATAGCTCGTTCAAGAGAGGACCTGAACATAAATATCATGCTGTTTGCAGTGTCAAGGTTTTCTGTCAAAATTGATGGCGTTAGATGCTTCACATTTGAAGAAATGGCTATAGCCACAAATAATTTCGATCTGTCAGCCCAAGTTGGCCAAGGAGGTTATGGAAAAGTCTACAAGGGGATTCTAGCCGATGGAACAGTTGTAGCAATCAAACGAGCACATGAGGATTCTCTTCAAGGTTCAAGGGAGTTCTGCACAGAAATAGAGTTATTATCAAGATTGCATCATCGCAATTTGGTTTCATTGGTTGGCTATTGTGATGAAGAGGATGGGCAGGTGAAACCTTTTGGTTTTAGTTGTATATATGTAGAAAATATAGTTTGTCAGCATCCCTGAACTGCTCCTCAAATCTTGTTTTGCAGATGCTGGTTTATGAATTCATGTCAAATGGCACTTTACGTGATCATCTTTCTGGTAAGTAATTGGAGAGATCCATTATCAGGTATTTGAACATTTTCTCTTCCTTATGCTAATCAAAACACCTCTTATTTTACATCATTTGCCAACCACAGCCAAGTCCAAGAGACCTCTAAGTTTTGGTTTGAGGTTAAAAATCGCATTGGGTGCTGCAAAAGGAATTTTGTATCTACATACTGAAGCAGATCCACCTATATTCCACCGTGATGTTAAGGCCAGCAACATTCTGTTGGACTCCAAATTCGTCGCGAAGGTAGCCGATTTTGGTCTCTCAAGGCTTGCTCCAGTGCCAGATGTCGAAGGGATATTACCAGCTCATGTCTCCACTGTTGTTAAGGGCACCCCAGTAAGTGTCAGACTGTCAGTCATATCGACAATGTCAAAATAACCATGCTTTCTTTTGCAGCAGTACTATATCATATCATTATTATTTTGGCAGGGCTATCTTGATCCGGAATACTTCCTAACTCACAAATTGACGGATAAGAGTGATGTTTACAGCCTCGGTGTCGTGTTCCTTGAAATGTTGACTGGTATGAAACCAATTGAGCATGGTAAAAACATCGTGAGAGAGGTATGCACTCTTCAGCTATGGATACATTGCACTTTTAAAGGACAGCCAGTTCTCACAAAACTAAAAAAAATGACAGCTGAAACCGGTTGAAAATCCATAAGCTTAGACTGTTATTATCATGAGACTTGTGCTTGCTGTCGGTAAAAAAACAAGCACATATGTAATGACGAACTGCATTTTCCTATTCCTGTAGGTAAACTCAGCTTGCCAGTCGGGCACAGTTTCTGAAATAATCGATGGCCGGATGGGCTTGTGCCCCCCAGAATGCATCAGGAGGTTCCTATCACTAGCAACCAAGTGTTGCCAGGATGAAACTGATGCCAGGCCTTCCATGTGGGAGATTGTAAGAGAACTTGAGCTCATCCTGAGGATGATGCCTGAAGAGGACCTGATTCTGCTGGAAACCTCAGAGACAGACTCGACCGATGTCAGTAAATCATTGTCAACTTCAGAGACTGGGACCCTCTTCATCTCGTCACCAATGTTTTCAGATCGTATTATCGAGGCTAGTCGTATGACCACTGATCAGACGACTAATCGTGATTAGTCGTCGATAAGGGTCGATTAGTCGGTCCTAATCGGTCTAATCGGCTAGTCGGACATTTAGTCGTCCTTGTGCCTAGATGACCTGATCGACCATGTATACACTATATATATGATGTAAATATATGTAAACATGGCCATAATAAATAAGTAAATGTTAGAGGCAAGCAACCAAGCACAGTTTGGCATGTAATCATGTTTGCAATGAATCATTATCATGGTGATTTGGCCACTTACCTGTAACTACTGCTTGCTGATGCCTGATGGTGAGTGCTGACTGCTGACTTGTGGCTGAATCTGAAATTACAAAGAAAGAAGATAATCAATTAAATAGGCAAAATAGCAGAAAAACAAAACTGTAAAGACTAAAGAAAATGTAAAGAGTAGTAGACAGTAGACATGGCAAAACAACTTAACAAAGTACACAAATTTAACAAATAAGAACTAACAACAGTTTATATCTAAAGTTATGGTCCTCCAATTGCTGTAAAATTTTTATGGTAGGCTACTGATGCTATATGTGTGCTGTGGTAAAATTTTGATTTTTATTAGATACAGTATGGTTGAGTTATTGATTTAACTTATAAATGCTTGATAAATGGTTTTAATAAGTTATAAATTTTATGTAGGTGTAAAAATGAAAAATGTGGTTCCACTACCTTTGTATGATGTTGTTCTACCATAATAACATATAATATGACTATATGTTTATAGAAAATAATGATCTTTAGATTTATCTTGCTTTTACATGTTTTCTTGCAATAGTAATTTGTCTTTTTCATAACAATTAAATTATAAAACCTGAGTATGTGAAATTTGTACAGTATTGATGTTTTGATAACATCTACCACTCATAAAACCCTCATCCCCAAACTTGTTGTTCTCATATGGCACTAAAAATAACATATATATTGCATTATATACGTAGAAGATGAAAGTTTGCTAATAGATCTATGTAGTTATTGTCATAGGATGCTTCTCATAGCTATTAGTATGTGCTATGATTGTTTGAATATGGTCACAAGCTGTTTAGAGTAGCATGTATGTCAAGAACATGTTAGTTTGTAGCAACTAAATAAGAGATGGATGTGGTATACCTCAGCTGTCTAGACTGCAGGTACAGTTTTGGTTATGCAATTAGTTTCATAATGCAAATGATGTTTTCTGTGATTATGGTGAATACCAAAGTTGTAGGTAACTTCATAATATAGCTTGTGTTAAATTGTCATGACCATAGGCCTGATAATTTAGGATCTATAGATTTTATAATTTCCCTATCAGGTTTTGCATGCTCTCTGTATAGATCTGAATGATTGTGTTGTTTGACTTAGCTAAGCTTTGAATCATGTCTTGGAGATAATAGAAGAAGTGTAGTGATTTTCATGAGCTTTCCAAATTGTTAAAGGTCATCCCTTTTGGTGGTCTACTTCTCTAGTTATGAGCTTGTAAAGTGGAGTGACAGATTCTGTCATAATCTGGACAGAGATGTCTTCTTTGTGATGTTTGACCTAGTTAGCTTTGGAATTAGCTTGTGGTGTTTATAACAAAGTTGTTCATGGTTTGCTAATATTTCTAAAAAGTCTAGAACCACCTTGTTGTAAAAGGTAGAATTCAACTTATTGCTGTCTGAAGTTGCATGTCAGATTCTATCCATGTTTTGGACAGAATTGTTGCTTTGTGTGTTTAAGGCAAAATAACTATTAAATCACGTAAAGATGATAATAAGAAGGTTGCAGATAACTTAATAATATTTCTATAAAGTTAAGAATAATGCTTGTTGGATAATTAGAACTCCAGTTATACATTTCTAAAGTTCATATCAGTTTTCTGTCCGTATCGGTATAGACCTGAGATATTGCCATATTTGATCATGTTAACCTGTGAATTAGCTTTTGGAATAAATAACAAAGTTTTAGATAATTTCATTAGCTTTACAGAAAGTCTAGGTTCACCCTTGTTGGATTCTTATATCTCTAGTTATGGTTAAAATAAGTGACTGCTGTGCTGCTGTCTAGATTTCTATACATGTGCTAGGTGATTGCTTTAGCTTGCTCTTATTTTGGCTAAACATGTTGGTTAGTTCTTGATCGATGCATGTGTGCTATATCTAAACTTAAGTTCACTTATGTGCCATGCCTAATATGTTTGCTTTCCCTCTATAATAGGTTGTGTAATGTTTAATTAAATAACTCTAGGTGCCTATATCTTGCATGATCTTATATTTGCCTTGAATGCTATTACATGATGCATCTCATATTACCATTCTTCATATTCATATACTTGCATCTTGCATCTAATCTAGGTACGCTAGATGAACCACGTGAAGGATGTGATGTTGGAGCCGAACCTAAAGATGGAGTTTGGTGAATCCAGAAGATGGAAGGACTAAGCAAGTGCTGAGATAGAAGATGCTCGCCAAGCGAGTGTCGTCTAATAAACACTAACCTAGTGTTGGATCCTAGACAAGCCCCGGAGCATTTTAAACCTCCTATGTTTTTACAAATATCACTTGAGTTCTTTATGTTTGATGCATTCGGTTATAAGAGTTGATTGGAACCACTTGATGCATACAACTACCTTGTCTAGAAATATACCTTGAACCCTATGTAGGTCCAGGATCAAACGTATGCTTAGCAATGCTTAGACCGGTAGAAGTCGGGTGATTTCTTATCACCTATGAGATATAGGTGGATACTAAAGCACGATTGGCTATATTTGCTATCGTGGAAATAACCATGTGTTGATGAATAAAAAGGAGACCGGGCGGGATATCGATAGAGAAGCAACAAGGCATGAAGGTCTTGGGTGTGGATCTATCCCCGTTTGTGTCGGTTAAGGACTAATTCGCTGTACATCCTCATGTCATGTTGAACGCATGCCCATCACTTAGTTGGCCGGATAACTCGTTCCGACTGCGATGCCGAGTAGCTCAACTCATGCCAGAAGCCGGGAAGTGAAAGTGCGCACTCTGGTGGTAGTAAGGATGTGCGGGGAGCCATTGGCGTAAGTCCGAGGGCAGATTGATGTCTTGGTAGAGTGGACTCCCTGAGAGTGCGGCGTTGCTTGGGCCCACGAATTTAGTTCCTGAGTTGTACCAAAGGTGACCGAAGACTACCTTAGCGCAGGTATGTCTGGGTTTGTGTTAGGAATAATTCCTCAGCTGTGTAGGAATCGATTCGAATCGCCGTCTCTCCCGGAGAATTTTTTTTAATTTTAACACTTTTTGATAACTAATTTTAAATCTAACATGGTTATTTTTTTTAAACTAACACTTTTGGCCACGCCTATTGCCCTGGCACGGTCAAATGCCTGTGCCGCGCCATGCATGGTGGCACGGCAGCGGGCTGACGTGGCGACGACTGGATTCGGGGACCGTTGACGCGGTAGGTCCTGCTGCGCCACCGACCTTGGCGCGGCAGTGTCACGCCCTGATCCGTGGCGCGGCTGGGCTGAATAAATACCACGGCTAGTCCCGCCTGCCCGAGCAGCAAGCCCAGCTGTCGTGCCCGTCGCCCGCCCGTTGGTACCTGGACAGTTTAATCGGAACGCGTCGTGCCGATAGTGGGAGTTATTCTAAATATTGCCTGACATAAAATCAATAGTTGTTTTCTTTCTGTCTTTTGTTGAATTTTTTTCACGGCCGAATAGAGAATTTGATAAGCCAATGATTTGTTTTCCATCTTTCATAATACGGTTAGCCACCATTTTAACTAATCGATTATGAAAAATTACCACCGGCGTCGAGATATGCCGGGACTGTCGGTTCCCGAACTAGTTGGTACTTAATCTCGCCGGGAGTGCTGTCGCGACGCAAAGAAACGAATATGAAGCAAATAAATGAAGTCCGTGCGCAAGTTGACAAGCTGCCACATAACATTTTAATTGTTTTGACATAAGTTTGACATAACATAACCAAATAACCCCGCAAGTTTCGAACGCCAATATTCGCTTGACCTAACAAACTAAGACCTAGGAGTGTAAGGATCCCTCGGATGCCTCTGTCTCTTTGGATTTGTTGGCAACACATTGGGAGTGTAGCCAACATCGGTATGGTCGTGTCGACGGTGCGTACGGCTCATACCTTGCAAGTATATGATACGCACGATTACTTATAATTCTTTATGATCGTTAGTTCATGGAGCCTATGTATTTAAAGAAACTATCTTTGATAGTACCTGT
This sequence comes from Miscanthus lutarioriparius, assembly GCA_904845875.1. Taxonomy (NCBI): domain Eukaryota; kingdom Viridiplantae; phylum Streptophyta; class Magnoliopsida; order Poales; family Poaceae; genus Miscanthus; species Miscanthus lutarioriparius. The sequence continues at coordinate 17,904,879 of CAJGYO010000016.1, read as the reverse complement.
GAGGCTCCTTGGGTACCAAGCGGGGCACCACCTAGCTGAGACATGCTGATCTCATCCTGCGGCCAATCGTCCCACTGGTCATGATGTCTGCGGACGCCTGGGGGGTCCTCATCGTCGTCATCATCATCCTCGGTTGCAGGGTCCTTCCTAGCGCTATGATGTGGTGGTGCACGCACCGTGAAAGTGGCACCTGCTGAGAAGAGGCGGCTGGTGTCCTCAAAGAGGCTGAAGACGTGCCACCCGACCACGCCGAGAGTGGTGGTTCCTTGTAAGGAGTGTCCATGCAGCTTAGCTTCTGAGCTAGCTTCCTGCAGCTCTTCTTCACCTTCTGCATAAATAGACGCTAAAGTTGGTGCATTACCCAAACGCATATACACTAAAGAAACATTTTTGGAACGGATAAGTTTATGTTTACCTCCACAAAAGCCACGAGAACGCCTGGCCCCTGCCCTCTAGACTCGTGAAGCCAGAACGCTGCTTCGTTGGACAGCCTTGACAATTGTGTCGCCTGAGTACAGAAACGCGGTTGGACAGTTTTAGTACACATACTTAATACCAAAAGGATAACAAATTGTACCATTCAAGTATATTACCATGTATCTTTGAAGTGGGGCTCTCTGTAGCTGTGTGTCCTCCCTAGTGGTAACGTCGTACACATCTTCGATGACATCTTCCTCTGAGTCCTCGTCAATCGCCTCCTCAGTGTACTGGGGCTTGATATGTGTCCTCGTAGACCTGTGAAGCCACCGCAGGTACTCGTCGAAGGTGTGTTGGTCATATGGAGGACCCACATGGACCAGATATCGTACCCTGTTCTGCCACAAATGGATATGCGCGCTGTGTGTCACGCGCCAATCCTTGGTCTTGTACCTCTTCCTACGGTCATACCTGCAACAAAACAATGTTAGTTGTACCACACACCTCTGAATTGTAGCATTGTTATTAATCGATAACGCACCCATGCAATTGTTGGTTGGTGGAGTAAAGCAGTGGTGGGCAGCCTGTCATTCTTCCAAACTATCTACAGACCCGGATGGGCAAGTGAATCTCGACCACATGGAAGAAAATAAGAGGGACGTCGTAGCGATACTCGTCTGACTCGTTCCTAGTGATAGGACTGAGATAGTCCTGGGGCTCCGGAGAATCCCAAGGACACCAATGCACCTAAAATTTCATAATTAAGTTAGGTTGTGATATAGTATACATCGAAGAAGACACAGGTATGATAGTAAAGAGAGCATAACCTGGTGCTGTGTCAGGTCGTCGACACCGTCAGTGTACTCCCTGTACTTGCGCCACGCATTTCCTCTAACTAACTCTGCTTCCGTCCAGATATACAGAGCTATAGGGAGTGTATCCTGCCCGTTCCATCGCTGCATTGAACACGATAATGAATTAGCCATTAATAATCTCATCATATGTAACTGCCTCGAAGAATATAGTGAACCAAAGTACTTACCGGTAAACCATTATTAAGGGGCCTCCCAATGGGCCATCGTTCCCAACACCAAACTTGGAGTAGGTAGGAGCAACCCCCAAGGTTCGCATGTCCTGAGGTGCGATGATAGGCAACGCATAACTGCCAATACGTCCATGCCAGGACTGCGCTGCCCCAGCTGTACACCGCTATGTTCTCCCACGGCTGGTGTAGTATGTCAAGGAAGATCCAGCTGATGGTGTTGCCCAAGGCGTCTGGGAAGAGGAAAGCACCAAGAAAGTGCCAGAGTCACACTCGAGCAAACCTGTCGATCAGAGCCTCCTCAGCCTGTGGGTCCAAGTAATCAAAGCGCTCTGTGATCCAGGACGACGAAACACTGAAACTTTTCCTAAAATTGACCAAAGAAAATGAGACCCCATGGCTGCAGGAAAGCAATGCAAGTATTAAATAGGATTGAATTACTCACTTATTTTTCTTAGAAGCCTCATCGTCCGGTGGAAGAAAGCCAGTAAACTGAGCCACCAGCTCCCTCCAGTGATCGTTGTCAACTATCCCTGTCACTAGAAGTCCCCCAACCGAAGGCCTAAAATAGCCTTCACGTCCTGTAACGTCAAGGTCATCTCGCCACAAGGTAGGTGGAACATGTGGGTCTCAGGCCTCCACTTGTTATAAGAATAGAATGACTGTTAGATGCCTCAAATTTGTTACAAGAAAGTTTACGTACAAAGAATGCACTCGCACCTGTCTATAGCTACAGTAAGTGGTGCTGGGTCAAGGGGCGGAAGACCGTGGCTGACAACACGGACAAGCTTGAGGAAGCCGGCACGCCATATGTACGGCGCATAATGCTCGTCCCACTGGTGCGCCCTGGTGTGCATGCGGGGCCTCAAAGGAGGCAAGGCCACCTCTATATCATTGTCACTCAAGATGTGTGCTCGGTGCTGGTCGTCGTACTCCACCTCAAGAATGGGGTACAACGGGTGCTGCGTGGGAGGGGCCATCCTGTTATAAATTGATAAACAAAGCGTTAGAGTATTCAAATTAACAAAATTCAAAGTAACATTAGTAAGTTCACAAACAAATCACAAACAAATTCACTAACCTAACTATCCTAAATCCCTAAACTCAAAATCCTAATTATACTAGATAATAAATACATAATCAATCTCTAAAATCCCTAAACCCTTTTGGGTTTAGGATAAACTAGTATCTATACCCAAAATCCCTAACTAAATAACTAACTATAAACTAAATAATAAATACATAATCAATCCCTAAACCCAAAATCCCAACTATACTAGAACACACAACCTCAAACCTAAAAACTACCTATGCAAATCACAAACAAATCCACTAACCTAACTATCCTAAATCACTAACTATCATAAATCAATAACAATCATAAAACTCTAAATATCCTAAATTACTAACTATCCTAAATCACTAATTATCCTAAATCAATAATAATAAAAAAATATGAAATCGAGAGAGAGGTACCTTAGGAGCGGGTGGCCTTGACTCGCCGGCGTTCGTGGCGCGGCCGGCGCGGGCGCTGTGCGGCGGGAGTGGCCGGGCGCGGCGTGGGTGGGCGGGCGAGGCCAGGCCGGGCGAGCGCGTGGCCGGGCGGGCGCGGGCACCCTGCGGTGGCGGGGCGCGTGTGGCTGGCGGCTGGCGGCTGGCGAGCGGGCGGGCATGGATGCGGGCGGGCGGGAGGGGTCGCACGCGGTATTGATTCGGCCTAGCCACGCCACGAATCTGGGCGCGGCACTGCCGCGCCAAGGTCGGTGGCGCGGCAGGACCTGCCACGTCAACGGTCCCCGAATTCGGTCGTCGCCACGTCAGCCCGCTGCCGCGCCACCATGCATGGCGCGGCACAGGCATTTGGCCGCACCAAGGCAATAGGCACAGCCAAAAGTGTTAGTTAAAAAAAACGACCGTGTTAGATTTAAAATTAGTTATCAAAAAGTGTTAAAATTTAAAAAAATCCTCCTAGATAGTGAGAACTTGACTGAGCAGCGGCAACGTAGAGTAACTTAATGGAAACTTGATGGTTATGATGATGATACTCACACTACTACTACACCGGCTGTGGTTACTATTGTATGTTACTAAATGATAATCCACATGTTTGGCACAGGTTAGTTGCTAATCTAGAGATGAATAGCTATAATTAATTTGGTTACTGAATTATAAAATGTATAGCTCAACTAGTGGCTTTTATGCAAAATCTTGTCAAGCTAGCTCCACCGATAATGCCTTGCATACTCTTTAGTGTCACTTTATTTCTGGTTTATGACGGGTAAGTCTAGCTGAGTACATTCTAGTACTCAGGGTTTATCCAACCATGTTGCAGGTGAAGTTCTCGACCTACTGAAGATGGTGGCTAACCGCCGGTGGGCTCGGTGACTCTATATTTAGTTCTCATCTATATGCTTTTATCAGAGGATGTCACTTATGCTAGCAATGTATTGGAACTTATATTAATGTAATCCTATGTTGTTTTCATTAATTGGTTTTGAAACCCAAATTTATAATATTACTTGTGAACTCTTTTGTAATATTATTTCTGCTGCAACTCCATGTATGTGATTTGTATTTGCTTAATCATGCGATCTTGGTTGTGAAGTTGATTTATCGAGGTCCTTCGTGACACTCGGTGGACTACCGGGTTTATATAAGTGAAAGTATGTGCGTGTCAACGTATTAGCGAGGACAACCATACTTGATCTTATATAAATTGGGCGGTTCTGTCATAGCTGGTATCATAGCAAGATTAAGCATAATACTGTCATGTACATAGTTTTAAAAGCCAAGTTTTGGTTTTAAAAAGCCTATTTTAACTAAAACTTTAGCTACAGGCAAATTTGTCAAAACTAATTTGCAAAACTATGCTAGCGACATCCTCCTTTATGCCCAGTTAAGGACTATTAGATGGCTATCTAAGTACTAACATGATTTTTTTATTTCATCGTCCATACGGCGTGCTATTGTATGGATGCCATTCGCTTAAGTGGTAATGTATGGATCAATATACCTCTACGCCCAGGTAAGAATTTAAGATGGTGAGTGGCATGACCGCAAGATGTGAGCATGCGGTCAAAGGGGAGAGGTAGTTTTGATACTTAAGTATATATATACGGAAGTATTTAATTGTGGGTTAGCTTTGGTACGACTATAGATGTATATTCTATATGCATGTATAGATGTATTTACTTTGGGATAGCTTTGATACAGAAGTATATATATGTGAGTATATATATATGGAAGTATTTAGCTTGCAACCTAGAGCCTAGACTTTCATTTCTGCATATATAATTGTGGGGTTGGGCTGAAATGAAATCCTTTTGCAGGTACGCTAATAGCGAATGCGTAGATTAAATGTAGCTGATGACTAGCTATATATCAAGAGAGTACGTGTTATGCCACTGACATAGAATGTGATTGCCACCTTAGGCTGGCAATTTGTGAGGATGAATAGGACGATCATGTATTATGATTGTGTTTGTGCATAAATATGCTTCCCTCACTTTGTTCTAATACTAAGTAACTTGTGATCCATGTGATGTTTCTATCTTCCCTGTGTGAAGCTAGGCAAAATGCCTTGTTCCATGCCGCTTGAATAGCTGTGCTTGAAGATAGTGTGTGATTAGCTTCGCCTTATATGTTGCTTCCAAAGGAAATAGATGACAAGTTAGTAGTTAGCAAAAACTTCACCCCTTCGAAAACTAATTTGCTAAGTATAAGTAAAACTTGTTTGGAAGAGATATTCACCTACTCAATAAAAAGGAAATAAAAATAACAGTACCTTACCACCATGTTTTGCATGATATGTGTAGTGGTGTTGCTGTAGGTGACTGCTTGTTATGTGCGAGCTTTGTGCTTAGTAATAGTCGCTTAAGCTAATTGGATTGAGTATTTTGAATTGCTTGCTTAAGACCATGATGTATATGTGGATGCTCATTATCTAGGTAGTACCGTAGCTATCACCCCTTTTGTCCTCGGTAAGCATACGAGTGTTGAAGAGCGCTATCCTGGAACAACGCCCAAGTTTTGATAATCTCATGGTTGTCACCTCCAATTAAGTTCTCTCTTAGGAGCCTAAACCTGTACATGTGGTTGCTCGCCCTTGAACATTGCGCTATGAAGACCTATATCCATGGCTTTACTTGACCTTAAGCCCAAGCTTAGTTCCCTTGAATGCTTGCATGTGTTGTGGTTGTCCCGCTCCTGTGTGGGAGGACCCTGCTAAAAAATCCTTGTCGGACTTCATTGCTCCTTCTCCTATAGATGATCTGGTGCAATGCTAATCGCTATCTACCCTGGCTTTGGAACCTTTTCCTCGTAGATCATGTCATTCCTTTATCAACTGAATCCCTAGTCAGTGTATTGGCTCTGTCCCTTGAATTTCGTTTGTTTAATCTCTAACTCTTTCAAGTCTCTAGATGTTTATCAGTATTGATCTCATGTTAATCTTTATTTGGTAATCACTTTGGTGAACACAAGGCGTATATGGAAATTAGGCAAGAGTCCCCTGCTCAGTTGTCTTTGGCAATTAAGCTATGTTCTCTTGCGCTATGTTTTATTCTTCGGATCACCTCTTTGTTGACTCCTAACCTTGTGACTACCTTTGCTTGCTATTCCTCCTTCACATGGGGCTTGCTCCTATGCAACCAAATTTGTGTCACGTGAGAATTCTTGTGGGTTGTATGTTCAGTAATGATGCCACGATTAGCAATCTACGGTACCGCGATGAAACCAAGAGCCCCTGTGGGTGCACACACAAGGCTGTGCTGCTCGGCACATGCTGGTATCAAGGTTCCTAGTCATGATCCATTGCAGAACTACGCCGATGTGTTATTTTCACATGAGCTCTTGGTTATCTCTCCTTATATCTTATCAAAAGATCTGTATGTCGAACTAGATACAATTGGACTTCCTTCTAAAGTCGTCCAAAGGATAAGCTTTGAAGAATAGGTCACTGACATGAACATAAACAGACTGCAAGAGATGGTAGACAAGTGACTCTACTTGACTATCCCTGTAATGATGTCAGTTATCTAGTGAGCAACTTATGTCATCCCCGTTGGATCAGAAGGCTACACAATAATTAAAGTTGGGCAAGTTATCGGTCGGATGGTAAATGGACCAGGATTTTACGTCCTATAATAGGTCACCTGGTGCTTATGACCTTTCTATCTTAGCTTTGATCTTTATGTGCAAGATGATCAACCGACCTTCTTCGGTGTGACCCTTTTCTGCTGACTTCCATGGTGACTGTTTGTTTACACATCAACTACAATTGTTGCCATCAAAAAGAAGTTTTGAAGCTTTTAAATGTTGAGAGACAATTAATTAGTTACCAATAGGAAAGTTAGGTTACAGCTAGGTAATAACTCTTTGGTAGCTCCAAAGGCTATGCCTCACCGAACAATGTTAGACGAAGAAACAACAAAGCCGTTCAGCGATGCCAGTACTACTTTCTTTTCCAGGCCCTATGTTGTCAAGTCAATTCCATCTTGGACAATCACGTGGGTAGTGCAAGAGGTTGTATCAGCTAAGTAAAGAGCTAGAGAAAGCACGTCCCTAGTTTCGATCAGCATCATTATGTATATGGTGCTGCCAAAGGATTTGCTTAGGACTCTATTGGATGAAGCATAGAAGGATAATCAGAAACATTTCCTTATATTTTAGGACTGCCCCTCCACGTGAAGTATGCATTATGCCCTACAAAAATAGTCCACCAGTCCAATGCTTGTGTTTCATCGAGTTGGTGTCAAAATCAACGGCTGAAGTTGTTCCCTGGGAAGCATATGAGGAAAACCCTAGCCTCCATCCTCAGCAAGAAAGCTACTACTTCTATAAGAAGAGTTAAAGAGTGTAGAACACACTTCCCAATGTGTAAATCAAAGGAAAAAAAGAGCGGGAAATCTGTTTAGATTTCATGGCTCTAAACCGGTTATCTTTAAGCAGGTGATTAGTGGCTCAAACATGATTGAATTCACACCAAACTTGGTGATCTCATTTCTCGCTTAAGGTACTTCGATGTCTTAAGTTGGTTTGAGTATTGGTTGAGAAAAGCATCGGATTTGAGAGGTGTTTTGATAGTTTGGTCCCAAAATTTCAGAACAGAGCAGTTTTAGTAGATGATTTGTTTGGATAGACAAACGGTGTCCGTTTGAGCTGAATTTTGGTCAGTAGTTAAAGGACTCTTGGATCTAAGTGCCTACCAAAATTTGTGCAAAATGGAGTAGTAGTTTGCAGGATATGAACTAAAAACTAAAGTGTACAGAATCTGTGATTTCTCTGTGGACTGCTATCACCCTTCCAAATAGAAGGTTGTGTTTGTAATTGATGCCAAGATTAGCAACATGGTCAATGTTTTGCTGTTAGATAATCCTTTAGATGCCCTAAAGGAGACTCCTTGCACCCCTTTGTGGCTTGCTTTTGCCCTCTCATATCAACAATGCTTGAGCAGTCAAGGTGTTCTACAAGTCAATTTGTGCCATGGCGAGTCAAAACAAATTGAAAAGTGTCAAACAACAGATTTCTGATTATGATCTTGAGTTGTTGATTGACATTACAAAGGAAGCTTCAATCTCAAATGTAGTTCGACAAAGCTAGTTTCGTTACAGTGCAAGTCAACCCAACTCACTGCGCCACTGCATCATGAAGGCAAATTATGCTCAACCTGCTTAGTAGTGTACTGTTTTTCTAGTCGGTGTATACTTGCAATTTTCATTGACCTCCAGGCCTCGTTATCATCCTTCTTCAGCAAGGATTTCCTAGGCAAACTTGTTCTTTGGTACGTTCCATGTGTTTTTACCCAAGAGGTTGCATCAGATTCAACCCAGATAACTGTTGCCGTTTGGATACGATGATCCCCTTAACTAAGGATCGTCAAAAGTGCTGAACCGACAAAGTCAGTTATCACATTCACTGCCCCCCTCAACAGACTCAGATAATTCAGTGTTGTCATTAGAGAAAGAGAACTGCACACATGGAACATTATGTAGTTTTCCATCAGTTGGCATCTGAGTGATTGAACAGATACAACCAGCATAGATATTGTCTATTGGTTACTCGGTTTCTCACAGCCTTAAAGAATGTTTACCCTATCTATGATCTCATCCCTTATGAAAAGTTGTACTCAAGCTACTTTGGTAGAGAACTATTTTTCAAACTTTGTGAATGAACATAGAACCACTGTAATGAGTAGCTTTCAGAAGCTTGCAGTCTAGTGCAAAGTTCACATGGTCCATGCTATATTCACTAGGGAAATAGAGATTGTGGGTAATTAGTTTATGCTCCATAGTACTCTCTGTATCTCGAGAACGAAGTATTGTGCTGTCTTGGATTCCTCCCAAAGTAATAATGCTTCATGGAAGCCAATTAAGGAAATTCTTTAGACAAAACTTACTACGAAGAGCAAGTATCAGAAAGTGTCTTGACCAAATTAGCCTCTTTGATACTCCAAAGTTAAGTAGACTAATGCTATCACTGATGTTGGAAAATGGATGACATGCTTCTCTTCCTATAAAGTCTTGCGCACCGAATCTCGGGGTGAGATTCTTGTAAGGGGGGAGGGCTATAACACCTCGGGTGTTAGTCACAAGTTAAGCAGTGGGTTTGAGCTCCAACATGGCAAGTTTAGCAGTAACCAAGAGCTCTAGTTCGAACTTGTAAGTGGTGACAAAGGTGTTGGGATCAACTCTCTAAGAATGAGCCCCAACTTAAACTTGGACAACACACCTGTCGGTGCAGAAAGTGACCAACAAGTAAATATTTGTAGTTTTGTCGTACGTTGTGATCGGATGTGGCCTAACACTCAATGACACAGGGTTTATACTAGTTCAGGCAACGTGCCCTACGTCTAGTTTGAGTCAGTCGGTGACTTTATTCTTGAGCCCAGGTGCTCGAAGTTTGTTGTGGGGTTACAAACGAAAGGGAGTAACATGGGGGTGCAAGAGGTTCGGTCGGACTCTAGACCGAAGGGCCAAGAGAGACGGGAGCTCCTACATGCACTAAGTATTTGAGCATGTGCTCTGTTGGAATCATTCGAATCGTAGGTTGTTCGATCCGCTGCCAATCGATCGTCTTTTTTAGAGAGAGTGCATCCCTTTTTATAGATGAAGGGGAGGGCTTTACAAGAGAGAGTGTGAGAGAAAGAGAGTGTGTGTGCTACCTAGTCTTGTTGCCCACGCCATCGGGTACAAGGTGGTTTGTCGGCACCCACAATACTTCTGACGCTTAGATGCATGTGGTAGGCTCCATCGTCCTGTTCTGGTATGGTAAATGTCGGCGCCTACCATACTGTAGGATAGATGTCGACGCCCATAACACTACTGGTGTTCTGACATGTTTGGAAGGTTATAAAGTACCCTTCTGACATGACCTGATAGTACTGTCCTACAGGTGTGTAAGGTACAGTCCTTGGTATTGTGGTTGACTAGAGCACCCTGCCTTACTTGCTTTGTCCGTCTCCTTGGTCTTCACCGAGCGGGCATCCCCGGTCAGTTATTCCCCAGTCGGCTCTGGCCTCCCAGTCGGAGAAGAGCTGTAAGTAGAGGTTCGGTGTATTCCTAGTCGAAAAAGCTGGTTGGAGTCAGAAGTGGGCGTCGTCCTTTCCTTTGCTAGGCCTTCTGGTCAGAGAAGCGGGTCGGAGTTGGAAGCGGGCGTCGTCCTTTCCTTTTCCAGGCCTTCCGGTCGGAGGGGTGGGCTGGAGTCAGAAGCATTTCGGTCGAAGAGGCGGGCCAGAGTTGGAATCGAGCGTCGTTCCTCTTCGGCCAGACCTTCTAGTCAGAGAGGCAGGCCGGAGTTGGAACCAGGCCTTCTGGTTGGAGAGGCGGACAGGAGTCAGAAGTGAGCACCGTTCCTCCTTGGCTAGGCCTTCCGGTCGGAGACTGGATCGCCCTTCTGGCCTGTCGTTAGTTTTTTTGGGCCAGCCCTAGAGTTGTGCGTCATTCACAACGTTGTCTGCTGGGCCGATCTTTTGCTGGGAAGCAGGTCCATGTGGGACCCCGGGTTTATGAACCCTACAGGAGCCCCCGAGCCCCCGGGTGATTTAGGTAGAATCGTCTAGGGGATTTTTGTCTTGGCGGTGGGTGCGCGTGAGTGCACGCGCGGGTGTAGCCCCCGAGCCCCTAGGTGATTTGGGTGGAATCATCTAGGGGGGTTCATCTTAGTAGCGGGGGATTTCTTCATTTTGATATCGGGTGTGCGCGAGCGCGCCCATGGGTGTAGCCCCCGAGCCTGCGTCCGACTGGTGAGTTGGTTGGAGGCTGAGCAACTTGGTACTCTTTTTCCTACGGCCATAGACTATCGTTTGGGGTGTTTGATCGTGTTTGTCGCACCCGCGACCTGCGCGATCGGTTGATTTCCGAGTTGGAGTCGGGCAACCTGAGCCCTCAAGCCCTATTGGGTTTTGGCAGGGGTTGGTCCAGTTCCATGTGTTACCCTGTCCATGGTCTCCGCAACCGGAGGGGCTGAGCTAACATTGCTTGCCTCGATGGCTGGAGCGACATGATCGGTGAGCTCACTAACGGGCATGTTCGAGTGGAGTCTGGGTCCATCGTTCGTGATGGGGTCGGCATAGCCCTCATGTGGCATTCCACTGCTCCTTAACCCGTGTCCTAGTAGATGCCCGGGTCATTCCGGAGACCGACCCAGGTGGCCCGCTGGCCTGCCCGCGATGGAGATTCTGTGGGCATGGCTTGATGTCAGGATCGAACAAGAAGGTTGAGATGACCTTGTCTACTTTAGAGCAGACTAGACGAGGGCCACTAGGGCTCATCTGCATTTTCTCCCCTGGCTCTATTTGACGCATGGCGGCCTCAAGCCCTTCATGGGCCGACCTTCGAACCTCGGTCGGTCGTTGCTCATGTTGAATGAGGCAACTACCATTTTGTGATGCAACACGAAGTGTTGTGATGCATTTAACTGCATATGCGATGCTTCAGATGTATGGGATGAATGAATGAATGTGTGAATGCATGTATGCGAATGGATGAACGAATGATCATGCATCAGGAAAAATAAAGTAAGAGGGATCGGTAGAGTTACCTTGCCGACTCGAGTGATAGGCTTGAGGAGTTCTTATCGGATATGTACGAATGGGATCCATGCTCGTCGTTTGTGACAGGGTTGGCATAGCCCTCATGGTACGTCCCTTTGTTATTTACCCATCTCTCGGCGTTCGCCTGAGCCGTCCGATCGATTTAGGAAGCCCATTGGTCTCTCCTAGGCGGAGATCCCATTGTTGGGCCCTTCTAGGTCCTGTCTAGGAAGGCGGAGAGCCACCTGCGCATAGTTGCGCCTTGTTTCCCACGCCTGACATGCAGTAGTGGTGGGCCATGCCCAGGCCATGTCCCATCTAACCAGGCACCGTCTCATCGGGTGGGGCGCATCCCATCGGTCTAGACGTGTCCTATCACATCCCATCCACATTGAATGGGGGAAGGGAGAGGGTTTTTTGCCCCAATCCTTTGCCTTTCTCCAACTGCTGTGCCTCCTCCTTAAATAGGGGAAGGGAGAGGGCTTTCGTCCTGTTCCTTCACCTATTCCCCAACTGCCGCCTCTCCTCCTTCTTCCTTCTCGCTGAGAGCGTTCATGCCGCGGCAGTTCCCAAGTGAGAGAGGGTAGGACGAGGGAGAGGAGAACTCACAGATCTGTTTCATGAATCCAGAGCACAATGTCGAGCTAGAGGCCATCCACTGTGGATGAGTCGGTGCTAGCCGCCTTTTCCCGGAAGGGGCTGCTTCTGCTGAAGGAGGTGGTGCACTAGAGGGCTCCTGCGGGGGAGGATTTCCTACGTCCTCGGGCTGGCGAGGTCGTCTCCTTCCTCGCCTTCGATGAGCATGAGTTAGGACACCCCGCGCACTTGTTCCTGTGCGGGCTCCTCAATGAGTGGGGTCTGGAGCTGTAGCACCTCAATCCGACTAGGGTGCTGCACATCTCTGGATTCATCACCGTGTGCAAGGCCTTCCTCGGGATGGAGCCGCACATGGACTTCTTCCGATGAATCTTCACCGTGCGAGCTTTGTCGGAGGGGAAGCCGGCCAGGACCACGCTAGTAGGGGGTTTAGCCCTATAGAAGAAGCCTAGTGCGTCAGGCTCCTACCCCACGTAAACCCCTACGACTCTAATCGGGGGTGGCAAGGGGAATGGTTCTACATTAGGAACCCGGTGGAGGCGCCGTTCCCATCGTTCACAGGAAGGAGACCGGAGAGGCAGGAGAGCTAGTCGTGGGGCCCCTCCAGCAGACAGAACAAGCTGGATATCATCGAGGCGGGGCTCTAGAAGCTGTTGCAGCATGACCTCAATGGGGTGTGGGTGTTCCACACCTTCTTCCACCCATCGGGTTGCCCCGCTGGCGGAAAGGACACGGCCGATGTGGCTGTACTCTGGCCCAACGGACCCCGACCGCGCATCATCGGTGGAGTTGGTGAAGGACGAAATTGGAGCCGACTCGACCGGGTGCTGCAACTGAAGGCCCGGGAGACCCTCGAAGGAAAGCCTGGACCTCTCCACACCGGGAAGCTACCCAATTTGGTATGTTCTCCTTTCTTTATTCTGTGTCCCTTTTGATCTTGCTTTCCTGTAATTTGTCTTCAAGTCATTCATTTCATAGGGCCTCACCAGTTATAAATCCCGATCGCACCTTCCGAAGGGGCCAGAGGGTGTGGCCTGGCAAGTGGCCCTGAAGGAGGCGGCGGATGGCCGGAAGAAGAAGAGAGCTGAGAAGGCTCGAAGGAGGCACCAGAAGGATCAGGATATCGCCCGGCGCGTGCAGGCCAGGGAGAATAGGAGATACGTCGAGGTGGAGCTCGTCGGAGGACCCCACTAAAAGCTCTAGTTTGGTTTTGGTAGATTGATGAAACCCTAAGTACTAACCTAGTTCATCAAGTGATCATGAGATAGGTAGCACACTTCAAGTAGAGAAGCAAATGAAAATCATAACATGACAATGGTGATAGCATGGAGATGATCAAGGGCTTAAACTTGAAGAGAAGAAAGAGAAAAACAAAAAGCTCAAAGCAAAGGTATAACTTGTAGGAGCTATTTTATTTTGGTGATCAAGACACTTAGAGAGTGTGATCACATTTAGGTTTGATAGTCGTACTATTAAGAGGGGTGAAACTCGTATCGGAATGCGGTTATCAAAGTGCCACTAGATGCTCTAACTCATTGCATATGCATTTAGGATCTAGTGGAGTGCTAACACCCTTGATAATATTTGTGTAAATATGCTACCACATGTGCACAAGGTGGTTGTAGGGTTGAGATATTTTATTTTGGTGATCAAGACACTTAGAGAGTGTGATAACATTTAGGTTTGATAGCCGTACTATTAAGAGGGGTGAACCTCGTATCGGAATGCGGTTATCAAAGTGCCACTAGATGCTCTAACTCATTGCATATGCATTTAGGATCTAGTGGAGTGCTAACACCCTTGATAATATTTGTGTAAATATGCTACCACATGTGCACAAGGTCGGCGGGATTCGGCGCTTTCGGAAAAATGAAATGTCTATTTTCTATTGCGCCGGATGCAAAATTCTTGGTGGTTGACACACTTGAGCAAGGGTGAAGAAGTAAGAGTTGAAATAGAGTTGATCGAAATGATGCTGGCGTCGGTCCAGTGACCGGACGCTGAATCCAGAAGCACCGGACGACGACCGCGCTCACGTCCGGTCGCGTGGACTTCAATGATACTGATGGCTAGGGTATACCACGGATATTTGGTTGAGTCCGGTCGAGGTGGACCGGACGCGTCCGGTCGAAGAAAAATGGATTTGGACCCTTACTGTACTCGACCGGACGCTGTGGCTCCAGCATCCGGTCAATTTTACCGGAGCGTCTGGTCAGCTTCGCAACCGTTGAAATCTGACGAACAACATTTGAAGCAGGGGACACGTGGCGTGAATCACATGACCGGACGCTGAGGGCCAGCGTCCGGTCAATCGGACCGGAGCGTCCGGTCACCCCGCGTTGTGCCCAGTGAAGGGGTACAACGGCTCTATTTCACTGGGGCTCTATTTATAGCCCCATGGCCGGCTCAAGGGAGCTCTCTTGCACATTTTCATTGACATAGCAACCTTGTGAGCCTAGCCAAAGCCCTCCCACTCATCTACATCATTGATTCATCATCATAGTGAGATTGGGAGTGAATCCAAGTGCATTGCTTGAGTGATTGCATCTAGAGGCACTTGGTGATTGTGTTTCGCTGCGGATTTCGCTTGTTACTCTTGGTGGTTGCCGCCACCTAGATGGCTTGGAGCAGCAAGGATTGTTGAGTGGAGGAGGTGATTGTCTCCGACTCCGATCGTGGTGATTGTGAGGGGTTCTTGACCTTTCCCCGGCGGAGCGCCAAAAGGTACTCTAGTAAATTGCTTGTGTCTTGTGTGATCCTCATCTTGTGTTGGTTGTGCGGCACCCTATTGAGGGTTTGGCGAGTGATGCCAATCAGCGCGTGAACCTCCAAGTGAGTGAATCGCCACAACGAGGACTAGCTTGCCGGCAAGCAAGTGAACCTCGGTAAAAATCATTGTGTTCATCATTGATTCCGAGGTGATTGGTCATCATTGTTATTCATCTTCGTGATTGATTAGTTCATTCATCTACACAGCGGTATAACCCTCTTGATCACTCTCTTTACTTTACCGCAAACTAGTTGACAAGCTCTTTAGTGTAGCTAGTTGTGAGAGCTTGCATGCTTCGTTGGTGTGGCTCTTTAGTTAGCCTTTGAGAGCACACTAACATAGGGTAGTGTCATTGCTCTTGTGTGAATTGACACTATCTAAACTAGAATTGTGGTAGGTGGCTTGCATTTTTGAGTAGGCTAGCGCAACACTCGCTTCGCCTCATAATTGTCTAACCATTTGGTTAAGTGTTGTTGTAGAAATTTTTATTAGGCTATTCACCCCCCCTCTAGCCATTAGGACCTTTCAAGTGGTATCAAAGCTGAGGTCACCATTAATTTGAGGCTTAACAACCTTCGGTGTAAAATGGCTCAAATCAACAACACCAAGAAGCCACCCCAATTTGATGGCTCAAATTATTCATATTGGAAGTCAAAGATGACTACACACATCAAGTCAATCAATAGAAAGGTGTGGAAGGTGGTAGAAACTAAAATTGAGATTGATGATCCGGAGAATCCCACCGCCGCCGAAGAAGTACTTCTCCAAAACAATGATATTGCTCTAAGTGCCATTCATGATGCAATTGATGCAAGAACTTTTGAGCAAATCAAGAATATTGAGATGGCACATGAGGCTTGGAAGAAGTTGGAAGAATCTTTTGAGGGTACTCAAGCCGTGAAGGGTGCAAAAGCTTATATTCTCAAAGAGAAGTTTGCGAGCTTCAAAATGAAGGAAGATGAGAGTGTGCCGGACATGTTCCACCGGATGGAAGTGATTGTCAATGATCTCAAGGCACTCAGTGAGAACATAGAGAACAAGGACTTCTCAAATAAGTTCTTGAGATGTTTGCCCGCAAGATTCAAGATATTGGTCACCTTGCTAGTAAGGAGTGGTTTGAACACAATGACACCAAACCAAGTCTTGGGAGATATCATGACCGATGATGCCTATAGAGATGATGATGAGAAGGAAGAAAAGAAAGAAAAGAAAGATGAGAAGAAGGATGACAAGAAGAAGAGCGTGGCTTTCAAGGCCACATCATCCAAGGGCAAAGCCAAGCAAGAAACATCAAGTGAGGATGATGATTCATGGGATGATGATGATGATGAGAGAATGGCTCTTTTTGTCAAGAGGTTTGGCAAGTTCATGGTAAAGAAGGGCTATCGAGCTAGAAGAAAGAAGTATTCATCCAAGAGCAAGGAAGAGGCAAGGAGATGCTTCAATTGTGGAAGCAAAGATCATCTTATTAGCAAATGTCCATACAATAGTGAGAAAGATGATGACAACAAGAACAAGAAGAAGGAGTGGAAAGAAAAGAAAGATAAGAAGGACAAGATGTCCTTCAAAAAGAAGAAGGGTGGTTCATATGTAGTCACTTGGGATAGTGATGCTTCCACAAGTGATGATGATGATAGTGATGACAACAAGACCACCAAGAAGAAGGCACTTGCAAGCATAGCAATCAATGAGAAGCCTTCTCTCTTCGACTCTCCATCATGCTTCATGGCTAAGGCCACCAAGGTACAAACTTATGATGATGAAAGTGAGAGTGAACATGATAGTGATAGTGATAATGATGATGATGAACCTACTAAAGATGAATTAATTGACATGCTAGAAGATGCTAGAGAACACTTTAACATCTCAAGAAAGGAATGCAAAAGCTTGCGTAAGGAAGTAAAAGCCCTTAAGCAAGCCTTTGATGAGCTCAATGCATCTCATGAGAGGCAAGAGGATGCCCATGAGAAGCTTTGCAAGACTCACAAAAAGCTTGAAAAAGCTCATTCTTCTTTGCTTGATGAGCAAACTAAAAAGAAGCATGTTGAAACTTGCAATGTAGGTTTAACTTGTGATTTAATTGATACATCACTATCTATGCCTATCATTGTTCCTCCAACTAACCCTTCTTGTAGCACTTTCACTTCTACCTCATCTAGTAGTGATGGTCACACTTATGATACCTCACTAGTGGTTGAGAATGAGAACCTCAAGAAGGAAGTAACTAAGCTCACTCACACCTTGGCTAAGGCTTATGGTGGTGAGGACCGCTTGCTTATGGCCTTGGGTAGCCAAAGAGCTTCTCTCTACAAAGAGGGATTGGGCTATACCCCCAAGAAAGGCAAAGCGGCCTTTGCTCCTCACAAGACAAGTTTTGTGAAGAACAATGGTCGATTTTGCACTAGTTGCAAGCAAGTTGGTCATAGAGAGCATGAATGCACCAATAAGAGAAATAATGCTAATGTATCCTTTATTAAGCTAGATTCATGTTATATGCTTAGAAAAGGTGCAAATGGTGTTCATGCTAAGTTCATTGGTAAACCATGGATGGGCTCAAAGAAGAAAGCCATTTGGGTGCCAAAGAGCTTGGTTACTAACCTTCAAGGACCCAAGCAAGTTTGGGTACCTAAAAGGAATTGATCTTTTTTTGTAGGTCAATTACAAAGCCAGAGGAAGGCATTGGGTTCTTGATAGTGGGTGCACTCAACACATGACCGGTGATGCAAGAATGTTCAACTCAATCAACACCAATGGCAATGATGGATATGATAGTATCACATTTGGTGACAATGGGAAAGGCAAAGTCAAAGGGCTTGGTAAGATTACAATATCCAATGACTTGAGCATATCCAATGTATTGCTAGTAGAGAGCTTAAACTTCAACTTGCTATCCGTAGCTCAATTATGTGATCTTGGATTTAAGTGCATATTTGGAGTAGATGATGTAGAGATCATAAGTGTAGATGGCTCTAACTTGATCTTCAAAGGCTTTAGATATGAGAATCTATACTTGGTTGATTTCAATGCTAGTGAAGCTAGATTATCTACATGCTTGTTCACTAAGTCTAGCATGGGTTGGTTATGGCATAGAAGGCTTGGTCATGTTGGAATGAAACAATTGAATAGATTGATTAAGCATGACTTAGTTAAAGGATTGAAAGATGTTGTGTTTGAAAAGGATAAGCTTTGTAGCTCTTGTCAAGCCAGCAAACAAGTTGGAAACACCCATCCTAAGAAAAGCATGATGAGCACTAGTAAAGCATTTGAGTTATTGCACATGGATTTGTTTGGGCCAACACAATACACTAGTATCGGTGGAAATAAATATGGATTTGTGATAGTGGATGACTACACTAGATACACATGGGTATTCTTTCTAGTAGACAAAAGTGATGTATTTACAACATTCAAATCATTTGTCAAAGGCATTCACAATGAATTTAAAACAACCATCAAGAGAGTTAGAAGTGACAATGGTAGTGAGTTTAAGAACACTAGAATTGATGAGTTATGTGATGAATTTGGAATTAGACATCAATTCTCGGCCAAGTACACACCTCAATCAAATGGCCTTGTTGAGAGAAAGAATAGAACACTCATTGATATGGCAAGGTCTATGCTTAGTGAGTACAATGTGAGTCAATCTTTTTGGGCAGAAGCTATCAACATGACTTGCTATTGTAGCAACCACCTCTATTGTCACCGATTGAAAGAGAAGACACCATATGAGCTCTTGAATGGTAGAAAGCCCAACATTGCATATTTTCGGGTCTTTGGTTGCAAATGCTATATCTTGAAGAAAGGCACAAGATTGGGCAAGTTTGATAAGAAATGTGATGAAGGATTCCTACTTGGTTATTCCACCACAAGCAAAGCATATAGAGTTTGGAATTTGGATAGTGGTACTCTTGAGGAAGTTCATGATGTTGAATTTGATAAAACCAAGGGTTCACAAGTAGAGAGTGAGAACTTGGAAGATGTTAGAGGCATTCAACTTTCAAATGCCATGAAGAACATGGATATTGGTGAATTGAGGCCTAGGCAAGTGATTGATGATGAAGATGATCAAGTACAAGTGCTCTCCAACTCTAATGTGCAAGATGATACAAATCAAGCTAGTGCAAGTGACTCTCATGATATTGATCAAGATCAAATGATTAGTACATCATCTCAACCAAATGATCAAGCAAGTGCAAGCAATCAAGTTCCAATCCTTCAAGCAACAAGTATTGCAAGAGATCATCCTTTGGATACAATCATTGGAGATATTTCAAGAGGTGTACAAACAAGATCAAGATTGGCATCATTTTGTGAACACTTCTCTTTTGTGTCATCCATTGAACCAAAGAAGATAGATGAAGCTTTGAAGGATGTTGATTGGGTGAATGCTATGCATGAAGAATTGAACAACTTCACAAGAAATCAAGTATGGGAATTGGTAGAAAGACCAAAGGGACACAATGTGATTGGAACCAAATGGGTCTTTAGAAACAAGCAAGATCAAGATGGGATAGTTGTAAGGAACAAAGCAAGATTGATAGCACAAGGCTATACATAAGTTGAAGGTCTTGACTTTGGAGAAACTTATGCCCCGGTTGCAAGATTGGAAGCAATTAGAATCTTGTTAGCCTATGCTTGTGCCCACAACATCAAGCTCTATCAAATGGATGTTAAGAGTGCATTTCTCAATGGTTATATCAATGAAGAAGTATATGTTGAGCAACCTCCCGGTTTTGAAGATGATAAGAAGCCCAACCATGTGTACAAGTTGAAGAAAGCATTGTATGGCTTGAAGCAAGCACCTAGAGCATGGTATGAGAGATTGAGGGACTTCCTACTCTCTAAAGGGTTCACAATGGGCAAGGTTGACACCACTCTTTTCATCAAGATGATTGGAAAAGATCAATTTGTATTGCAAATCTATGTAGATGACATCATATTTGGATCAACCAATCAAGAATTTTGTGATGAGTTTGGTAAGATGATGGCTAATGAGTTTGAGATGTCCATGATTGGAGAGTTGAGTTACTTCCTTGGTCTTCAAATCAAGCAATTGAAGAATGGTACATTTGTGAGTCAAGGCAAGTACATCAAGGACATGATCAAGAAGTTTGGAATGATTGATAGCAAAATCATTAGCACACCAATGAGAACCAATGGCAACTTGGATAGTGATGCAAGTGGAAACATGGTGGATCAAAAGTTGTATCGGTCTATGATTGGAAGCCTACTCTATGTGACCGCATCAAGGCCGGATGTCATGTTTAGTGTATGCATGTGTGCAAGATTTCAAGCCTCACCAAGAGAAAGTCATTTGAAGGCTACAAAGAGAATATTGAGGTACTTGAAGCATACACCAAATGTTGGATTATGGTATCCCAAAGGAGCAAAGTTTGAACTAGTTGGTTACTCCAACTCGGATTATGCGGGATGCAAGGTTGAAAGGAAGAGCACATCGGGCACATGTTAATTGTTGGGAAGATCACTTGTTTCATGGTCATCAAAGAAGCAAAATAGTGTTGCATTATCAACCACCAAAGCCGAATACATATCCGCCGGTAGTTGTTGTGCACAAATACTTTGGATGAAGGCCACTTTGAGTGATTTTGGAATCAAGTTCAAGAAAGTGCCATTGCTATGTGACAATGAGAGTGCAATCAAGCTAACCAACAATCCGGTGCAACATGCAAGAACAAAGCACATTGATGTCCGCCACCATTTCATAAGAGATCACCAACAAAAAGGGGACATTTGCATTGAGAGTGTAGGCACCGAAGATCAACTTGCCGATATATTCACCAAGCCATTGGATGAGAAAAGGTTTTGCAAGCTAAGGAATGAGTTGAACATATTGGATTTCTCAAATATGTGTTGATGCACCCCCACTCATATGACATGCCTCTCCTTCGAGCAATCTAAGGTAAAAGTTGATTGGCATGACATACATTCTTGCTAAGGACATGATTAGTGCATCTAGTCATATTTTCAATCTCATTAGGACCTTGCAAGTGGTTCTATCTTATTAGGCTCATTCATGAAAATCAAATGAATTTTGATGTCAATATGGTATCACTATTGCTTCTATGCTTGACTTGATCTAGTGATGGCATATGACATGTTTATGGGCTTGTAAACCTAGTGTTTAATCTAGAAAATGAACTATAAGTGTTTAACTCAACATGGTACAAGATAACCCTTATTTGGAGGTGTGAAGAAGCTTGTCCTTGGATCAAACCGAGTTAAATATCTTTGGGAAATAATCTAGAATTGAACCAAATTTGGGAAAATAACCCTCACCCCATTGATTGACATTGATAATCTCGACCCTACAAGTAATTCTATTTAGAACCTTTGTGGTCATTGATGACAAAGGGGGAGAGAAACAAAGATAAAGGGGATAAGGGGGAGAGATATAACAAAGGAAAGGGATCAACTAACATTTTGAGCACACAAGTAGGGGGAGCAAGCTCACGAACTTGTATGGTGCATTTGAACGTGCATTTCATATGTTTGCTTGCATGGCATAAGTTCCATATTTATAATATCCATGCTTGTGTGATGTATGCTAGTTGTAGATTTGAATGATGAAATGCAAACTAGCATGCATAGGATATCTAGTGATTTCACTTCCAAATATTTCTAAGTGGTATTGAGCTAACCATGGTGCTAAGGATGGTATATTGGTGCACTCCGATTGGTATCACGCTTCAAAGGTCAATCTTTTATACCTTAGCATCATATGGTAGACATTGACTCCTACATTTCCTATCTAAGCATATGTGCAAGCTTCAATCCAAACTCTTAGCACATATGTAGGGGGAGCAATTGCTATCACTTAGGGTTCATGAAACTTGTCCATATCTTTTTTACACATGGTAAATATGTTTGGACAAGCAACATGGATTCAATTGAATTTCAATTCCTATCTTTGTATAAGGGTTGTCATCAATTACCAAAAAGGGGGAGATTGAAAGCTCTAGTTTGGTTTTGGTAGATTGATGAAACCCTAAGTGCTAACCTAGTTCATCAAGTGATCATGAGATAGGTAGCACACTTCAAGTAGAGAAGCAAATGAAAATCATAACATGACAATGGTGATAGCATGGAGATGATCAAGGGCTTAAACTTGAAGAGAAGAAAGAGAAAAACAAAAAGCTCAAAGCAAAGGTATAACTTGTAGGAGCTATTTTATTTTGGTGATCAAGACACTTAGAGAGTGTGATCACATTTAGGTTTGATAGTCGTACTATTAAGAGGGGTGAAACTCGTATCGGAATGCGGTTATCAAAGTGCCACTAGATGCTCTAACTCATTGCATATGCATTTAGGATCTAGTGGAGTGCTAACACCCTTGATAATATTTGTGTAAATATGCTACCACATGTGCACAAGGTGGTTGTAGGGTTGAGATATTTTATTTTGGTGATCAAGACACTTAGAGAGTGTGATAACATTTAGGTTTGATAGCTGTACTATTAAGAGGGGTGAAACTCGTATCGGAATGCGGTTATCAAAGTGTCACTAGATGCTCTAACTCATTGCATATGCATTTAGGATCTAGTGGAGTGCTAACACCCTTGATAATATTTGTGTAAATATGCTACCACATGTGCACAAGGTCGGCGGGATTCGGCGCTTTTGGGAAAATGAAATGTCTATTTTCTATTGCGCCGGATGCAAAATTCTTGGTGGTTGACACACTTGAGCAAGGGTGAAGAAGTAAGAGTTGAAATAGAGTTGATCGAAATGATGCTGGCGTCGGTCCAGTGACCGGACGCTGAATCCAGAAGCACCGGACGCTGACTGCCTACGTCCGGTCGCGTGGACTCGGCGGTACAGTGGCTAGGGTATACCACCGGACGCTGGCTGAGTCCGGTCGAGGTGGACCGGACGCGTCCGGTCGAAGAAAAATGGATTTGGACCCTTACTGTACTCGACCGGACGCTGTGGCTCCAGCATCCGGTCAATTTTACCGGAGCGTCTGGTCAGCTTCGCAACCGTTGAAATCTGACGAACAACATTTGAAGCAGGGGACACGTGGCGTGAATCACATGACCGGACGCTGAGGGCTAGCGTCCGGTCAATCGGACCGGAGCGTCCGGTCACCCCGCGTTGTGCCCAGTGAAGGGGTACAACGGCTCTATTTCACTGGGGCTCTATTTATAGCCCCATGGCCGGCTCAAGGGAGCTCTCTTGCACATTTTCATTGACATAGCAACCTTGTGAGCCTAGCCAAAGCCCTCCCACTCATCTACATCATTGATTCATCATCATAGTGAGATTGGGAGTGAATCCAAGTGCATTGCTTGAGTGATTGCATCTAGAGGCACTTGGTGATTGTGTTTCACTGCGGATTTCGCTTGTTACTCTTGGTGGTTGCCGCCACCTAGACGGCTTGGAGCAGCAAGGATCGTTGAGTGGAGGAGGTGATTGTCTCCGACTCCGATCGTGGTGATTGTGAGGGGTTCTTGACCTTTCCCCGGTGGAGCACCAAAAGGTACTCTAGTAAATTGCTTGTGGTTTGTGTGATCCTCATCTTGTGTTGGTTGTGCGGCACCCTATTGAGGGTTTGGCGAGTGATGCCAATCAGCGCGTGAACCTCCAAGTGAGTGAATCGCCACAACGAGGACTAGCTTGCCGGCAAGCAAGTGAACCTCGGTAAAAATCATTGTGTTCATCATTGATTCCGAGGTGATTGGTCATCATTGTTATTCATCTTCGTGATTGATTGGTTCATTCATCTACACAGCGGTATAACCCTCTTGATCACTCTCTTTACTTTACCGCAAACTAGTTGACAAGCTCTTTAGTGTAGCTAGTTGTGAGAGCTTGCATGCTTGGTTGGTGTGGCTCTTTAGTTAGCCTTTGAGAGCACACTAACATAGGGTAGTGTCATTGCTCTTGTGTGAATTGACACTATCTAAACTAGAATTGTGGTAGGTGGCTTGCATTTTTGAGTAGGCTAGTGCAACACTCGCTTCGCCTCATAATTGTCTAACCATTTGGTTAAGTGTTGTTGTAGAAATTTTTATTAGGCTATTCACCCCCCTCTAGCCATTAGGACCTTTCACCCACGGAGATGGGTGATGGCTAGCCCTGGGCGTTCAGTTCTACCGAACCAAACCGATCGGTTCTTTAGTTTTTGAAGAAGTTTGGTTCTTAGAAAACAAGTATCGATCGGTTCTTCAAAAAACATGGAACCGACCAAGTTCGGTATTGATTCTTTCGGTTCGGTTCTAAGTAGAACCAAAAAACCGAACAGTACCCAAAATCCATGTAACAACATGTTCAATAGAGTGCTAACTTCTAAAGCAAGGCATCAGCATTCAGCAAGAGTGCAAGACACTCACACTACTACACTAGCACAGCACAACACAAATACTAAAATACATCCAGGTGACCAGGCAATCGCCAATCTATAAGGCAATCAGCAAAGCAGCAAATTTTGGTTAGTTTGGTTAACCGAGGGGGGGAACCGATTTTACCGAACAAATTTTGGTTCCTCGAAAATGAGAACCAAATAGGGAACCAAGACTTCAGTTCTCGGTAAATTCGGTTTGGTTCTCGGTTTTTTCGGTTCGGTTCTCGGGTCTCGGTAAAATTTGCCCAAGGCTAGTGATGACGTGATCTCCTTCGAGGACGAGGGAGGTTGGGAGGTCATGACTTCAGTGGAGCGTCGTGAGCCTACGGGCATGTCTACCGGCGATGGGCGTGAGGCAGAGAGGTGAGGCGACGTTCCCATGCCAAGGAAGCGCACCACGAGCTTGGACACCATTGGTGAGCAGGTGGCAAAGCGGACGCGGTCGCCGCGCCCTTTGAGGCGTCGTCGGCCTTGCCCCCACCTACTCCGAGCGTGGTGGGGTAGGCCAGGTGGTTGGAGGTGTAGGCTCGCACCCACGCATCTTTGGGGCTAGCGCCGGTGCGCAACTCGCAATGGGGGGATGCCCCACCAGCTGCTCTGGTCGGCGCACCTCGAGCCGGCGGTCGTGGCGACTCGCGAGCCGATCGGGAGCCGGCCGGGTCGACTCCCCCCTGGTCAAGGTGAGGGGGCGTGGCTCGTGACCTGCGAGCGGCCCTCGTCCAGCGGGCCTATTGCCAGCGGGTCAGGGCTTTAGTGCCCTGTCGCTGGCGTCCCAATACGTATTCTTTGTTTCTTTTTTTGATCTCATAGTTGAGTTTTTGAGGTGCGACTGACCTGTACTTTTTCGACAGTGGCCAGATACTACCGGGGTTGAGCATCGCCCCACCTCCTATGCGGGAGGAGTGGAGGCCCACCTTGCAGCGTGTCGTGACGAGCGGCGGCAAGAGTAGGGTGGTGGTGGTGCGTCCTTCCCCTCCGGGGTCAGTGCCTTCCGGCCGGTCGCTAGTATGGCGTCAGCGGTAGCGGAGGCGATCCCGATGCCGACGGCGGAGGCCGGGTCAGAGGTGACCCTCGTGATCCCTCCTGCATAGGTAGCGGTGGAAGAGAGGGGGAGACGGGGCTCCCTGCCTCACCTGGCGGAGGGATGCTCGGCTCGCCCTCCTGGTTGGAGCTATCGGCGTCGGGAGGTGACGCAGCCAGGCCAGAGGCAGAACAACTGCTAGCGGGTCACAAGGTTGAGGAGGTGGAGATCCCCTACCCTGGTGAGGTGGGCACCAGGATGGAGCCACCGGCCATTCAGCCATCGCAGGAGCTGGCGGTGGTTTGGTCGGCGGCCAGGCCTTCTAGTGGGTTGGGGGCGACCATCGACCTGGTGTGGCCTACCCTGGTGACCCAAGGAAGGTGCTGTTCATCCTTTGGGATGAGGAGAAGGTGTAGCTCTAGGATGGCCTTGGGGGGAGAGGACTCACCATGGAGTCTGATCTCACCCAAACCAGGGAGAAGCTCGAGGAGGCCTTGGAGTGGGTCAAGGTCGTCCATCAGGCGGTCACGGTCGACCTACCCTGGGTCATAGAGGTAAGTTTTCCATGTTCATCCTTGACTCCTTGGTATTTCATCAGTTGCCTCAGCATGCTTGCTTCTTGTTTTGTAGGGTCTGGAGGAGATGTCGAGCCTCAAGTCTCGTTTCCTCAGGGAGGAGCACACTCGGGAGGCCGCGATGTCGCGGTGGGTCGCTGAGCTCGAGTGCGAGTTGGAGTCCACCTACCGTGAGTCTCAAGGACACGCGGCCGAGGCGACGGAGGCACGGGCGGTAGAGCTACTCACGGTGGAGCGGGCGACCGCCGCTGAGTGGGGACTTGAGGCGGCGAAGGTCTGTTAGGCGGAGACCGAGGCATCGCTCCAAAAGTCCTTGGCGGAGACCAAGGCGGTGCTCCAGAGTTCCCTGGAGGCCCTAGAGTCAGAGCGGAAGGCCCTGGAGTCAGAGCGAAAGACCCGGTTAGAGGTCGACCAGGAAGTGCTCACGCTCCGGGGTCGGGTGCTTGGGACAGAGGAGTTGAACGCCCGGTTGCGCGAGCAGGTAACTCAGTAGGAGGAGGGACTCTTCATCCTCGAGAACACCCGCCTCGGTATGTACTTGTTCCATCTTTGTTGTCTTGGTTTTTTTCTTTAGCTTGCTTCTGAGCTTGTCGTCCTTCTTCCAGAACTGGGTGGAAAGGTTGGTTCGCTGGAGCAGGATCTGGAGATGGCCAAGGCGATGATCGGTCGGAGCATGGAGGCACTAGCCAAGTCCCTTGAGGATCGATGTGCTCTCGAGGGGGAGCTTGACCAGCTCTGCAATGTCACCCAGGTCATCATCTCGGAGGTGTTCGGGTCAGCGCCAAGCACCAGCATGCCCGCCATCTGACTGGCGGAGGTCCTAGATGAGGTTCGGGCCCTCATCTCCGACGGGATGTTCTATGGAACACCGGGGGTGCTAACTTTGGTGGCGATGCACCACCCGGACCTAGACTTTGCTATCATATGTAGCGGTACGCCAACGGCCGGAACCCGAACACCATCCATGCACTTGGGGAGAGCTTGCTGCCACAGGCACAGTTGGTGGCAGAGCAAGTCTCTGCACAATGGGTGATGGAGGCTCACCGTGTGAATGCGGTGAAGGCGTGGGCTAGGAGGATATCACCCACCCTATGGATGGCGTGGAGCCCAGGTTGGAAGTGAATGTCGCCCCACCTCTGACCAAGCCAATCGTCGTCCCATCAGAGACCGAGCAAGCCCTCGTCTTCACTGGTCGAGCCGGTAGCCAATGCCGCCGGGCAGCCATAGTAGAAATTTAGAGTAGAAGTACTTAGCATATGCGAAAGATAAGTTCATGGGGGAGCCCCCTATGTAAAACATTTTTGTGTATCCATGAATACAACAACTTTGTTTTTGTGATGAATCACTTTCATTCGGGGAAGCTTGTCCCATCCGTTCCTTGTTTTTTACCCTAGCATAGCTCTATTTTTATTCTATCTTTTTCACACCTACCCATTCGTCCCATAGGCTACAACCTTAAGAGCCCAGGCGTGGCCCGCGAGGCTTCAGCTGCTCGTAACCGTAGGTAGTGGCGGGGTGCGATCGATTGGAATGTTTAAAGCAAAGTCACGTAAGGTATTTTAAAGGAATGGACTACCCTTTCGTTCGGGTAAAACAACATTTACCATATGATAGTAAAAAAGGAGAGGTGGTATTACACCCCCATGGAGCTCTTGAGCGACCTGGGCCGAGAGTGTTCGGGCCGAGGTGCTTTGTAGGAGCAAACGTTTGAATGAAAGAAAATGGTAAGACCGAATTTTTAAGGGAAGAAACGACGTAACTGTTCAATGTTCCAAGTGTTGGTGAGAATGTTGCCATTGTCGTCCTTTAGTCAGTAGGCACCCGATCGGATCACTTCGGTCACCGTGTAGGGTCCTTCCCAAGGCGGAGAGAGTTTGTGTTTCTTCTTGGTTGATTGGGTCCTTCGAAGCATGAGGTCTCTAACCTCGAGGATCCTTCCTCTGATTTTCCTCTCATGGTACCTGTGGAGAGTCTGTTGGTAGCGAGCGGAGTGGATGATGGTCGTCTTGTAGGCCTCCTCGAGTAGGTCGACTGCGTCTTGTTGAGCCTCCATGGCTCGGTCATCGTTGAAGGCCTTTACTCTTGGGGCGCCGTGGTCGATTTCGAAGGGCAGCACTGCTTTAGCTCCATAGGCTAGGAAGAAGGGTGTGAACCCTGTGAATCAGTTTGGGGTCATTCTTAGGCTCTAGAGGATCGATGGGACCTCTGCAACCCATCGCTTGGCATACTTGTTGAGTTGGTCAAAAATGCGTGGCTTGAGTCCTTGGAGGACCATGCCATTGGCACGCTCAACCTGACCATTAGTACGTGGATGTCCGACCGAGGCCCAGTCGATCCTGATGCCATATCCACCACTGAAGTCTAGGAACTTCTTCTCGATGAAGTTAGTTCCGTGGTCAGTGATGATACAGTTAGGAACACCGAAGCGGTAGATGATGTCGAGGAAGAACTTGACCACCTCTTCCAAGCGGATATTGGTGATGGGCTTGGTCTCTATCCACTTGGTGAATTTGTTGACCACCATGAGCAGGTGAGTGAAGCCACCTGGGCCCTTTTGGAGGGGTCCTACCATGTCGAGGCCCCAGACCATGAACCGGCAGGTGATGGGGATGGTTTCGAGCTCCTGTGCTTGCAAATAAGTTTGCCGAGTGTAGAACTAGCGTCCTTCACACCTACGGATGACCTCCTTTGCATCTTAGAGCATGGTGGGCCAGTAGAAACCTTGGCAAAAGGCTTTTCCGACCAGTGACCTTGGGGCCATGTGATGTCCGCATATTCTGGCATGGACCTCGAGGAGGAGCTACTTGCCTTGGTTGGTAGGGACACACTTCATGAGTACTCCCGATGGACTTTGTTTGTAGAGTTCATTTCTGATCGCGATGAATGTCTTAGCATGTTGAGTGATCTATCGCGCTTCAGTCCTTTCGGGTGGGAGAACCTCCTTGAGGAGGTAGGTGAGTAGCGACGCTCGCTAGTTGGCTTGATCGAGTGCCAGCATGGCGACATTGGCGGGCGACATAATCATGGAGGCACTGGGGTTGGAGCCCCCGAGTGCTGGGTCAGCGTTGGGGTGTGTCTGGATTGGACCTTCTAGGATGTGGGCAGATAGTTCATGAAGGTCATTGATGAAGACCCTGTCTAGAAACGAAACCCGCCTGGCAGCCAATTTTGTGAGAAAATCGGCGGCATCGTTGTCCTTTCGGGGGACATGGTGTAGCTCGATCCCCTAGAATTTGTCCTCGAGCTTGCAAACCTCCCGGCAGTATGCTGCCATGAGGGGCCTTTTGTAGGAGGAATCCATGACTTGGTCGACGACCAACTTTGAGTTGCCGCGAACGTAGAGTCACGTAGCGCCGAGCTCGATGGCGATGCGTAGCCCATTATGGACCCGTCGAAGTACATCGTCCCGTACTCATGGGTGACGTCTCGGGTCAGGAGCTGGACCTCCGTGCATTCGGTCACAAAATCCCCGAGAGCCTGAGACTTAATAGTGGTACGGGGGATATACCTGATGTCGTGGCCCATTAGTTCGAGTGCCCACTTGGAGATTTATCCCGTGGCATCACGGTTGTAGATGATGTCTCCTAGCGGGTATGAAGTGAGGACCAAGACTTCATGATTGGTGAAGTAGTGTAGGAGCTTTTGGGTCGCCATCAGCACGGCGTATAGGAGTTTTTGCACCTAGGGGTACTAGACCTTGGGGTCGGTGAGTACCTCCCTAATGAAGTATACGGGTCATTGGACCTTAAGGTGGTGTCCCGGCTCCTCCCTTTCGACGACTAGGGTGGCGCTTACCACGTGGTTGCTTGCCATGACATAGAGGAGGAGGGGTTCTCCCTGTTCGGGAGCGATGAGGATTGGGGCCGGTGTGAGAGACGCTTTGAGGCTCTCCAAAGCCTATTGTGCTTCCTCAGTCCAGACGAAAGCGTCCGTCTTTTTGAGAAGCTTGTAGAGCGGCATCCCCCGTTCGCCGAGCTGGGAGATGAATCGGCTCAGGGCGGCCAAACAGCCGGTGAGCCTTTGTATGCCCTTGACGCTACGTATAGGGCCTATGCTAGAGATGGCTATGATTTTTTTGGGGTTGGCTTCGATGCTGCGTTCGAACACTATGTATCCAAGCAGCTTCCCCTTCGGAACCCCGAAAACACATTTTTGGGATTCAATTTGATGGTGAACCATCAGAGGTTCATGAACGTTGCGGCCAATTTTGTGATCAGGTCGCAAGCTTGAGACATTTTGACCACAATGTCATCAACATAGACAGCGATTGTTGGTTTTGGCCGCTTGACTTGGTCAGGCTGGTCGAGCGGGTCGATTTGATCGGCGAAGCATTGCTGTATGCACCTTTGGTAGGTGGCGCTAGCGTTCTTCAGACCAAAAGCCATGGTTACATAACAGTATGAACCATACGGGGTGATGAACGAAGTCGTGAGTTGGTCGGACTCTTTCATCGCGATCTGGTGATAGCCTAAGTAGGCATCTAGAAAGGAGAGGATTTCGCATATTTAGGTGGAGTCGACTATCTGGTGTATGCATGGTAAAGGAAAATGGTCCTTCGGACATGCCTTATTGAGGCCAGTATAATCAACACACATTCTCTATTTCTCGGTCTTCTTTTTAACAAGAATAGGGTTGGCGAGCCAGTTGGAGTGGTATACCGCTTTAATGAATCCGGCTGCCAGGAGTTTGATGACCTCCTCGCCTATGGCCCTGCACCTCTTGTCGTCAAAGCGATGTAGGCATTGTTTGGTGGGCTTCGAGCCCAGGACGCGGCGTAGTGCATGCTCGGCGACCTCCCGCGGTATGCCTGGCATGTTAGAAGGTTTCCTTGCAAAGACATCGTGATTGGCGCGTAGAAAGTCGGTGAGCTCGCATTCCTATTTGGCCGGGAGCTGGGTCCCGATCCACACCATCTTGGTTGGGTCGGTGGGGTCGATTCCCATGGCCTTGGTCTCTTCGAGTGGGCAGAAGGCAGTCGAGGAGGTTGGTTTGTTGCAGTCCAGGACTGCTGGGGTCGACAACTCCCTGAGCCAAGGGAACTTGGATGAGTTGATGATGGCAGTGGCGAGCTTGAAATGCTCACGGTCGCACGTGTAGGTGTGTGAAAAGGTGCTACCCATAGTGATGACGCCGTTTGGTCCTAACATCTTTAGCTTCAGGTAGGTGTAGTTAGGGACTGCCATGAACTTGGTGTAGCATGGCCGCCCTAAGATGGCATGGTAGGACCCTAGGAAGGCCACCACCTCAAAGGTAAGCACCTCCGAGCGGAAGTTGGCTCGATCACCAAATGTGATGGGTAGATCGATCTGCCCGAGTGGGTACACCTACGTCCCTGGGATCACACCGTGGAACGGAGAGGTCACTTGGCGAAGCTCCGACCAGGGGATGCGCATGGCGTCAAGGGTGTCGACGTAGAGGATGTTGAGGCCACTACCTCCGTCAATCAGCACCTTGGTGAGGCACTTCTTGTGGACGATGGGGTTGCTGATGAGCGGGTAGCGACCTAGTTTGGCGATGTGAGAAGGGTGGTCCCTCTGATCAAAGGTGATCAGAGATTCCGACCAGCGAAGGAAGGTGGGGACGACCATCTCCGCGACACATGCCTCTCTGTAGCGCACTTTGTGCTGGCGCTTGGAGTAGATGGCATCGGATCCCTCGAAGATCATGATGCATTCCTTGGGGTCAGGAAAGTCATCCCCATCCTTACCCACCGCACCTCCTTTCTTGGCTGCCGCCTCCTTGCCCTTTCCTTCTTTCGGCCCGCCGGCCTGTCATAGGAAGCGCTTGAGGAGCTCACAGACCTTGTAGAGGTGCTTGATGGGGTAGGCGTGGTTTTGTGCATGGACTATCCATGAGCTTGTCGAAGTAGCCAGGCTAGCCCTTCTAGGGCTGCTTGCCCGTGTGATCGGCCACGGCGACCAACGTGGAGTTGGCCAGTTGGCGCCGATCCTTCTTGTTCTTTTGTCCCCTCTGTGTGGAGGAGCCCTCATCTTGATCCTCGTGCTTGGCCTTGCCCTTGTACTGGCCTCCATTGAAGACCACTCCGACCGCCTCCACCTAGAGGTGTGGTTCGTGGCGACATCAAGCAGGTCACGGGTGGTTCAGAGCTTCTGGTAGCCAAGCTTGTGGATTAGGGACTCGCAGGTTCTCTTAGAGAGGAATACGTTGATGACGTCCGCGTCGACGACATCAAGAAGGGAGTTACACCGCTTTGAGAACCTACAGATGTAGTCCCGTAGGGACTCGTTGGGCTCCTATTGGCAACTCTTGAGGTCCCAGGAGTTCCCTGGGTGGACATACGTCCCCTAGAAATTCTCTACGAAGATCCTCTTGAGGTCTGCCCAGTCGTGGATGCTGTCGTGCGGGAGGAATTCGAGCCACACTCAAACATGTCCCCCCATGCAGATGGGGAGGTACTGAATGATGAAATGGTCATCATCCACTCCTCTAGCTTGGCAGGCGAGCCAGAAGTCTTTGAGCCATATACCAGGGTTCGTCTCTCTAGTATACTTGGCGATGTTGGTAGGTGGTCGGAAGCGCTGTGGGAACGGTGCTCTCTGGATGCGTTAGCCAAAGGCCCATGGTCCTGGACCATCCGGGCTAGGACTCCAGTAGTCAGGTCAGAGACCACGCCTGGGGTGCGTCTCGCCGATCCCCTCGATGGTCCGGTTGGAGCTCGTGCTGCCTGCTCTCACCGACGCCCGATGGACATCACCGTCATGCTAGGCCGGATGCTGGTTGTTGATGACACTATGAGTGTCTCGGTTTGGCCCGAGGCGTTCGCGCATAGGTGGCTGATGTAGAGCGGGCGTCGGGTCTGGCCGCGATGCAGCTGCGTCCTCCTATTCCATGCTCGGTGGCTGTAGAGGTGAGTGGATGGAGCGATGCGTCTGGTGCGTCCCTACTCCCCTGGTGGGGAGAGAGGCCATGAGTCAGTATCGCAACGCGGAGCTCTCCGCCTGTTGAATGGTGGCGGTCTCCACCAGCGTCCGGAGGTTGTAGTGGACCGCCTGCTCCCGTGGGCCGATAGTCTCGGAAAGTCCACGCAGAAGCATCATCACCGCGGCAATGTTTTGGTCGGCCCGAGCGAATTGTGGGGGATCGTTCCTCCCATCCATGATGTTGCGCTGAACCTGGTGGGCGCGACCCCAGGTGCCGCTCACTGGGTTGTTACACACGTGCGGCGCGGCATACTGCGCCGAGCGCACTGGCGCAGGTGGTGGCTGGTTCTGTCGCCTTTGTTGTAGCTCCTCACCATGCTCCTGCGCACACGTGAGGGCCCCCGCACGAGGGTCCGGAGGGGTGTGGGTCTGTAGATACTCTACCACCACCGATGGCTGTCCTAGAGCGTCCACCATAGCGCACTCATGGGATAGAGGGTGGCTAGGTGCCACAAAGTCGCTGATGCTAGAGCCGTCGCTCTCAACATCGTCATCCATGAGGTCGTGGAAAGAGGCGGGAGCGTAGCTCACCATCCCCATGAATTTGGATGTGAGAGGGGGCGGCGCTAGCATCCTTCGGAGCCCCCAGGCATACGCATCCACGGGGTACGCGAGACCGTATGGGAACCGGTCGTATGGCGATCACGGCAGGGACAATGGGGTCCCTGCGGAGAGTCAGCGGAAAATATGAAAAAGCGAGTAAAGAACAGTATGTACGTTACTCATAGTGGGGTTTGAGCCTAGCGTAGGCTCGGAGCAAAGCGCAAGCACCTCGTCGTTGAGGTTGCCGGGCAGTCTAGAGCCATCGAAGGGTGCTCCTCCTCTGACGAGCGCTGGGACAAACGCCTCCTCTCAGAGGCAAAGCACGCTGAGTCGGTCGGCGACAAAGTCCAGGCTTCCAAAGAGGAAGGCCTGGGATGGCTCGAAGACGGGTGGAACCCACATCCCAATAGGTGGGAGTGTGGGAAACTCCAGTGAGCCGAAGTGAGTCGTATCGCTTGAGCCCATCATGGTGAAGGTGGTGGAAAGGTGGGCCATCTGATGACCAAAAGCGTGAACGTACGGAGTCCTCCCCAAGGACGACGCCAACTGTTAGTGCAGAAAGTGACCAACACGTAAATATTTATACTTTTGCCATACATTGTGATCGGATGTGGCCTAGCACTCAATGACACAGGGTTTATACTGGTTTAGGCAATGTGCCCTACGTCCAGTTTGAGTCGATCAGTGACTTTATTCCTGAACCTAGGTGCTCGAAGTTTGCTGTGGGGTTACAAATGAGAGGAAGTAAGATGGGGGTGCAAGAGGTCTGGTCGGACTCTAGACCAAAGGGCCAAGAGAGACGGGAGCTCCTACGTGTGCTAAGTATTTGAGCGTGTGCTCTGTTGGAATCATTCGAATCGTAGGTTGTTCGATCCGCTGCCAATCGATCATCTTTTTTGGAGAGAGCGCATCCCCTTTTATAGATGAAGGGGATGGCTTTACAAGAGAGAGTGTGAGAGAAAGAGAGTGTGTGTGCTACCTAGTCTTGTTG
The DNA here is from genome assembly GCA_904845875.1 of Miscanthus lutarioriparius. Taxonomy (NCBI): domain Eukaryota; kingdom Viridiplantae; phylum Streptophyta; class Magnoliopsida; order Poales; family Poaceae; genus Miscanthus; species Miscanthus lutarioriparius. The sequence goes on along the minus strand of CAJGYO010000016.1, from coordinate 17,870,591 downwards.
CCCACGCCATTGGGTACAAGGCGGTTTGTCGACGCCCACAATACTGCTGACGCTTAGATGCATGTGGTAGGCTCCATCGTCCTCTTCTGGTATGGTAAATGTCTTCGCCTACCATACTGTAGGATAGATGTCGGCGCCCACAACACTATTAGTGTTCTGACATGTCTGGAAGATTATAAAGTACCCTTCTGACATGACCTGATAGTACTATCCTACAGGTGTGCAGGGTACGGTCCTTAGTATTATGGTTGACTAGAGCACCCCGCCTTACTTGCTCTGTCCGTCTCCTAGGTCTTCACCGAGCGGGCGTCCCCGGTCGGTCATTCCCTAGTCGGCTCTGGCCTCCCGGTCGAAGAAGAGCCGCAAGCAGAGGTTCGTTGTATTCCTGGTCGAAGAAGCGGATCGAAGTTAGAAGCGGGCATCGTCCTTTCCTTTGCCAGGCCTTTCGGTCGGAGAAGCGGGTCGGAGTTGGAAGCGGGCGTCGTCCTTTCCTTTGCTAGGCCTTCCGGTCGGAGAAGTGGGTCAGAGTTGGAAGCGGGCGTCGTCCTTTCCTTTGCCAGGCCTTCTGGTCGGAGGGGAAGGCCAGAGTCAGAAGTGTTTCTGTCGGAGAGGTGGGCCAGAGTCGGAAGCGAGCGCCGTTCCTCTTCGACTAGGCCTTCTAGTCAGAGAGGCGGGACGGAGTTGGAACCAGGCCTTCCGGACAGAGAGGTGGGCCAGAGTCGGAAGTGAGCACCATTCCTCCTTGGCCAAGCCTTTCGGTCGAAGACTGGATCGCCCTACTAGCCTGTTGTTAGGTTTTTTGGGCTGGCCCAGGAGTTGCGCGTCGTTCGCAACGTTGTCTGCTGGGCCGATCTTTTACTAGGAAGCAGGTCCATGAGGGTCCCCGGGTTTATGAACCCGACAACACCTTTTCTTATATGTTGGCCCTTTTAAGATATACACCTAAGTAATGTTGAAGATTCTTCTTTCATGTGCCTCACCTCAATTTTCACCCACTTTGATGACTGAAAAAGTTTCACGAAGTTTGGAGCCAAAAAGTCACAAGAAATGATGAGTTACATTCTTGCTTGAATTACACTATTAAGTGAATGGAATTATAGAACATCAACCAAACCTTGCAACCTGGCTCAAACAACTCTACTTACACTCATGAGCAAATGTTATGAAGGGTTCATGTTGAGCAAGTGGCCAGAAAATGCTTCAATAGATCAAAAAGGATAATTTAAGCTTTATCGTGATGCTACATTGACTTGGTTTGAACTATGTCTTAGAGTGTTTGCATGGCAGTGGAACCTAAATAAAAGTTGTAGTTCATCTTATGTAGAACAAACTTTGTTTAATGGCCAAGAGCTAAATCAGTGCCTAGCTTAGCCAAACAGAGCTCACAACAATCAACAATATGCTGTTTTGGAATCCCAAAATTTGGCTAAGTCTGGGATGACTGAATTTTCGTGTTTCCGTTTTCATGTACCTGTCATTGGTAAATTTTAGTTTGCAAACCATCTTGATTTTGGCCAAACTCCTTTAATCAAGGTTGTAGTACTCACGTAGCACTACAACAAGGAGAAATTGGTTGATCAAATCATCAAATGGTTTGGGAGATATTGAGGGGTGAAGTTGGAGGTTTTAGTCGGCTTGAAACTGAATTCAGTTTTCAAGTTTCATGAACCCCACTTTGGAACCTTGTATCTCTCCAACTAGGCCGAATTAGATTTTGGCACTTTAAGCAAAGTTGGAGATATCGTGTAGCTCTACAACTTTAGTTACTACATCTTGTGCCAAAACTTAACGGATTAAGAGTTACGAAGGGAGAAAGAGTGATGTTCAGTCCCAACCGGCCTTGCCTTCACGTTCCTTGAGCCACTCCATGCGCGTCGCGTCTCTTTTCCGACTGCCTCAATCGTCATGCGCTGCTGTCGCCGGCGCCCGATCGGCCATCATCGCCAGGCCGCGTGGGCCACCGTGGTGCGAGCCACGGCTACCCATGGGAGCGCGTGGGCCCCTTAGTGCTCCGCCGCCACTCCACCATCGCCGACGCACCTCCTTCGGCGAGCTCCCGCGCGTCCCCTGCTCCTAAACCACGTCAGGGACCTCGCGCAGCAATTCGACGAAAGTGAAAGGCTCAACTGCAAATCTCGTGACTCAGTTGAATAGTGCCGAGAAGGACCCATTTGTGGGGGTTTGTATTAGTGAGAAGTTCAGGGTCTCCGATGCAAAGTCGTTTTTCCTTTATGCTTTTATTTTGGCTTAAACTTTGAAAATGCATAGTAAATCATAGTAAAATCGTAAAATAGCAAATAAGGACTTTTTGGAATCCGTAAGAGTATATCTACACAGTAGGGTCGTAATACAATATGTGTTAGTAGAAAGTTTCTGATGTTTTTATTTATTCTTGCATAGTCCTTTTAAGTTGGTTAGATGCATATCTTGAATTATAGAAGTCCAAAAATTATGATTCTAGTTGTGTTAGTCTTGTGATTACACTATCTAGCTAAGAAAAATATTAAACATGCTAGTTGTGTACTGTTTTTATCATGTTTTGATTTAATCTTGTTAAATAGGCAATTTTAGCTTGTTTTGCTTGTTATTTTCATATCTAAAGTTATGGTCCTCTAATTGCTGTGAAATTTTTATGGTAGGCTAACGATGCTATACGTGTGCTATGGTAAAAATTTCATGTTTATTAGATATAGTATGGTTGAGTTATTGATTTAACTTGATAAATGCTTGATAAATGGTTTTAAATAAGTTATAAATTTTATGTAGGTGTAAAATGAAAATGTGGTTCCACTACCCTTGTATGATGTTGTTCTACCATAATAACATATAATATAGATATGTTTATAGAAAATGATGATCTTTAGATTTATCTTGCTTTTACATGTTTTCTTGCAATAGCAATTTGTCTTTTTCATAGCAATTAAATTATAAAACCTGAGTATGTGAAATTTGTACAGTATCAATGTTTTGATAACATCTACCACTCATAAAAATCTCATCCCCAAACTAGTTGTTCTCTTATGGCACTAAAAATAGCATATATATTGCATTATATACGTAGAAGATGAAAGTTTGCTAATAGATCTATGTAGTTATTATCAAAGGATGCTTCTCATAGCTATTAGTATGTGCTATGATTGTTTGAATATGGTCACAAGCTGTTTAGAGTAGCATGTATGTCAAGAACATGTTAGTTTGTAGCTACTAAATAAGAGATGGATGTGGTATTCCTCAGCTATCTAGACTGCAGGTATAGTTTTGGTTGTTCAATTAGTTTTATGATGCAAATGATGTTTTCTATGATTATGGTGAATACCAAAGTTGTAGGTAACTTCATAATCTATCTTGTGTAAAATTTTCATGACCATAGGCCTGATAATTTAGGAGCTATAGATTTTATAATTTCCCTATCAGGTTTTGCATGCTCTTTGTACAGATCTGAATGATTGTTCTGTTTTACTTAGCTAAGCTTTGAATCATGTCTTAGACATAATAGAAGAAGTGTAGTGATTTTCATGAGCTTTCCAAATTGTTAAACATCACCCCTTTTGGTGGTCTACTTCTCCAGTTATGAGCTTATAAAGTTGAGTGACAGATTCTGTCCTAATTTGGACAAAGATGTCTTCTTTGTGATGTTTGGCCTGGTTAGCTTTGGAATTATCTTGTGGTGTTTATAACAAAGTTGTGCATGGTTTGCTAAGATTTCTAAAAAGTCTAGAACCACCCTGTTGTGAAAGGAAGAACTCAACTTATTGCTGTCTGAAGTTGCATGTCAGATTCTGTCCTTGTTTTGGACAGAATTGTGCGTGTCAATGTATTAGCGAGGACAGTCGTACTTGATCTTGTATAAATTGGCCGGTTCTGTCATAGCTATGTATTTGGAATAGGTTTAACTAGGCTTTCTCTAGTGGACTAACTCTTGCGTAGTATATGATCCTTAAGCCAATCGCATTGGTACTGCCTCAGTTGTCATGCTAGTATTGCTTGCGGGTGCGCCCTTCATAGATGTCACGTGTGTCGCATAGTGCATGAACTGACCGGTCCTCGTTTGTGACTTACTGCTGTATTGTGGCTTCGTACATCGCGTTCACCATGAATCACTTTTGTCGTGGTTCACATTTTCCGTACTCCATTCTATGCTCTTGTCGGACCTCTGCCCTGCAGCCGTACTAGTCCTTTATGGCCTCAGGTACCGTTCGTCTCGTGCACATAAAGATTCTGCTGCTTTCTTTTTATTGGTCTCCACGCAAGACTCGATGGTGGACTACGCCAGGACCAATGATCGCTCTGCCATTACAAAAAGGCCAAGCCTAATCACTTGGTATCACCACTCGGTGCATCCCAACTCACCTAGCCTTTCTTTTGAGCAAGCTTCTTGCTCGATCCTTCCTTGTAACCACCACCCACCAAGGATGGCAAGAGCCTAGGGTAGCAGCTACTGCCTGAACACTAAGGTTTGTCCCAGAATTCTGTATGCCACCCTGCAAAAACTTGGAGTCAAGGATCACCCCGAGTGATGAGGACAACACTCCTTCGGATGTACCAGCTGATCCTCCAACCGTCATGCAAGGTCCAATGACCCGGGCTCGAATGCGTCAACTCAATTTAGAGGTGAGCTTGTTCTTAAGTGATCCTTTTCATACTTTTGAGAATAGACTACTACCTAATGATGTTATCTTGCTTAGAAACATTGGAGAGGGTCAAGAGGGACTAAGAGGACGTGGAGGAGGTGATGATGACCAGCAAGGACGTCCAACACGAACCGGAGGCCCAGTCCAACATGATTTCGAGTCTGTCTCGGCCTCCAAGACTAGTCTGCCTTAAACTAGTCACCCAGGACGTATCCGGACTCTGTTTTCGATGATCCACATATGGATGGAAAGCTTATTTGATAAGGAAGCCAACTCAAGTGGTCTCATGTCAAAAGCTCTTCGGAATCAATAGGAATCATCGAAACAAGTTAGCATCTAGAATCTGTCAGGGTGCTGCGACACCGTCTTTTGGTCCGTTGGACCATGTATCGTGTTTGGGCCCATTAGGGGGTGCGTCCAGGGTAGGCGACGACCCTAAGACCTTTATAATCATACGCCGCCACCGTCGTTAGGTTTTGGGTTTTGCTTAGATTATTCTGTCAAGAACAGTTTCGTCGTTCCTCGGTTTGTGAGACCCCAACTTTGTGAGATTAATCATTCATCAGCAAATCGGTTGTTTTCTTCCTTGTTCTTGCTTGTGTTCTTCATTGCGCAGGCAGGGATTAGCCTTCTTGGTGAGGTCAACCTAGTCCATGACTTGGTTGATAACCAGAGGAGCTGTGGTGCTAAGATTGCAGGGTTCGATCTTTCGATCTAAAGCCGGATCGGTGTGTCATTCTCTGCCACAACGATAGTTACCTCCACCTAATGGAAGATTGGGATCCCCATCTCCATTAAGATGATGAGGACATCACTCCTTCAGATGTACCAGCTGATCCTCCAACTGTCATGCAAGGTCCAATGACCTGGGCTCGAATGCGTCAACTCAATTTAGAGGTGAGCTCATTCTTAAGCGATCCTTTTCATACTTTTGAGAATAGACTACTACCTAATGATGTTATCTTGCTTAGGAACATTGGAGAGGGTCAAGAGGGACTAAGAGGACGTGGAGGAGGTGATGATGACCAGCAAGGACGTCCAACACGAACCGGAGGCCCAGTCCAACTTGATTTCGAGTCTGTCTCGACCTCCAAGACTAGTCTGCCTTAAACTAGTCACCCAGGACGTATCCGGACTCCGTTTTCGATGATCCACATATGGATGGAAAGCTTATTTGATAAGGAAGCCAACCCAAGTGGTCTCATGTCAAAAGCTCTTCGGAATCAATAGGAATCATCGAAACAAGTTAGCATCCAGAATCTGTCAGGGTGCTGCGACACCGTCTTTTGGTCCGTTGGACCATGTATCGTGTTTGGGCCCATTAGGGGGTGCGTCCAGGGTAGGCGACGACCCTAAGACCTTTATAATCATACGCCGCCGCCGTCGTTAGGTTTTGGGTTTTGCTTAGATTATTCTGTCAAGAACAGTTTCGTCGTTCCTCGGTTTGTGAGACCCCAACTTTGTGAGATTAATCATTCATCAGCAAATCGGTTGTTTTCTTCCTTGTTCTTGCTTGTGTTCTTCATTGCGCAGCTAGGGATTAGCCTTCTTGGCAAGGTCAACCCAGTTCGTGACTTGGTTGATAACTAGAGGAGCTGTGGTGCTAAGATTGCAGGGTTCGATCTTTTGATTTGAAGCCGAATCGGTGTGTCATTCTCCGCCACAACGATAGTTACCTCCACCAGACGGAAGATCAGGATCCCCGTCTCCATTAAGATGATGAGGACATCACTCCTTTAGATGTACCAGCTGATCCTTCAACCATCATGCAAGGTCCAATGACCCGGGCTCGAATGCGTCAACTCAATTTAGAGGTGAGCTCGTTCTTAAGCGATCCTTTTCATACTTTTGAGAATAGACTACTACCTAATGATGTTATCTTGCTTAGGAACATTGGAGAGGGTCAAGAGGGACTAAGAGGACATGGAGGAGGTGACGATGACCAGCAAGGATGTCCAACACGAACTGGAGGCCCAGTCCAACATGATTTCGAGTCTGCATCGGCCTCTAGGACCAATCTGCCTTAAACTGGTCACCTAGGACGCATCCGGACTCCATTTTTGATGATCCACATATGGATGGAAAGCTTATTTGATAAGGAAGCTTTGCAAGGGAGGGACACATAAACAGAGTCTGGATGTGGATCATTGAAAACGGAGAGGCGGATCATCGAAAATGGAGTCCGGATGTGTCCTGATTGACCAGTTTAAGGCAGACTGGTCCTGGAGGCCGAGGTAGACTCGAAATCATGTTGGACTGGGCCTCTGGTTCATGCTGGATGTCCTTGCTGGTCATCATCACCTCCTCCACGTCCTCTTAGTCCCTCTTGACCCTCTCCAATGTTCCTAAGCAAGATAACATCATTAGGTAGTAGTCTATTCTCAAAAGTATGAAAAGGATCGCTTAAGAACGAGCTCACCTCTAAATTGAGTTGACGCATTCGAGCCCGGGTCATTGGACCTTACATGACGGTTGGAGGATCAGCTGGTACATCCGAAGGAGTAATGTCCTCATCACTGAGTATGAGGGCCGTGAGTACGAGAAACATGGCACTAAGCGATGTAAGGTCACCGTCTACATTGGGACGAGTGAAGAGTTCCCCAACATCGCTGAAGCCTAGAATGTGACCGCAACCGGGTTTTGCTTCATCGACATCTACCAAGTTGTGGCCTATAAAGCCTTGCAACATCTTTGCTATATCTATGAAGAGCCCATTGCTCGTACCCCCATGAGGTTCTTTCCACCTTTAGAAAAGAATCGACGGGTATGGAGGGCTCGCATGGAGGCTTTGCAAGGGCGGGACACCCAAGAAGACAGCCCACCCATGGTGCACTTGACCACATACTTGATTGCTCTAGATGAGCAGTATGACCGATAGGCCTTTGAGCTAAGGAATTGCCTTTGCCGAGCAAAGAAAGCCGAGGTCTTCTTTAGGATGCTCCAAGTGCAGCACTCTGAAGCACGCGCCAATGTGGTAGCCATAGAAAGTCATGAGACTACCATGGTGGAAGCCCTAAAGGAGACCAAAGATCAGCACACTCAACATCTAGAGGATGCCTATCTTGTCACAAGGGCCAAGCGTAGGACGCTTGCCACGGAAAGGCAGGGACCCTTGGTCTTGGAGAATCCCTGTCCACCCACTGGAAAGAAGGAGAACCAGTGTTGCAGTACCGCTAGCACCTCCACCCTCGGAGGTATCAAAAGTAGAGCCCTTGCTTCCCCTCACTCAGCCATTGCCAAGAGAGGAGGCAGATCCATAGCCAGGGCAGTAGAAGAACCCACCGAGCCCGGGAATGAAGCTGTGTGGTCCGGCGAAGTAGATTAGTTGTCCTCGGGAAGATGTACCATAGTTAGGAGTGCTTTTCATTGCTGTCCTCCAGTGTGTAATCTTTTGTCGTGTTCGTCCATAGTGGTTAAGATCGCTTGGTCGTAGGAGGCAAGCAATGTGTCGAGAGTGGGAGAGTGAGTGCCTGTATGTTGTACTAGTATAAGGGCGTTTGGAACGTGCATTTCACTTATTCCGTTGTGTTTGTAACACTGATCTACCCTTAGGTCTCGTTAGGCTTGCTTAGGGTTCTCGAGATGACATCAAGCGGGTTACAAGAGAAGCAACCATTTAGGTTCCAGTAGACCAGCCATGATTGGATAACAGAGGACATTGTATCAACTCATTGTGGATGTCCTAGCAGAACACTTGAATCTACTTAAATTAAATCTGTTGTGGGATTTGAATTCCTTGTCCCTTGTTGTGAAAGGAACCCTTGTTGCCTAAATCTTCCCTTACAATACTCCTCTGATTTCCTGGTCTATGACCCCACTGCTTTCATTGTGTGTAAGTCGGTAAAGTTGCCTGGTTAAATGCTTATGGTGCCACGATGAAACCAAGGGCCCCTATGGAATAGCTGCCACAGGGTGATGCTGCTCGGCACGCGCTGGTATCGAGGTTGTTGACCAGCACCTTTGCCAAGTTACACCACCGTACCGCTCTTGCAACAAAGTATTCTCCTATGGAAAAATATCATTGTGTTCTAAAGAGAAATCCACCACGGGTTGATGGAGTAGTGCTCTTTTGAAGTAACTGAGTTAATATGGTTTTTGAAGAAAGAGGAGAGCAACAAGGAAAAGTTAGTACTCGAGTAGTATGGACTAATTGAAATGCTTGAATTGATGCCATGTCCCAATCCCTATGTCCGGTTTGACTGCGCTACATACATCAGGTTATTAACGTTGTGTGCCCTACAGACACCGTCTGTACCAGGACCTACTTGTGTCCCCACTCTTGTTTGGCCATGGCATTATGCCACACTCGCCTCATTCACTTGCACAGTGCGCTTTCCCTCCTTTTTCCCTCACCCTGTCGGCTCTTGACTCTCTCCCTCGCCCCATACCGGACTTCCCTCCTTTCTTCTTTTGGGGACACGACCGCTCGCATGCCTCTTTGTCGAGCGAACCCCTCTCCACTCCTTTTCCTCCCTCCACTCAAGCTCATGAAGGGAGCACACATGGCCGACACTCTACCCACCTCGTGACCCACCTGTGTTTCCCTTTCATGCCGCCTCCACTTTCTAGTGCGCTGCACCACCACCTCCATCCACCAAGCTATAAGATGCCACCTTGCGCACCTCTCCTTCACCCCCAAATCTAAAGTAGAGCTCATAGAGTCAATCCCCTCTGTCAGTGCATAGGTTGGAGTAGCTCGGAAAGCAACCAAGTTTGGAAAGAAGCAGTTGAAGGCAGAGCTATGAGATCCGGCCGTCGCTCGTAGAACTAGGGTTGCCAGTCAGAGGTGCTTGTGTAATTTGAGAAGAAGAAGGGATCGGGTATTCGTCAAAGAAGTTCAAGTCCACCTTTGGTTAGTTTTGGTTTTAGGGTTCACGATGATCGAGTTCTCACCCTCGTGTTTCTGGATCTATTGGTGTTTACACCAAGATTTGGAAAGAAGAACGTGAGAACTCAAAGCTTCTAGGATTGTGTCATCAAGGAATCGATTGGATGAGAATCGGTATCAGCTGATTTAGATGTAATATTACAATCGGCTATTTTATGGATGACGTCAGCAGACGGCGTCAATGGGCTATACTTGAGTGGCGCCAGGGAGATGTGTCGGACTCTACGAATAAGGAAAATTAGGGTCCAAGTTATTATTAAGTTAGGAAGTTTTCTTTTGTTCCAAGAATTGTAATGAGTCATATTTGAGTAGAATTCATGTTTAGATTCTGGGTATAAATATTAGACCCTGGTTATTGTAAAAAGGACGAACATTCAATCAATACAATCTTTTCATCTTTCGCCATCACATTAGGAGTAGGAGTACTGTAGATCTCGACGAACATTCAATCAATACAATCAGCTAATTGATCTTTTATGAGCCATAATATAAGTTAGTTGTTGATCTGTATCATAGTTTGTAAGGCTGTATCAGCTGATTGATCTCTTATGACTCATAATATAGATCAAAGTTATAGATCTTGTGTTAAGTAACTTGTTGTTTAATACAATATCATCAGTTATTGAATTTGCTAAGATTAGTAGGATTTCCTTGCTATTTTTGGTTGATTCACCGGTTATTGATCTTGTTATAACTAATGTTTTCATAATTATAACAAAATCACCTAATTGAGACAGAGATAGATTGGCATGATATCATCTTAATTGGTCGTCTTCTAGTCCGGTCACGCTTTAAATCTTATGATTGATGGCTTAATTCCGCTAGATCGGCTATTCTATTTCTATTCCAATCAAACATAGTATGCATTCAAAGACATATTTCAATCTTGAATAAACTAATTAGTTAATAAGATCCAATCTAATGACACTTACATAGCTGCATCGATCCGATTGAACCTCACTGGTAAGACTTTATATTAGAAATTATCGATTAGTGGTCTTGTTCATGATCAAGATATGCACTCTGTTTGTTTGCTATGGCGGCATCGGCTATTTTAGCCGATTTGCCTATACTCACGCATATAACATGTTTTCATGAATCTGACAACATATAGATGGTTTTATAGATTCTTTGGCTTTAGTTTGTTATCATTATCATAGCTACATCGATCCGATCAAACCTCATTGTTGATGATAATAGATTAGATTCAAACTGTTTGTAGATTCATTTATATTAGACAGTCGATTTGTTCGCATGTTATACTCTTTTCATGCATACGCTGGATATCGACTATTTAGTCGATAGCCTCATTGAATCGGTTATCTAGCCGCATATTTGGAACTGTTTGGTGCAACACCGACATGTTTCACCTTAAATTACTGATAAGATTTTCTCTCCTTGTTAATTGCAGGTCAAATTGACTAGCACGTCGTTGGGTTTTTAGAATCGTCTGGTTCTATGTTGGCATTGGCGTTCATGGACTAGTTTGGTTTTGCGTTGGCGTTGCAAAAATTGCCCAAACTTCATTGAAACGAGCTCTAGACCATGTTGTTAGTGCCCAAACAATCGTCATGGCGATTCACAACAATAACGACATTCTTATGGTGCCATATGAAGACTTGCCTACTGAGGATAAAGATGTCATTAGTAAAGCTATAGAGGAGTTTCAGAATAAGTGTTTGTTGTCATATACCAAAACATGTGACAATAAAGTTATTCAGAAATATCCACTGTCGAGAGTTTTGATGCATAGACAGTCAGATACAGTCGAACCTGATGATAGGTGTTTCTTTGTAGAAGCTGTTAATAAATCTGTTCATGATGCAATGCTGAATCATATTATAACTTTCTTGAATACATTCCACAATACCATAAAGGAGGTGTTTCATGGATTTCCACTTGATCAGGTTGGACCTGCTTATTACAATATTCCACATCCATCGACTCAGGGGACTAACCAAGCTAGTACTAGCCATCAAGAAGCAGCACTAGCTAAGACTGATGATGCCCAGGCAATTCAGAATTCATCTGAGCAAATTCAGGGTGCTACTACTAATCAAATGTAATATAATCCTAGATCATCAGTACAACATGTGCAATAGCCGACAGGGCAACTTCAGAATTAGATGGTAAATTTTCTTACATCAGGCCAAATACCATCGTCGGCTCAAAAAATAGCACCATCAGTTCAAAGAATTCGTAGAGATATAGATCCTAATGTTTTCAATCAGAGATTTCAAGCAGTAAATCAGCAAGGGGCTCGACAGATAGAGATCCCACAAGGATATCATTATGGTTCAGATTATAATACTCTCAATGTGATTCCAAATCCAGGATATCAAGGCACTCAAAATTTTAATCCGCAAATGGGTCAGCAATTGCTAAGAAATTCAAACTCAAATGCTGATGAATTGTTACTCAGAGTAACCGAAATGATGAAAAATTAGTTTGGTTTAAAACCAAAAGGGCAGACCTTTTCGTACAAACGTCCATATCCATAGTGGTATGATTTAGTGGCCCTTCCTATGAATTACAGGCTTTCAGAATTTGCTAAGTTCACTAGTTAAGATAGCACGAGTACAATAGAACATGTCAATCGATATCTTACTTAGTTGGGTGAATCCTCTATTGAGGAAGCGCATCGAGTTCATTTCTTCTCTTTGTCCTTGTCAGGACCAGCCTTCACTTGGTTTTCATCACTAGCGGTTAGTTCTATTGCTAATTGGAGTGATCTTGAAAAGAAATTTCATACATATTTCTACACTAGGATAGGGAAAAGAAAGATCATAGATTTGACAACTATAAAGCAAAGAGCTAATGAATTGGGTGCTGAGTTCCTTCAGAGGTTCCAAGAAACAAGAAATTTATGCTTTTCGTTGAATTTGACTGATGATCAGCTAGCTGTGTTGGCCGTTCAAGGAATGTTGCCGACATAGAGAGAAAAGTTGCTTGGACAAGAATTTGACAATTTAGGTCAATTAGCTCAACGGGTGGCAGCACTTAATAGCCAATTCCAGCACATACGTCAGAGATACCCGATTCCAGAAGAATGCTACAATCGCTGAAGCTTATAATCCATATTTAGTCGATGATGATGATGATGATGATGAAGAAATTGCTATAGCTGAATGGAATTGGGGTTAAAAGATAGTAATGGTTCCAAATCCTTGGGGAAAAGAAGTTGAAGAAAGTTATGATTTTGATGTTACAAAAGCGGATAAACCTTTTGATTTCTTGCTTGAGAAGGGACAGATTAAACTGTCTGCCAATCATGTTATATTACCTCCCGATCATTTGAAGAATAAGAAGTTCTGCAAGTACCATAACACTACCTCTCATACTACTAATGATTGCAGGATTTTTCGGACAGCATATTCAGAGGGCTATTCAACAAGGGAAGCTTAAATTTGATACAGCTCGAAAAATAAAAGTTGATGATAATCCTTTCCCAAAGGATCAAAATTTGGTTGATGCTAAGTTGTTGAAAGGGAAAGCGAAAGTTTTAACATTAGCCAGGGCAAGAGAAACTGGAACAATTGATCCGGAGATGCAAATATCGGTTGATGAATATAGAGAAATTAAAAGACGTTGTGACCAACAAAAGAGCCGATATGAGCAAGGAGAAACAATGAGAGATGGTGCGATGAGACCACGTGTTACATCTCAAATTCGGTTGAATAAGTGGCAACGGCAGAAAGAGAAAGATTATCAGTGCTGGTTAGAAGAAAAGGAATATCAACATCAATAAGAAGAAAAAAAGATATGAAAGAGAAAAGCTGAGTCACATTGGAATTGTTGTTTCTTTAGACATTGTTGGAACGAATGTTTGAGATTGCCTACTTGGAATAATTGCCTAGAATGTAACGAACAATATTGGGAGTTTAGGCAGTCTCAAGTCAACCGCTAGTCTATCCATGATCGAGTTCAATATCAACATAATGATGTGGATCAGCGCTTAAAAATAGGAGCATTCATGATCGGCTTGGAAAGTGAGTTGTTGATCAGAACTGGATCGATTATGAAGAAGAAGATGATGAAGAGTATGTATGGCGAGAAAGACAGTGGTGTCCAGGAGGTTTAACAAGAAGTCAGAAGAGAAGAGTACAACGCCTAATGAGTAGAGAATTAGAACAGGCTTAGAAATCTAGTAAACCGCAAGTATGACGTGCTAAACAAATAGCCGATAAGGGTCAACCATCGGCTAATATTCAAATGGCTTTTCTTTTACCATCTGAATTTAAAACTTCAACAGATCAAGAAGTTTATTAGGATTTTGATGAATCAAAGTATGAAGAGATGGCAACCCAGTTGACATTGATACAGCAAGCTATATTTGATAAACCAATTAAACATCGGCATTTGAAGGCTTTATATGTGAAAGGTTTTATCGATCGGACGCCGATGAGTAAAATGTTAGTTGATGGAGATGCTTCTGTTAATCTGATACCTTATACTACTTTTTGCAAGCTTGATAAAGGACCAGAGGACTTGATTAAGATTGACATGACGCTTAAGGATTTTGGGGGGTAATGCGTCTAAGACCAGGGGGCAATAAATGTTGAATTAACAATTGGAAGCAAGACTTTGCTCACTACATTCTTTGTCATTGACGGAAAGGGTTCATATAGTTTACTCCTTGGTCGTGATTGGATTCATGCCAATTGTTGTGTACCATCGACTATGCACCAATGCTTGATTCAGTGGCACGGAGACAATATTGAGCTAGGTCATGCTGATGATTCTATGAGTATAGCAACAGCTAATCCAATGTATTGGGAACTAGAAGATTTTGAGTGTTTTTCTAGCAAGCGATGGGAAGGAGGCTTCATTAGAATTAATGATGAAGGCCAACAGCCGATCCGAGCAGTCGGCTCTGAAAGTTTGTTTTAATGGATAATCCAATAGATGGTACATATGGTAAACTAGGACATGGCTTTACGTTGGCTGATGAGTTAGAAGAAATAGATATTGGTCAGAGAGATAGGCCTAGGCCGACGTATGTAAGTGCTAAATTGGATCCTGAGTATAAACAAGAATTGATAGATTTGTTAAAGGAATTTAAAGATTGTTTTGCTTGGAAATATTATGAAATGTCTGGTTTAGATCGATCAATTGTTGAGCATCGGTTGCCAATCAAATCTAGATATCGGTCATTTAAACAAGCTCCAAGGAGATTTAATCCAAATGTTCTTGATGACATTAAGAAGGAGACTGAAAGACTACTAGAAGCAAAATTTATCCGACCTTGCTGATATGCAGAGTGGATATCGAGTGTAGTTCCTGTGTATAAGAAAAATGGAAAGTTGAGAGTCTGTATTGATTTCAGAGATTTAAACAACGCTACATCGATGGATGGTTATCCGATGCCGATAGCCAATATTTTGGTAGATGTAGTTGTCGGGCACAAGGTAATTAGTTTTATGGATGGTAATGCAGGTTATAATCAAATTTTTATGGCTAAAAAAGACATAGCAAAAATAGCCTTTAGGTGCCCCGGTGCAATCGGCTTATTTGAATGGATTGTGATGACTTTTGGATTGAAGAATGCTGGTGCAACTTATCAGAGAGCAATGAATTATATTTTCCATAAGTTGATCGGCAAGATTGTTGAAATCTATATTGATGATGTGGTGGTGAAATCCAAAGGGTACAAAGAATATCTGGCTGATCTGCGGAAGACTTTGGAGTGCACAACAAAACATGGTTTAAAGATGAATCCTAATAAGTGTACCTTTGGAGTGCCAAGCTGGATAGTTTTTGGGTTTATGGTCCACGAGAAAGGAATTGAGATTGGTCAAAAAAAGTATGAAAGCGATTGATGAAGCAGTACCTCCAACTAATAAAATAGAATTACAATCTTTGCTTGGTAAGATTAATTTTATCAGAAGGTTTATTTCAAATATGTCAGAAAGGATTCTGCCGTTTTCTCCTTTATTGAAGTTGAAAAATGATCAAGAATTTAAATGGGGTGACGTACAACAAAAAGCGTTTGAAAAGATAAAAGAGTATATGAAATCTCCACCTGTGCTGGTTCCTCCTCAACAAGGTAAGCCTTTTAAGTTGTACATGTCTGCCAATAGCCAAACGATTGGATCAGCCTTGATACAAGAGTTTGAAGGAAAGGAACGGGTTATTTTTTATTTAAGTAGAAGACTTTTGGATCTAGAAACAAGATATTCTCCTATTGAAAAGTTATGCTTATGCTTATATTTATCCTGCACTAAGTTATGACATTATTTATTATCGGCTGAGTGTACAGTTATGTCTAAAGCTGACGTGATCAAACACATGTTGTCAATGCTGATATTAAATGGGAGAATGGAAAAGTGGATTCTTGCATTATCAGAATTTGATTTGAGGTATGAATCGACTAAAGCAGTCAAAGGGCAAGTAATGGCTGATTTTATTACTCAACATCATAAACCAAGCATTGGCTATGTGGAACCTATGCCTTGGACATTATTCTTTGATGGATCATCATGTAAACAAGGGGGTGGCATTGGTATTGTTATTATTTCACCTCGGGGGCAAGTTTTGAGTTTGCCATTTAAACCAAACCAATGACCACCAATAATCAAGCAGAGTATGAAGCTATTCTTAAGGGACTTCAACTTCTTCAGGAAGTAAAGGCTGAGTCAATTGAAATATTTGGAGATTTATAGCTGGTTATTTATCAGTTGGTCGGCCTGTATGAATGTAAAGATGATATTCTAAAGGGGTATTATGATGAATGTCGAAAGTTACTCGAGGGTTTCCCCTTACTTCTCTTCAGCATATTCCAAGAGCACAGAATCAAGAGGCCAATCGGTTAGCTCAGAATAAATCGGGCTATCGAGTGTTCTAGGAAATTTTAAATAGTGAAACTTTGGCTAATGATTGGAGAGTTGAGATAGCCGATTACCTCAGGAATCCATCACAGAGAGTTACTAGAAAATTGAGATATAAATCGACTAAGTATGTTTTGTTGGATGATCATTTGTATTAAAAAACAGTCGATGGAATTTTGCTTAAATATTTAAGTAAAGAAGAAGCAAGAGTACTGATGGGAGAAGTATATGAAGGAATATGCGGAGCTCATCAATTGGCTTATAAAATGAAATGGGTTATTCGTAGGTCTAGATATTTCTGGCTAACAATACTAGAAGATTGTTTTGAATATTACAAGGGGTGTCAGGATTGTTAGCGTTTTGGTAATGTTCAGAAATCGCCTACATCAGCTATGAACCCAATAATTAAGCCACGGCCATTCCAAGGCTGGAGAATTGATTTGATTGGCTAGATTTTTCTACCTTCAAGTAGAGGGCACAAGTTTGTATTGGTAGCAACAGATTATTTTACTAAGTGGGTTGAAGTGATTCCTTTGAAAACAGTAACTTCCAAGAATATGGTTGATTTTGTTAAGGAGCATGTTGTTTATCATTTTGTAATTTCTCAAACCATTACTACTGATCAAGAAACAATGTTCACATCAGACGAATTCAGAGATTTTGATGCCAGTATGGGAATTAAATTATTAAATTCTTCTCCTTATTATGCTCAAGCTAATGGCCAGGCAGAGGCATCCAATCAAATTTTGATTAAGTTGATTAAGAAGAAAATTAAAGAGCAACCAAGGAAGTGGTACCTGACACTTAATGAAGCATTGTGGGCATATAGGATGGCTTGCCATGGATTGATTAAATCATCACCTTATGAGTTAGTATATGGGCATAATGCAGTTCTTCCTTGGGAGATTCAGACTGGATCAAGACGTGTTACATTGCGAAATTATTTGACAGTCGAAGTCTATAAAAACCTTATGATGGATGATTTGGAAGACTTAAGTTGTCATCGACTGCACGCTCTTGAAAATATTGAGGCCAATAAATTAAGGGTGTCCAGGCATTATAATAAAAAGGTCAAGAACAAATAGTTTTGCGAAGAAGAGTTAGTTTGGAAAGTAAGATTGCTGATTGGGTCTAAAGACAGCAGATTTGGCAAATAGTCGCCTAATTGCCGATTGGGAAGAGGAATTTGATAGAGCAATCAATAGAAAATTCCTAAAGAAGTATTATCCTAGCGTTTGGATTAATACTTGATAGTCGATTTATTTAGTCATCGGCTCTAATAACTGGTACCCAGAGGGTATCGCCATTAGTTAAAAAAATTAGCCCTAAGGGTAAAAGCCGATACGATATGTATCGCCTATAGAGCAAAAACACACACAAAGACAATTAGATTTATATTTCAGCATATTCTAAAACGCATTCATAAAGAGAAGCAGAAATTTTATTCATTGATAGTTTGTTCCTAGTACAAACTAATCAAAAACTTTATTGATTACATCCTGGGCGGATGTAATGTCCACAATGGCCACAGCTGCATCGTCAAAGTCCTCGATTAATTCCTCATGCATGTCAGGGTCGTCGGCCATTGGGAAGCCCGGCTCCATGGTGCGGAGCTCGTACCTGGTCTAGACCTACGTCGCGGCCAGGGCCACTGCTGCACCGCGGTGGACGCCATGGAGGGCGATCTCCTAGACACGCGCCGGGACGTCGTGTAGGCGGTTGATGAGTAAGGAGCCGCGGGCATTGATGGCCGTCATAGCCACGTTCGCTGCTAGTTGGAGGTTCTCCAACTACTCCGTCAGAGCTGACAATCACAGAAACAAAGAAACTATCAAGACAAAGGTAGAGAAAATAAGAACAAAGGTTTTCTTGGAATCCATCTTACCAGCCACAATAGCGTCGGATTTAGCCAACCGCGCCCGGGCGGTGTTGGTTTCTTCCTCGGTGGCGAGGAGGGAGGCTTAAGAGGCCTCGAGGCGGATCTCAAGCTGACCGTTCTCCTGAGTTGCCTCAGAGTAACGGTCCTTGGCCGCCTTCCATTCTTAGAGGAAGCGCTAGGTGTCATCGCCGGTGTAGGAGTCGGAGGAGTCCGACGACGAATCTAGCACAAGGGCAGCAACAGACTCAGCATTGGAGGGTTCGCCGGCCCTAGGAGGAGGAGGAGAAAGCCTATTATTCAAGACAAACCTATAGACACATCAAGAGGTGATCTATTGATAGGAGTAGGAGTCGTTTGGTCCTACCTCATGTAGCGGAGCCGCTAGCTCACCGGTATCTCCTCTTCCGGGAGATCTTCCACTACACACTTGTTGTGGTTATCTTCGCTGGCCATGGGTGCTGGTTTATATCTTGAGGGGAGAAGAGGAAATTGCTACAGGGTCTATGAAGGTGGAAGGACATAGGAGAATGAGAGCAGTTGAAAATATAGATGTGTTTGAGGCCGAAGCCCTTGGCTGGTATTTATAGCCACGAAGACGAGACGGTAGATATCTTGGGACGTGTGAAAGTAACCCTAATTAATGGAAGGGGAAGCGTCGCTTTGCTAATACTGAGGGGAACGTGGCATTGATGACTTAGAAGGAATTCAAAGGGTTTTGTGATGAAAGCCATTTTCAGATTCAGTTAAGTCATAGTAAAGTCAGAATTCAGAAATCGGTTAATTCAAATCAGTTCTTCTAGCCGAACCAAAAATACAGCTGTCATCAGGTTTATGTGCTATAGATACTAGAATGTAAATTACAAGTTAAGAACATCATGGATTGCTCATAGTGCTTTTAGACAAATAGCATCAACTTCTGCAATATGTTGTTTATCTTCTTCGGCTAATCCGAGAATACTCTCAAGACTACTGCGAATAGCTTTCCCTTCTTTGACCTTGGTCAGCATTTCTTGCTTCTTCTATTTGATAGCATTGGGATCTGAGTCAAGTTGGACTCATGATGTTCGATGGTGGCCTTCATACTTTCTAGTTTTTTTAAGTTCAGCACACCTAACTCTCAGCTGATTTAGTTCTGGTTCAATTTTGGAAGAAGAATTCTTTAGATTGTCGATCAGTTGTGCCAATTCTTTGGCTTCCTGCTTGTTAGAGTTCTTCTTAGACATCAAAGCTTCACTGTCCGTCAGGTTTCTTTGAGCCTTTTTCACCTTGGGAGATTGATCTTTGATGTTGGACAAAGGTATCAAGGCTTCAGCAAGATTTGGGGGCAGATCCTTCTTAATGGTTAAGAAGATTCTTCTCATTGGATCTACATCCTAGACCAAATCGGCTATGTTCCTCTCGAGCATTGGCAGCATGTCTTTTAGTCAATTTTTGGTCTTGTCTGATAAAATTTCTTAAGAAGAGATGGCTAATGAGCTAATCTCACTTTCATCAATGTATTCTTCAAAGTTGAAGGAGTAGCTCAGAGCTAGAGAATTAAGTGCCTACATGTGAACAAAAGGAGTTTTATTAGAAATGATAGATGGGTTAACAATGAGATGAATGGTGAGGAAAACATAGTACCTTTTCTGGAAGAAACTCTAGCTGAGGAGAAGGAGCAGTCGATGATGTGTCAACATTTTTTTCAACATTTGGTTGAATTGGCTCTGGACTTTCGATGCTGGTGTCTATAGGCATCAAGAAGTTTTTGGTTTATATTTGTTGTAGAAGGACAAGAATAAGCATATAAATTTCTTACCATCGACTGTTTGCTGAGTTAGAGAATCAACGATGTGGGTATCAGCATCAATAGGGTCATCTTCAATAGTTCGATTGTTAGACCTTTGCTCTTGTGCAGATGTTTTCTCAGGTGGTATCTGATAAAGGAGGCTAATCAGAGAAGAGTGAGGATTACATAAGATTAAAAGGCTTGAGGAGAGATACCTTGGTAGCATCAATAGGTGAAGTAGAGAGGTTCTCATCTTCTGCTATTTTGGGTCTATCAGAAGCATCGGTTATTTCAGTTGTAATCGGCTCCTTAGGAGGATTAGCCGATGAGAGGTTGGTAGGCACTGATTCAAATGCCTAGGACAACAATTCGGTACCCAAGGAAGATTGAGATGCAATAGTCGATGGCTGCAACAAAGGAATTGAATTGGAAGTTGGATATCATCTTAAGAGGGAAGATAAGTTAAGTTACCTGAGCAATTGATGATTTTGTTATGCGAAGTCTCTTTCCAGCGGTGATTTTCTGAGTTACACCTTGGGTTGTCTTGCATTTTGAAGACTGATATGTGAGTATTGTTGGGGCAGCTAGGGTTTTCATCAACTTTTTCAGAGTAGGTGCAGTTGATCCCATTCTTGAGGCTAGACATGGTGGATAATATTCTATGGGATGCCCTTTCCTGTCCAGGCTTGGCGGATCAAATTCGATATCCTGCAAAAGAATTCATTAGATGAATTGATAGGAAAATTTGTTGGATAGTCCTTCTAAAAGGAAAAAAGTAGTAAATTACCTCACTATCAGAAGCAAATTCTTCATCTAGGGCTAAACAGTTGGGATGAATTGGACTGCAGAATAGGTGAGAGTGCCATTCTCGCCATCAGAAATCAAATAAATTTGAGGATAAGGTAGCTCTTGTCCATTCATGCGGGCAAAAAGAAGGAAGGTCTAATTCCAGTTGAAAAACTCTAGAAGCTTCCATCATTCCACTGATATCTTCTTTTGGCTTCAGAGTGTTCCTAAAGAATAGCCAAGGAGGTAGTTGACCAAGGCCGAATTGACGGGCCACAAAAAAAAGATTATAGAATTCATAAGTTCGAAGGTTATCTGGGAGAAAAGAACCAGTAGCCATTTTACCACGGTCATGGCAAAATTTGGCTAGCAATACACAGGGTTTGATAATACAACTAAAAATTGCAGGCAACTGATTCATCTGAGTAACCTGATTCAAACCAAAATTTGACTGGCAAAACTAGTTCATTGTCTTCATCCTCATCATAAGGCAGCCAAGTCAAGATGTTTGCATCAAACCCTTTAAAAATTTCTTGAAAAGGTGGCCTACATCAACAGCAATTGTCATGGCTGAAGCAGCTTCACCATAGTTCATACACTATCGAGTTCTTCCTTCTTTTTCTTTGTAATCTTCAGCAAAGTTGGAAGAAGGGAAGCTCAGATTCTAAGATCGGGTCTTACAATCTTATGCATGTATAGATTCAGCTATAATTGTATTAACCACCAAGGGTCACTGATGGTATGCACTGGTTCATCTTTTAGTAATTGAACAGATACTTGGTGCATCAGGTGATAAGTAGATCCCAACAGATATTTTCCGAGGGGGATTTCTTTGCCGACTGCTAGACGTTCTACCATGTATTTATGATTATAAGTTGGTCCGCAAGATGACCCAAAGAAGATGAATTTTTCCAGCCACATGTTTAGGAAAGCTACATGCTCTCTTTCATCAACAATCGATCCATCTCCAATATGGTTCAGAATATAGCTTGCTCATCCTGTGCAGTCTGATATTTTGGCTAATCTCTTAGACCCAGCACTTAAGAAATCATAGGGTTGCATTGATCCTGTTATTCGAAGGCCGGTCAACATGTAAATATCGGCCAAAGTGATGGTCATTGGACCGTGACAAAAAACAAAAGCATTCAAAGTGTTGGACCAAAAGTAAGATGCAAAAATTAGAAGTGAGTTATTCCTCTCCATTCCAGACAGTGAGAGTGTCAGGCATTAATTCAAGTCATAAATTTCCCAATCTCCAGCCTTTTTCTTTGATACCCTACGGAACCAATCCCTCCATCCCTTAGGCATTTAGGGACAGTTTCTAAAGAGAGTTTTGGTGTTCCAAGAAGACAAATCTACTACAAATTGTTTGAAGGGGATTCGGTTGGTTTCTTGATTATTGAAATCGGATGAATTAGGGTCACCCATGGGTCCAAGATAATAGGCATTAGGAACAACAGCTGATGGAATCAGAATTTCATTCCTCATTCCCTAGAAACCAATTGGGATGAATTTAATAAAAGGAAAATACAGAGTAGCGGCTAACACTTGAAAGGCAAAAGTTTGAAGGCATAACTCGAAAACGTGATCGATGGTTGCCAATGTAACCAAAATGGATCTGAATCTGATGAAGGTAACTTGAACAACAGCTTGGTAGAGCAAAGGATTTGCTAGGTTTAAGGCTTTGGTGGTGGCGGCTTTGGCTATTGAAGTTTGTTCAAGAAAGAAGGGGAAAATAAGCAGACCAAGCGAATTGAAAATGATACTGTTGGGGTATTATATAGAATTTGGCTCGAGAAGTCAGGATATTTTGGAATGAGCGGTTGTAACACGGGGAACATATGAATAGGAAATTTGGAATGAAATCATTTTTATCCAAAATTGGGGGACATGTGTTTACACCAAGATTTGGGAAGAAGAACATGGGAACTCGAAGCTTCCAGGATTGTGTCATCAAGGAATCGATTGGATGAGAATCGGTATGAACTGATTTAGATGTAATGTCAGAATCGGCTATTTTATGGATGACATCAGCAGACGGCGTTAATGGGCTATACTTGAGTGGTGCCAGGGAGATGTATCGGACTCTACGAATAAGAAAATTAGGGTCCAAGTTATTATCAAGTTAGGAAGTTTTCTTTTGTTCCAAGAATTGTAATGAGTTGTATTTGAGTAGGATTCATGTTTATGTTCTGGGTATAAATATTAGACCCTGGTTATTGTAAAAAGGACGAACATTCAATAAATACAATCTTTCTGGCTTTCGCCATCGCATTAGGAGTAGGAGTATTGTAGATCTCGGTGAGTTCATCAGGAAACAGGACTGCATCGACTGATCGACCTCCAGCTTGCTTGTTAGTACCGTCACGACTTGTATTGTGCTTGTAAAGCTGCATCAGCTAATTGATCTTTTATGAGCCATAATAAAAGTTAGTTATCGATCTGTATCATAGTTTATAAGGCTCTATCAGCTGATTGATCTCTTACGAATCATAATATAGATCAAAGTTATCGATCTTGTGTTAAGTAACTTGTTGTTTAATACAATATCATCAGTTATCGAATCGGCTAAGATTAGTAGGATTTCCTTGCTATTTTTTGTTGATTCACCGGTTATCGATCTTGTTATAACTAATGTTTTCATAATTATAACAAAATCACCTAATTGAGATAGAGATAGATCGACATGATATCATCTTAATTGGTCGTCTTCTAGTCCGGTCACGCTTTAAATCTTATGATTGATGGCTTAATTCCGCTAGATCGACTGTTCTATTTCTATTCCAATCAAACATAGTATGCATTCAAAGACATGTTTCAATCTTGAATAAACTAATTAGTTAATAAGATCTAATCTAATGACACTACCATAGCTGCATCGATCCGGTCGAACCTCACTGGTAAGACTTTAGATTAGAAATTATCGATTAGTGGTCTTGTTCATGATCAAGATATGCACTCTGTTTGTTTGCTATGGCTGCATCAGCTATTTTAGCCGATTTGCCTATACTCTCACGCATATAACATGTTTTCATGAATCTGACAACATATAGATGGTTTTATTGATTCTTTGGCTTTAGTTTGTTATCATTATCATAGCTGCATCGATCCGATCAAACCTCACTGTTGATGATAATAGATTAGATTCAAACTGTTTATAGATTCATTTATATTAGACAGTCGATTTGTTCGCATGTTATACTCTTTTCATGCATACGCTGGATATCGACTATTTAGTCGATAGCCTCATTGAATCGGTTATCTAGCCGTACATTTAGAACTGTTTGGGGCAACACCAACATGTTTCACCTTAAATTACTGATAAGATTTTCTCTCCTTGTTAATTGCAGGTCAAATTGACTAGCACGTCGTTGGGTTTTCAGAATCGACTGGTTCTATGTTGAAGCCAAGCAGATCTTTGGTCTCATTCCACTCAGATCTTCTGGCTTGCTGTGTGTTGATCACGTCGTCACATTTTTGTGTCAACACACTTTTTGGCACGCCCGGTGGGACCACAATCATCATGACGGTTCACAACAATAACGACACTTTTTGATCAAATAAGTATTGCTAATCAATTTTTTATGATACTTAAAAGCTTTTAAATAACCTTGGGAACAAAAGTTGTTTAGGGTTTGTTTTGGAAAAGTATGAAGAAAGTGCTTAAAATGCCTGATAGCAATTCTAGCAAATAAATAGTGAGTGGCTTGTCCAATTTGATTAAGCATGAAAAATAATTTTTATAAACAAAAATAAAATATAACTTTAGTACTTAAATAAAATTTGAAGTACAAGTTTGGTAGATGAAAATGTAACTTTTGTTTTGGTGAATAGATGTTGTTCAATTGTATTTTTGATATCTCGAGAATTGAATGTGGAATTCAATTTCAGCTTCTAGAACTAAAATGAACTAAGTCTGAATACCTAATGACGATGTTGTTTTGGCATTTAAATTTTGATTAAATTTCTTAAGCACTAGATCCATGTTTTTGTAATGTTGGTTGCCCCATAATGAGTACCTTGACATGGTGTAGTTCATGGACTAGTTTGGTTTTGCGTTGGCGTTGCAAAAATTGCCCAAACTTCGTTGAAACGAGTTCTAGACCATGTTGTTAGCGCTCTGTTCACGAACCGGCGTTCAGCGTGATGAACTCATGTTGGTATCCTTTTATCTCCCTCTCTGGTTGCTCTCTGGTCATGACGCTTGCTTTGCTAGGTCATTGTTAGTATCGGCTTTAGGTTAGTGGAATTGGTTGAACCCCGGTCGTGTTGATCAGCAGCCTTTGCTTCGCTTTAAATGCATGCACGACACCAATTGCGGTCGTTTGGCCTGAGTCCGCGGTCACCATGCGTGCGCGGGCGCTACTGGCGCCGTGCCTAAGCCATGGTCGGGCTATTGCCGCTGGCCAGCTCACATGACGTCCCTGGCCCTGTGTTGGCCGGTCTCGGCTGCCTATGGCCTGGCTCCCGTTGTTGCTCAGTGTGCGCGCTACACTTGAGTGGCTGGCCGTTGTGCCATGTGCGTGAGGGGCAAGCTACGACTGTGGCTGCCTTCGCTTGGCCACCGTGGCGCTGGCTTCGCCCTCTAATTCACCTACCGCGTCGAGCCTCCGGGCATGCGCCAATGCCCGCCACGTCTGGGTCGACTGGCCCCGGTCACAATGGCGATGGTGATGCCTCTCTGCCTCGCCTTGCCCCACTAGCCGACGCCGGTGAGCCCCGCTTGGGTCCTACCACTATATTCCAAGCATTTCGCATGAAGCCTCCATGTCTCATCATCTGTGCGCACGTGATTGTGCTGCCACCATCGATCGGAGCCGCCCCGTCTTAACCTACTCGAGTTCGCTCGTGTGCCCTCTCCATGACCGCACCGTGCATGGGACCACCACTCCTTCTTCCCTATGTCAGTGAGTAGCTTAGGAAGTCGGCTAGCCGTCTCTTTCCCCACAAGCCCAGTAAAGCACTACCGACCAGCAATTTGGCATTTTGCTTACCGCCGGTCATGTGCGCCGCCGAGCCGGTAGGTCTGGGGGTAAGGCCCGTAGGGTTGATAGCAGTTCAATTGCTCGTAACCCCGAACTCGCCTTGACTCCGTCTATCAGGTGCTTGCGCTATTTTGGCCAGGGTACTCGTCGATGGTATGGGGACGTGTCGGTGTCTGCCTCGGAGCGTCGCCACCAGGCTCGCACGCACGTGGCTAGGTCATCTCGACCCTCCTCTGCTTCAACCGTCACCTTAGCACGGACCGTGGTGACCCTCTAATTCTTTCCCGCCGTCTCTACTCTCCGATTAGTGCCTTAGGTTCACCACCGCACGGTTCAGCCCGACGTCGAGGATAGACTTCGGTAGTGCATCATCGAGTTTCCTTCCGCTTCGCATCGCTGCGCGTTGGCCCATAGGTCCCCATCGGCTGGTTAGATGTGCCAATTAGGCCCTTAGTTGACCGGCTTAGCCACATAGTGTCGACCAAGGCCGCGGTGAGCGCGGTGGCATCGGGGACCATCCTGTTGTGAAGACAGGATAGTTCGGGGGCTGGGTTGCAAAACCGTTGTCGGTAGGAATAGTGCGCATAGTAGTCGTATTAATATCTAAAATTTCAAGGGTTTTTGCAAAACCGCCATCTCACGCGGGCCTCCCGGTCTGGGCCGTCACTGGTCCATCATGCTGCACGCGAGGCCGTGCCCCGCGCTGGGCTGTCGGGCCAGAATTGGATGCCGACGGCCCTTTTTCTTTCTCTAAGCATTTTCTAATTTAGTTTCTAAGGCAAACTTGTAAATTTAATATAAATTTGTATAGTTGGCCAAAAATTATGAAACTAATTTTGTTAGGTTCCTAAAATCATGATCTACCTGTTAATATATCTTGTTCACATAGTTTCATAGTATTTTCAGGAGTTATCTAATTGAATTGAGATGCTTAATATCGTTAAGATATAAACTTGTAGGAATTTTTGTAATAAATTGGTAATAGTGTTGGCTCTAAAAAATTCACAGTAAATTCTTAATATTATTATGTGCTCACTGTAATTTTTGTAGCTCCATAACAAATGGCTTGCTAAGATAGCTAAGAAGCCCTAGTTTGAATATATATATATATATTAAATCAATGAAATAAAGAAACACCTTAAAAGTCTAAAGCTAAAACACTTGTTGGGAAATAACGCCTTATTCGATAACATGGATACGTGGCCTAGTATGTTAGTCATTAGAGCTAGCTCATTAGCATGAGAGGCGTAAATGTATTTTAAGAGTTGCGGTTGTCGTTGATTAATTACGTCTCTGCGTTGCATCCACGTATATCATAATAGGAATAATGATGGATCGTGGAGTCGACCGGAGTAGCAGAAAAGATGGTGCCTTGATGATCGTGTCACCTCGATGGAGTGCTAACTTTTGGTTATATCTTACCCAGGCAAGCTCCGGTTCATAACCTCTATTATTCTGCACTTTATTTTATGCTTGTGCATTAAGTTTAAAGGAGTTGAATGAAGTCCACTTGCATATATATATCTTTATCCAATTAGTCCTACTAGTATGTCAGGATCGTGTAGATTGCTATGCTATAGGACCCGATAGAAGTCGAGTGATTACCTATCACTCGTAAGAGATAGGAAAATATATCGTTGTTATAATTATCATACTACCATCACATAGAATATATATATATATATATGTGGATAATAATTAGAGACCAGGCGGGACCGTATGTGGACTTGGTTAGGCAACCGAGCGAGGATCTAGTTGCATTTGTTCCGCCTATGTCGGTTGAGGACCGTTCGTTGCTGTGGATGGTAGTCAGGTCATAGATTTATTATCTTGAGCACATACTTGCTTATGGGAGCGGGAAGACTCGTTGCGCTCTTGTCTTGGGTTCCGGCTCTTTCTAGACTGACTGATTGGAGGCGGGAAAAGGTGGATCTAAGCACCACACTGAGATCGGGTCTCAAGTGTGGGGGCTTGGAGTCCAAGTTTGGACGGGGACCTAGACCCCTCGATAGGAGTGAAATGGGTTGGTCTCGTTTGTGCCTAGGGTACAAGCGATACGTGTGTTTCGGGGTACCCAGCTAGGATACATTGATTCGCGAATCGCCGTTTCTATGAACGGTACCGACTTAGCTATGGTCTAGCACCGTAGTAAGAACTAGAATATGAAAGATGGTAAAATGATTCTGATTGCTTATCACATGCTTGAAAGTAGCTTAGGTGCTTACTTAGAATGATTAACTGCTAAAAACTTGGAACATAAGGATGCACCATTAGTAATGCTTCCTGCAAATGCATTAAACTAGCAAGCCAAATAAGCCTCGCATATCCTTGGAGTCTTTTATTTTTCTCCTATCGGGTAAGTCTTGCTGAGTACAATCGAGTATTCAGGGTTTTATTGTCCTTGTTGCAGGTGACAAGTGGATACTAGCGCTGACTTTTATATGTGGAAACCTTCTGGTGGGCTCAGAGAGGATTCCTTTCGCGTTGCAATCGTAGTGTTTATTTATAACTCTCACTAAAGGTTTTTATAAAAAAAGATGTAAAATCTGCTAGCGTATCTTGTATAGAAATGTCCACTACGTTAATGCTTCACCATGTCATTAGATTAATCTTTGTTTTCGCTGTAACTCTGATCATATGTTTAATTTCCGCTGTTGCATTCAACTTATTTAAGTACTCTGATGTTGTAATAAAGTGATGTAAGAAATGGCTAGGAATGTTGTAAGCTTTATCCTCTCGTTTATGATCCTGATGAAAAATATGGATTTTCGAGTTCCCCCGTTGGGTGTGCTCGATGGAACAATATGAATTAGTGCGCTCCCCTAGGTACTTAGTGTCTCATGGTAGACAGGTACTCTTGGGAGGGCATTAGCTCAGGCGGTTCTGCCATAGCAGTGCCCCAACGGTCACTTGGTCACCGAACATGGCATGGCAGTGGCACCGCCATAGGGGTGGCGGTGACCATCCCAGCCAAGTCCCTGAAACCGGCCTTCTCTGGAAAAATAGGGCGGTGCACCGCCACCACCATATGGCGGTGACCTCCCTCGCTGCGCCCGTCTCTAGAGGAAAACGACGGTGGCACCGGACACCCAGTGACGGTGACCAAGCGGTGCACCGCCGCACCCGAGGCGGTGTACACCGGCGTGTTCGGTGACCACCCCAAACCGGACGCTCTTGGCCCTTCTCTGCCGAGCCCAGGTGGGCACCGCCTTTGGGGTGGCGGTGCCACTAGACAGGGGGTGGTGGTGCCACCCAGGCACCTCCACTAGCTCACCGAGTTGCAAACACTGCAAGGTTTTATCCCTGATACAACGGCCTAAAAGTGTTATAATATACCAAAAATAGTTGCAATAGACAAAATTGCAACACAAAAATTTGCAGGTGTTGCCAAAGTTTGCACCACAGTTCATTTTGGTGTTGCAATAGGTTTTCCCCTATTGCAACACAATGGAGTGTTGTTGCAACACCATGGAGTTTTGCAGGCCATAGTATAAGCAACCACACTATTGCAACACACCCGGCGTTGCCAGAGATACTTATTGCCACATATCCAAAGAGTGGCAATAGGTGCACTAGCAACGACAATGGGTGTTGCAATAGACCTTATTACCACACATCAATAGCATTGCAATAGATAGACCCTCTATTGCCACACTATCTTTGTGGTTGCTATAGGTGAAACCCTCTATTGCTACGACAAATATGTGGTTGCTACAGATGGTCTCTCTATTGCCACATTATCTCTGTGGTTGCTATAGGTGAAACCCTCTATTGCCACAACAACTGTTGTAGTTGCTATAGATGGAACCTTTATTGCCACAATCAATGTTTAGTTGCGATATGTTAAAGCTTCTATTGCCACGATCAATGCTTGGTTGCTATAACCCTATATTACCACACTAAATATTTGGTTGCTATAGTTAGACCCTCTATTGCCACGCTTACTATTTTATTCTTGTAGGTTCTATTGCCACAGTGTTTGTGTTTTGCTATTAGCATATATTGCCACACAAAATGATGATGCTAATAGTCTTTATTTCAACAATTTGTTTACTAGCATCAAACAAAATTGGCACACCATTAAATAAAATTTACAAAACATCAATACATGGTCAATGAAACATTTATACAAAGCCATTAAACGTAAATATGATTTGTTCGTACACATATTCAATGAAACCATCTCATATCAAACTCATCATAGACATAGTTATTGCTCCAACACATAAGGTATTTGACACACTTGTTTGTATACATCAAAACCACCCTATGAAGCACCCTGCGAGGAGGATCAGCACCATCCAGGGCGTGATGCTTGACCTGAACAAATGAAGGACAATTGGAATCAAATCTCCATGCAAATAAACACAAACAAATAGCCCAAAAACATAATTGAACATATTAAAAGCAAAGAGAAAATAAATTAATTTCGCAAGCAGTATACATTCATATTTCAAAGTTAAGTCCTACATCAAATCTCCTTGTCACAGTTAAAAGTACTGATTCAAGTATCAAAGTAAGCCAAAGCCAATTAGAATTATCACTTTTGACAATTACCCCCATCTCAAACAAGATAACAGAGACTTAATTTTGCCACGAACTGGGAGCAGATCCCCAAAACTTGATCACAGCATAGTTGTCTCAGTTAAAAAAAATAGATTTTGCTGCTAACAGGCCACAGTTTATCTCAAAGATTCAGTCAGCATTACTCAAATCTAAGCACACATCAGTACATGCCTAGTGACATCAGATCAAAACAGCTCAAATATTTGGTCAATCAAATGGAGTAAATTATTATTGGACTGCAAGGTCATAGCATTGCTGACTCTAGATAATGATGTCATTGTAGTATGCTATAAATAAATTCGCTAAAGAAAGTGCTGACACCAATCTTTGTGACAAAAATAAATAAACCTACCTACACTGATGTAATTTGCAGACTATGGGTAGAACAAGTCAATCCACCATCAATCACCAATAGTAAAAATAATAAGATATAAACACTATCAATCTTGTGGTCAAAAACGTTATCTGCTTGATAAAATCCTGGGCAGATTTCCCTAGGCCTTCAACCTGACAACCTGTAACTGGTGCAGAGAATTAACTTATTGTTTGCCTTACATGTAAGAAGAATCCATTATAAGAGAGGATAGATAATGACCTGAGTAGGAGTAGTTATTGCTAGTGCAAAGCTGGAGGGGGCAGCAGGATCAACCGTCTGACGGATAGAGAGGTCTTGCGGAATAGATGGCTGCTACCTCTTATGGAGTAGATTGAAACATAAGGTGAAAAAACATCAAGTACCACACAATGCTACAGATATATCCAAACACATCTTTGAATAACAATTTTTTAATAAAGAAGAATTAGTGGAATTCCTAATAAAGGATAAAGTAGAGCATTATCTACTTTAACCATATCAGCATATCATACCTGCAACTTTGTTTAATGCAAATGTTCATTGTCGCTAGTCCATCTGGCCAAACAGAGCAAATAAAAAAATATAGGGATCAACAACTGCAGACTAAATAGCTTCCTATTTAAGATCCAATTTTAGTTTGAGCCACTTACCACTTCTACACGAGGGGCACCGGAGACAGAAAGGTCCTGCAGTGCTGCTGTGTCCGGCGAATGCCTTCATATTAACTAAAAATTGGTTAGCAATATATTGTTTACAAAATTGGTTAGCCTAGTGCGGTGGAAAAATTGGTTAGAAATAGACCTTCATATTAACTAAAAATTGGAGACTAATAGTATCATAATAGCAACAGACCTAAATTGGAGACTAAATGAAAATTGAAATATGAAATCACACATATATAACAAGGAATTAAATGAAAACGCTTACATGAGTACTGCAAGTCCATCTTGCAGCCAGCACACTGACGGACACAAATTGACAGGAACCTGTAGAACACTTCAAATCCAGCCGGGTGTAGCAAAATCAGGAAAGGATAAGACAGGAGGGAGCGTGCTGCCTCAGAAATTGAGGAGGCAGGAACGCAGTTGGGGGGAAAATTGAGATCAGAGAGATGCGACTCAGAGTGCGTCCAGCCCGGCAACGCTAACCATAGTCGTTTCTTGCTCCTGGGTTAAACCAAATGGAGGAAGTGCGTCCAGCCGGTGGTGCACGGACGGGGGGAGCTGAGCGCGACCTACCGCAGGAGGAGGGGATCCGTCCCATGGATGCCGGTGGGTGGATCCGCTGCGGCGCGTTCCATGGGAGGGGATACCACCATGGACGTGACACGCTGCCCCTGCCGTCGTCAGGTGGTGGGTAAGGAGGCGTCACTGCCCCATGCTGCTTGATATTGGAGCCGCCGCCGCCACCGGGTTGTGGAAGAGGGGGTATCGCCGTCGGGTGAAGCCGTGGAGAGGTAGGAGGCGCGCCTCCGGTGGTGAGGCAGATGGTGTCGCCGCTCGCTGAGTGGAGGAGCTCTCTTGAGAGCCGGATAAGGGAGGAGTGAAGCGGGATCGGCCGGCGTCTTTGGGGAGCTGCCGCCGCACTAGGCTAGGGTTCGAGGCGGGTGGGGTGGGATGCTACGGACTGGTTTTCCTTTGGCTTGGTTTTGGATTTTGGTGGATGGTCGATTGATTGGCGCGCGTCAATGTAAATTTCGAAAATTTTTATCAACAGCGCACGGGAGCCATGGTTTCTTGATGTTTTTTCTAAAAATATTATAAGTCTAGTTATATTAGTTTATAAATATATTGTTTACTAAATAATAGTATATGTTGATCAAATTAGAGAAGATTTCAATAAATATAATCCTTGCAAAAAACAAATTTCAATGAATAAGGCGAATTAGCGGTTTGAACGGGATGCCACGACGGCCTCATATTGATTTTAGAGGTATAGATTTTATCCTAAATTGATTTCTAATTGAACTCTAATTGACTTGATCTACTATAGAATTATTGGTAAATATATACGTGCCCAATAATACTTGCTAAGTATTTTAGATTTTATTTATGCATGAGTAGCTGTTTTTGATGCACTTATCAATGTTAGAAGAATAAACAAATCCACAAACCAACGTATATTATAAATAGCTCTATTGCTATAAAATGACTAATAAGAAAACTAAAGTGTTGACTTTCTAAACTTTTGAATTTTCATGTCAAAGTTTGGATACATTAGTATAATCTCACATATATCCTCTGGACACCAAGTTGCCACTGCTCCAATATCATTGGCTCCGAGCCGCAAGTGTGTGACGCCCAAGTTTATAATAGATCAACTCATCTATCTCTCTAGCAGAGCCTAACACATATTAGTAATTTTTTTATTCTCTAATATTTTATAATTAATATCTTCTCTAAAATCCTAGAATTCGATACGGAACCAAAACACATCCTTATAACATCCTCAAATAAGTTCCATCAAGAATCTCTAAAACGAGGCCCAATTTTCTTAAATTTGGTGTTTATTTTAATGCGCACAAAAAATAACATAACTTTGATTCCACGTGTTTGACAAAGTAAGAAGTCTAATTATAATTCTTATATAAAATGTGAAGAGCACCAACAAATAAAAAAACATTTCTATCTTATTGGTTAGCCTATTCCGTTTCATATAATTGGTGTCTTGAGTTCAAGTTGCCATGGAGCCTTTATTTTTTATAATTTCGCGGAATTTTTTTGCCAGCCCATCTTAAAAAATCATAACTTTTATATAAAAACTTGTAAGAGATAAAAATAACATGAAAGTTGTAGAGAAAAATGGTCACAAATAATTCCACAAAATAATTGTAATTAAATATGGTCAAGAAATCATATAAGGCAACATATTTTGTAGTCACAAAGTGGTAGTCAAGATCCATTTGTGTTCAAGGCCTGGCATACAGTGGCGGTGTCTGGCCATCACGGTTAACTGTTTTGCAAAATTTTGATTTTGGTTGTTAAAGAGAACCATAGTAAACGGAAAGATAGATTTGAGCACCACTTGCTCTAGGATTTAAATCAAATTCTTTCAAAATGGATTTTGGTGACTTCAATGGAAAAAGATATAATATCTTAAAGGGGTCTAAAAATCCTAAAAAATGGCATTGAATCATAATGTGGTTGTATAAAGTTGCCATAAAAAATTTTAAATCATTTTAATAAAATGGGACTATGCATTGTTCACAAATGGATACAACACTCACTACATAAACTATATGAGAGATGTATCTATTTGTGAATGATGTATAATGATGCTTTGTTAAAACCATTTGAAGTTTTTATAAAAAGATTATACACCAAAAACATGTTGTCATTCAAGTTTGTAGATTTTCCTAAGTCTAGAAATTATTATAATTATTTAATGGTAATTTGAGATAAAACCATGAATTATCCCTAGCAAACAAATGATTTTTTCATCTAACTCCAATATACGGAATAATTCAATTTGGGATTATTTACAATAAACAAGCTGAGAGGGCAAAAATTTGGCACCTTGTAGCTGCTGTTAGGACTTGGCGGCAAAATACGCGCCAACAAATCCAAAGTTTTTAGTGCTCGCTCTCTCAGCAAAATAAACAGTTTTCTAGCAGCCAAACTGTTGTCCACGCTCACGGACTACGCCACATTGGACCATGTCTCTGTTCCTCACCATTGAATCAACTTCAGATGACTAAAGACTTGTTGGGCATAGAAAACCGTGCTATTGACTGGGTTCAAGTTATCTGAAAAAATTTCATAAAAAAATTGACACACATTTGATTTTAATTAGAAGCCATCAGTTCATAGAAAATATTTTTTTTCTTTATCGAAAACAAGGCAGACCAAGCATCACATTTCTCTTTCAACTTTTTCTCTTTTTTTCCAAATTTTTCATAGCGTGCCTTCTTAACTTTTCTCCCGCCGTCCCACGTCACCGTGAAAATCTCGAAACCTCTCCCGCGCATCCTCCGTCGACGGGCCTCCTGAAAATCTCCTCCCTCTCCCCTTCCTTCCCGCGTCTCCTCCCTGCTCCCCTCCCCAAATCGCCTTCCCAGGTCCGGCGGTCCTCGCCCAAGTCCCTCCCAATTGTTAGTCACCAGATGGTGGTGGAAGCCGGTGGCGAGGTCACAAGCGGCGGCGAACACGAAACTCAACTGACACGAGAACACTTGGACATGGAAAGTTTTGGTGCTGCCAGAGAAGCACAGCGTTTTCTATTCTTAGCTTTCATATTTATTGGAAAGTACAGTAGAGCAGCACGATCACAACGCGCACGTCGCGGGAGTTCAGCGCGTCCATCCCCACGCTCCGCAACGCCGGCCATGACTGCATGCCCAGGCTCGTGGGCGAGCGAGTCTTGCGCCGCGACCTCCTACGTGCGCGGCAGCCACAACTCGGCGCTCGCGCGCATGCATCAACTGAAAACAGAAACATGCAGTCCTATCTAACATGCACAAGATTACTAACAAAATCTCCTCCGAATTCTTGTGCATGTGCTTTACATCAATGACCCCTATCTTAGAGCGCAACCAGCAGAAGCGTTCCTTGCCAAGGGCCTTCATCAGCATGTCCGCCAGCTGCTCTGTTGTCCCGATGGACTC
This sequence comes from Miscanthus lutarioriparius, assembly GCA_904845875.1. Taxonomy (NCBI): domain Eukaryota; kingdom Viridiplantae; phylum Streptophyta; class Magnoliopsida; order Poales; family Poaceae; genus Miscanthus; species Miscanthus lutarioriparius. Next base: position 17,835,303 of record CAJGYO010000016.1, on the reverse strand, counting down.
AAGTCGCACCCGGTCCTCCTCGACGCACTCTCTGATGTAGTGGTACCTGACATCTATGTGCTTGTTGTGGTCGTGGAACACCAGGTTCTTGCTCAGTGCAATGGCGGACTGATTGTCGATCTTCAGTGTGGTTGTGCTGGTCTTCTCGCCCTTGAGCTCTACAAGAAGCCACGCTAGCCAGGTTGCTTGACAGGCTCCAATAGCTGCAGCAATATATTCAGCCTCGCAGGAGGACAAAACCACAACTCTCTATTTCTGAGATTGCCAAGTGATGAGATTGTTGCCGAGGAAGAAGAAGACTCCAGTAGTGCTCTTCCGTGTGTCTACATCGGCGGCCAAATCACTGTCACTGTAGCCGATGAGCTGTGCCTACTTCTTCAGAGTATAATGGTTGCCAAAATGCAGGGTACCGGCAACATACCTCAACACTCGTTTCACAGCTGCCATTTGCTCTGTTGTCGGTGCCTCCATAAACCGACTGATGTAGCCGACTGAATACGCTAGGTCTGGTCTTGAATTCACCAGATATCGCAGGGAGCCCACAATGCTTCTATAGAATGTAGGATCAACAGCAGCAGCAGTGCTCACCTTGCTCAATTTCAGTCGTGGCTCCATTGGAACTTGACTTGGATTACACCGGTGTTAGGGACCAAATACTGGGATACCCAAAGAGGAGCTAATAACCATCAAACGTTAATGCTTCCGAACAGGCAAGAATGCGACTACACCTCTTGCCCAACGACTGAGGGTTAACTCTGTCTCGTCTGACCCCAAAGGTTGTCTCCGCCTTGCCCGATGTCTGAGGGCAGACTCCGACTCGCTCGACCCCCGGGGGCTGGCTCCGCCTCGACGCCCGAGGGCCCCCGGGGGCTGGCTCCACCTCGCCCGACGTCGAGGGCTGGCTCCGCTTCACCCGACATCCGAGGGCTAGCTCCGCCTCGCCCGACATCTAAGGACATACTCCACCTTGCTCGACCCCTGGGGGCTGGCTCCGCCTCACTCGACATCCAGGGGCTGGCTCCGCCTCACTCGATGTCTAAGGGCTGGCTCCGCCTCACCCGACGTCCGGGGGCAGGCTCCACCTCGCCCGACATTCGGGGATGTCTGTGCACTGCTCCTTCATAACTGCACGCGTAGATAAGGCGGGGCACTCAAGTCAACTATAATATCGAGGACCATACCTGCATGCCTGTAGGAAAGTACCATTAGGATATGACAAGACGGACGCTTTAAGCCCTTCTAGGCATGTTAGAGCCCGAACAGTGTTGTGGGCGCCGACATTTATCTTACAATGTTTTGGGCGCCGGCATTTGCCCTCGGGCATGGATCCTGACGGAAGCACACGACAACCACTACGGTCCAAGAGGAAACTCATATCATCTACAGTAATAGACATGGGGTCACTGCGTCGTTTGCCCCCCGTAGAGTCGTGGTTTAGCACCCTGGTCCGTCGCGCTGCCCGTCGGGGTGGGCTAGGACATGACCACTTGCTGGTCAAGCCAGAGCATGACATCATTAACGGGCAGATGCCCAGCATGGATCTATCCATAGCACCGTCTATCGTGTTAGCAGGGTTGGCTCAGAGGAAAAGGAAGACACGACACCTTCGAAGGACCTTCTTTGCCTCTAGTTTTTCTTCTTTCTTCCATCTGTAATCCCTACTTCCCCTTGATCTATAAAAGGGAAGGCAGGGCACCCCACTAAGGGGAGGGATCGATTCAACACACCACGCATCTCATCACACATAGCTGAGCAGCAAACAAGCTCTCGGCACCCATTCGACCTTTCCATCAGAGACTTGGGACATGTCTCTCTCTCGCCCATTTGTAACCCCTACTACGAACCTTTTAGTGCTAATAACATGAGCAGTAGCCGCAAACTGGATGTAGGGACATTCTGCCCAAATCAGTATAAACCTTGTGTCTTTTAGCATACCATCCGGGTCCAACGTGTAATAATACAAATTTACTCATTGGTGTTTACTCGAAACACCGACAGTTGGCGCACCAGGTAGGGGACCTTTGCGAGTTTCGACATTAACATTAGGCCATGGATGGCTAGCCACGATATCAGTTGGGTCCCAGGCACATATGTGCGATTCAGGGACCTAGACTTCATCGTCACGGTGGGAGGAGAGTTGGCATTGGCTCATGCCACCATCCAACCTCTCCCTTCCATCGGCCTTGACTTTGGGAGGCTTGAGCGCCAGCTCGGCGTCCCCCTAGGACCCTAGCCATCTAGGAAGGACCCACGTTGCCTTGCCTTCTCTGACGCCAACGTCATGGCATGGCTCGCCGGAGGGGACTCCCTCTCTCTGGAACACCACATATGAAGCACCCCGACAGTACTTCTGTTTGGTCTCCGCAACGCCACGGGGACCGTTAGCCACCTCGTGGCACAATGCATGGTTCCACCTCCCATGAACGACGAATTCGTGGGAGTGGTCGAACACGTCGTGGAATCCTTCCACGACCTCCTGGCTGAGGAGCTAGAATCGCCTGCAGCTCTGACTCCAGCAGGGGTAGCCATCACCCTCTCGTGAATGCTTCGTGATGAGTACCCCTGAGGGACACATCGAAAGCATCTGTGAGGGGGAGGCTACCCCAACAAATGAGCTCCATGACGAAGCTAAGAGGGAGACAGCGGCTCCGCCACGCATGCCGATGGATCAGCTAAAAGCCCAACACCGAGAGATCGAGAAAGCGTGACTCCAGCTCGAGTAGGAATGCACGGAGCTCGATTAGGAGATCGAGCACCGTGGAGACGGTGGGCGCGCTCGTGCCATGGCCCGTGATGTGAACTGGAGGATCATCGCCGACGATGAAGCCCTCCCTCGCTTCGCCCGTGTGAGCCAGAACATCGCCGCCACGGCGGCCTTGCTCCATGGCCTTTGTAACACCCTAAAATTTGCAATCTTTTAAAATAGTAAATTTGATTTATTTATGTTATATTGCGTGCATTCAAATATAGGAAATTAATAATTTTTTTGTGAAATTAAAATCAATCATAAGTATAGATACATGTTGATGCACTCATGCTGGAGCATTGTAATTAATATGTTGAGTGGTTTGATTTAAACTCAAAAGGATCAAAAAATTATTTGAAAATGGAATTGGAAAATTCATTTGGAAAAAGAAAAGGCTTCTTCGTTTCTCATTCCCTCCCCTCTTTCTATCTGGCCTGCAAGCCCTTTCTCCAGCCGGCCCGTAAGCCTCCTCCTTTTCCCTCTTCCGCTTCCTTCTGGGCAGACCCACTCGGGTGAGTCAGCCCTTTGCTCGCCTGACCTTGCCCAAGAAGCATGGCCTGCCCAAGATGCAAAGAATCGCCGCCGTTCCTTCCCTCATCAACCTGCCCCACCCGTCATGGCCACGCCCTCACCTCCAGCCGTCCAGCGTCGCACCAGTCAAGCAACCGCCACCAGCCCCACTTTGGACTGGGAGCGTCTTCCCCCCCAGCGCCCGGCCGCTACAAATGGAAGCCCACCCGAGCCGCTTTCCCCTACTGTTTCCCCGCTCTCTCTTGCGCTCGTCGTGCATAGAAACCACCGTAGCAGCAGCGCTGAGGTTCGCCGACCGCCCCTCCGTGCGGATTGCCGCCCCTGAGCCGCTTCCATCTCCGATTTTCTTCGTGGTGAGATTCGCCGTGCCCTCCTCTCTCTCCCCGACCTTTTCCCGTGGAATATGGTGGCTTTTATGACCATTTTCGTGTGCGCCATGGAGCTCCTTGCCACCGGCCATGGCTGCCACCATGCCAACCGCCTCCACCGGCCCCATTCTCAGCCTTGACGAGGTCTCCTTTCTCCCCTCTATCCCCCGGTGTTCTCAGATGCTCAAACCGAGGCCCGTAGGCCAAGTTACCCGCGCGCCGGTGACCTTCTTGCCGCCGGCAATGGCGCCTCACCGCCGGGGACACTGTTCCGGCCACCAGTTCCTTCTCTCTCCTTCCCATCTCTAATCGGAGCCATTCGTCCTCGATCCAACGGCCTAGGATGGCCGATACCCTTTCGCCGTGGCAAATTTGTTAAAGAGCCCCTCCCTTTTCCCGAAATTGAACCCGTGGTCCAAGGCGTAGTTCCCCGAATGCGCATTCTCGTTTGGAAAACGTAACCTTCACGGCTTAAGTCAAAAATACGTTTTCAGTATTTACAGAAATGCCATTTGAACTGTTTCGTTTATAAAATTGTCGTTTTAGCTCTGAATTGATCCATTCAAATCGCGTTAGCTTCGTAATTCCATAATCTACATGTTAGAATCACTGTTAGTCAAGTTTGGAACTTTTTAATTTCCTGGTTGGATGTAATTAAATATATTGCTATAGGAAAACCCGTTTAAATCATAACTTTCGCATTTTAGCTCCGTTTTTCGTGAATTTCGCGTTGACGTGATCGTAGCGAGACGTAGATTATTTTCACAAACCTATTATCTTGTTTTCTATACTATTGGTATACTGTTCTAATAATAGGAATGTTTGCTTTGCATGAATGCTTTTGGAATGTTGTATGTTGCCGTGTTGGTCGCGTTCAGACGGTGAGGAAAACATTGCAGACCAAGAACTCTTCGACGACCAGCAGGACCAGCAAGAGTTTGTGAACCAAGGCAAGTATAGCATGGGCCTACCTTGATGTCCTATTCACTTTAATCATTTACTCATGTGCATGTGTCTAATTTTGATAACCCTAAGGACATTCTAGATATTTGATGACTTGTTCCCTTGACTCCTATGGGTTAATTGCATATGGGTAGATTGCTAGTGCTCTAACTGAACATGATCTATTTGATGGTGAATGGTTCTATGGAACTAAAGGTAAAACATGCTTTATAACAACTGATCCATAGGGCGATGGTGCAAATGACTTTTGATCATATTGCTCTCGGCCCTCTATAAGGACTTATCTGTCGGCAAAAGCTGGGACTGGTAGTGCAACCGTGAGGGTCATATGGCTCTGACTTTAGCTCAGTAATAGGACCTTTTCTAGCTTGTTAGAGGTTACCTTTATGGCGCAAAAGGGGCTTGCCACGTTGGGTATAGGACTGCCTCTGTTCCTATGTGTATAGCCGTGATGGATATGTGCCATAGGAAAGGGGGGTTCCTACATCTGCCTGCCAAGGAAACCTAGCGGCCCAAACTTGTTAGAGAAACCTATGAAATGGCTTCATAGTGTACCCTGCCTGCTCACCTTGGCAGTGATATGGGAGTAATTAACCCGGGCATATGGGGATCACGACTCGCGGTGAATGTGCACCACCTCTGTAGAGGGTAACAAACTGTTATAACAGCCGTGCTCACGGTCACGAGCGGTCCGGAAAACTCACAGAATAGATGGCTACTTATAATGTTGTTTATACGAGATGATTATAATGATGTCACATGACTCAATTGGATCGGATATATGATCACGTGGGTTTAAATGGGAGCTTAAGCATAACTTGATAATAGTTGAGGATAAAATCTTGACTTACTAAAAGTGCTAACTGCAGTAAACCAGTGTCAACCTTTTTGAACTTCATAACCCCATGTTATCTTGTTGAGTACGGGACGTACTTACGCTTGTTTACTTTCTATATTTGGATAAAAATCCCGGATGGGAACAGATGACAACGGATATGAGGAGTTTCCTGAGGATTATTAGGCTTGTGGTCAACCAGTCGACCGTCCCTGTGATGGAGTTCCACGAGAGAGTTATCTTTTTATCTTCCGCTGTGTTATGTAAGACAATGTGATGCTATTATTCGTTATGTAAGTTACACCGTGATGATACTTTTTATAATTTGTCAACTTATGTGTGTGACTGATCCCTGGGCACACATGGGTTTAGTGCATTCAATTTTATCCTTAAAATTGGGTGTGATAGCCTTCCAGAGGCCACGACACCCAAGGATCATCGGGCCCACCATGAGATTCGCACGCTGCTCGAGCATGCGGTGGCGCAGCAGGCCAAAAGCTCGTTGTCTCGGCGATGCGAGCTCGACGCCGCCAGCGCGCGCCCTCGGAGCACCCCGGTAGGGACGCGTCGGTCCACTAGGAGCCACAAGGAAGCAGGCAGCGCACCACGGTCCTAGTGCATCAGCGTCTCGGCCACAACCATGACGCACGCAACACCCTCGACTCCCATAGACGTGCCTACAACGACCCAAGAGAGGGAGCTACATGCGGCTATCACCCTCGTCGTGGTGGACACTACGACAGCGGCGAGGACCGAAGCCCGAGCCCTAGCCTACCGAGGCCTCAGGCCTTCGACCGTTACATCCTCAATGCTGATTTTCCACCGAGGTACCGACCACCAACCAATATCCCAAAGTACTCTGGGGAAACAAACCGTGGACTATAGCTCGAAGACTATTGGCTTGCCTGCCAAGCCAGTGGTACGGATAATGATGACTTCATTATCCGCAACCTTCCACTATTCTTGGCTGATTCGGCATGAGCGTGGTTGGAACACCTGCCGTCCAACAGAATTCAGAGTTGGGCGGACCTAAAGGAGATCTTTGTTGGGAACTTCTAGGGCACATACAAGCGCCCTAGGAACCCATGGGACCTCAAGAACTGCCGACAAAAGGCCAGTGAAACCCTCCATGGGTACATCCGGTGCTTCTCCCAGCAGTGCAACGAGCTAGCTAACATCACCGACGCCGATGTTATAGGAGCTTTCTTGTCCAGGACTACCTGTGAGTCTCTAGTTCATAAGCTGGGATGCAAGGGCCTGCGAACCACCAAGGAACTCCTGGACATCACCACCAGCCACGTCTCTAGAGAAGAAGCGGTTGGAGCGATCTTTGATCGTCTCGATGGCAAGGCAAGGTGGGACGAGGGCACTGGCGAAGGCACCTCCAATCGTTCTACCGAAAGGAAGAACAAAAAGCAATGGCATGAGGGCTCGCTCGTGGCCGCCACCGATCGCAAGGGTGGTCGAAAGCCCACTGAGGGCACTTTGAACCATTTCAAAAAATTACTCGAAGGGCCATGCCCGAACCATGCCTTCCCGGTTAAGCATCTGTACAAGGACTGTAGCCTGATGAGGCGGTTCTTGTCCGAAGGCTCCAACAAAGGGGAGCACGGGAAGGACCCTGACCCCACCACGAACGACACCAAGGGGAAGGATGGTGGCTTTCCAACACCGGATGGGTGCCTCATGATATTCGGAGGATCGGTGGCCTACCACTCCAAACACCGTTAGAAGGTCACGCGCCTCGAGGTGTATACGATCGAACCAGCCACACCTGCCTTTCTCCGATGGTCAGAGTCCGCCATAACCTTTGATCGGACCAACCACCTAGAGAACGTCCCGCATCTGGGGAGATATCCGCTCATGGTTGACCCGATCGTCGACACAAAGCGACTCACCAAAATACTGATGGATGGAGGCAGCGGCCTCAACATCATATATGCCAAGACGCTTGGTGAAATGGGCATCAACCGAACACGCATCCACCTGACCGAAGCACCTTTCCACGGCATCATGCCCGGAAAGCAGGCCATGCCACTTGGGCAGATCAATCTGCCCGTTACCTTTGGGGATCCATCCAATTATAGGACGAAAACCCTCACCTTCGAGGTGGTCGGTTCCCCAGAACCTACCACGCCATCCTAGGACATCCATGCTACGCGAAGTTCATGGCCGTCCCCAACTATACCTACCTCAAGATCAAGATACTAGGCCTTGGTGGGGTCATCATCGTCGGCACCTCCTTCCAGCGCGCCTATGAGTGCGAGGTCGAGTGATGCGATCATGCCGCATCAATCATCGCCTCTGGAGAGCTCGCCACCATCAAGAAGGAGGTCACTGAAGAAGTGTCCGACCCCAAGAAGTTGACTAGGACTTTCGAGCCTGCGGAGGGCTCCAAAGAGGTCCTCATAGATCTTTGGCGCCACACTTTCCTCTTAATAGGAAAGCACGCTTGTCAACTTTGTCCACGCCAACAATGACATTTTTGCGTGGAAACCCTCGAACATGCCAGGCATCCCAAGGGAAGTCACCAAGCATGCCTTGAAGATCTGTCCAAGCTCCAAGCCAGTGAAACAGCGCTTGCGTCGCTTTGACATGGGGAAATGCAGGACCATCGGCAAGGAAATCGCAAAGCTTCAGGCGGCCGGATTCATCAAGGAAGTATACCACCCAGAGTGGTAAGCCAATCCCGTTCTTGTGCGAAAGAAGAGTAGGAAATGGAGGATGTGTGTTGACTACACAGGTCTCAACAAAGCATGCCCAAAGGATCTGTTTCCTTTGCCGCGCATAGACCAAATAGTTGACTCCACCTCGGGGTGTGAAACTCTCTGCTTCCTTGATGCGTACTCCAGGTACCATCAAATCATGATGGAGTCCGATAGGCTCGTGACATCTTTCATCACCCCCTTCGGATCATTCTGCTACATCACGATGTCGTTTGATCTGAAGAACGCTGGGGCCACATACCAGCGTTGTATGCTTAAGTGTTTCGGGGACCTCATTGGGTGGACCGTTGAGGCCTACGTTGATGACATCGTGGTCAAATCCAAACGTGCTGACCACCTCATAGCAGATCTTGAGCAGACCTTTGCTAAACTCTAAGCAAATGGCATCAAACTCAATCCTGAGAAATGCGTTTTCGGGGTCCCGAGGGGCATGCTGCTTGGTTTCATCGTCTCCGAGCATGGCATCGAAGTCAACCCGGAGAAGATCTCAGCCATCATGAGGATGGGCCTGATTCAGAACATAAAGGGGGTACAGCGGGTTACGGGGTGCCTCGCCGCACTCATCCGCTTCATCTCACACCTCGGTGAATGAGGTCCCCCCTTTATCAACTTCTGAAGAAGGCCAATCACTTCGAATGGACATCCGAGGCCCAGGAAGCACTTGACATGGTTAAACAGCTCCTGACAGAGGCCCCAATCCTGGTTCCTCCCACCGAGGGAGAACCCCTTCTGCTCTACATCGCTGCCACCACACAAGTGGTCAGTGCCACCCTGGTAGTAGAGCGGGAAGAAGAGTGTAACACCCCAGGTGTTTTTCACCAGTTAAGCAATGCGTTTAAGCTCAACCATGACATGTTAAGTGGTGTTGGAGATGCCAAGGTCAAACCTATGGAAATAAGCCCCAACCTAAACTCGGATATTGCACCCTTGCTTTACATATAGGCCCTTTTCAAGATATATGCTTGACTGGTGTTATTGGAATATCTTCATGTGTCTCACATCAATACCCATCTATATGGATCACTGGAAAAGTTTCATGAAGTTTGGAATCAAAAAGTCACATGAAATGATAAGTTATATCCTTATTGGAATAATTTTACTAAGTGCTTGAATTGCACTATTAAGTGAATGAGAACATGAGATGTCAACCAAACCTTGCAACCTTGCCAAAATGACTCTAGATGAACTCTACAACAAAAGTCATGAAAGGTTCATGTTGGGAAAATGCCAAGAAAATGCTCCAATGGATCAAAAAGGATCATTTAAGCTTCATCGTGATCCTACTTTGGTCAAAGTAGAACAGCAGGTTCTATACCAGTTTTGAGGTTGGACCTTAAATGAAGTTTGTAGTCCATATATTGTAGAACAAACTTTGTTTTTGGACTAAGAGCTAGATCAGCTTGGAAGTAAGTCAAATCGAGGTCACAAGATCGAATTTGTTGTTGTTTTTAGCACTTAGAATTATTCCAAGTCTGGAATTCATTGTCATTAGGTTGGCATGCCGCGTTCTTGAGTTTTTGTTAAGCATCATGCTTTGAACCAAAAATAGAAGTTGGAGATATTTCATTAGAGAAGAGCATGTAAAAAGTTGGGTCAAGTTTGATCATGTTTTGACCAACAAATTGGAGTCCTAACCGAGCAAGGCTTAATCCTTATTCAGTTGTTGACAGTGGCATTTTAGGAGCTAATTAGCCGCTAATCTACTGCTCTAATGACCATGCAGCCTTAATCAAGTTTGTAGAGCATCTAGAGTAGAGCAACTTTGCTACTAGTGCCAAGGTCCGAATGTGCATGGAATATGCCGAAAATGGACTCCAAGTCGGGCTCCATCGCGCGCGTCACGTGTTCGATGAAATGGCGTCGTGGCAGCCATGCATCGGAGATCGCCCCGCCATGGCTGACGCGCGTCCAAGCTCTGCGCCACGCACTGCCTCATGCCCTGCTCCTCCAAACTGAGCGCCCGAGCTCTCCGCGCCTACTAGCTCTCTCTGGAACTCCCTCGCGCACGCCTTCGCCCTCCTCCGCTCTGCTGCCGCGGGCGCCACGGCCTTGGCCGCCATTGCCAAGCGGTAGAGCTTCTCCCAACCACCACCTAGCCCCTCTGTGGCTCCATGCCTTGCTGCTCGCTCCACTCGTCGCTCCCTTCTCCCTTCTCCACCTTGGCACGCCGCTTCCCTGGCCGCAGCGATGACCGGAGCCGACCTCCAGCCGGCCGCCGTCGTGGCTGGCGGGCAGCGCCATGGCTAGGCCAAAGCCAGCTATGGCTGGTCGGGCATGGGCCACGTGTAGGTGCGTCCAGCCTCCAACCTGCTCCCGCACCTCTTCCTCGCCGCCGACGGCAACCTCACCGGTCACCGACGACCTCCGCTGCCGTACTCTGCTGTGACTCCGTGAAGAAGAAAGAGAGGACATGCGCGTGAATAGAAGCTTTTCCAGGGGTTATTTGAAGAAACAGTGACTCAGTTGAACAGTGCCAAAAAGTATCCATTTGTTCATGTTTAATTTGTGTTTTCCGCAGGGACCCCGATGCAAGATTTCAATCCTTTTCTCTGGTTTTTACAGATTTGAATGCTCCACTTTGAAAATTTGTAGTAATTTGTAGAAAAATCGTAAAATAGTAAATGAGGACTTTTTGGAATACTTGTGAAATTTTATATGCAGTAGATCTATAATATTACATGTTTTAGTTTAAAGGTTTAGCTGTGAAAATATATTTATGCAGTTAGGTTTTTAATGCTAGTTGTATTTATCTTTTTCATAACTGTAGTTCTTTTGCTCAAATAAATGTGAAATTTTTATGGAGTGCTCAAAAGGTGATTGTTGTTGTATGGTAAAAATTTCAGAAGTGTAGTATTTATATTTTTAGAGTTATAAAAATAACAAATGTATTGTATTGCTTTGCTCCAACCCTGAATAGTCCTGCATGCTTGAATTAATTGGCTTAGTTAAGTTATGAATCATGACTTTATGATAATACATGAGTTGTAGTACTTTTATTAATATTTTCAAAAAGCTCAATATCATGATTTTTGGTTAAGTAGATCTTGAGTTATACTTGCTTAAATCTCTGTGGCTGTTTTTGAACAAACCCAGAGAGGGTTTCCTTGTTCTTACTGTGGGGCCTTCTTAATAGTAGAATTAGCTTTAGGTGTTTACAACAAAGTTGTTTAGAATTTGATAAGATTTCTAAAAAGTCTAGAACCACATTTATTGGACATGTATAACTCCATTTATAGCTGTTTAAAGTATCATGTCAGTTTCTGTCTATGTTTTGGATAGAGATGCAATTATTGGATTAATTGACCCTTCTAACTGTAGAATCATCTTAATATGAGAATAGGAAAGTTGTAGGTAACTTCCTAAGATTTTCAAAAAGTTATGGTTCATGTTTGTTGGAGGTCTAGAACTCCAGTTATACTTCTCTGAAGTTCCTATTAGTTTTATGTACCACTGCTGTTGGGTTGCATTTGTAGTTTTGCTTGTGCAATTATTTTCGTGGTATAAATGATGTTTTCTATGGTTGTAGTGAATACAAAAGTTGTAGAAAATTTCATGATCTTGCTTGTGTTCAACTTATAAGGCCATAGGCCTGATAGTGTAGGAGTTACATGACTTTTAAGTCTTCTATCAGGTTTTGATTGTATTCTGAGCAGTTCTAAAAGATGCTAGTGTTTGATCTAGTTAGGGTTTGAATGAGCTTTTGGTGATAATAACAAAGTTGTAGATAATTCATGTATCTAGATGTTGTTAAAATTTGGTGGTATTTGGTTTTGTGGTTTGTGAGTTATGCCTGTTTAAAGTTGGGTTACAGAATTGATTGCTCTCTATCAATTGTGGACCAGTTTCTATAAATGGGTATATTTGACTTATTTAACTTGAGAATCATGCTAAGATGATTAAAATGAATTGTATACAATTTCATAAGCTTTCCAAAATGTCTTCTTGCAAGTCATTTGGATTTGTGTAACTCCAGTTATAGCTAAATCTTGTAGCTGCTGTTTGCATGTCCAGAAATTGGCTGATTCCAATTATAGTGTTCGCTTGTATATTGCTAAGTGTGACTTATGCATTGAATGATGACTGAGTTAGAGCATCTGAGATCTTGGGAAACTTGTGTCATGCTTGGTGTTGTCGTCTTCTTTGCCATCTTAGCATGATAGATTGTGTGATGTTTAAGTTAAGCATAGCAAAGTACTTAAGTGTGTTAGTGTAAACTATGCTTGTCTTGCTTGCTATTTTGTGATGCGTCTCATGGTACTCTTCTTCATATTTATGCACTTGTATATTACATCTCATCTAGATACGCTAGATGCATCACGTGAAGAATGCGATGTTGGAGCCAAACCTGAAGATTTGGTTTGGTGGATATATCCCGAAGATGGAAGGACTAAGCAAGTGCTAGGACCGGAGATGTCACCATGACGGTGCAAGCTAACTGAACTGACTTGTGTCGGATCCCAGGCAAGCCCCGAAGCATATTAAGCCTCCTAATTTCTGAAATGCAGTTAAAGTATTATTGTTACATATATATTGTTGCATTAAGTTTAGGTGTTGGATGCAAACACTTGCTGCATTGGTTATCCAATCCTTATCCAGATATTGATACTCTAAATCCTATGTAGCTCATGCTCGTGTAGTGTTGAGCCCTGCTTAAACGCGGTAGAAGTCAGGTGATTTCCTGTCACCTGCGAGATATAGGAATATATATATGGCATGGTTGGCTATATTTGCTATCGTGGAAAAGAACTTGTCTTAAATTGAAATGAAGACCGGGCGGAGGCTTGCCGGTTTGTAGTGACTCCGTCTGTGTCGCTTAAGGACTGAATCTTGGAGCCTTTCCTATTCATGTTGAACGCATGCCTCTCTCTTAGTTGGCCGGGTCTGGAGACCGACCACGAAGCCGAGTAGCTCACCTCAGGCCAGGAGTCGATAAGAATAAAGTGCGCCTCAGAAGGGAGCCATAGGCGTGAGTCCAAGGGCAGGTGATTTAAAAGTCCTGATCGTCCTGGCAGAAGGGTAATCCCTGAGAGTGCTGGCGCTGATCAAACCCACGAATTTGGTTCCTGAGTTATCCCAAAGGTGACCCACGGCTACCCTTGCAAAGTATGCCAGGGTGAGAGTTAGGAATACCCCCTCAGCTGAGTTGTAATTTGATTCGAGTCGCCGTCTCTCCCGGTTAGTGAGAACTTGACGGGCTTATCTCCAAAGTAGATACACTAAATAACATAATGGTTCAGAAATGATGATATGATGATGACAGCCTTATTATACCTGCTATGGTTAATATTGATTGCTCCTAATAAGTGAGTGCTCTAGTACATGCAGTGCTAATCTAGTGGACGGGTAAATGATGATAAGCTTGATGCTAAGTTTAAATTGGTCACTATATTCATAAGCTCTTTTATGCAAGCTGTGTCAAGCTAGCCCATCTCATAAGCCTTGCATGACCCTTGGTGTCTTTTTTATTTCGGTTTTTGATGGGTAAGTCTAGTTGAGTATCTTCTCGTACTCGGGGTTTATCTCCCACCATTGCGGTGACCAGTTCTACTTTGGTTGTTGCAAGTATTGCCTCTCTCCGGTGGGGATGAAGACTAGACCATTGGGTATGATCTCTCCTAGTTCTCGTACACGATAATGCTTTTGTGGGACATGACTAAGATCCGGCAATGTATTTGAAACTATGAAGTTATGTACTAAACTATGTTGCTTCCATAAATTTGAACTTGGTTTGTAATATTTTATTCACTTTCGATGGATGTAATCCGGATGCCACTTGTGAAATGTTGTAACGAATGATGTGTTGTGTTGAATCACTACGGTCTTGGTTTGTATGTCGAGAGTTGTTTGAAATCCTTTATGATTTTCGGACTACCGGGATTATGGGAGCTTAAGTACAGGAATTTGATCACTTCGGTGATTGTTTTTGTACTTACGTTCTTATAATTTGGTTGGTTCTGTTACAAAGAGGAGCACGCCCTCAAAGTACAGCGCCCTGTGTACTTCATCAGCAAGGTCCTATCTGACTCAAAGAACCACTACCCCCAAATCCAAAAACTTTTGTACGCTGTCCTCATCACTAGAGAAAGCTACGCCACTACTTTGAGTCACATCCAGTGACTATCATGACGTCCTTCCCCCTCGGTGAGGTCATCCAAAACCAGGACGCCATGGGAAGAATGGCAAAATGGGCACTCGAGCTAATGGGTCAGAGCATTCCGTATGCCTCCCGGACAACCATCAAGTCCCAGGTGTTGGCTAATTTCATCGCGGAATGGACCGAGGTCCAAATGCCACCAGCAGTCATCGATCAAGAGTACTGGATGATGTACTTCGATGAATCACTAATGAAGAAGGGCGTCAGCATAGGTCTGGTCTTCGTGTTGGCCCTTAGGGTACGCATGAGGTACATGGTCCGTCTCTATGTCCCCTCCTCGAACAATGTGGCCGAATATGAGGCGCTCATCAACGGCCTACGCATTGCCATCGAGCTGGGCGTCCGACGCCTCGACGTTCGAGGAGATTCCCAGCTGGTCGTCGACCAGGTCATGAAGGAGTCAAACTACCATGATGTCAAGATGGCCGCATACTGCCAAGAAGTCCACCGGCTGGAGGACAAATTCGATGGCCTCGAGCTCAATCACATCCCGTGGCATCTCAATGAGGTGGCTGACGCGCTCACGAAAGCAGCATCCGGCTAAGAGCGCCAACAGGCGTCTTCACCAGTGACCAACACAAGCCCTCGGTTCGCTACAAGGAGTCAGAACAAGGTGGAGATGGTTCGTCCAATCCTAGCCCGAGGGCTGACCAACCGTCAGCTACATTCGGCTCTGAAATCATGGAGCTCGAAGAGGACCCAGCGATAGAGCCCGACCCTCTGGTTGACTGGAGGACGCTCTACCTCAACTACCTCCTCCGTGACACACTACCGATAGATAGGATAGAGCCTCGATGGCTCGCACATCGTGCCAAGTCCTTTGTTCTTGTGGAGGGCGAACTCTACAAATGGAGCCACATCAGGATCCTGCAGCGCTGCATCCCCTTCGAACAGGTTAAGCGTTTGCTGGGTGATATCCACGATGGGGTCTGTGGTCACTATGCCGCACCCAGAACCCTGGTCGGAAACACGTTCTGATAGGGCTTCTACTAGCCTACCACGGTAACCGATGCCAAGCAAATCGTACACACCTGCGAAGGGTGCCAGTACTACACTTGGCAGACTCACCTACCAGCCCAAGCATCACAAACAATCCCCATCGCCTGGCCGTTCATAGTCTGGGGACTCGATTTGGTTGGACCACTCAAAAAGGTGCCCGGGGGCTACACCCACTTGCTTGTCGCCATAGACAAGTTTATAAAGTGGATAGAAGCTCGGCCGATCTCCGCAATCAAATTCGAGCAGGCCATGCTGTTCTTTCTCGACATCGTCCATCACTTTGGAGTCCCAAACTCCATCATCACGGACAACGGCACGCAATTCACCAGAAAGAAGTTCCTCCAATTTTGTGATGAACAGCACATCCACATCGACTGGCCTCTGTAGCTCACCCCCGGATGAATGGGCAGGTAGAACGCGCAAATGGCATGGTCCTACAGGGTCTCAAGCCTAGGATCTTCAACCGGTTGAATAAATTCGGTGCACGTTGGGTCACCGAACTTCCTTCGGCACTTTGGAGCCTAAGGCCAACTCCCAGTCGAGCCACCGGCTACACGCCCTTCTTCATGGTCTATGGTTCTGAGGCCGTCCTCCCAACCGACCTCAACTATGGAGCGCCAAGGATCAGGGCACATGATGAACAAGGAGCTGAGGCATCCCACGAGGACGCCATGGACCAGCTGGACGAAGCTCGCGACATCGCCCTCCTCCGCTCGGCCAAATACCAGTAGGAGTTGCAATGGTACCACAGCCAACGAGTGCGGGGTCGGGCCTTCAACGTCGGGGACCTGGTCCTCCGCCTCGTCCAGAGCAACAAGGATCGCCACAAGCTCTCCCCACCGTGGGAGGGACCATACGTCATCGTGGAGGTACTTCGGCCAGGCGCCTACAAGCTAAAAACCATCGACGGCGAGGTCTTCACCAATGCCTAGAACATCGAGCAGCTACGTCGCTTTTACCCCTAATAAATACACACTTTTTGCTTATCAGTTTCGTTATCAAAACTCCCCGATCCATCATGACATCCGATCCCAGCAAACACCAGGGGGTCGGGCCTCACTCGGGGACTAATATAAATACATTTATCCTACAAAAATTCTCTGTACCTGCCCGCTTTATGTTAAGTCCTAGGAGCTAGGTTTTTGGGAACAAGCTCTGAGTAAAACAAGGTGGACTACGAGAGACCTACGCCCCAGTGGCTACGGTGCCTTTGCTCACTAGCATGATCAGAGCTATCTCACTCGCACTCGAGCTTTTATGACCTTAATAGTGGGAAGGGTCGGAATGCACTAAAACCTCTTTCACAAAAAGAGGGAGAAGAGCTAAAAAGATGTTTGCTATAATGAAGAGCTCGTCCATTTTGCACGAAATCGACTCCTGGCTTGTCTGCCTAAACTAAATTCTTACGCAGGACGTTCTCATCCTCTATTTTCGTAGGGAAATCTTGTCTCAATTGGTGACTCGAGTCGATCGAACGACTTGGCCACTAATGAGAAATAGATTAGGAACAAGTAGGATCATGCTCATATCCGGGGGAGGCTTTTTCGAACCCATCACACTTGCCATCGAGGTAAAACCGGTGCCTAGGTCGATCGAACGACTCAAGACCGCTGCCGAAAGATAAGCATCCTCACTTGCTTACTTCAAAGGCGGCATGGGCGAGCAACAGTTGGATGGACTCAAGTCATGCGACCGGAGTAAAGACTTCATCGAAATAAACTCCTTGGCGCTGGACATATCCTTTGGCGACGAGTCGGGCCTTGTGCTTGGTGATGACCCCGGCTACGTCCTTCTTGGTCTTATAGACCCACTTGAGGCCGATCGGACCTCGTGTGCGGTGGTGGCTTGACCAGCTCCTAGGTGCCCCTCGCCTTGATGGACGTCATCTCATCTAGCATCACATGGCGCCAGCACTCGTGGTGCAGCGCCTCCTCGAACGACGTTGGCTCAGCGTCGCTCGCCAGCAGCAGTTGCTCCTCCAGGTCCTATTTAGCAAGCCCGGGTGGCGTAGCCTACCCAAGCACATTGTCGACGTGCGCGGAACCGGAGTGGCGCGTCATCGTCGTGGTTGTTGTCCAGCTGCTCGCTGGCTCCAGCACTTGGTGGCGAGGCAAACTCGATGCCTTGGTGCGCCTGTGGGCTCGGTGTCGTGGACGTAGAGCCTGGCTGTAGGTGAGCTCGCCATGTACCATGTAGTGGCCGGTGGCAGTGAGGATGTTGACAATGCTGGTGAGGACGAACTCGACGCAGAGGGCGATGTTGGTGTACGCATCGTCGTTGTACTGGTGGTGGTGATCACAGCGGGCTTGCTGTCGTGCTCAGTTGGCCATGCCCACAATGCGGCCTCGTTGAAGATGACATCATGGCTAATGTGGACGTGCCGGGTCATGGGGTCGTAGATGCGATACGCCTTGGAGCCCGGCTCGTACCCGACAGCAATCAGGCTAGATTTTGTTAGTAATCTTGTGCATGTTAGATAGGATTGCATGTTTCAGTTTTCAGTTGATGCATGCACGCGAGCGCCGAGTTGTGGCTGCCGCGCACGTAGGAGGCCGTGGCGCAAGACTCGCTCACCCACGATCCTGGGCATGCAAGCATGGCTGGCGTTGCGGAGCATGGGGATGGACGCGCTAAACTCCCGTGACATGCGCGCTGTGATCGTGATGTTCTGTTGTACTTTTCAATAAATATGAAAGCTAAGAACAGAAAACGCTGCGCTTCTCCTAGGGCACCAAAACCTTCCGTGTCCGGGTGTTCTCGCGTCAGTTGAGTTTCGTGTTCGCCGCCGCTTGTGACCTCGCCATCGGCTTCCACAGCCGTCTGGTGACTAACACCAATTCCATAATTGTAGCTTCCCTACCGGTGTCTTCTCCCTCTCGTCTCTCAACAAATCACCTTCGCCCACCATGTCCCATCTCCTGTGGTCGTCTCCCTCCATCGCCAGGAGATCCTGGTGCGCTGCCCCTTCCTGCTTTGGTCCACGCCTTCATCGTTGAACGGTAGGTTCTTCCCCAAGCTGAAGGTGAGGGCCGTCCTTTTCCCTCTCTCCCTCAGATCTAAAGACATGGCAAATTCGCAATGAATCTGAATTAATTCTGGACTGAGTGTATGTTGCAGTAGATGCATAGGATGATGCCCGAGTAATGGATCTGATGCACCGAGACATGCAAATTTACATGTACTCGGTCAGGTGGATTTGCAGCTGTTGCTTGCAAATATTTTTTTGCATGACAGAAGGCTCTGTTCGGCGGGACTTATTGCTGCTGCGGCTGATTTGTAGGGCTTATTTGTTGTGAGAGAAAAACACTACTCCATGACTGAAAAAGTAGGGCTGATCCTGGCTTATAAGTTCAAGCGAACAGAGCCAACTGGAAATCCATTTGCATCTTCTCGCAAGGCTCTTAATTTACATATACCATATTATAATATGACTCTTATAATATTTGTATTTCACTGGATGCACCAATTTTTTTAGTTAGGATCAACATTGCCTACTCTGTTATAATTGCTAAAGGAACCAGCACTGGTTACTGAATATCTGTCAATGTCCTGCTAAATCCAACTGAATCAGATACATGAATTGATGGTTGGGTTGTTAGTTTAGTTCAATACATTCTAATTAGTACTAGTTATTAGTGCTCTTCAGGAGGTGGTTCTGCCAGGCCCTCCTTCCTCCCGTGCGATGAGTGCACTGCAAGAGGTGGTTCTGCTGCACTTGCGCCAGACTCGTCCAGCGAGGTTGTGGTGACCCCAAGACGGCAGCCAAGGACAAGGCCCTCTGCTCCACGCCCACTTTGCTCAAGCCCACCCGGTCACCGCAACGAGATGCACTTGATGGCTCGCATGTTCACTGAACAGCTTATCCAGGAGGCAAGAGTTAAGCGTCTGGATCATCCTCATCCCCGTCTACAAGAAGGCATGCATCTGTCCCCAGGCCCCTCAGCCAAACTCAGTTGAAACATGCATTCTACTTTTCTACCGCTGAAACATTTATTGGATTACTTTGTTTAGTCATGGGCTTTATCAATTAGCGCCAATGCTAGTTTATTAATTTTATTTTTGCTCACCCAATTACTGAATGCAACAATTGTAGCTTAGTAATTTTATTTTGGCTTTTCCTATTACTAAATGCAAATTTCATGGTCTACTATTAATATGTTGCCAACATCACAATTATGAGGCATATTTTCATTGCCCATCTGATTAGAGCTCTTCGAATCATTTGAAGGGAATTAACATTCTTTTTGGTGTTGATGAGCACTATCTAGGACATCATATTGTGGACCACTTTAGGATTTTGGCCATGCAAATAAGTGGAAGCAATGCAAGATATACAAAGACACTGTATTGGGGGAGACGAACTGCCACAAGAGCCTCTGCCTGTTTTCCTCAAGGACACAGGGCATGCAGTGGCCATTTATTTGTTGCCCGTGCTTTATTCTTTTTTAGGCAGTTCTCACTTTCAGGTAAGAAGGGATACCAGAGTGCCAACTATACCATAAACATATAGTACTTACTTATTAATAGCTCATGAACGGTATCATCTTCAAAATTGTCACTGATTTTTGGCCTACTGCTTGGGACATGACTATCATTTAGAAGTGCAAGTCAACTAAGATGTAGTAGGAAATGTGAAGTGCATATTAGTTCTGTTATGTTGATACATAAATAGTTTATATTCACCTTTTATCCTCTTTCTAGATGCCACTTCCATATAATGAATGTTAGTAGTATGGAAATGTCCAGCTCCCAATTCATTTATTCTTTTATTCCCATTCCAGAAGCTGGGCATTTTTTCCCTCAAAATCAAATAGTAATTGGACCTATTTATTTTTTAAAATGTTAATTGTTAAGGTAGGCTGTTAATTTTAACTATCCCTTCTGGTTTATTCATACAAATTTATGTTTGGGCATTTATTGTTTAACTCTATTGCCACTTCTCAAGGGATAGCTGCAATGAGTTGCTTACTTTTTAACTTGTTCATGGACATTGTGGAGCAATGGTTCATGGTGTGCTAAGTCACAAGATTTAGGGTAAAAATTTTTAATGATCTTGGTTGGTTTTAAACTCACTTATAGCATTTTCTTCCTATATCTAGCAACAAATTACTAGCATGGTGGTCAGGTTACTTGCTAACTTCCTATGGGTCTGAAGTTCAATTCTTGGGTAAGACACTTTTTTATCTTTTTTGGTGGGCCTTCTTGAACATAAGAAATGGTCAAGAGCGGCATTGCAACAAGCGGGCCTTACAAATTTTAACTGCTACTGGACCGCGGGCGTGGAAGCAATGGAAGAGATGGGCCAATAGCCTACCAAATATGCGACAAATAATAGGCCGCACAGATCAGAGCCAAGCTAGAATTCATATATATAAAGTAAAGCTTTATAATTATCAAATAAGGGTTTATAGCTCACTGGTCTTTGAACAGTTGAGAATTTGGTCTGAAGTTCGAGCTTTCTTTTTTTTTGCAGCTTAAGTTAGAGCTTCTCATGGAATTTTTTTATATATTTTTGGTTTTATTCAGAGAAACGCCATATACTATGTTTGATGTTTTGGTAGGCGGAAGATGCTGTTGGAACTGGCTTGCATATCTTAGTTTAGGGGGCCTTAGTCTGGAATAAAATGAAATGGAGAAGAGATGAAATATAAATGTAAACAACTTATAGATAAATTCAACAAAACAATTGTAGCCTAGTGGTATGGTTGTTTGGGCACATGTGAGTTCGATTCTTAAATATGAGCTCTTTAACTATATATTTTTTTTTTTTTTTCTTTATACTTAGGTCTAAGACCAAATGGTTCACAAGATGCTAAAATTGGTAAGGACCATGTGAATACATGGTCAAAGACCAAATGGACAAGCTGAAGGATGATGTTCGCAGAGGTTCTAGAAGCTATACATGGCATTCCTCGAGCAGGTGGATTTGGAGGAAGAAGCAGCGTCCAAGAAGTGCAACAAGAAGAAATGAAGTGTGTGCTGTTGGGTGGATATTTTGCAAGTATCACCTGATGACTGGTGTTTAGTTTGTGGTTACCTTTTCTGGTGGCTTAGTTGCTATGTCTAGAACCTGTTAGTTGGTATGGAATCTATGATGATGGGAGCCACTATATATATGCTCCTGTATTGTTGCTTCTCCATTTTTTCTTAAGTTGGCCTTTGGTGTTGTATTACTAGTATTTTCAATCGCTCATTTATAAGCGTTTCAATATGACTGTATGATGCACTTAGTGTAGCAGAGTATGAGATATTTTGGGCCACAACAACTTATTGTCGGAGCTTCCTGATGATGGTCCCCGCCCTCTCCTTGACAACAAGACTGTCGGCCTGGCTACTAGCTGGCCTCCTAGAAGATGACACCTAGGGTGCCGGCCGAAGGCTGCTGGCTGTGCGCGCTTTTGATCCAGATGATGAGCACGGCGTCGGCACTAGCTGCACGCGTGATCGATGATAGACCAGATCAATGGGGAGAGCCGCCGCGCTCGGTCGCTTCTTCCACGTCGTCTAGGGCGTGGCATGTGTGTTGTGTTAGGAAGAGATCAATCGACGGGGAGAGCCGTGCGCATCTCTAACCAACATGATGCTCACGTATGCTGCTGGGCACTAGACAAAGAAAGACCCACAAAATACATTAGTCTATCGAAACATAAAAAAGTGTGGCAATAGTAACATGTAATTGCATCCGTTTAGGATTCTAGTTGCAATAAGTACCTAACAATTGCAACACCACTGAAGATTATTACAACAACAAAAAACCATTGCAATAGGAACATGCTACTGCAACCATTTTAGAATTCTTGTTGCAATAAACACCTAGCAATTGCAACACCATTGAAGATTATTACAACTCAGAATAACCATTGCAATAGCTACAAGCAAAAGCAACCAAATCTAAATATAGTTGCAATAACACCAAGTAATTATAACGAAAATCAATATTAATGCAACTCCAAAGCGCCATGGCAATAACGCGAACTAATTGCAACACAATTCTAAAATTGTTGTCGCACGCCTATTGCAACAACTAGCCACACATATTACAACACATTTAGTCCGTTGTATTATAGACACATATTGCAACCATTTTACAGAAAGGTTGCAATATGACCCCCTGTGACAACCAAATTAGTGGTGTTGCAATCACGTGGCGTGGCATTAGGGGGAAATCCTTGTAGTGAAACTCTTTCGCGTTTGGATCCACGTCAACTCGAGCTACTCCCCGCAAGCGATGCTAACTCTCAACATGTTAGAGCCAAGTTAGCATTTCTCAAAAACATTTTCAATAAATATTTTTGCTTGCTCTCCGATGTGCACTAGGCCTAAATGCAATGCATGAAGTCCAACACCTAGTGGCATTAGATGACCGAATTGTCTAGTTAAGAACCCCTCTTAATAGTACAATCATCTATCCTAAATGTGATCATACTCTCTATAGTGTCTTGATCACTAAAACAAAATCCCTAATTATATCTTTGCCTTGATCTCCGTAGGGTTTTGTTTTTCTCTTTCTTCTTTTACAAGTTGAGCACTTGATCATCATCACATGTGGTCATACCATCATTTCATGTGATCAACGTCACCATTTGAGTGCCACCATGCTTCACAACTTGGATTGCACCAACCTAGCTCATATCACAACTCATGACAAATGTTAGTGCATATGTTTCATCAATTATCTAAAACCAAACTAGGGCTTTCAATCTCCCCCTTTTTGGTAATTGATGACAACCTATTTATAAATATATTCAATGAAATCTTTTTGGATTCATGTTGCTTGCCCAAGTATATTACTATGTGTAAAGGTTATGGACAAGTTTCATCAACCTAAATTGGTAGTATTAGCTCCCCCTACATATGTGCTTAGAGTTTAGATTTGAAAGCTTGCACATATGCATGGATTGGAAGTTTGGGAGAGTAATAGCTAACAAATGATGCTAAGGTGTAAAGAATGGACCTTTGAAGCGTGATACCAATCGGAGTTGCCATTTGAGCACTATCCTTAGCACCATGATTTGCTAGATATCACTTGAAAAACAAAGACAAACTAGATACCTCGTGAGATCAACATTAGAAGCAAGGTTCTAGTACCACTTATAAAAGTTCAAGGAATATCTAGCTATCCTATGTATGATAGTTTTTTATTTCATCAGTCATTTTCTATGATCTAGCATACACCACACAAGCATGGATAGGGAATTTAGGAACTTGTGCCATGCAAGCAACCATATGTAATGCACATTCAAATGCAACATACAAGTTTATGAGCTTGCTCCCCCTACTTGTGTGTTTCAAATTTTAATTGATCCCCTTATAATGCCATTTCATTTGTTTGCTCCCTATCTTTACTATCTTTGTGAATTTCTCTCCCCCTTTGTCAACAATTAGCACAAAAGGTGAGCTCAAATTTTAGATAGGTTGGGGTGAAACCATGTGAAGTAAGGATCATTTTCCTAATTTGGTTTAATCTAGATCATTTGCAAAAGATATTTAACTCGGCTTGATCCAAGAGCAAGCTTCTTCACACCTCCAAATAAGGGTTATCATGCACCATGTTAAGTTGAACACCTATAGCTCATTTTCTAGATTAAACACTAGGTTCACAAGCCCACAAACATGTCATATGCTACCACTAGATCATTTCAAGCATACAAGCAATAGTGGTACCATACAAGCATCAAATTCATTTGATTTTTATGAATGAGCCTAAGACATGTGAGGAATGACTAGATGCACTAAATAAGTCCTTAGCAATGGATGAATGACATGTCAATCAACTTTATCTTGCTTTGCTCGAAGGAGAGGCATGTCATATATGGGGGTGCATCAACACATATTGGAGAAGTCAAGTATGTTCAATTCATTTCTTAGCTTGCAAAACCTCTTCTCATCAAGTGGCTTAGTGAAGATATCGGCAAGTTAAACATCGGTGACCACACTCTCAATGCAAATGTCCCATTTTTGTTGGTGATCTCTTATGAAAGGGTGGCGGACATCAATGTGCTTTGTTCTTGCATGTTGAACTGGATTGTTGGTGAGCTTGATTGCACTCTCATTGTCACATAGCAATGGCACTTGCTTGAACTTGATTCTAAAATCATTCAAGGTAGCCTTCATCCAAAGTGATTGTGCACAACAACTACCGGCCGAAATGTACTCCGCTTCAACGGTTAAAAGTGCTACACTATTTTGTTTCTTTGATGACCAAGACACAAGTGATCTTCCCAATAGTTGATATGTGCCCGATGTGCTCTTTCTCTCAACTTTGCATCCCGCATAATCCGAATCGAAATATCCAATAAGCTCAAACCTTGCACATTTGGGATACCACAATCCAATATTTTGTGTATACTTGAAGTACCTCAATATTCTCTTTGTTGCTTTCAAATGACTTTCTCTTGGCGTGGCTTGAAATCTTGCATACATGCATACACTAAACATCACATTGGTCTTGATGCTATCACATAGAGTAGGCTTCCAATCATAGACCGATACAACTTTTGATCCACCATATTGCCACTAGCATCACTATCCAAGTTTCCACCATATTACCAAAGAAGTCTCAGAAGCAAGCTCAAGTAGAACTTGATTCCACCAAGGTACAAGCCGTAGAGAGAGCATTGATAGGTCGGCACTTCCTCCAAACTCTTCTCTCACACTCTATCTCACTATTACTTATAAGACTAGATCCTATGGAGGACTAATCTTCTCTTGATAGCTAGCTTTGATCCTGATTGGGAGGATATGAATTAGGGTTTTAGGATGGCTCCCCTAAAGGGGGTACAGGGCTGTATATATAGGGGGTAGCGTCAATTCTAGACCCTCAGATCAAACCGACTTGAATAAATGGCGTAGATGCAATCTAGAAGGCGGTGGAGAACCGACGTAGCAACGAGAGACTGAGCGGTGGGTCGAGGGGGCCGGCCAGTCTGTAGGTGGTGGCCTCTCGCCCTCCGCCATGGTATGGTGTCTTCTGGTGTCTTCTAGATCCTTCTAGTTCTGTTTATGCCATGAATAAGCGCGATTGATTCTGACATATAGGTCCACCTTGATGGTTTTCTAAATAAACTCTACTGAAAACACAGATTCACCAAAACTCATGGAATTTATTAGTTTAAACCCCTAAACCTATGTTTGGTGATGATATTAAGTATATATGTAGGTTATATTGATGGTTTATAATTAGTGTTAGTGACCGTCAACAGCCCCCAAGCTCTGCCTCTTTGAACTCCACTGCCTTGAATCCCACTCATAGTCATCCTCATTGGTGCTGACCTGTGTTGGAAGGCACACTTTTGGAGAAGAACCACTCTGATCTTAGCCTTGGCAAGCTTGTGTCGCATCCATTGAGCTTAAAGAGGAAGTGTGGTGGAGGGCATGCCCATGTGGGGTGGCGGCTGTACTTGGTAAGGTGGTTTCAGGTGTAGAGGTGCACTTGTGGGGAGCGCGATGAGTAGGCTCACATGGGAAGATGGACAACGCGGTGAGGAGGCAGGCTCTAGATCCATCATGGATCTACTCCACTCTGGATTTGTGAATTTGGGATTAAAATCTGGATCTCAAGACCTACGAAATAGGGCAAGAGTACATGTTGAAAACAGACTAAAGTGCATTGTTCTCGAGCATATTCTAAAAAACAAGAAGTAAAGAAAGGGAGGCCATTTGAATCCTAGTCAATGCTTTGAGCTCAAGATTTCAAATATTCTACCAGCACTACTAGGATCCCAACCCATTCACTTTCGTAACGGGCGTCCTTTCTTTGTAGAAACCTAGCACGACGTTCTTGAAAAATGGCACATGAACATTGAACCTAGCTCTTTTTTTGAGAACATGCTTGGCATGTGTTTCATTAAGAAGTTAGAAGGTTTACACGCCCAACATCACATCATGGCGAGGTGCCCTGAGCGATGGGGTTGAACACGAACACAAGGCACCGCAATGCGATGGAACGCACGTTGTTGTAACTAACTAAGAAACTAAATGTGTGACCAACGGGCTTGCGATGTTGAGCAAACTCGTGTTCAAGGCGCATGCGCCGCCTCCCGCCTCTCACGAGCACCAGCCATGGGGAAGAACTCCCGCATTGCCTCACGCTTGGACGATGACAACGGCTCTTGGAATGTCTTGTGGAACCAAGTGGCGATGGTCGCATCAAGCGTCGCCAGAGCTGACTGTGGAGCGCTCGCCAATGGCTGCCATTTGCTGAGCATGACCCACTTGGCCTGCTTCTCCGGGTTTGGGTTGCGATAGACGGACTTGGCAGCAAGTCTATCACCGTCGGCGCGGCACTAGGTTCTTGACCCGCACGCGCGAGACATGAAGGCGCGGCGGCGACAGGATCAGCGGCTTCTCGAGCGGCAACTTTAGACCGACGATGAAGTCCTCGACAGAGGTTGGTTAGACTGTAAGCGAGGCTGCAACAGAAGGAGGAGGGTCCGTCCCATGTACCGACGTTGATGGACTATCGTCGATGGGCTGAGCGGGCTGCCCTTCGTGGGTGTCGTTGGAGGCCCCAACGGAGAGCTGCTGAGGCTGCGCTTCGTGGGCATGGCTGGTAGCCCTGATAGAAAGCTATTGAGGTGGCAAATCAGCACACATCGGAGTATCCCCGCGATTCACGACTATGACTATGGGCCATACCATGAGCTCAAGCTCATCGGCCACCAGCCCCGATGCCCAAGACGCTTGTGGAGGGCTACTTTGCAGCTCCATGTCTGGCTCCAAGACCTGCAGCAGGTGCTCCAAGGCCGCGGACTTTGGGTGGTCGTGAACAGTGGCCTCCAAGTCAGAGACACAAAGCATCAGATCCATCCATGGGGGCGGTGGTTGAGGCCGCAACAGAATTTGAAATTCAAACTCTTGGGAGGCCTTAGGCGACTAGTAGGGGGAAGACAACCCCGAACATGACGAAGGCTGGTGACATTGCGCACCCTTTAGCAGTAGGCACTGCCTATGTGGCCTAGATGACAAGGGACCAGTACCCAGTTGGGCTGGGCAAAGAATCTCTCCCACAAGGGCAGGTGGCACTTGCTGGAACATTGGGCCCCACCTAGGCTCAAGCTACGGCTCCGGTGCGCCGCCGACGTCCTGGCCATCGTCGCCGTTGTCGTCAACGTCGCCATCGTGACCAAGACGAAGTCGACATGGGCGTGAACAAGAGCGACCATGGTTGCCACCAGCAGCACGACGGCGAGGACCGCGCCTTGGAGGCTCCCATACCCGGTCCAAGGAAAGGCGCGGGGGCGAACGACCATACTTGTAGTTCCTCGCCCGGTGCTCCGTGCTGAGGCAGAAAAGGCAGCGGGATGGGAAGGTGCACCGGGCAGCGATGTGGTCCCTAGCCAGACAGTTGAAAAAGAGACCGACGAGCGAAGGCGGCACCGACCGCTGGCGACGAGGGTGGGGCGGGGCACGGCGACGCCAGCGCCGACGGCTTTGAACAAGCGCAAAGCTGTCGGCGTCGACAGGCGCACCCACTCGAGGAATGTGGCATCAAGGAAGCTGCGAGCCGAGGCGCTGGTGCATGGGCACACGCATGACCAGCTAAGGCTTGAGCCCACCCAAGCGGCCGGGTGTGGTGGGGCCGCTGGAGGACCGTCGGCGTCCCCGGTCCTAGCTCGACGATGGCGGTGTCGCCGCCTCTTCTTGGTGCTGATGACCGAGCATGAGGCAGAGCTCTCCCCATCACACGACGCTGCAGGCGCGGGCGAGGCTGTCACCTCGATGGCCCGGTGAGCTGCTTCTAGGTACGGTGACTGGGTAGCAGAGGACGCGCAGTCGAAATCAGAGTCGCTGGCACAGGAGTCGTCTTCCCAATGTAGAGCCTTGGATCTGCCCGCAGACTGCTTGGCTAGGAAGAAGGGTGTGGCGAGAGGAGACAGAGAGGAGCTCCTGCCAACACCGTCGGTGGAAGGTGGTGATTTGCTGGAGGTGGCCGGCGCCGGATTTGACACCGGACGGCTGGACACTCCAGTGCCGGCACCCACAGGGGCGGATTCCACACTGCTGCTGCTACTGGAGCAGACCGCGGCGTTGGGGGCCGGCGTCGCGGCGGAGGTGATGGGGAGGGGGCCGGCAGAGATCCTACCTCGGTTGTCGCTCAAGATTTGTCCCCACCGGGGCATCTCGGCGCTGGCTGCTGCTGCTGCAGCGTGTAGGGCGCCGTGGGGGCCTCTCGCGGCCGTCGGCGACTGCTGCGTGAAGGCCCTACCATCTTCTAGGCCGTCGTCGTCCGCTCCGGTAACCGCCGGAGGTGGCCCAGATGGGCTTGTCGGCCACAGCGTCGATGGCACCGCAGTGGACGTGTGCCCACTAGATCCGGTGTCCACGAGCATCTCTGGGGCGACCATGGTCGCGGATCTTGGAGGTGGAGGCCTTGGCGACGGTGCTCGGCGGCGGCGGCGCGCGGACCGGGATGGGGAGGGAATCCGTGAGGTGGCTTCAGCAGGGAGGTTGGGGGAGGTAGAGGGGGAAGGGAGAGGGGCGGCGGCGCTGTGGTGGTGGCCGGTGCCGCCGGCGATGGCGGGGATGGGGACTCCAGGGTCAGGTTAGGGTTGGGCTCCTCGGTCCTAGCGTCGAAACTCTGGTTCTGCGAGGTGGCTTCAGAGGGGAGGGTGGGGGAGGTAGAGGGGGAGGTGGAGGGGGGGGGGGGGCAGCGGGGTTGGGGGCTTCAGGTTCGGGTCCCTCGGCTCTTGCCACAACAAATTACGTTGGAACATGTGTTACACACTTGCTGAAGGTGTGCTTTCTTAGGAGTTTGGTGCCGAGAGACAACATCTAGACATGATCGTATTCTAGAATATGTAGAGTGTGTCGTGTCCCTTACATCCAACCGTATTTATCCTCTAAATAAATATTAATAACAGCAACAAGGCTCCAACTACCATGGTGTCACCTAATGGGTCATCCAAGTTGCTCATATATATGTTCCCAACTTCAGATGCACTTGTCAAATTGTCATTGCACATGAAGGTTTGAAAGTTCGTACCAAATTTTGTGGCTATATGGCTCAAACTGTGGATGCCAAACTTTGCCTAAACCTGGCCACTTGGACCGGATTGAGTCCATGTCCATGTTGCAGTTCTAGCGTAGAGAATAGAGATGCAACATGAGGTATTGCTAAGGTGTATCGCGCACCTTTTTCTCAACAGTGTTTAAGATAGCGCCTGATGCCTGAAAATTGATTAAAAAAAGGCAGTACCAAGCGAAGTCTGAACTAGCTAGTGAACTCAAACCCATGGTTGTAACCTTGTAAGTAGCAACAGCACCTGCAGATACGATCCATATTTCTGCTTGCCAGGAACTATTTGAGAAGAGCTCGCAAATACGTTGCACTGAAAATCAAACAAAGTTGAGATAAATACCGGCACACTAGTTCACTGTAACTCAGAATTCTGCACAGTACTATATCTCAGCACTACCAGTAACAAATAAATCAAATGTTCTAATTATACAGCCATAGAGGATACACTAAGCATTGTCATCTGTCACTCAAGGTTAATGTCACATGGGATGGGAGATCAAAATTCACGTGCTAGTACAGTAAAGGATGTTACACACACTATCAACACCGTCATAAAAGCTTGCTCATGGAAAAATAGGGTGTGAAGGCATGGACTGATTGGGGTTGCTGGAGAGTCAAGATGGAGGAATGAGCCTCCGCGGTGTCATTGTTTCACTCTTTTCATGCCGCCGTTACTGAAGGGACTAGGAGGAGCACCACCTGGATGTGGACTCTCCTCTCGGAGTGGCGAATTCAACATTGCAAGTTCTCGGAGTTGCTGTCTCTTGTAGTAGTCTTGTGATTCATCCTGTGTACAGGTACATAATAAGAACTATAGTTTAGAAACAGAGGTCAAAGAAGTTAATTGTCTATTCCTTTGTGGAGAGGTACTCTAAGCTGTTAAAACCTCTCTCATTTTGGCACCTTTGGATGTTTTGCCACATGTTTGAGATAAGCTGCAGATTCAAAAGCAGAAAAGGAAGATGAAATTGAGAAAACATATGCATACCACTGGTTTCAACAACTCTTCAAGGATCTCTTGTGCCTTTGCAAGTCTTGCATCAATCACATTAGCAGGTAACTCAGCTTCAATCAAGATATGGAGGGGTTCACTCAAATGTTCATAGCCAGATCTTCCCTTGAGTTGTTCCTCCTTTACAAGATGAAAAAAGCAGCAAGATTAATATTGTAGGCTTAGTAAGTGTAATCAGAAAATCAATGCCTACTAAAAAACGAAACCCTAAAACAATCATGCAGTCATTTTTAAGATACAGTACACAGCCATATCCACCTAATTCTAGAGCAATGCTTACCTTGCCAGAATCTTTAATTGAGCCTTTCCCTCTGATGAAAACACGACAGCCTGTAGAGGCTTCAATCCTCTTTAAAGAGTTTCCCCTTGGTCCAAGAAGACGGCCGATAAAATTGAACTGTACAAAAACAGCAAGAAGTTCAAGTATTGGTGTCATACTGCAGTACCTACCCTTGCAAGTACGAAAGATGAAAACATACATTAGGGTATGTTTCTGTCGGTACTTCCAACCGCAAAATCTTCTTGACAATGTAAGAAGCGGGGCTTTGTGGGGGTCCTTGCCAACTCATAGCTCCTTGCGGAACACCTACTCTCTGATCAATGGCATTAGTGTTAAGGTGATGTACACCTTTGGATGTAGTATATAGGATGTAGGAACTCAGAAGGGCAACATTGTCATAAAAAGAAACAGGCAATGCTATAGCATTGACCACCAAGAAGGAAACATAATCAAATAGTACCTTCTGGCTTCCAAATATTTTTCTAGTATGTCCAAGATTCTGTTACAACTTAGTTGAGCCACAGGTGCAAGCTTGAAAAGGTCTGTTTTCAAAAATTATAAATCCCCTTGTTTACACATTTCAACTCCAGTACAAGGGTAAAGCATGGATTCTTTAGTCACCAAAAGCAGACATCGACTCTTTTGTGCAAGTACATAATATTAATCCTCCACTTAAGTTAAAGAAGAAAAAGATCAGTTTGATCTTATATTTCCTCTAAGAGTGTATAAAAAACTCGACCAGCCAGGGGTATGACATCCCCAAGTAGAACTCAACCTTGCTGGCCAAGAAAATCCCCAAACTCAGCTTTGTTGGCGAGGGGATATTTTTAACCAGCCTAAATTCGTTCCCACAGGGAGTCGATCCCAAGACCTGGGGGTGCTACTAAAGCACTTGCAACCACTAGGCTATGAGCTCTTTTGCCTCTAAGAGTATATAACATTAAGCATAGACCTTCTTTCAGTATAGAAATATTTATGACGGCTTCTTTTCAAGCATTTGTTGGATGTATTGGAGGCAGCTTCTTTGAGTTCTTTCCAAACATTTTGCTACAAAACGGAGCTCAATATGGCAGACATGCTATCTCTTCATGTCAAGTGTTCAGCTCAAAGAATATTCAGATGATCTGGACAATATGGGTTGTAGATGTAAGTGTTTTAGGATACAGGTTCTGATCATCAACTTACAAATGAGAGAACTGAAAAAAAAAGATAGAAATTGACAAGAATACTGCCTTGGCAGGTTGGGAATTTGGTGGTAATGGAAATAATGTAATATTGAAAAGGAATAAAATGGTAAAAGAAGATAACAGAAAATTCAATTATTGGTTAACACCAAACCGTTTTCACTTTTACGGTGTTATGTGCTTAAACATCATTGATTATTTGCAAACTTTTGCGTTCTAGGATAATTCAAGTGTCAATTACATTTGGTTACTTGCAACCTCTTATGTAAGAAGGATGAGTACGCGTACTTGGAAATAGCGCAATAAAAAGACAGTGAAGGAGAGTGGAGATCAATATATGTGTTACATTGATATAGTGACTACATAGTTTTGTGGTGCTTGCTAATTCAAAGGATGTTGAAATGGGGAGGGCAAGTGGATCAACAGCACAAATGGAGGAGAAACCGATGGCAATGCCACTTCAAACTAAAAAAAAAGGTTCGTGGAGGACCACCTGTTGGCTTATATCTAGTATATACTAGTATATAAGAGTCCACATACTTCGTACTCTTGAAAGCCGATTCTATTTTGTGAAAGCCTTGATGGATAAGCTTGATAAGTGCAGGCATATTAATATGGCATGGATCTTAACCCTTGTTCCATAACTTCAGAAAATGCAGAGCAACCTATATTTTAGTTATATCTCTTATATATATAGCTTCTCCTTCTGTCGAAAGTTTTTTTTTACAGCCCATGCAGCCGAGTAAACAAGTATGCTAGCTGAAGATGACTGTAGTGTATTTGTAGATAACTGGAGCAATTACCTCTGAATGCATCCCATTCCATGGACTAAAACCGTTTCCACAAAAGTTTGGCATGGGGGGTGACGGATACATCTGGTTGGGGCTTGCGGGTGGAAACCTCTCAAAGTCCCCAGCAGCACCATGTTGGCGCCGGATATTCGACACCCGCATTATTTCTGGTATCATGCATCCATAAGCAAGCGTTAGCACATAACATCGACATGGGAACATGGAAAATATCCTGCCACTGAAGAGAAGGCACTGTGTCTCTTAAGAGCAAATGAGATTTTTCATATCATAGAAAGAACCGAAAACATAGCAGCCAAAATAGAAAGACAGTTATCGAGGAAGTTTTCATCAGCCAAAGGCTAGTAACATCGATTAGCCCACGGTGAACAGCAAGACAAGTTCGGAATCCAATCCACCGCAGCAATGCTATCCGCACAAGAAACATAGCAACGACAGCACGTTTTCACAAAACTCGGATCGAACCGCTCACCTTGATTCAGCAGCCTGCTGCAGATTGGGAGCACCTGCATGAAGGGCCCCAGCTTCTGGTGCTCCTGCAGCAGCTCCGCCAGGTACTGACTGCGGCACCGGCAATAATCCAATCCGACCACACAAAGGAGACGAGAAATCGAGGCACAGACAGATCAGACGGCCGCCCCGAAAACATCAAAGAAGCAATCTTTTCGTTGTTCCGAGACAAGAGAACCCGCGCCCCAACCCCAGCGCCGAGGCTTACCTGCCTACGTCCGGCGGCCCGGGGGGCCTCACCACCTGCGGCGAGATGGCGCTCGCAGGGGAGAAGCAGGCGTCCGTACCGTGCAGGCCGTCCATGGCGGCGCGCGGCGGCGGGCCGGGTGGGGGATGGGGCCGCACCCGGGTGCCAATCGGGGGAAGCCGGGCCGCTACGGACGGGAGGAGGAAGAAGAGGAGAGGAGAGGGTGTGTTTTTATCGCGGTGCGTATCGTTTTCTTTTCTCGGTGCGGGTGGCAATACCCTTTTTTGGGAAAATCTCGGCAAAACCCTCCGCCCGGCACGACGTGTTGCGTCGCGGCGGCATACCTCTGCGCCTGCCCGTAGGGTTTATAAACCCCTGCCGCCCAGGGCAACTGCAGGAAGGATGCGTATCAACCTACTTGCCATATTCTATGTTTACCGGTTTTACTAGGCTACTACGTCACATGGCTGATGGCTCGGTGTGTCCGCATCTTTTCTTGAAGCTGTACGGTAGAGCTCTAGAAAGGTTAGGGCCTGTTTAGGTTTTAAAAATTTTCACCCCAAAATATCACATCGAATCTTGCGGTACATGCATGGAGTACTAAATATAGACCGAAAAAAACTAATTACATAGTTGGGTGAGAAATCGCGAGACGAAACTTTCAAACCTAATTAGTTCATAATTAGACACTAATTACTAAATACAAACGAAAGTGTTACAGTAGTCAAACAGTACCCAAACCCAAAAAATTTTGGGAACTAAACGCGCCCTTGGCATGCTTGCTCCATTATCCCTCTGGCTACATGATAGGAATATGGTCTTGTTCGTTTATCTTATGAGTCGTACTTTTTTAGCAAACGAATAGTGTTTTTCTCTCACAATAAATTAGCCAATAGTACTTTTTAACCTGGCTTATCAGCCAAGCGAACAGGGCCATATACATTGGCTTGATCAATTGTTGATACAATGCATATAGGTAACATAAATTTAAATAAAATTTAGTATGCATCATCAAAGGTATTCCTATGTAATAAAAATAAAAGATCTGATAAAATTATGTGTTGGTAACATTTTAATATACAAAGATTATTTCAGGTCGTTTTTGTAGACTGTAATTATTCTGCTAGCTCATACTTTTCTAAAACTTTCTCTCCTCTACATAGTGATGCATAGATGACATACTATAAATTTTTTTTGTTCGAAAGGGCCAGGATACATTCCTCGTGAAAAAAGAAAGGGCCAAGATATATCATTAATTGTCATGATAATCATAAGCAGTCGTATACGTGACATGCTATATAGTAGAACTCTAATAGGACAAGTTGTTACGGTAATGAAAATAAGGGACAATTTTGCATCGGTTATCTTGAACTTATCCCTATTGAGACTAGCCTAATAAGACAAGTTGTTACGGTAATGAAAATAAGGGACAATTTTGCATCGGTTATCTTGAACTTATCAGCGTGGCTTATCAGCCATGGAATAGTGTTTTTATCTCACAACAAATCAGCTTCAGCCGGCTTATCAGCCGCAGAAACCATCAGCCGAACAGCATGTGATGGGTCTCGACGTCTCGTTCTACTAGTGTTGACGATAGGGCTATAATTAACCATATACTGTGTCGTGCTAGCTAATTGAGGTCCTAATCATGTCACCACACAACTGAGATGGCCACAAAAACGCACATGTGTTGCTAGATAGGCAGTTGATATTTGATGGTGGCATGCTAATAAAAATGGCGATATCTACAGCATATTTGTATCACCACACTGGATATATCTCTATATGCTTGGTGGTCTCACGTCTCTTGATTTTTGTGGTCAGGACGGATCAAACCAAGAGCAGGGGTGGAGCTAGGAATTATACTTAGGGGGCAGTAAAAAAGAGCCAATATATAAAAACTGAGTGCAACTCAACTCGTTAGATTTCTCATAGTGACCGTCAGAGTTAATTTATTGACTTAATGGGTGCTCGTATTTTCTTATATACATCATAGGATCTAAGCGCTATTTTTCAGTGGGTAAACGACATGTCCATTGGCGGCAAGACGTCTAGGGTGACTTTGTAAATCTTGAGTGCCGACTCAATTGTTTGGAGATGCTCTTGCAATGATTTTATTATCTAATTGTGTTTTGTATGATTTTATTATTTAAAAGATATTAATAGGTATATATAACAATAATTTTGTAGAACCCCCCTCTTAGTATAAAACAAAATTATAAAATTATACTAGTAAAAATTCTTGTTGTAAAATGTTAGGGTGGGCTCGTGGCCCCTGCCAGGCCCCCCTTGGTCCACCACTCTTTTCTCTTGTATGTGTATAACTCATGCATGGAGCATCCTTAGGGCTTCCCCAACGCTCCTACATGGCGCACTGCCCCATTGTCCAATACAACGGTGATGTTCCATGTCATGTACTTTTGATAGTCTCAAAACTTGTCAGTGTTGCTTGCAGAAGCCTTTATGGCTTCATCTGACAAAAGAGCCGGGCATCAACCGCAGACGCGTTGTGACGAGCTGAGCGTGTTCTAGCTAGCGAGCGATGGCAGCTTTTTCAGAACCAGCAAAATAAAGCAGCAGAGAAAGAGAAGTGCTGGTATTAGCTTGCGTTGTGGATTTAAGTAGCTCTGGAAGTTTGTGTATACGTGGAGTCACCTTTATTGCTGAAGCCAACACAGTTGTTGGCCTGCGTTGATCAAGCCCTTACAAATCTTTTGACATGGATGAGAGAGAGAAAGAAGAAAAGAGAGAGGAAGAGAAAGAGAACGAGGAAGAAATAAGCATGAGAGTGACAGTGAAGAGGTGTCGTGTCGTGCTAGAATGCTTGTGTTTGCTACTATGTGTGGCTAACCAAATTAACTCTTTTTACCCTATTTTTCTCGCACATGGTTTAGTTCTATTTATACTAGACTTCAAATATATATATATCATTGTTCATTTTTAAGTACCTTCTTTTAACTCTTTACTTCCTATGTTTAAAAATATTTTTCATCTTAGTTTTATCTTAATCAAATATCTCTAATCTTTACTGAAGTTTTTTTTAAAAAACACCAACATCGACAACAACAAACTAGTTAACTCACCACGAATATATGTTGATAGTTAATTTATTTAATGTTATGTACGTTAATATAGTGTTTATAAACCAGTTTAAAAATTAGAAAAAAAAAGTATTAAGGACAAACCTTAGAAAACATGTACTCTGGAACAAAGAGGATACTATATAAACCTTGGTGATTCAACATATGATGAATGTGACGAGACTAACCCAAGTAATTAATTGAATATAGTATATAATCTAGAGGCAAACGATGTTTTTCCTTTAAACCTAACCACAACACCGTGCTAATCTGACGGGGACAAAAATTTTTGCATCAAGGTTGCTGGTTGACCAGACCGGTAAACCCCTCGGATATATAACCATTGGTCACACCACACCGTGGACTTGTGGAGGCCGAGAGCACGGAGGCGAGAGGGCGCACGGAGAATCGCTGCACCCGCACCCGCGCGGCCGCGCCCCCATCAACACGTGCGGCGGCGATGGACAAGGCGCCATGACAAGCGCCTGCCACGCCTACGTGCACCCTGGCCCCTCGACGATTTTCTAAAACGGCGACCGTACATCGGGAAACGGGGGACACACACATGCATGCGCTAGCTGCTGCCTGCTGCCGGGATTTGTTTTCTTTCCCAGCCGAGACCGACGCCATCCGGCATCCCCACCGGCCACCGCCCCGCGCGCGCACGTTCGCGCGGTGATGGTGTCGTCGACACACCCCACACGTGCTCGCTCGCCTTTCCGCGGGGGTGAGCCATGCCGTGCATGCGGCTCATGCCGCCGCCTGCGTGTCATCAGCGTGCGCGCTCGGCGAAGAAGGCCTGGCTGGGCCTGGGCCTGGGTCTGGGGGCATTACGCCGCGCGTTTTTTTGACTTTGTTTTGGTTTATAAAGTTCGTATTTTTTAACCAACGAACAGTATTTTTTTCTTATCTTAAATTAAACCAACAGCATTCTTTTACCATCATATCTTATCGACCAAACAAATCTAAGCTAACGGGCGTTGGATGCTCTGCGCCAGTGCCGCCTGCTGGGGTGCGGGGGCGACCACGTAGTACGTCCGCGTGCGGCAGCGCATGTTGAGGGGTAGGTGCGGTGCGGCCGTTGAGTGGGCAACCGGTGAGGCGGTGCCAGTGTTTGATGCGGTTCAGCGGTTGGCAAGGAAGATACGGCGCTCGGTTTACTGTACGTACATCAGGCAAAAACAAAAAAGTGAGACAGTGAGTTCAGAAACGGTGGATCCATGGCGCCTGGAGACTGACCTTTTCTTTTAACCCAAGTAGGCAAGTAGTAGTGGTAGCCTCTGTAAACTCAGCGTACAGGTACAGCTACAATATGCAGTAGAAAAAGGAGTTAAAAAAACCGTCGGAGCCTTCCATGCCCCCCCACCCCAATTTTGGGGGGCTTTTGGCACAAATCCAGGCGGCCCTGTCACCCACCGGATCCCCACCCCTAGGCACACCGGATTCCACGACAAACGCAGCCACGTCTGTTTGTTTTGTCCCACGGCGACACCAGCCATTTCCTTTGGGCCTTTTCTTTTTTCCGCCGCGTGAATTCCAGGACGACGTCGACGCTGATCGCAACATATTCACACGATCGAATGGTCACGGCGGTCGCTGTCGGAGCCCTTCGATGTGTAGGAACTTCCTTGCCCGAGACATGGAGAACAGAGACAGTTTTCCCAATATCTTTCTACTACTTGTTCGTTTGCCAGGACAAGCAAGCTCGGCAAGACTAGTCAGGTAGAGAGATATGTATATGAAGTTATTAAGATGGGGAATCCATCCAGGGTGTAAAGAGATTGGAAAACATCAAGAAGAAATTAGTTCATTTCTTCCTACAATATATACAGGCCCTCAAACGGCCCATCGTGCTGCCGTGGGCGCCCAGATTTTCAAACAGCGCCTACTGGAAACGATCCAGCCCATCAGGAAAAGGGCGATACACAGAGGCCCAAACAAAACAATGCTCCAACACGAAGTGCCCGCCCACCCCGAGAATCCGAAAAGCCCGGCCCACACCTTCTCATCCAGCCAAAGGCATCTGTCTGTCTCTGTGTGTGTGTCCATTGGCTGACGCCGCGACCGCCCCAACCCACCTGCCCCTCTTCGGAGATCTCGCCGCCGCCGTCGACCTCCGTCGCCCCCTACTCCGCATCCGGCTTACCCGATGGCGCGGCTGCACTGGCTCGAGGCCGTCCTTCCGCTGGGAATCATCGGCGGCATGCTGTGCATCATGGGCAACGCCCAGTATTTCATCCACAAGGCCGCGCACGGCAGGGTACGCCCAAGTCCTCCCCGCCACCTCCCCGCCCCCCCCCTCCCCTCTCTCTCTCTCGATTCGAATCCTACTCCGTGTTGACGCGCGCTGCTGGTTTTATTCTGTGTGTATGCAGCCGAAGCACATCGGGAACGATATGTGGGACGTCGCCATGGAGCGCCGCGACAAGAAGCTCATGGAGCAGTCCTCCGGCAACTAGGTGTGGATCTGTGGTCTCTTGCTTCTGATCTCCATGGATTTTTGCTAGGATTCCCCTTGGGTGTCGGCCTCCTGGGGTGCGTGACTATGGTGGAATTCGTGGTGCGTTGCTGCGGGATGATTATAGGGTTTGGGTTCCATTTGGAATTCGTGGTTTGGGGCTGGGTTAGGTTAGGAATTTAACTCTCTTGTGGCCCGAGGATAGAGGAGTGAGGGGGCTGTTGATCCTAGTGGTCTAAATGGTTTGCATATTCTGAATTTGTTGGTACTCTGAATCGAAACTTCTTTGTCACTGCAATGGAATTATGGAAATGGGAGAGCCCCAGGTTATTTCCATTCCATATCACTAATCTGCTTTTGAAGTTTATAGTAGACTGTAGTTAGCTACTTACCTCGAGAACCCTTCTATCCAACAGATTGCTGTGCATGTTCAAAACTACAATCTCTTCACAAAAAGTATTCAACTTATCGCTGCTTTCACTTTTCTTTTCTTCCTCTTTTCCGCCATATTTGGGTTTGGGTGGCACACTGTATTTATTCACAAAAATAGGGTTTGAACTCGGTTTGGGGCTGGGTTAGGTTATAAATTGCTCCCTCTTGTTGTCCGAGGCGATTTAATCTAGTAGTGGAAATTGGGCAATTCCGTGGGCACTCTCAAAGTGTCGATTGATGACTTCTCTGTGATCTCAATGAGAATTGGAAAGCCTCAGTCTATTTCTATTACAGTAGTACTTCTTTTCAAGCATATGGAGTTGGACAAACATAGTTAGATCTCTGAAACAACAAGATTGATGTTGACAAATTACCGTGAGATTGACTGGATGCAATAGATCCTGTCAAGGTATGATTTTCAACCCTTATATCATTTTTGTGTATGTCTATAGATGCCCAGATGGGCCAAGGCCAAATGGGTCGGCACTAAGCCCGACCTGGCCCGCCTGACTGGCTGTGTCTGGGCTGGAACGTTGAGCCGGCACATGCAAGGTCTGATAACGAGCTAAAAAATATCTCTCCCATATCAGCCTCTCTTATCGATATCCATACAACAGACACCATCTCGCCTCTCTCGTCTCTATCTCTCACTCGCACACTCACAAGATACCACCTACACCATCTCCATGGCAAAGAAGGGGCCGATGGTACAACCGCCTCCTCCCTTGTGCCATTCCTAATCGGGCTTGGCCGCCTGTTTGGCCATCCATGGGTGTCTTTGGTTGTGTTTCTCACAAGAGCCTGGCTAGCGAAATAAGGCTTGCTAGTCCAAGCCTGCATAGGATAATACGAGAACCATTTATTTGGTTTGCCTATACTAGTTAAGCATAGCTATCTAAGATCTTGTTTGGTTGGTAGTATAGTTTTGGTATAGTCACCTCATCTTTGGTAGGGTGATTTTTAGCTCCATCACCTCTCACCTGTTCGTGTTGGCATTTTATCGAACAACTAGTGCTCGCCGCCAGCCCGCCTGAGTTCGCTAATTCATCTCCTCGAGCACTGACGGACGCACTGGCCATGGTGTGGTCGAGGCTTGCCATGGCCCACCCCGCATACCAACGACCGAGCTCCCACCATCCCCACCTTCTTGGGCCCGTGCCATGAGGTCATGCCTCCACGCAGTGGATGGAACTTGGAAGGCATGCGATTTCTCTATGTCTCCGGCGGCCCCTCTCCTTCCTACCCTCTGTCGTGATGGCGGCCTCTTCCCCTGCGCCCTCTGTCGCGGCGGTGGTCACGGAGTATAGTGACCCCTGTGTGGCAGTTCCGCCCGTCTTGGACGGGGACCCCTGAGCTCTGTGACCGTCCCCTGCACAACGGTCGCCGCGGACTGTGTCTGCGAGAGGTGGGAGCACAAGTGAGATGTGGGGCGGTGAGGAGTTGCTTAGCCAAGCCTGACCAAGTCATTGGCTTACCTGGCCAGGCTTTAGGCCAAACAAGTCGCAACTGCATTGATGAAGCCTGGACAGGGATAGGATAGGCCAGGAAACCAAACGCACCCTATATGTAGGTCTAGGGCTCTAGGCTCTATTAAATAGACAAGACAAAAAAACTGAATCAATAGTTTGTGACATTTTATCCATCCTTTTCCTCTTCTTTTTCTACAAGCTCCCTTTTCCCCTTTATTTTCTTATAAACCTCTATTGTTAGATAAGGGAAAAACACAAAAGTAAAGCTTAACTATTACTAGATACAGCATTTATTCAAAACATGGATGATCATGCACTTGATTTATGTTTTATTGTATTGTCTTCTGCCGGTAAGATCTTGTGATGTCCTGTGGACCTCCTTTAACTTATTTTCCTTTGTAGCCATTTTTGGGATGGCACTCACTTTAATTGTTTGTTAGCATTGTCAATAATGTAATACACGGCTTCAAAAAAAAAGTAATACATGATCACTGAATGAAATTGTTATGCACATTTCTGCAGGGTATTGATCAACCACAAACTTTTCTGGATGTTGACGAACCTCTTTCAAAAGCACAGAAGTACTGCTCTTTAGTTTCCTGTACAATGGGAACCAAGGCTTAATTGTTTTGCTTTTATTTCAACAGTTTGGAGAATAATCTGTATCTGACATCTGCTTAATTGAACAAAGCCAAATCCTTTGTCAATTGTGTACCACATTTCTTTCTGCCTTTGGAGCAGATCCATGAACAAGAAAAATACATTTTGCAGTTGTTTTGACTTTTGGTAAGTATCTGTCCTTGGTAGATCCAAAACGGGGTAGATCTGAATGATATAAGAATATTCATTCTAATTAAACAAGTTGCCGATGGTATTTGTTAGAGATCTCTATTTGTTATCTAGGAAAGAGTGAAATCCACTGAGGGTCCTTAAAACTTGTCACGAGTTCTCAAATAGGTCCATATACTTCTAAAACCAGATTTCCCTCTAAACTTGCTAAATGTACCAGCAAAGGTCCAAACCCTTTTTGGAAGGCTGTTTTCGCACATGTGGCGGCCACCGTGTCTAGGGCGCAAGGCCCTCGCTCCAGCAGCGGCGCGACGTGACGACGAGCAGTGGCAGGCGCCGAGCAAGGCCCGACCTTCATGCGGCGCGGTTGTGGCTGTGGCAGCGGCGGCGCAAGACGCTTTGGAATCGGGCGTCATCACTAGCCGCCTCGAGCGCCCCCGCGCTGTGCCCCAGGCGCTGGACCCTAGCAGGTGGTGGGCGCTGGGCCCGTGCTTGCCAGCCGCCG
Organism: Miscanthus lutarioriparius; assembly: GCA_904845875.1. Taxonomy (NCBI): domain Eukaryota; kingdom Viridiplantae; phylum Streptophyta; class Magnoliopsida; order Poales; family Poaceae; genus Miscanthus; species Miscanthus lutarioriparius. The sequence continues at coordinate 17,793,246 of CAJGYO010000016.1, read as the reverse complement.
GCCTCGTTCTCCAGCCCATTCATCTGAACTTGGTGTGCTCCATCCCGATGCTAGAGCCACCTTCGCCGGCGCAGGTACGTGTTCAGGGAGTGGCCGCGCCGGGGAGGAAGGGGTTGGGGACCTCGAAGCCTGGGTTGGGCACCCAGGTGTCGTCGCCTCGTCGGCTCCGGGCATGAACTGCCCCGTGGACTGCGGCGGAGATACTGTGGTCCAGCCCGCCGAGATGTCCCCTCCTGTAGCGTGTCCGGCCACTTCACGTCCTCTGCTGCCGCCGCCGCCGCCGACGCCGCCTGCTGCTGCGCGGGGACGGGGCGCGTCGCGGAGCACGCCACTGCTGCGGCCAGAACCCTGAGGACGACCAGAGCCGACGACGACGACCTGGCCATGCCGACGATCTGCTGGCTGCTGCTGCTAGTGCTAAGTGGTGATCACGACTCGCTAGTCGATCCACTAATCCTTGACTTGGCTCTTCCATGCATGCAAGCACCCAACTACCCACTAGCTTCTTTGTCCATGCATGCAAGAACCGAACTATTCACTCGCCGTCCAACAGGTGGTGGCCCGTATACCCATTCTATTGCGCGCGTAGCCTCGTATACGCCGGCGATGAAGGACGGGACGGCCAGGTTCGAGACCCAGGGCATAGCGCAGAGGCGCGAAGTTGCCGGCGATCTTCACGGGCGGGTCCGCCACGCAGGGCATAGCCTAGCCTCGCCGCCGCCACGAAGGTCAGGCCGGCCATGCTCAGCGCCTGCCACTGCTTGTCACCGCGCCACGCTGCCGCGGGAGCGCAGGCCTTGCGCCCTAGACACGTGGCTGCCACGTGTGTGAAAACAGCCTTTCAAAATTGGTTTGGATCTTTGCTGATACATTTAGGTTAGAACCCGAAAATCTGGTTTTAGAAGTACATGGACCTATTTGAAAACTCATGACAAGTTTAAGGACCCTCGGTGGATTTCACTCTCTAGGAAATGCCAGTGAATCATCAGATGTGCTGAAGAGCACAATAAGCGGGAAAGGGTTTTTTTTTTTTGTGTGTGAAGTAAATAAACGAGAGAACTTGGGACTGAATGGCAGCAATCACTCATCTGAAAGAAGAATATTTGGTCACCAGATATAAGCGAGAAAATCAGAATGGGACTGGAATCGCAACATCTGAAAGAAGAACATTTGATCAACAATGGTTTCTTTATTTTCACCTTGATCAGGTGAATTAGAATTTACATTCAATAAAAACCCAACGACAAATCAGAGACGAAGAACCGTCACCCGTCCCTCGCCGTTTCTGGCGAAGAACCATCATCATTGAAGCTACGTGGCGACTCGTTCGTGTTGCCGCCGCTGTTTGTGCTCAGCATCCTAGGGGATTCGCTAGCAGCAATTCTGACGCCGCTATTTGTGTTCAGCATCCGCGGCGATTCGTGGCCAGGGGTGCTGCCGCTGTCCGTGTTCAGCATCCGCGGAGATTCGTGGTCAGGGGTGCCGCCGCCGCTGTTCGTGTTCAGAATCCGCGGCGAGTCGTGGTCAGGGGTGCCGCCGCCGCCACCGCTGTTGGTGCTCAGCATTCGCGGCGATTCGTGGTCAGGGGTGCCGCCGCCGCCCGTGTTCAGCATCCGCGGCGATTCGTGGCCAGGGTTGCCGCCGCCGCCGCTGTTGGTGCTCAGCATTCGCGGCGACTCTGTGTGACGAGAGGGCGACTGCGGTTCGGTGCCCGGATCTGCCGCCTGGTGCTCCTCTTCCTCCAGCACAAGTTGGGACGGCAGGGACTTGCGGCGATCTTGGCACTGCTCAGCCTCCAGCTCCGCATCCTCGTCATCGTCGGCGTCGACGTCGTAATCATCTTCTTCCTCGATGTCCTCGTCGTCGTCAAGGTTGACGACGTCCTGCATGTTGAGCTGGTGGTACTCGACGATCTCACGCAGGAACCGGTTCTCGCGGGCGTACACCGTGTTCTCGTGCGCCAGCCGCGCCTTCTCCTCGAGCAGCGTCTCCAGCTGCTGCCGTATCTGACAGTAACACGACGAGCGACGGCAGTAATGACATGTGAGTATTTCACTTTCACCTCACCATTTGGCATTTGCCGACTGGTTGCAGAGGCCGGTCGATCGGGCACGTACCAGGTCCTCGTCGGCGTCGGCGTCGTGGTTGCCGTCCCGGAGCAGCCGATTCTCCTCCTCCAGCTGCGCGCACCGCTCCTTGGAGAAGGCCAGGTCGGCGTTCAACGTCTTGAGCTCCCGCTGCAGCAGCTTCACCTTGGTGGCCATGGCGTTCGCTACCTGAGGGAGGGGCACATGCACATGCCAATGTGGGAGCTCTTCTTTCGTATTCGCAGGCAGCAGAAAGTATTGCGCTCTTCTAACGTCGTCGTCGTCGCGGCAAAGAAACTAAACTAGCGGCCGCAGCAGCATCCTCCTAATGGCTAACGTGCAAAACGGGAGGGCACCTTACGTCGCGAGAGGCCTTGATTTGAGGCGACTCCGTGTCGGCCAGCATCGGCGACATGTCGGGGCTGGCCGGGGTCAGGTTCGCGGCCCGGAAGTCCATGCTGCACGCCTTCCTCCTGATCTGCAGCTTCCGGGCAGCGACGACACCACCGTGGGTGCCGGTGCCGGTGCCGCCGGACGTTGTGCTGTCGGCCACCGCCAGGCCCTCCTGCTGCAAGCAAACGATATCTCATTCATCAGGCAAGAATGTCAACAAATGAAATGTGCGCGCTGAAAGCCTGAAACTGTGGAATTTATTTATCAGTGAACTCACTTCAAGAACGTCCTTGATCTTCCCTCCGATGTCTAGCTTCCCTTCCAACGATCCTCTCCGTGACGTGGGGCTCTGGCTCTCCGAGCTTCGGACCCGATCGTAGGACCAGCGAGATTCAGAGGTCTGGAAATTTCCATGGGAAAGTTAAAACTGAAGTGAACGAACACGCAGCATGTAATGAACTGGCAAAAGGATCATGTGAACGCGCCTGATGACTCTTTCGTCCGTCCCCTTTTGGTTTCAGACAGAGTTCTTACCTGAGTCTGAGCGCGTGGTGTGCCATTTTCGTCGAGCATGACTTTAGCTTTCTGAGCCACGAGCGCCCAGAACCCATGCTTGGTGTGGTCTTTCTTGGATAGCTCGATGTCGTACTTCGGCCCCTCGTCGTTTAGGCTCGTTGTCGATGTGTAGAGCTGGGTGACAGGGTCCTACAATTGTTGAACAAGCAGATCGTTCAGGGACAGGGTGTGATCTTGTTTGCACAAGAACAATTACTTGGAATTGCAAAATGGCATATGTTTTTCGGTGTGATTGGAGCAACGGTGTCGGCAATTCTCTATCAGAGTTCAGAGGCACAGGTGATCCTAGGAGACGAGTGCAAGGAGGAGTGGGAGAACGGAGCGCACCTGCACCGGGCTACTCGGCTCGGCGTCGCATTGGGACGCCGCCGCCGCGGCGGCGGCGGGGAAGCGCTCGCCGAAGGAAGGCAGCGTGAGGTCCGCGCGCGCGGCGGACGAGGCCACCATGGCCTGCGCGGCCAGGCGAGAGGAGCGGTCGGGGCGGCGGCTGTCGTCCGCGAACCGCGTGGCGCGCGGGGACGCGATGGCCGGCGACGCGGAGCCGCCCGACGACGTCTGGCGGTGGTCCTCCACGAAGGTGGCCGACCGCTGGATGCCCTGCTTCCGACGGTACGCCATCGATCACCAAGGCGTCGCGCGCGGTGGTCGCACGCGGACGGGGGAGGAGCGGGAGCCTGCCGCTCTGCGCACCGTTTCTTGGGTGGGGCGAGCTCCTAGGCGACGACGAGCTCTTTCCGGGGCTCCCGTTCCGCGGGCCGGGAGCCGTGGGTGTGTCGTGGCCGTTATTTGGTAACGAACTCTGCCCGCGTTTTCAGGCGCGCGAGTTTCTGTAGCGTGGCATGGTGACCGGCAAGGAGCTATGCATGGTTGCATACAATCATGGAATGGAATGACCAAGTCAGCGTTGTTACTCTGACACTCGCACGGATGGCAATTTTTTTAACGCTGAATGGCAAAAATTTTTAGATAATGTTAAAAAAATATTCAAGGTTCAGTCATCCCGTCGATGATATAAGAAAAAATTCACCAAAGATAGGCATATATGACCTAAGAGTATATAACTAATACATCTACTAGGAAAGGTATATAGTAACAACAACAACAACAACAACAACAACAATCTCCAACATGCCATCATATAGTTAAACTTTTACGTCTTTTTTTTACAACATCCTCTCCAAAAGAGTCAATATCACCACAAATACAGATGAAAGCGGAACCTAAGCCGAGCCAGATGAACAACACATCCTAAGACTAAACTATGACCAGCCCAAGAAACCAACACCACACTCCTCCACAAAAAGAGGGCATTATAAATCCAACAGAGACACTAAGCATTATTGGAGACACTAGATAATGGAATCGAGCAATAGAAAGTTTGTTTCCCATGGTGGAAGATAAACACCATTGAACAATGACGAACATTACATCTCCATCACCTCATGACCCGAGCTCATAGTGCAAGGTCTCCGAGGAGAGAATGACATCCGAAGACATCATCACTACACGACCGAATAAACCGGTATTAGTTTTTTTTGTCCAAATGGATCCACACAACAAGAAAGTGAGTAGAGGCCTCGAGGATGCCTTAAGTGTGAGGCAAGTGATGCCCATGGGTGTCACCGCTGATGAGAATGGGTATGATTCCTCATCAACACTATCCATATAACCAACTAGGATCATCATTGAAGTACCAAAGGCAGTGCCTGCCACTAGAATGGGCTTGTAGGGCTGTCATACCGTACATCCAATCACGACCAGCCCAACCTGACCATCGACACCCAACCAAAAAAGATCGAGATCGCCTTCAACTAGAATTGTTGCCAATGGTGTATATCAAGAAAAAGATAAGAGGCACAATAGATACTACGAAGACATCTTTTAGACATCACTAATGGCCATCACAGCTGCACGCCAACTGGTGGTGGTGGTGGCCAGGGAAGGGCACCGATTTAGATCTGTTGGTGGCAGTGGGGAGCCTTTGTGTTTGAGTATTTCTTAGGCCAAACAATAGATCTCTCTAAATACCACTAATATGATAGAGTAATTATAGTTCCTTATCCCGCCGTCTCTACACTTTAAACTAGATTGTGATATGTGCCACTCAACTCCTATTATATATACTAGTAAAAGTTTGCCTTTTTCCTCAATGGCCTTAGGCTCGAGTTCTAAACATCTCTGCTTCACATCCTTCAAGATGTGAATAAAATTGTGAAAAGTTACACGTTCATTTAGATATCCGTGTTTGATTGAAGCAAAAATTGCTAGAATATTTCATACCAAATGAAAAATATATGGCCAACTCTAGTCAGCCAAATTTTAAGCTAATACTCTATCCATCCTAGAAAAAATTACATTTTATTTATTTTCTATGTCAAACAATCTTAATCTATATAAAATAATATGCGTATTTATATTACTATATACAAATAAACGTTATTAGATCTATCCTTAGATTTGTCATAAAACATAGTTTCATAGTATACCTATTTGAGTCATATACGGCAATAATATTCTTTACAAATTTAGGTTAATTTAAAATAAAATTAGAGTATCATTTGGGGGGGGGGGGGAGTACAACTAAACGCCATATAACTATACTTTTTCTAATCGCATACTAGCACTTGTTGTATTAGAAAAATAATATTTTTTTTTATCGTGTCAAATGAAGATTTTTTTTCGAGAGCGTGCATTGGCACGTTTTTCATTAAGCAGGAATGAGAAGTTTTCTTACAAAAGTGTGGTATATGGTCAACCTAAGATTACCAAAGCCCTAGCCTTCGCCCTCCACGAAACTCGCACGTGATTGTGATTACATGACACTAATTTTGTGACTAAAGACAACTACGTAATCAGATGGATCGGCGCCGCAAGTCAATCGCTCCCAGGTGCCAAATGAAGATATTTTTTATATCGAAGTTGTGGCCACGTGATGCTTTGTATTTCATCTTCTTCCACTGTCCATTTTTGTGGCGAACACTACTCTTGTTAATGCATTTAGCATCGTAGTGAACCTAGAGCTTATATAACCTATGAACGACGAACACTACTACAAAGACACGAAATTAGGATGAATAACCACATATGCATAACTATGCTCGAAATAACTATGTGAAAGTAAGAAATCAGTTTTAATAGCGATAAACCCACGTTGTCACGTTTCAGTTCCAGCCCTGCGGCCTGACGACCACACGGCCACACCTACAGGTACCTCACGGGCTCACGGAAGACGGGACACGGCGGCTGATGGGCCTTTCCGTTCCGCTGCTCCCAAGCCTCTCAAGCGTTCAAGCCCTCATCAACGGCTCAACGATCCTCGGAGGCATTTCCTCGAACACCTGACTTGCGTCGCGTGACCGCGCGCCCCCAAACCCCGATAAACCCCAGAGGAGAGAGCACCGCGGATGCCCTCCCGCTGCCCGTCTGATGGCCTCGGCGGCGCGAGGTAGAGAGGGCACCGCCCGTCTCCTCCTTTTCCACTCAGATGTGGTGGCTTCCTCCGGCCGCGGCTCTCCTCCGACGCTCGCTGGCCGCCACCGCGCGCCTCTCCGCTCCGGTACTGCCCTTCCCAGCTTCCCCTAATTTTTGTGATTTCAGCAAAAGAAATTTTGTCGCGGTGTTTTGTTAGCGTGGACCTGTCACGAATTCGAGAATCATGTACAGCCTCACTTGAATCCGAGCGGTTGCTAGGTTACTAACGCGGCGAGGGGGGTTGAGCGCTAGATTACTAATGCAGCGAGGGGGTTGATTGGTTCCTTGCAATTTGAACTTTGCGTAAATTAAGATCCCTGTGGCAGATTATCTAGTAGACCGTTAGTGGTCTCAGCTAATTAGTGTCTTTTGTTAGGAACCAGGACCTAATCCTTGGTTCGGTTGAACATTTGAATGTGTTCTTTTTTTTCTTTTCACCTGTGCTGTTTGAATTGTGTAGCTGGTACCCAAAATGGTGAAATGATCTCATAAGTTTCTTCCATATTTGTATCCAGGGGTATTTGATGCTCGTGAAACAGCCCACTGCACGCACTAATTCACCCATGACTGTGCGTTGCCTCCAACAGTGTGGTTCACATAACACCGATGATGATAGGGTCAGTCAGGCATTTAAGCGGTGCTGCTCAACCATTGCTAGTAGTGGTGCTTCAGAGGCATCACCGTCTGCTGCTTATGTCAAGAACCTCTGCAGATCTGGCAATCTTGTTGATGCTGTTCGTGTTCTTCGACAACTGCATGACGAGCAGATCCATGTCGGCCTGCACACCTTTAATATGTTGCTGCAACACACAGCTGAAGCAAACAGCTTTGCTCTTTTTGCCAAAGTATTCAGGTACCTTCTGCTTTCAAAACTTCCTCCTGATTCGACTTCATATATGAATGTTGCAAAGGCCGTCCAGAAGTTGGATGACTGTGAATTGATACTCAAATTTGTAAGAGAACTTTTGGAAATCACACATCAAAGAGATCCTACAGTTATGAATCGCATTATCTTCGCCACAGCTCAATACGGACACATTGATAAAAGTTTGGTCATTTTTGAAGAGTTGAAGAAATATCAGACCAGCTTGGATGTTGTCACGTTCAACACTGTTTTGGACATGCTAGGGAAAGCTGGTCGGGTGGACCAAATGCTTCGTGAGGTGAAGCTAATGGAAGAACTTGGGCATTTTCCTGACATCGTGACATACAATACACTAATAAACTGCCTGCGAAGGCTTGGTAGACTAGATTTGTGCAAAAGGTTTGCTGGGGAAATGCTAGAGAGAGGCATCACTCCAGATTTGAGAACATACACTGCACTGATTGATAGTTTTGGACGGTCTGGCCATATTACTGATGCCCTGGAAATGTTTCAGAAGATGAAAAAGTCACACCAACCTTCAGTTTATGTTTACCGTGCATTGATCAGCAACTTGAAAAAGGCTGGACAGTTTGAACTAGCACAAAAGCTCACTGAAGATATGAATTCAAGTGCTTCAGAGTTAATAGGCCCAGAAGATTTCAAGCCAAAGAATAAGGGAAGAAGATTTAGAAAAAAAGGCTAAGAGGCCATTGATTGATATTTGAGGCCTGAATCCCTTTTATATGTGCTATGTGCACATCTGCAGTCCCATACTGCTAGAGTTTCTGGAATTGGTTGAAATGTTTTGTAGAATGAAACTCACAGAATTATAGAGAAATACAAAGCTTTAAGATGACAGAAGCATGATGGTTAGGTAGACATGTAATGATACAGGGTCAAGAGGACCTACTGGCTGCATGATTTTAAGCAGCTCACGGCCTCACGGGTCACGAGTAATTTTAAGATTCACCAAATTAGAAGACCTGGAAGCTGCATCTGTTACTCATTAATCTGCTTTATGTAACATGGACACACTGCAGGATTTGGCTTGAGACATAGGCGAGTATCATGTGAGGCAGAAACATGTAGAATTACAGCTTCTCCAATTAGTTTTTTCTGTGAATCTTAGGCATGAATAGAGACAAGATTCCTTGTTTTCTCCATTTCGTTTTCCTTGTAATCAGAAAGTGTATAATTACTAGTGAGTTGATTAAATTCAGTTTATTATCTTAGCTATTCGATCACCTACCCACTCCCTCTATTCCAAATTATAAGTTATTTTAGCTTTCTAGGTACATATTCATGGTGCATTCTTGTATACTTGTTTTTGAATTGGGTAGATCTAAATTCTATTCACATAATCATGAACTGCATATCTGCATGTTGGCGTCATAGTTATCTGGTTTCTATGATTGTTCTTGTTTGTTTGTCAATTGCTAATGTATCTACTTTAGGTACCAATTGAGTTTCAGAAATTTGGAGTTACCACTTTCAGTTGTCTTTTAGAAATTTCTATTCATCAAAGGTGTATGTGCATAGTAGAGAATGGTGTAACACATAAAGTAGAGCTAATCCTTTTACCGATGACGGTGATATTGTGCTGAAACTTTTTATTCAAGGTCTGTACCATGTAGCTTGGTGATTAATATTACTTCAACTGCAAACATTTTATCTCTTTTCACATTGTTATGCCATCATTTCTATGTATTTATCTGTTAGTTTGGTGCCTCGCCAACTTTACTGAATTTTAATTCGATAATATGCCATGGCCTAATGGTGGAGCAGAAAGCAGACACTTGATTTTCATTAGTCGGAATGCCGCGTTCTCATATCGTTGTTCTCAACAAATAAACTAGTACACTTAAAAAATGGCTCAATCTGCAGTGTGAAACATAGGCAATCTGATTCAGCCATATGGGCTGATTTGTTGAAAGTAGAAGACATCTATTTACAAGGTAGAAAAATCTTGGTTAAAAATGGTAAGAATACACTTTTCTGGAAGGATTCATGGCTGTATGAGAAACCCCTTTGTCTTATACTCTGATCTTTTTAAGATTTGTGAACAACCAAATGTAACTGTACATCAGGCGCATAATGATACTCAGAGGATTTCTTTTACTCGATGGTTAACTGACATCTTGCTTCTAGACTGGCAGAAGATTCTGAATGATATGAAAGACATTAACTTCAACTCTGAAGAAGATACAGTCTCATGGAAATTTGGCACTATGGGTAGATTTAGTGTTAAATCAGTATATACTGCAATGACTGTGAATGACTCAGGCCCTTACCATAAAAAATTTTGGAAAGGGAAAGTACTTGCTAAAATCAAAATCTTTCTGTGGCTGATTATGAATAATTCAATCTTAACTAAGGATAACTTGCTGAAAAGAAGATGGGTTGGTGATCCTACTTGTTATTTCTGTGATCAAAGTGAAAACCTTTCTCATCTGTTTTTTAAATGCAGCACTGCCAAAACTGTTTGGGCAATAGTTGCAAAGTGTATTGGGGCAAACAATGTTCCTAGATCTTTAGGACAATGTTGGCTTTGGTGTGAAAAATGGCTTCCTTTTGGTAAACAGTTTCATACTCTTGGAATAGCAGCTATTTGCTGGGCTATTTGGAAGACTCGCAACAAAGCTTGTTTTGAAGGCAAATTGTTAAAAAATCCTGCCTCCATTATATGCTATGCATGTGCGCTCATGGGTTACTGGGCAGGTTTGTTCATGGAGATTGATAAAGAAGCCCTGATCGCTGGAGCAAACACGATGCTGCAGATTGCAAGAAGATGGAGAAGGGTGGAAGGCTACTCCTGAATGACGGGTCTGATGATGACAGGCAGAACTGAAGCTCGCGCATAAATGATCAGCTACCATTTTGTTGCTATGTCTGAATGTCAATCTGTTCCTGTTATGGCTATTGACTCTGTGATGAGCCAAACTTCTAGACTGCTAGCCCTTGGGGCGTCTTTTGTTTTCTGCTTCTTTACATGTTGGAAGCTGCGTGTCCTAGGTAGATTTTGTAAGTTTGCCGGTCTTACATGTCTTTCTCCTGTATCTTCTGAATCAGTCTATCAAACTTTGTATTTCTGTTACTTCTAATGATATAGGCAGCTAGATGAGTGGTAATAATTTATATAATTGATGGTATGGTTAGCAAAATCTCCTACGATTATTTGACTATGACCCTATGTTAGTCACCTCCAAATGTGCAAACCGATGGAAATTTTCAGGATTTGGTGGGCTCATCTCATCTGCTATTGGAAAAATGGCCACCCTATGTTTCTTAGGGGGTGTTTGGTTCACTCTGGACCTCCTAAATCTAGTTCCATTTAGTAATTTTGTTCTCTAAACACTTTGACTAAATGGAACTAAATGGCCTTTAGCTAACTAGTCACCCAAAGGTTGAAAGGGGACTAAAAGCCCACCTTGGACAGGGGGTGCCCCTTATTATTGCCCTATCTGAGCCCCCGCCGAACCCTATCCGCTCACTCTTGCTCACTCTCTAGCTCGCTCACTCTCTCCCTCTCACGCTCGCGCTCCTCTGCTCTCCCCACCGCCGCCACCACTGCTCTCGACGCCGCCCCGCTCCTCCCCACGCCTCTGCCGTCGGCCCCGCTCCTCCGCTCACCGCATCCGCCATGGACGGCCATGGGTCTGAGTATCCGGACTATTTCTCGCAGTCCTCTTCTCCGGTGGATCCCATGGCCTCTGCTCCGTCCTTCCCCCTAATGTCGGTGACTTCGGCCTCTTCTCCCAGGCGTCGTCGTATGGTCCGGGCTCCTCTGCTCGACGCGGCATGGAGGGGCTGGATCTGAACACCGACGCCGACGGCTACCCATACATTGATTTGTATCAGGGGCTCCTCCAAGTTGACGGCCTTCCCGGCAGACGAGGGCTTCCTCCCGTTCGCATTGGCGCCTGATCCGGCGGTGGCCCGTTCGTTCCTCCCCACCCAACCGGAGGAGTGAGCTGGAAAACGCCCGGCGACGTGCGCAGCTGGGCGCCGCTCCAAGGCTAGATCCGGCGGTGCCCGTGACGGATCGATGGCCAACCACGTGCCGGTACCAAGGATGCGTGGATCAGTGGCTTCCGACAGCTATTTTCCTCTAATGGATGCAATGGAGCAAGAAGATGACAATGGCCTTCCGGATGAGGTAGGCTTTTTCAAGTATGATCTATTTTGCTCTGATATGTTTTTTTAAGTACGATCTGTTTTGCTCTAATTTGCAAGTATGTTTTGCTCTGATGAATTAGTTTGTATTTGTTTGATGTATACACTTGCACTTGTGTGATCTATTGCAAATGTATTGTCTGATCTATTAGGTTATATTTCTCTGATGTATTAGGTTGTATTTGTCTGATTTGTTGCAATGTACATGTTTGTAGTTGTCTGTAATATTAGACTTTTTGGTTCTTGGTCTGCTCTGACGCTCTAATAGTTTGACAAGGCGGATTGGTCAGATGGAAATACATTTGTATTCTCTTGTCTTGTCATTGAGGAAATGAAAAAGGGCAATACAAGTAATGGGATAATGACAAGGAGAGGTTATGATGCTTTGCAAGTCCTCTATGAGAGAAAGGTTGGCCTTAGACATGACTTGAAACAACTAAAGAACAGATACAAACAGCTGAAGCAAATGTATAATTTCTACAAGTAGGCAAATAACCAAACAGGGGTTGGCCGCCTTGCAAATGGAGGGATTGATGCACCACTTAGTTGGTGGGAAAGGCACACCAGGGTACTCTTTCTGAATTAGTTTGTATTTGTACTAACAGTGAATCTTTCCTTTGCTTGTTCTTTTGTATCTTTCAGAAGAAGCCAGAGTGCAGGAAATTCATGCATGGATTGTCTATGTTTTTCTCCTAGATGGTTGAGCTTTTCTAGAACACAGTTGTTGATGGCTCTATAGCATGCATCCCTGCCCTATCCAGCTTTGACCAAGAGACAGAGTTAGATGAGGAAGTTCACAATGAAGATGAGAGATGCCCCTGCAGAGGACTCTGGCTTCCTGATGAGTCCACCTAGTACCAACAACATCGCAAGATGGGAAGCAGCACTACTGACATAGCCTCAAGTCCAGGCAAGGCCAAAAAAGTTCTAGTGAACCTTACTATGCAAGGGCTGGTCACTCAGTTGGAGTTTGCTTCTGACAAGAAAGTGAAGACTTTAAAAGAAATATCAGAGAGCAAGAGAGGCCAAGCTTGTCAAGTAAAGCAAGTCGAGCTTGAGGATGTTGCAAGGTGCCTGAGGTTGGCTGTGGAGGCTGGGGCAGAGAAAGCTTCAGATGAATACTACATTGCTACCCAGCTTTTTAGAAGTGGCTACAATAGATACATCTTCAATAATTTCGATTCAAATGAAGAAAGGTTGGGATGGTTGAAGAGAGCCATCTAGAAATGAAGAGAGGGCTAGGCAGTTAGAGCCTCAGTTTGGTAGCCTAAATTTATTTTGCTTAGGACCTTGATTTTATGTTGAACTTTGTAATGTTAATGAACCATACTATTTGTCTGAACCTTGTAATATTTGGACAATGTAATGTTTGTTGCTGCCATTATTGTTGATGTTGTTGGGTTGCTGCCATGTAATGTTTGTTGCTAACATGTTATTGGATTCCTAATACCTTTTTTCACATGTTGATTCTTATGTGGATCAGGGGGCTGTTGATGTGGGGGCTGATGATGGAGGGGCTGATGATGGATGGGCTACCGATGGAGGGGCTGATGATGGGTGGACTACTGATGATGATGGTGCCACTACTGAAGACTCTGATGATAGGTGGTATACTGACGATGATTGATTATCTACTGATGATGATGGGTTATCTACTGAAGATGAGGAAGAAGTTCTGGCAATGCATGTTCTGAGGTGTCAGCAGAAGAGAAGGATTGCTACTGCTGTTCTAATGCTAGGTATGTACCACTATGACAAGTACATGAACAAGGCCACTTATAGAATCCGTCGTGAAACTGGATATCAGTGGGCTATGAGAACCCTTGGACATAGGAGACAATGCTATAACATGTTTATGTTTATGATGCACAGGGATATTTTTGATAGCCTGCACAATTTTCTTTTAGAGAGATATGGTTTGAAGTCCACTAAGAAAATGTCATCTATAGAGGCTCTAGCAATGTTTTTGTGAATGTGTCATGCCCCTCGGTCTATGAGACAAGCTGATAATATGTTTGAGAGGTCGCTAGGGACATGTAGCAACAAGTTTGATAAGGTACTGGATAGTGTGATGAAGCTTGCTACTGATATAGTTAGGCCTAAGGATCCAGAATTTATAACTGTGCATAGAAGGTTACAATCTTCTCAGTTTGCTCTATACTTTGATAATTGAATTGGAGCTATAGATGGGACACATGTACATGTTATTGTGCCAACTGAGAAGGTAGTCCAGTACACGGGAAGGAAAGGTGATGTGGACAAGGATAACTCAACCTCAATTATGATTCAACAGTTTGTTACAGCTATACCTGCAAAACTGGGCCACGTTTCTGCATCCTTCTTCCATATCAACAGAAAGATATTGAAGTCTAGTTTCCAACGCAACAAACGGTGCATCTTTTGGACTTCCGAGCTAAGAGTTATGATCGTTTTAGTGGAAGGTGCACTATAAGCGAGAATTGAAGAGATTGCTTGAGTTCCCACTTCAGTTAGCCAAAAGTAAAGAGGACCTTTGGTATGGTGGTTAGCACCCAGATTAAGTGTCAACTTTTCGCATACTTTTCATCATTGTATAAATACCCATGTAATCCTTCTATGTAAGAGTCTCTTTTGGTTAAAACACTGACCACCTTGTGTGTGTGTTCTCCTCTCATGGAGAGAATATTTGGAATCTTTGGTAAGGCATGAGTGCTTTGCAACATTCGTTCTTTCGACTCCTGAGGGGGTTGTAGAACACCGAACTTCGGTTCATCCATTTCGTGCCTTCATGTCTATATGGCGTGATTGCGTGGACTGGTTTTGTCGGTGCATGGAAGGGTGGATGTCTCGGAGGCTCGTCATGGGTGCAAGATCTCGTGGTGCACTACCTCTCCATCAGGTCATGCAACGATAGTTATCAAGTTTATTTACGCTCCACCATGAAGATCAGGCCATTCAAGTTGCGGTCGTGTGTTTCCATACTGCGTATACACGTCATTTGGTATTGAGCCTTGGTTGTCATGGTGTGAGCTGATTATCCTTACAAGCTTCCTTCATGATTGGTATTCAATTCCCGAGATAGCGTTGAGTCAAGTCGAATCTTGATAGGGTGCCTTGAGAGATTTAAACATTGGTTTCCTCTCATCTTATGCGTCGGGTCAATTCGATGGTTTGGTTCTCACTATATGGAGTTGTTCTCGATTTTATGCCGAGTTTGTAGTTATCTTGCATCGTCAAGTCTTGTTTTTTTTTCTTTCTTGAGTCAAGTTTCCAATAATGTTCGTCGTCAATGTTGATGTTATGAGCACGAGTCGAGGACGACTCGTTTGAAGGAGAGAGAATGATGTGGACAAGGATAACTCAACCTCAATTATGATTCAACAGTTTGTTACAGCTATACCTGCAAAACTCGGGCCACGTTTCTGCATCCTTCTTCCATATCAACAGAAAGATATTGAAGTCTAGTTTCCAACGCAACAAACGGTGCATCTTTTGGACTTCCGAGCTAAGAGTTATGATCGTTTTAGTGGAAGGTGCACATGCAGCCCAGCACTGCGAGGAGAATTGAAGAGATTGCTTGAGTTCCCACTTGAGTTAGCCAAAAGTAAAGAGGACCTTTGGTATGGTGGTTAGCACCCAGATTAAGTGTCAACTTTCGCATACTTTTCATCATTGTATAAATACCCATGTAATCCTTCTATGTAAGAGTCTCTTTTGGTTAAAATACAGACCACCTTGTGTGTGTGTTCTCTCTCATGGAGAGAATATTTGGAATCTTTGGTAAGGCATGAGTGCTTTGCAACATTCGTTCTTTCGACTCACGAGGGGTTGTAGAACACGAACTTCGGTTCATCCATTTCGTGCCTTCATGTCTATATGGCGTGATTTGCGTGGACTGGTTTTGTCGGTGCATGGAAGGGTGGATGTCTCTGGGATTCGTCATGGTGCAAGATCTCGTGGTGCACTACCTCTCCATCAGGTCATGCAACGATAGTTATCAAGTTTACTTACGCTCCACCATGAAGATCAGGCCATTCAAGTTGCAGTCATGTGTTTCCATACACGTACACACGTCAAAAGGAATCACCACTCAGAATGTGTTGGTCGTAGTGACTTCGATATGAGATTTACTTTTGTTGTGGAGGGATGGCCTGGCTTTGTTCATGACACGAGGGTGTTCAATGATGCACTTGAGAAGTTTGGTAACAAGTTTTCACATCCACCTGAAGGTATGCATGTGCTCTGCAATTTATTCTTTGTCTTAGTTGTAGTATTTGTCATGGTACTTACACAAGTTTTGTGTTGTGTAGGATAATTTTATCTTGTTGACTCGGAGTATCCAAATCGACCGGGTTATCTTGCACCGTACAAAGGGTACAAAATATCATGTCCCCGAATGGAGAGAAGGCCCTAGGCCAAAAGGTAAAAAAGAGTTGTTTAATTATACACATTCTTCACTTAGAAATGTCATAGAGAGGTCTTTTGGAGTTCTAAAGATGAAGTGGAGAATTTTGTTGGATTTACTTAGCTTTCCCATGACAAAGCAAAGCAAAATAATCATGGCATACATGGTACTACACAATTTCATTAAACAGAGTGGTATGATGGATGATCTCTTTTACTTGTGTGATCAAGATGAACACTATAGCCCAAATGAGGAAGGAACTTCTTCTCAAGCAAATGGAGACAATGCACGTCATGGGGACGAAGATGAAAACATGAATCAATTTCGTGATTGGATAGCCAATGGTTTGTTTAGAAGATCATAGATGTGCCATGGTTTGTAATAATGAAGATTTTTGTAAACTATTTGATAATTACTTATGAGTGAGAATGAACATGGCGGCCAGCAGCTAGCAGAACAG
This sequence comes from Miscanthus lutarioriparius, assembly GCA_904845875.1. Taxonomy (NCBI): domain Eukaryota; kingdom Viridiplantae; phylum Streptophyta; class Magnoliopsida; order Poales; family Poaceae; genus Miscanthus; species Miscanthus lutarioriparius. Next base: position 17,776,837 of record CAJGYO010000016.1, on the reverse strand, counting down.
CCAAGCAGAGTAGTGGTGCGCACGCGGGAGCCCAGCAGCATGCGCGCGAAGCCTGCAGCACGGCCAGCATGCGCACAAAATCCCAGGGGCAACAGCTGAGCATTAATTAGGGCTGTTTTGGTCATTCTAAACATGATGATGTCAGGTTTAATCTCATTTAGTCCACCAAACTAAATAGGGGTGATTAAATTTTAAAAACTGGTTTAGCTGACTAAATTTTAGGAGCTAGGAACCAAACATGCCATTAGCTAGCAACAATGTTGCCTCCTTTTTCGAGTATATGGAGCCATCTTATCTGTTTGGATACCTAGTAGTAAGAGCGTCTCACGACCTGCCCATGCAAGATTTTTCTTGTCCTTGTGAGCAGGAGCGGAGCCAGGGCCGGTGCTTGCAAGGCCCCAGCACTAGCCTTGCCTCTAGAATCTCGTATAATCCATAAAAGAAAGATAGTCCTAAAAATTAAAATCCAATCTATTTTCAATCAACTTAACACCCCTTGTCTAGTCTAGATCTTTGTTTGTAGCCTCTCTAGCTTCGCCACTGCTGGTGAGAAAGCCAAATAGGTTATGTTGATGGATATGCTCCTATAATACTAGCCACCTCTAGGAATAAACATATCTTGTATCACACTAAGAGCAAGTCAATAAATTTGTCTAATAGTCATGCCATATCATGAATAGACTATTCTTAATGACAACTTAGACAATAGCTAAGGCTCTTTCTCAATTTTAATAATATTTTTAATTATATGGGACCTGCCACTACTCATCTTGTCTCGTCCCTCCCTCTATTCTAGTTCGGAAGCAGAAAACCAACATTGGCTCTGTTCGCTTGTCTTATAATCCATACTTTTCAGCTTATTTTTTCAGCCGGAATAGTGTTTCTCTCTCACAACAAATTAATCGGAATAATGTTTCGGCTTGTTTTTTCAGCGAAGCGAGCGGAACCATTATGTTCTAGAAGCCAAATAAAACCGACCGTGCATTGATTCCAACCCCACGCAAGCAAACCTTGGAGGCCGTGAGCAGCCGGTCGACGGATGCGCGTCGACCATATCGTATTCTCGTTCTATCTACTGTTTTCTTTCTCTTCCATCTGAGACTTTGCTGAGTTGTCTTGACTATTAGACACTAACAATTTGCGACGAGCTCAAGCTACTAAACACTTATTTGCACGTCGAGCGTGGCTTTCCATGCACCACTTAGCGGTGCTGTCTTACCAACCGTGCTGTCTTTCCATGTTTTTAGATCTGTGACTGTACGCGGCTCGCGATGGCGTCGGGCGTCGGCACGCCCGACCCGAGCACCGCGGCCAGGCCGCGGGACGGGGCGCTGGTCCTCGGCTCAGATCGGACCCCAGAGGCCCAGACTGGTAATGCGCGCGCCGCGCGCGCGCGTGCACGCCCCGGCCACGGCCACGGGCGATGTACGGCGTGCCCACCCATGCATGCGAACGCGGCAGGGCCGCGGGCGGCGCTCGACACGTCGGCAAGGCGGCACCACAGCTGCATGGGCAAGGGGAGACAGCGGCAGGCAGAGACGGCTACGCTTTAGGCTGGTCCCGATCGACCGATCGGTCGGTCGATGGGCAGCGCGCGGTGGCACCACACTGCACCACAATGACCCGTGGATTCCTTGGTCGCATAATAGAGACAGCATGGAATCGAGAGACGTACAGCCGGACAGGTCGATCGTCCACCTTGTGCTCGATCCATCCGCCGGTGCAGTCGCGTCGTCGATCTACCGGTACCTTCCGCCAGCTAGCTTTCTCGATCGACGCCATTAGGATGCATGCATGGAGATTCTTCACACATCACACGAGCATAGTTTAGAACTGCCATGCATGCAATGGTGAATACACGTACATGCAATGGTGAATACACGTACATGTACATGACCCTTTCATTCCCGTGTTACTTAGGCTTTGTTTAGTTATTGCCCCCTAAAGTTTACTCCCTGTCTCATCGAATGTTTGATACATGCGAGTATTAAATATAGACTAAAAAATAACTAATTGCACAGTTTACGACTAATTTACGAGACAAATCTTTTAATCCTAATTAATCCATGATTTGACAATATGATGCTACAGTAACACATGCGCTAATAACATATTAATTAGGTTTAATAAATTCGTCTCGCGGATTACTGACGTATTCTGTAATTTGTTTTTTTATTAGTATCCGAACACCCCATGCAACCCTATATGACACCCGATGTGACACCCCAAAATTTTACGACCTGAATTTAAACAAGGCCTTATTGTAAATGTTAGCACTATAGTTAAGATTATCCGGCTCCATAGAAAACTGAACATATCACTGTGATCAATCTACTCCATTCGTTTTAAAATATAAGTCATTTTGATTTCTTTGGTATATAGATTTTGATATGTATCTATATATACATTATGTTTAAATATATAGAAAAATCGATGTAAAAAAAATCAAAGGGAGCAAGGAGTATACACACCTGAAAACACGTACTAGTACCACATACTCTTATGCATATGCATGCGCTATATACTGGTACATTTACTTTTGGGGGAAGAATAGTACTCCTACATACAGGTATACTCCTAGGCTAGGCTGCTGTCATCAAATCAAAGGGAAAGGAAAGGTACACCTAGGCAGTAGCTAGACACGGCTCTAGCTCTGCGGTAGCATTAGTAGGTCGGTCGGGCCATGTTCCAATCCGTAGTCACGTGTAGTGCTTTGAGCTAGCCGTGGGCCTCTGTACCTGTATGGCCTGGAAGCTAGGCCCATGGATCCAAAGACAGGTCACTGTTGACCTCGTCCACTCTGATCTTTTGAATTAGTTGCACGTGCCTGTCAATCGGAATATACGGATATATCCTTCCTTCTTCATCGACATTACACAATGCATGCATACATGATGAAGCATGGTGTAAAAACCTTTCAGGGCTTGTATGGAACACAGGAAAAAACTTTCAGGGCTTGTACGGAACGCATGAAAAGTTTTCTGTTTATGTGTTTTTCCTATAAAATTCCTGCACGATTGTTATAAAATTCATGTATTCCAAACATGCCCTCAAAAAACAAAATTCGATACTCAGTGGAGGTTTTATAAATATTAAATAATAAAATGGCATGATATCGTACTCCCTCCATTCTAAATTATAAGATATTTTTTCTTTTCCATTTACATAGCTTTTGATATGCATTTAGATATACACTATGTCTAGATACATAGTAAAACAATGCTCTTACAGAAGTCAAAAAGTTTTATAATTTAGAATGGGGGAGTATAAATGAAAAGAGTTTCATGAGATCAAATGAGTTTTATAGGAATAAAACTTGTGTACATTGTTTTCAACACATGAGCGTCTTAGAAACTGATAAATGAAACTCCACTGAGACTGATCTAACACCACCTCAGCAAAGCGACATGAGGCCATAGCCACCTATTATTTGTCCAATACTCGTCGCCAGTCGGGACAATGTGTGAGGTATTAATTCTAAGGGACATGCGTGTTTTCTCAATTACTCCTACACAAGGATTATTGATGCGCACCACATGACACTGTACACACATCACCTTCACAATCACACATCAACAACAACAAGTACTCCCTCCATCCCATAATAATGCACTTCAAGAGATCAAAGTTTATCCCAAAATAAGTGCACCTCTAGGCATGAGACCACCTAACTCTAGTTTTTTTCCTACTTTCTCTCTAGTCGGAGTGCAATGATTACATCTTTATAGGGGTATATAGTAATTTCTCAATAACATTAATTTCTTCACCAAAATCCTATAAGTGCACTTATTTTGAGATAGAGGGAGTACCTTTGCTACCTTACCGTACACACCTATATGGCTATATACTCCCTCCATTCCAAATTATATGAAAATGTTTTGAATTTTCTAGATATATTGATTTTACTATATATTTAGATGCAGTGTATATCTAAGTGCATATGGTAAAAGTTATATCTAACCTGTCTTATAATTTGGAATTGAAGGAGTACATACAAAATAGATAGCTTAAACCATATATCTACCTATCAGGGACCAATACTAGGGTACCCGAAGACGAGAAGCCAATGACCATGAACATCGATTCATCCGAGCAGTCAAGAGTGCGACCACAGCTCCAACCGACCCCCAGGTACGCGGGCTCCGCCTCGCATGACCTCTGGGGGCAGGCTCCGCCTCGCCCGACCCTAAGGCCGAGGAGGACGGACTCCGCCTCACCCAATCCCAAGACCGCGGGCTCCGCCTCGCCCGACCTCTGGGGGCACGCTCCACCTCGTCTGACCCTGAGGCCCCGGGTTCTGCCTCGCCCGACCTCTGGGGGTGGGCTCTGCCTCACCCGACCTCTAGGGGCAGGCTCCGCCTCGCCCAACCTCTGGGGGGCTCCGCCTTGCCCAACCCCGAGGCCACGGGCTCCGGCTCGCTCAACCTTCGGGGGCTGGCTCTGCCTCGCCCGACCCCGAGGCCGTGGGCTCCGCCTCGCCCATCCCTGCGGCTGCGGGCTCTACCTCACCCGTCCCCGAGGCCGCGCGCTCTGCTTCGCCCGACCTCTGGGTGATGGCTTCACCTCGCCCGACCCGAGGCCGTGGGTTCTGCCTCGCCTAACCTCTGGAGGCGGGCTTCGCCTCGCTCGACCCCAAGGCCGCGGGCTCCGCCTCGCCCGACCTCGAGGCCACGAAGGACGGGCTCCGCCCCACCCGACCCCGAGGCCACGGGCTTTGCCTTGCCCGACCTCTGGGGGTGGGCTCCGCCTAGCCCAACCCCGAGGCCACGGGCTTTGCCTCGCTCAACCTCTGAGGGCAGGCTTCGCCTCACCCGTCCCTGAGGCCGCGCGCTCTGCTTTGCCCGACCACTGAGGCCACAGGCTCCGCCTCACCCGACCCTGAGCCCGCGGGCTCTGCCTCGCCCGTCCCCAAGGCCACGCGCTCCGCTTCGCCCGACCTCTGTGGGATGTCTCCGCCTCGCCCGACCCTAAGGCCACGGGCTTCGCCTCACCTGACGGGGTCTCATACCATCGCCAACCACTCTAGGTCTAGGCGTATGGGCCTAGGTCAAAACTCTGACACCAAGGAAGAGACTGGCATGCCCTGATGTAACCCATGGCCGTGACAGGCCATACCTAAGGGTTCACATCAAGAACAGCGTCGGGCATGCCGGTGCTGTTCTTCCTAACCATCGTATGAACACTAACAGGTGCGTCAGTTCATCATGATGTCCACCGGGATGGAATGGAACGCCATGACCGGTAGACGACGCATGCGCGTGGCACTAGTGACGAACAGGGCTGCTCCTATTGACATCTACCAGGTTAGCGGGACCCACATGAAGGAGAAGAAGGACTCGGCGATCCTAAAGGACTTCTTCTCGCTCTCATTCTTCTCTTTTCCTCCGCTGTAACCCGTGCTTTCCCTTGGCCTATAAAAGGGAAAGTAGGACGTCCCATGGACGAGAGGGATCCATCGAGGACCAATCGAATCACCCTGAACCGATCATAACACGAGATAAACACACAAGAACATGACACGAACACACGGCTAAGCAGCGATCGAGCTCTCAGCACCCGTTCACTCTTTCCACCAGAGACTTGGGATCCTTTTCCTCTCTCGCTCATTTGTACCCCCAACTACAAACTTGTAGTGCTACTAACATGAGCAGCAGCAATGAACTGGACGTAGGGACTTTCTGCCTGAACCAGTATAAACCTCGTGTCCTCTAAGCACACCGACAGTTGGCACGCCAGGTAGGGGCCTTTTGCGCGTCTCGACGTCCACTTCAGGTCTCGGATGTCCAGTCATGGTGTCAGCTGGGTCCTGGGCATGCATGTGCGCTTTGGGGACCTGGACTTCATCGTCACAACAAAGGGAGAGTTGGCGTAGGCTCCTGCCACCATCCAACCTCTCTACTCCACCAACTTCGATGCGATCGTCGAGACGCTTGAGGAGCTACAGTTGCACGCACCGAAGGCCTACACCCCTGGGAGCGACCAACTCCTCAGCTTCGACTATGGGAGGTTAGAGCGCTAGCTCGGTGCCTTCCTAGGACCTCGACCGTCCTAGGAGGACCTACGCCACCTCACCTTCTTGTTCGCCAACGTCATGGTGTAGCTTGCTGGGGGAGAGCCGCTCTCTCTGGAATACCTCATCCAGAGCGCCCCGACAGCGCTCCCGTCTGGTCTCCGCAACGCCATAGAGACCGTTGGCCACCATGTGGTGCAACGCACTCCTTCATCCCCTACGAATGACGAGTTTGTGGGGATGACCGAATATGTCACGGAATCTTTCCATGACCTCCTCATAGGAGAATCGAAGTTGCCCTCAAGCTCTGGCTCCAGCAAGGGGAGCCATCATCCCTCTCATGAGTGTTTCATCGCAGGTACCCCAAGGGACACGTCGAAAGCATCCACGAGGGAGAGGCTACCCCGACAAATGACTTCGATGACAAGGTCAAGAGGGATGCAGGGGCCCCACCTCGCCTGTGGGTAGAGCAGCTGAAGGCCTGGCACCAAGAGCTCGAGGAAGCACGACTCCAGCTCGAGCAGGAACGCGTGAAGCTCTAGCGAGAGATTGAGCACCATGGAGATGGTGGCGTGCGCGCTCCATGGCCTGTGACATGAACCAGAGGATCATCGAGGACGATGAAGCCCTCCCACACTTCACTCGGGCGAGCCAGAACATCGCTGCTACGGTGGCCTTGCTCCGGGGGCTTTCGGGGCCCATGGCGCACAAGGATCGTCGGGCCCATCATGAGATTCACACGCTACTCGAGCGCACGGCGGCGCAGCAGGCCAAAAGTTCGCTGTCCCAACGACGCGAGATCGATGCCAGCCAGCGCACGCCCTTAGAATAACCCGACAAGGACGCATCAGTCCACCAGGCGCCGCAAGGCAGCAGGCCGTACACCGTAGTCCTGGTGCATGAGCGTCTCGGCCACCACTGTGATGCGCGTGACACCCTCGATGCCCGCAGGCGTGCCCGCAACGATGCGAGGGAAGGGGCTAGCCACGGCTACCACCCTCGTCGTGGTAGACGCTATGATAGTGGTGAGGACCGAAGCCCGTGCCCCGACTTGCTGGGACCTCAGGCCTTCGGCCGACACATCCTCAACGCTGTCTTCCCACCACGGTACCGACCACCAACCAACATCCTAAAATACTTTGGGAAAACAAACCCAGACTATGGCTCGAGGATTATTGGCTTGCTTGCCAAGCCAGTGGAAAGGATAATGACGATTTCATTATTCCTAGCTGATTCGGCGCGAACGTGGTTGGAACACCTTTCGCCCAACAGAATCCAAAGTTGGGCGGACCTGAAAGAGATCTTCATGGCAAACTTCTAGGGCACATACGGGCATCCTAGGAACCCATGTGATCTCAAAAACTACCGATAGAAGACTAGAGAAACCCTTCGTGGGTACATCCAGTGCGTCTCCCGGTTGTGCAACGGGCTGCCCAACATCGCCGATGTCGACGTCATAGGAGCTTTCCTATCTAGGACCACCTGCGAGTCCCTGGTCCATAAACTGGGACATAAGGGCCCATGAACCACCAAGGAGCTCCTCGACATCGCCACCAGCCACGCCTCGGGCGAGGAGGCGGTCGGAGCGATCTTCGACCGCCTCAAGGGCAAGGCGAAGCAGGACAAGGATGCCGGTGAAGGCGCCTCCAATCGTCCTAGCAAGAAAAAGAACAAGCAACTGCACGAGGGCTCGCTCATGGCCATCGCCTACTAGAAGGGGGGTTGGAAGCCCACCGAGGGTACCCCGAACCACTTTGAGAAGCTGCTCGAAGGGTCATGCCTGAACCATGCCTTCCCCGTCAAGCATCTATACAAGGATTGCGGCCTCATAAAGTGGTTCTTGTCTAGAGGCTCTAACAAGGGGGAGCATAGGGGGGACCCCAAGCCAGCCACAGATGACGCTGAGGAGAAGGACGGTGGCTTTCTGACACTGGATGGCGCCTCATGATCTTTGGAGGTTCGGTGGCCTACGACTCCAAGCGCCACCAGAAGCTTGCGCGCTGTGAGGTCTATATGGCCGAGCCAGCCGTGTCTTCCTTCCTCCGATGGTTGGAGTCTGCCATAACATTTGATCGGACCGACCACCCAGAAAGCGTCCCGTAGACAGGACGATATCCGCTCGTGGTTGACCTGATCATCGGCACAAAGTGGCTCACCAAAGTACTGATGGATGGAGGCAGCGGCCTCAACATCATATACGCTAAAACGCTCGACGCCATGGGCATTGACCGAGCGCGCATCCAGCCGACCGGGGCGCCTTTCCATGGCATCATGCCTGGAAAGCAGGCCACGCCACTCGGGTAGATCGATCTACCCATCACCTTTGGGGATCCGTCTAATTATAGGATGGAGACCCTTACCTTCGAGGTGGTTGGGTTCTATGGAACCTACCACGCCATCCTAGGATGTCCATGATACACGAAGTTCATGGCCGTCCCCAACTACATGGGTCTCAACAAAGCATGTCCAATGGATCCATTTCCTTTACCACGCATAGACCAAGTAGTCAACTCAACCTCATGGTGCGAAACCCTTTGCTTCCTTGATGTGTACTCTGGGTACCATCAAATCATGATGAAAGAGTCTGACCAGCTCACGACATCTTTCATCACCCCATTCGAATCGTTCTGCTACACCACAATGCCATTCGGTCTAAAAAACGCAAGGGCTACGTACCATCATTGCATGCTCAAGTGTTTCGGGGACCTCATCGGGCAAACCATTGAGGCTTATGTGGATGACATCGTGGTCAAATCCAAATGGGCTGACCAGGTCGTAGTCAACCTAGAATAGACCTTCGTGAAACTCTAAGCAAACGACATCAAGCTCAACCCCGAGAAGTGTGTTTTCGGGGTCCCAAGGGGTATGCTGCTAGGTTTTATCATTTTTGAGCGTGGCATCAAAGCCAACCCAGAGAAGATCTCGGCCATCACGAGGATGGGCCTGATTCAAAACATAAAGGTGGTACAATGAGTTACAGGGTGCCTCGCCACGCTCAGCTGCTTTATCTCGTGCCTCGGCAAACATTGTCTCCCCCTCTATCGGCTCCTGAAGAAGGCCGACCATTTCAAATGGATGCCCGAGGCCCAGGAGGCACTTGACACGGTCAAGCAGCTTCAGACGAAGGCCCTGATCCTGGTCCCCCCGACTGATGGGGAACCACTTCTGCTCTACATCACGGCCACCACACAAGTGGTCAGCGTTGCCCTGGTGGTAGAGTGAGAAGAAGAGGGACACACCCTCAAAGTGCAGCATCCCATATACTACATTAGCGAGGTCTTGTCTGATTCCAAGACCCGCTACCCCCAAACCTAGAAGCTCCTGTACGCCGTCCTCATCGCCAAAAGGAAGTTGCATCACTACTTCGAGTCGCATCCAGTGACGGTCGTGATGTCTTTCCCTCTTGGTGAGGTCGTCCAAAACAGGGATACCACGAGAAGAATCGCCAAGTGGGAACTCAAGCTGATGGGTCAAGGCATTTCATATGCCGCCTAGATGGCCATCAATCCCAAGTGCTAGCTGATTTTGTTGCAGAGTGGACCGAGGTCCAAATGCCGCCAGCAGTCGTCGACCAGGAGTACTGGACGATGTACTTCAATGGATCGCTAATGAAGAAAGGTGTCGACACAGGGCTGGTCTTCATTTCGCCCCTCGGGGTACGCATGAGGTATATGGTTCGCATCCATTTTCCCTCCTCCAACAATGTGGCCAAATATAAGGTGCTCATCAATGGCCTACGCATCGCCATCGAGTTGGGTATCCGATGGCTTGACATCCGGGACGACTCCTAGCTGGTCATTGACCAAGTCATGAAGGAATCAAGCTACCACAATGCTAATATGGCTGCGTATTACCAAGAAGTCCACCAGCTGGAGGACAAGCTCGACGGTCTCAAGTTCAATCACATCCTGAGGCATCTCAACGAGGTGGCCGATGCGCTGGCAAAAGCGGCATTCGACCGAGAGCTGGTGCCTACAGGCGTCTTCACCAGCAATTAGTACAAACCCTCGGTCCACTATGAGGAGTCGGAACAAGCCAGTGATGGGCCGCCTGTCCTGCTCTCGAGGGCTAACCAGCCGTCAGCTCCATCCGACCTCGAAGTCATGGAGCTTGATGAGGATCCAGCGACAGAGCCTGACCCTCTGGCCGACTAGAGGGCGCCTTACCTCGACTACCTCCTCCGTGAGGCACTACCGATGGACAAAATAGAGGCTCGGCGGCTCGCACATCGCACCAAGTCCTTTGCCATTATTGATAGCGAGCTCTATAGGTGAAGCCACACAGGGGTCCTACAGCGCTGCATCCCCATCGAACAAGGGAAGTGGTTGTTGAGCGATATCCACGGTGGGGTCTGTGGCCACCATGACGCTGAACATATTGTGCGCACCTGCGAAGGGTGTCAATACTATGCTCGGCAGACCCACCTGTCGACCTAAGCACTCCACACGATCCCCATCACGTGGCCGTTTGTGGTCTGGGGGCTCAATCTGGTCGGAGCACTCAAGAGGGCGCCCAGGGGCTATACACACTTGCTTGTCACCATAGACAAGTTTACAAAGTGGGTAGAGGCTTGACCGATCTCCGCAATCAAGTCCGAGCAAGCCGTGTTGTTCTTCCTTGACATCATCCATCACTTTGCAGTCCCGAACTCCATTATCACAGACAACGGCACACAGTTCATCAGAAAGAAGTTCCTTTGATTCTGCGATGAATACCACATCCGTGTCGATTGGGCTGCCGTGGCGTATCCCCACACAAACGGGCAGGTCGAGCGCGCGAACGGCATGGTCCTACAAGGCCTCAAGCCTAGGATCTTCAACCGGTTTAATAAATTTGGTGGACGATGGGTCATGGAACTTTCTGCTGTGCTCTAGAGCCTGAGGACGACCCCTAGCCGGGCCACCGAGTACACGCCATTCTTCTTGGTGTATGGTTCTGAGGCTGTCCTCCCGACCGACCTTGACTATGGAGTACCAAGGGTCAGGGCGTACGACGATCATGGAGCCGAGGCATCCCTCGAGGATGCCATGGACCAGCTAGATGAAGCACATGACATTGCCTTCCTTCGCTCGGCTAGATACCTGCAAGCGTTATGCCAGTACCACAACCCTCAAGTGCGGGATCAGGCCTTCAACATTGAGGACCTGGTGCTCCACCTCGTCCAGAGCAACAAGAGCCGCCACAAAGCTCTCTCCACCATGGGAGGGACCATATGTCGTCATGGAGGTGCTCCGACCAGGCACCTACAAGCTCAAGACCATCGACGGTGAAGTCTTCGTCAATGCCTGGAATATCGAGCAGCTACCTCGCTTTTACACTTAATATACGTACACTATCTCTTATCAGTTTTGCTATTGACTCCCCGATCTTTAGTGACACCTGACCCCAACAATGGCAAGGGGTTGGGCCTCACTTAGGGGTAAGAAGAGCATATCTATCTGGTAGACATTCTCTACGCCCGACCCTTTCTCACGTTGAGACCTAGAAACAAGGGTTGCGGAAACGAACACTGAGTAAAACTGGTCGGACTGTAAGAAACCTATGCCCCAGCGGCTACGGCGTTTTTGCTCACTAGCGTGATCAGAGTTTTTTCCACACCCTGAGCTTTTTAGCCTTAACTACGGAAAGAGTCGGTACGCGTCTAAGAGTATATCCACCTAGCAAACATTCTCTATGTCCGACCCTCTCTCATGTTGAGACCTAGAAGCTAGAGTTGCAAAAATGAACGCTGAGTAAAACTAGTCGGGCTGCAAGAAACCTACGCCCCAGCGGCTATGGCGTTTTTGCTCACCAGCGTGATCAGAGTTTGTTCACCCGCACCCCGAGCTTTACGGCCTCAACGACGGAAAGGGTCGGAACATACTAACCTTTTTATACAAAAAGGGGAGAAGGGCTAAAAAGATGCTTGGCCATAATGAAATTTAAGAGCTTGTCCATTTATTACAAGTTCACCGCCTGGCTTATTAGCGTAACTAATTTCTTGGGCAGGATGATCTCATCATCTATCTCCGTAGGTAAGTCCTATGCCAGGGGTCACACAAGTCGATTGGATGGCTTGGCCGCTGCCGAGAGATGGGTAAGGAGCAGTAGGATGCCCCATGCGGGTTATGCCGACTCCATCACAAATGATGGATCCAGATTCTACTCGAACATGTCCGGTAAGAGCTCTCTGAACCCGTCACTCGAGCCATCAAGGTAAGTCCTATGCCAGCAGGTCACCCAAGTCGATCGGACGGCTCGGGCTGCTACCGAGAGATGGGTCATCTCTAAGTGACACCCGACCCTAGCAACGACAAGGGGTTGGGCCTCACTCGGGGGCTGGCAAGAGTGTCTATTCGATAGACATTCTCTATGCCTGAACCCTTTCTCATGCTAAAACCTAAAGGCAAGGTGTGCGGAAACAAACACTGAGTAAAACTGGTCGGACAACAAGAAACCCACGCCCCAGCGGCTATGACATTTTTGTTCACCAGCGTGATTAGAGTTTTTGTCCCCGCACCCCGAGCTTTAGGCTCCGCCTTCCCAGGAAGGTTTTAGAGGGGCCCACTAGTGGAATCTCCATCGAGGAGAGGCAAGTAGGTCACCTAAGTTGATCAGACGGCTTAGGCCGCTACTGAGAGACGGGTCATCTCTAAGTGATACCCGACCCTAGCAACAGCAAGAGGTTGGGCCTCACTTAGGGGCTAGTAAGAGTGTCTATTCGGTAGACATTCTCTATGCCCGACCCCTTTCTCATGCTAAAACCTAAAGGCAAGGTGTGCGGAAACAAACGCTGAGTAAAACTAGCCGGACTACAAGAAACCTAAGCCCCAGCGGCTATGACATTTTTGCTCATCAACGTGATCAGAGTTTTTGTCCCCGCACCCCGAGCTTTAGCCTCCGCCTTCCAAGGAAGGGTTTAGAGGGGCCCACCTATGGAATATCCATCGAGGAGATGCCAGCAGGTAACCCAAGTCAATCAAATGGCTCAGGCCACTGTCGAGAGACGGGTAGGGAGCAGCAAGATGCCCCATGTGGGTTATGCCGACTTCGTCATGAATGATGGACCCGGATTTCACACGAACATATCTGGTAAGAGCTTCCTGAACCGGTCACTCGAATCATCGAGGTAACTTTAACAACCCCCACTTTACTTCTCTAATGGATAAGCATTCATTCATCCATTCTCATGCATACATCCATACATTCATCTCATACTTCCAAGCATCGCATATGCAATTATTGCATCACAACGCTTTGCGTCGCGTCACAAAGCGGCAGTCATCTCATTCGATATGAGCGACGATCGACCGAGGTTCAAAGGCCAGCCCACGAATGGCTCGAGGCTACCTCGAGTCAAATAGATCTAGGGGAGGAAACAAAGATGAGCCCCAGCGGCCTTTGCCCGACCCACTCAAAAGCAGACAGGGTCATCTCAACCTTCTTGTTCGATCCTAACCTCAAGCCAAGCCCACAGAATCTCCATCGAGGGGAGGCCAATGGGCCACCTGAGTCAATCTCTGGAATGATTGAGGCATCTACCGAGAGGTGGGTTAAGGAGGAGTGGAATGCCACATGAGGGCTATGTCGACCCTATCATGAATGACGGACCCAGATTCCACTCAGACATACCTGTTAGCAAGCTCACCAAGCGTGTCACTCTAGCCATCGAGGCAAGTGATGTTCGCTCAACCCCTCCGGTTGCACAAAATCACGGACGGGATGATGATCACAAAGACAAGCCGACCCTCGATTGGACCCCCACTACATGCAGGGGATCGAGGAAAGTTGGACTCGCAAGGAGACCAAATGCGCGGTCGCAGAACGATGGCTTAGATCCTAGGGAGGGGGTATGTGTGAAAACTAAGAATAACGTTTCTAAAACAAGAGACGCTTTCTCCTACTAGTTTCACTATCCTCTCCTTGATCTTTAGTGACACCCAACCCTAGCAATGGCAAGGGGTCGGGCCTCACTCGGAGGCTGATAAGGGTATATATATACCCTTTCTGAAACAATCACCATGCCCGACCCCTTCGTCACGTTAAAAACCTAGTGGTAAGGTTTGCGGAAATGAACGACTGAGTAAGGCTGGTCAGACTACAAGAAACCTATGCCCTAGTGGCTACGGCGTTCTTGCTTACCAGTGTGATCAAAGTTTCCCGCCTACACCTCGAACTCTACGGTCTTAACAAACGAAAGGGTCGGAACGCATTAACCCCTTTTCACACATAAAAAGGGAGAAAAAACAAATTTGTTCACACCGAAATAAAAGAACAGACTTGTTCAAACAAAACACATGGGTCAGAACTTGTCCGATTATTATAAAAATGATCACCCGACCTATTTGACTAACTAGCCCCTTCGAAGGAGAACTATGCATTCTATCTTGTCTGCTAGGTCCTGCGAAAGGGGAACCACGGCCGTTTCCATCTCCTCCAGCTCATGGACTTCATAACCGGGCGCATAGCCGTGGCTCATCGCCTCCAGATCGATGCTGTCCTCATAATGAGAATGAGCAATCATGAAGGACATATTGACCCCAGCGCAAAGGGCATTCCTCTTGAGCTGGCGCACCCGAGGTGTGATGTCGACGGCACGGGCCGCGAGCGAGCTGGTCCCCTCCGACCACACCACCTCAAGGTCATTGTAGACCACTTTAAGGGCGACGCTCAGGATACCGAGATCGTCACTCTCCACCTCAAGATTCCTCCTCGCCTCAGCAAGATCCATAGCTAGCCCAGCAGAAACGCTCTTGGCCTCCAGCCTTCGGGTCGTCGCGCTTTTGAGCTTGGCCTGGGGGAGCTGACCCTCTGCTATGTGTCATCAAGCTCTTAGCAAGCCAGGTCACGCTCTTGGAAAGCCTGGTCATGCTCCTTGTGAGCCGTGTCATGTTCCGAGCAGAGCCTCTCTGTGGTTTGGATCTGGTCATCCCGCTCCTTGCGCAGCCGAGCAACCACCACGGCATCCAGGCTCGCCCTCTTCTCTAGGACCGTGAGCTTCTCCTTGGCCCCTAGCTTTAGATCCCTTTGCTTCTCAACCTCGCCCAGAAGGTCAAGGATCCGCAGGTGGGTCTCGGCGTCCTTCTGGAGCAACTCATCCCGTTCGTTCCTGACCCCTGGCGGTTTCTTCGTCATCCTTCCACGACCTCGCCGATAGGGCCTCGAACGCCTTCTCGGCCTCATCAGCATCCCAACGACCTTCAGCCACCCACGACTGAAGACTGGCCGCATCCTCGGTGAGGGGGGTTAGCTCAGCCACCTTCTACTGGGTGGCAACAAGCTGAGCTATCACCTCCCCGCATAGCCATGCCGCCTCAACAAGGCGGTCCAAGGTTTCCTTCTGTTGATGAAGGAACCGAGATTTCCCCCGGCTACGAGCTATAAGGGATTGTAGAAAGACGATGGTTAGGATACAAAAAGTATATAAAAGAAGATAAGGGCAAGAAGCGGGACCAAGCAATACCTGGCCGGAGGGAACAACGTTGTCGTGCAATGCGCCCATGGCATGGTCTAGGTCCTCGAGCATGGACGTGATCGCTACATCGAGGCTCTCCCGCTCCATGCTCTCTGCGGCGTCGTCCAGGGTAAAAAGCGCCGATGCCGGATCCTATAGATCCGCCCACTGGAGCAGGGGCTCACCCTACGCGGGCGAGCCGCTGCCCACCAACGTCAGGGCCAGGGATGACTCCCCACCGGCTCCAAGCACCGCCGACCTCTAATGCCATGACATCCCCACCGGGACACCCCCCTCCAGCGATAGAAGGGGTCAGTGGTGCGGACGCCAAGCTCTCTCCTAGCACCATGACTCCTGAGGACCCCTCGGCCGCGTCCCCCTCCGTTCAGCCCGTGCTAGGCGCCGTCGCTTGGGCCACCATCGCCGGTGCCTCAGGCACCGCTGCGGTTCCACCCGGCTATGACCCATCTGTCATGGCCACCACCACCTCCACCTACATCGGTGAGGTCACGACCGGCTACGCCGTGCCCACCACGGTCGGTGCCACAAGTGCGGTCGGCAGCCCCGTCCGTCCCGCCATCGTCAGCGGTATCGCTTCCATCACTGGCTACTCCGTAACCTCCGACGGCGCCCCTTGAACACCCGTGTCCGCCCGTCCCGCCAAGGGCATAGACGCCACCGTGGACAGCACCTGACCGACCGGTGATGCGGTCACACTGGTACCGCTCCCCCCAAAATGGGCGCGGCACCAGTCGACGGCTGCAGCCTCGATTGGTGGGTGATGCTCTTCTTCAGCACCAGTGACAAAGGATCCCTCTGCCTATCGATGCTGCAAGGAACAAAAAAACATAAGTCACGATGAAATCTGACTAAAATAGGAAAAACAGAGGAATTGATAACTCACCTCAGCGCCGTCGGGTGGCAGATGCGTTTGAGGGGTGAACCCCCCGACCTTTGCTCTGCCTTGTCGGAGTACCTTTCATGGTGAAAACAATAGGTCAAGTCTCATCAAATTTGGAGTTCATTTGCATCTTCAAATATAGTTTCCAAAACAGCAAAGGTTTACTTTGTCACTTAACTAACATCGGCATTGGCATTCTGCGTTCTCTAAATTTTGTTAAGCAACTCGATTTGGTCCAAAGATAAAAGTTGGAGTATACATTGTGGAGAAGAGCGTGCAAAAAGATGGTACCAGTTTGACCTCTTTTGGACCATAAATTTTGGAGTTTGTTAATCACTGTCAATGCGCTGACAATGCCATTTTAGAGCTTAATTACCTGTGGATGTAGAACTAAAATGACCATGGCACCTAAAGAAATGTTGTAGTGTAGTCAGAGTAACTAACTTGCTTCAAGCACCCACGGACGAATATGCCCCGAACAAGCCAAAATCTGGACCCAAATTCGGGCTCATTCGCGCACGCCGCGTGTTCGGCAGAATGCCCGCATGGCTACCATGCAGCAGAGTGTGCCCCACCATTGCTACCATGTGTCCCACCTCCACGCCATGCACCCCTGCCTTCCCCTCGAGTCAATGCGGTGGCTGACGCTCCCTCCTCACTGACGCCGAGCTTCCCCCTCTCTATCCCTCGCTCTCTGGCGTCGCGCGCGTGCTCCTAGATGTGGCTGCCATGGACGTTGCCGTCGAGCTCCGCGGCCACCGCTCCACTCATCCTTCGAGCTCCCTCTGTGTCTCCTGTGCACCACGGCACCTTCACAGTCGTGCACCGCTCCTCCTCGCCTGAGGCAGCCTACTGCTGCCGCCCTTAGGCCGCCGCCGGCATGTTGTACCCACCGCGTCTGCTCGCTCACAGGTGATCAAGCCACCTAGGGCTGCCTCGGGCCAAGCCAAGCGGTCCCCTAGATGCTCGTGGGACCGCTGGTGCTCGCGCTGCTCTTCTCCGTCGCCGCCGGCCCTCCTCCGGTCGGGTTCTGGCCTCCCCGCCGACCATCCCCTGCTCTCTGTTGTAGGAAGAAGATGAGGGACTTCACGCTGAAATAAGGGAAAAGGAAGGGGCCGAAGCGCAGAAATCATGACTCAGTTGAATAATGCATCCAACTGCGGGTTGATTCTGGAAAAACTCAAGGGCCACGATGCAATTGTGTTTTTCCTTTATTCATTTAATTTGGATGAAACTTTGGAAAATCGTAGTAAATTGTAGAAAAATCGTAAAATGGTAAATGAGGACTTTTTGGAATACTTGTGAAATTATCTATACTTTAGTTTAAACGTTTTTCTGTAAAAATCAATTTTTGCAGTTAGGTTTTTAATACTAGTTGTGTCTTGTCTTTTTCATAACTACAGTTGTTGTGCTCACATAAATGTTAAATTCTTATGGAGTGCTACTCAGCTAATGGTTGATGTCTGGTAAAAAAAATTCAGGATTTTAGGCTTGATGGTTTAAGAGATATAAAAATAACAAATGCCCTGTGTTGCTTTGCTCCTATTCTAAATAGGCCTGCATGTTTGTATTAATTGGCTCAGTTAAGTTATGAATCATGCCTTAATGACAATAAATGAGTTCTAGTACTTTTCTTAAGCTTTTCAAAAAGCTAAAAAGCATAATTTTTGGTTAAGTAGATTTTTAATTATAGTTGCTTAAATTTCTGTGGCTGTTTTTGCCCAAACCTAGACATGATTTCCTTGTTAATTGTAGAATTAGCTCTAGGTGTTTATAACAAAGTTGTTTAGAATTTGTTAAGATTTCTAAAAAAGTCTATAACCGCATTTATTGGATATATGGAACTCTAGTTATAGCTGTTTAAATTGGCATATCAGATTCTGTCCATGTTTTGGACAGAGATGTATTTATTGGATTAATTGACATTTTTAGCTGTAGAATCATCTTTAGATGATAATAGGAAAGTTGTAGGTAAATTAATAATATTTTCAAAAAGTTATGATTCATGTTTGTTGGAGCTCTAGAACTCCAGTTATGCTTTTCTGAAGATCCTATCAGTTTTATGTACCACTGCTGTTTGGGCTGCATATGTAGTCTTGCTTGTGCAATTATTTTGGGTGTAAATGATGTTTGCTGTGGTTGTAGTGAATACCAAAGTTGTAGCTACTTTCATAATATAGCTTGTGATAAATTTTCATGACCATAGGCCTGATAATTTAGGAGGTATAGATTTTACAAGTTCATTGTCAGATTTTACATGCTCTCTGTACAGATCTGAATGATTATGTTGTTTGATTTAGCTAAGCTTTGAATCATGTCTTGGAGATAATATAAAAAATATAATCATTTTCATGAGATTGCCAAATTATTAAAGATCACACCTTTTGGTGGTCTAAATCTCCAGTTATAAGCTTGAGAAGTTGCATGGCAGAATCTGTCCAAGTCTAGACAGAGGTGCTCAATTGTGCTTGATTGACCTTGTTAATTGAGGAATCACCTAGTGATGATAATAAACATGTTTTAGATGGTTTAATAATATTTCTAGAAAGTTATGGTTCATGCTTGTTTGATGTCCATAACTCTAGTTATGCATTGTTGAAATTGCTGCTACTTTAATGTCCTAGTTCTGTGTAGATCTGAAATGTTGGCATGTTTGACGTGGTTAGCTTTGGAATAAGCTTTTGGTGATAATAACAATGTTGTAGGAAATTTCATTAGCTTTCCAGAAAGTCTAGGGTCACCCTTGTTAGATGCTTATATCTCTAGTTATGATTAAAACAATTGACTACTGTGTGCTGTCCAGATTTCTATACATGTGCTAGGTGATTGCTTTAGCTTGCTCTTGTTTTGGCTAAACATGTTGGTTAGTTCTTGATTGATGCATGGGTGCAATATCTAAACTTAAGTTCACTTGTGTGCCATGCCTAATATGCTTGCTATGTCTCTATAATAGGTTGTGTGATGTTTAGTTAAACAACTCTAGGTACCTATGTCTTGCATGACCTTATGTTTACCTTGAATGCTATTATGTGATGCATCTCATATTATCATTCTTCATATTCATGCACTTGCATCTTGCATCTCATCTAGGTACGCTAGATGAACCACATGAAGGACGTGATGTTGTAATCGAACCCGAAGACGGTGTATGGTGGACCCATCCCGAAGATGGAAGGACCCCTGGAGTACATGCCTGAATGGGAGATGATCGCCAAGCGAGTGTCGTCTAACAAGCACTTACCTAGTGTTGGATCCCAAGCAAACCCCGAAGCATTCTAAGTCTCCCATATTTTACAAAATATTACTTGAGTCCTTTATATTTGATGCATTAGGTTATAAGAGTTGATTGGAACCACTTGATGCATATAATTTTCTTGTCCAACAATATACCTTTAACCCTGTGTAGGTCCAGGATCGAATATATGCTTAGCCATGCTTAGACCGGAAGAAGTCGGGTGATTTCCTGTCACCTGCGAGATATAGGTGGATACCGAAGCACGGTTGGCTATATTTGCTATCGTGGAACAGAACCATGGGGTAATGTAACTGGAGGCCGGGTGGAGTCTATGTGTAGGTTGACTCATGTAATTCCGTCAGTGCCGATTAAGGATCGTATCGTTGTTGACGCTTCAGACAAGATTGAATGCATGCATATCACTTAGCTGGCCGGATAACTCGTTCTGACCATGATGCCGAGTAGCTCAACTTAGGTTGGGCCCCGCTCTGTTAAAGTGCTCACTCTAGATGGTAGTAAGGATGTGCGTGGAGCAGATCAATAGACCGTGGGCAAGCATGACCTGAGCGACCTGGTCCGAGACCGTGGGTAGGCATGGCTTGAGTGACCTAGCTACCGTCAATCCCTGATTGTGCGGCGCTGGGCGAACCTACGAAATATGGACCTGAGTTGTACCAAAGGTGACCTAAGGCTACCGTGGCTGGTAGACCTAGGTTTGTGTTAAGAATAAATTCCCAGCTGGTTGAAATTGACTCGAATCGCTGTCTCTCCCAGACAGTGAGAAACTTGGCTAGTCCCAACATTGTAGTAATTGTATTATGGAATATGATGGTTATAATGAACATGGAATTATTACACTGGCTATGGTTACTATTGTTATGCTACTAAATGCTATACCACATCTTTGGCACATGTTAGTTGCTAATCTAGAGATGAATATCTATAATTAACTTGATGACCAAAGTATAATTTTACAACTGAATTAGTCGTTTTTTATGCAAAATGTTGTCAAGCTAGCTCCACCTATAAAGCCTTGCATACTCTTTGGTGTCACTTTATTTCTGGTTTATGATGGGTAAGTCTAGCTGAGTACATTTGAGTACTCAAGGTTTATCCCACCATGTTGCAGGTGAAGTTCTTGGCCTGCTGAAGATAGTGGCTAACCACCGGTGGGCTCGGTGACCCTATATTTATTTCTTATCTATATGCTTTTATCAGACGATGTGACTTATGCTAGCAATGTATTTGAAACTTATATTAATGTAATCGTTTGAAAGCTATGTTGTTTTCACTAATTGGTTTTGAAACCCAAACTTGTATTATTATTTGTGAACTAATTGTAAATATTAATTCCGCTGCAACTCTGTGTATGTGATGTGTATTTGCTTAATCATACGATCTTGGTTGTGATGTTGATTTACCGAGGTCCTTCATGATACTCGGTGGACTACCGGGTTTATATAAGTGAAAGTATGCGTGTGTCAACGTGTTAGCGGGGACAGCTATACTTTATCTTGTATAAATTAGACGGTTCTGTCACATCCACGCCTGCCATGACCTGTCACCACGACTCATCACGGGGCGTGCGCACGCAACCTATGGCCGTCCCCTTGGAAAACACGTTGGATGTTTCGCCTCCCCGGATGGGCCACGACCCGTCATAGGTAAAAGGGATACGGAGCTAAAAAGGCTCCTACGACCCGTCTAGGCCCAGGAGTTCGAAGGTTGGCCTACCGATGGGTTTGACAACCACTGCAGGCAGCTTTAGAGTGAGGGGTGAAAAGGGATGGGCCCGCTAGCATCTAGAACCCGGGCGCACGAGCGCCACGGACATCCTGGCCCATGTTCGAGTCTCGGCCAGATACGATCCATGGTTTTTCCTTGAAGAAAGGTAAAGAGCCCTAGGGACCGGTCGAACGGACCCGAGAACTATATGGATTGGCCGCTGAGAATCTGGAGTCGGTCACCAGTTGACCCAAGCCAGACCCCCATGAATGGGATGTCGGGGCCCCATTCGGACTAGCCCATTAACAGCTCACCGAGCGCCATGATTCATCCATAAAGGAAAATCATGGCACAACTCAGCCCCTCTATTTTTATTGGAAAAAAACGCTTGAGGGAAAACAATCACAAAGAAGAGCCGACCCTCGACTGGACCCCTGCTACGGGCGGAGGCTCGAGGAAAGTTGGACTCGTAAGGAGACCGAATGCACGGTCGCAGAACATCACACCCCCGTAGGGGTCGGAATCAGGAAAGACCCTTTCCGACCGACCAAATCTCACGGCTATACCCCCGAGGGGTCTGATCTCGACAAAAGGGAATCACCGTCCCCAGTTCACGCCTTGGGCGACAAAAGAATGCCAAGGCCCTCAGAGTCCACCCATTCAGAAAAGCCTCCAAAGGAGAATTCTACTCTTCCGCAGGCTCGGGGGCTACTATCGGGGACCAATACTAGGGTACGCGGTCAAAAGCGTGACTACAGCTCCAATCAACCCCTAGGTACGCAGGCTCCGCCTCGCCCAACCCCGAGGTTGATGAGGACGGATGAAAGGTCCTTGTTGGTTTTGGTAATTGAGTGACAACCTAGGTGGACTAATTGTGTTTATGTGAGATACACAGGTGATTAGTCCACAGGTACATGTGTATGAGCAACATATGCCATGGAGGTGAAAATGGCTTGGAGATGTTGCAAAGCTCACACATGTGATGATGAAGGAGCTTATTGCACATGAGACATGACATTGAGTCATGTGATCAAGGTGGAGAAGATCAAGACAAGACTTGGCTTGATGGACCGGTTGCAAGCGTGAAGGGCAAGTCAAAGGCTTTGGAGTGATGGACCGCGTGGCGGTGAAACTTGAGCAAGACTAGGCGCCGATGGACGATAGCAACGGTGAAGAGCAAGTAGAGTCAAGATCGATGAACCAATATGATCATGTGATGATATGAAGTGGATCATATCATTGTTGATCGTGTTGGTGCATGTGTTGCATCGACATTGAAGGAGATGGAATGGAATGCGCAAGGCAAAGGTATAACCTAGGGCATTTCATTTCACCGGTCATAGGTGTGTAGAGAAGTTTATGACCGGGTTTAGGATAGATGGCCGTACTATCAAGAGGGGCAAACTTGTTTGCATATCGGTCATCTAGTGCCACTCGAGTGATCTAACTTTGCTTTGTCGCTAGGATCGAGTGGCGTGGCAAGTTGAGTGGCTAACATCCTTTGGGAAATGATTGTGAAAATGCTAACACACATACACATGGTGGTGTACACTTGGTGGTGTTGGCACATTTACAAAGGAGGTGATGTTTGCACATTCGGCGCTTTCGGGAAAATAGAATGCCTATTTTCTATTGCGCCGGATGCAAGTTCTTGTGGTTAGCACATTAGAGCAAGGGTGATGAAGTTAGAAGTGAAAACGAGTTAGTCGCGAAGATGCTGGCATCGGTCAACTGATCGGACACTGGATCTGAATGCACCGGACGCTGGCAGGCTACGTCCGGTCAGGCTGACGTACGAAGACGCAGAAGCTAGAGTGTGACCGGACGCTGGTTGCGTCCGATCAAGTGTGACCGGACGCGTCCGGTCGAGGTCGGTACCTTACTGGAAATGACCGGACGCTGGGGGTTCAGCGTTCGGTCAGTTGAAAGCTGCTACGTCCGGTCAAGTCAAGTGATCGTTGGACCGGATGCTGAGGTCCAGCGTCCGGTCAACACGATCGGAGCGTCCGGTCGGAACGACCGTTGCCCAGTGAAGGGGTAACGGCTAGTTTAGCCCTTGGGGCTATAAATAGAAGTGGCCCTCGGCCATGGCTAGTGCTGAGCACCTCAAGGGACTTAGTGTCCATGCTTGTGAGTGCTTGGGAGCCCTCCATCACACATATACTTGATAGTGATCATTCGATTGTATGAGTGAGCGATTCTAGTGCGATTGCATCGTGAGGTTGCATCGAGTGGCACTAGGTGATCGAGTTGCGAGCCGGTGGTGCTTGTTACTCTTGGAGGTTGCCACCTCCTAAACGGCTTGGTGGTGGTCTCCATCGAAGCCCGCAAGAAGCTTGTGCGGCGCTCCGGAGAAGTGCTTGTGAGGGGTACTTGTGCTCGCCCCGCGGGAGTCGCGAAGTGCAACTTTAGTAAAGCGTGTCATTGAGCTACCCTCACTCAAGGGGTAGGTTCTTGCGGTGCCCGACGTGCGGGCTTAGCGGGTGATGATAATTAGCCGCCGAACCACCAAGTGAGCGGTCGACACAACGGGGACTAGCGTGTTGGCAAACACGTGAACCTCAGGAGAAAAATCATCATGTCAACCTTGTTCTTTCCGTTGGTTTGCATCCCCATTACACAAGCTTACAATTACTTATATATATCTTAAGCTTGTGTAGTTGCTCTTGTAATTAGATAGCTTGTGTAGCTAGCTAATTACCTTCTTTCTTGTGTAGCATAGAAGTAGCTCCCTTGCGTGGCTAATTTGGTTTTAGTAACCTTGTTAGTCACATTGCTTAGTTTGTGTAGCTAAGTATTTGCGCTCCCTAATTAGGCGTTGGTTGCCTTGTTATTGAGCATTGCTAGTGAGCTTAGTTAGCTTTGTGCTTTTGCTTACTAGCATGTGTAGGAGCTCCCTTGTTACTTAAAGTACTAGTGGCATAGGTTTGTGTGACCTTGCTCCTAGAATTGGTTAGGGGAGCTCTAGCTAGCCCGGCACCTTAGTTGCTTTATTAGTATCTTTGCAAGGTGCTAGTGAACATATATAAAGGGGTGTAGTCTTGGCTAGACCGATTGTTTTAATTCCGCATTTATATTGGTTAGCCGACACGATTAATTTTAGAAAAGACTATTCACCCCCCCTCTAGTCCGTCATCTCGACCTTACAACGGACTCCGCCTCGCCCGACCCTGAGGCCGCGGGCTCCACCTTGCTCGACCCCGAGGTCGTGGGCTCCGCCTCTCCTAACCTCTAGGGTGGGCTCTGCCTCACCCTACCCCGAGGCGACGGGTTCCGCCTCGCCTGACCCCGAGGCCGCAGAGGGCGGGCTCCACCTTGCCCAACCTCGACGCCACGGGCTTCACCTCGCCCGACCTCTGGGAGCGGGCTCCACCTCACCCGACCCCGAGGCCACGAAGGGTGGGCTCCGTCTCACCCGACCCCAAGGCCGTCAGGCTCCACCTTGCTCGACCCCGAGGGCTCGGGCTTCGCCTTGCCCGACCACTGGGTGCGGGCCCCGCCTCGCTTGACCTTGAGGCCGTGGGCTCCATCTCACTCAACCTCCAGGGGTGGGCTACGCCTCACCCGACCCCGAGGCCGTGGGCTCTGCCTCGCACAACCTTTGGGGGGGGCTTCGCCTCGCCCGACCCCGAGGCCATGGGCTCCGCCTCGCTCAACCTCCGAGGGCGGGCTCCACCTCGCCAGACCCTGAGGCCACGGGCTCCACCTCGCCCGTCCCCGAGGCCGCGCGCTCCACTTTGCCCGACCACTAAGGCCACGGGCTCCGCCTCGCCCGACCCCGAGGCCGCGGGCTCCGCCTCGCCCGTCCCTGAGGCCGTGCGCTCCACTTCGGCCGACCTCTAGGGGATGGCTCCGCCTCGCCCGACCCTGAGGCCGCGCACTCCGCTTCGCCCAACCACTGAGGCCGTGGGCTCTGCCTTGTCCGACCCTAAGGCCACGCACTCTGCCTCACCCTACCACTGAGGCCACGTGCTCCGCCTTGCCCAACCTCTGTGGGATGTCTCCACCTCACCCGACCCTGAGGTCGCAGGCTCCACCTCGCCCGACGGGGTCCCGTACCACCGCCAACCACTCCAGGTCCAGGCGTATGGGTCTGGGTCAAAACTCTGACACCAAGGAAGAGACCGACACGCCCCGATGTAACCCATGGCCATGACGGGCCATACCTGAGGGTTCACATCAAGAACAGCGTCGAGCGTGCCGGTGCTGTTCTGCCTAACCATCGTACGGACGCTGATAGGCGCGTCAGTTCATCACAATGTCCGTCGGGACGGAATGGAACGCCATGACTGGTAGACGACGCCTGTGCATGGCGCCAGTGACGGATAGGGCCATGACGTGGAGCTGCCCCTGTTGACATCTACCGGGTCGATGAGACCCGCATGAAGGAGAAGAAGGACCCGACGATCCTGAAGGACTTCTTCTCCCTCTTATTCTTCTCTTTTTCTCCGCTGTAACCCGTGCTTTCCCTTGACCTATAAAAAGGAAAGCAGGGCGTCCCATGGAAGAAAGGGACCCATCGAGGACTGATCGAATCACCCCGAACCGGTCAGAACACGAGATAAACACACAAGAACATGATACAAACACACGGTTGAGTAGCGATAGAGCTCTCATCACCCATTTACTCTTTCCACCAGAGACTTGGGATCCTTTCCCTCTCTCGCCCGTTTGTACCCCCTACTACAAACTTGTAGTGCTAGTAACACGAGCAGCAACAACGAACTGGACGTAGGGACTTTCTGCCCGAACCAGTATAAACCTCGTGTCCTCTAAGCACTGCATCCGAGCTAGACGCGCAATATTAGAAATTTACTCGTCGGTGGTAACTCGAAACACCGACACTACCTAATTCTCATATGTCGTGTGAAGAAACTTGTTTGTGGTCTATGCACATATGACATATGTCGTGATTCGCGAGTCATTCTCTCAAGGGTAAAGAATGGCCTAAAGATGTCGTGGCTAGGTTTTAAGGGTGTACAAATTTAGTTCTGCAATCCAAACGGGTTCAAATGTTTATATTTAATTTAAACGATAAATACATTAAATGTCAGCGTATTCCTAGCTTTGGGTTCATGGTTTTTAGGGCTACAAATAGAAATAAGATATATACCTAGCTCCAGTAAATTTCGAGAAGCCGGCTTTTGTCAAACGAGATCTAGGCCTTGTTTAGATTCCAAGTTTTTTCACTCTCTCTTCATCACATCAAATCTTTGGACACATGCATGGAGTATTAAATGTAGATAAAAATAACTAATTACACAGTTTGATTGTAAATTATGAGATGAATCTTTTGAGCCTAGTTAGGCCATGATTGGACAATAATTGTCAAATACAAACGAAAGTGTTACAGTGCCAAATACTGATTCCTAACAGCTATCTAAACAAGTCCCTAATTAAGTATAGGAGTAACAAGGCGTGTTAATAAGTCATCATTCGATGTAAACAATGGAATCAATAGGAGATCGAGACACATGATAGACTAGTTAAAATTGACCAAGTTAAAAGTAGCATCACCCAGTTCACCACCCAATACGATGATTTCACGCGGTTGTTTATATATTTACCGAGTGAGACGGTCCGTCACATAAAAGTTTCTCATTAGTCGTCGCTGCAACTTAAATACGCCAAACACTCCAAGAGACTTCTTAAGTCAATATAAAAAAAGTATTGCGGGTCAGACAACACGCTCAGCTTATGAAATTGGAGGAGGAATTAATTATGCGTGCCACTTGTGCCACATTATGTGAACATTGATCAGGCTGGAATGTATATAGCACCGGCCACTAGTACAAATCTGGTGGTCACTGTCGGGCTACCACCGCCCCGACAATGATATGTTGTTTTACAAAAAAAAAATCATAAATTTTCATACAAAGTTGATTCAAGACAATCTATATACCAAAATCGACAACTTTAAATATGAAATCGTTTATATGTCTAACTATTTAATATAAGTTCTCAAATCTGATTTGAAATGGTTGACAATGTTGAATGTGCACAAAGTCAACATCAAAGTTGCAGTATTTGATGAAATCTACAAGTTTGCGGTTAATATTTTCATTTGAGATCATTTAAAATGTCAAATATACAATATAAGATTTATAAATATGAAGTTAAAAGAATAGCATCAATTATATAGTCATAAATGTTGCGTAGCTCAGATGGTATGGATGACTGAGGTCTTGAGCTGAAAACATTTTTTTGTTTTTTTGAAACTGGCGTTGATAGCAAATCCCATCAGTGTCGATTGCCCTATGTCAGGTTCAATTTTCTTTGGAACCGACACTGATAGCAAACACCAACACTACCGATTGCCTCCAGCGGATCTAACTCTGGCAATTTGTCAAATTTAGACCCGATAGTGATGCATGAATCTGTAGCACACTACTCGTCTACTAATATGCTTCCACATTTTTTATTAGCTCAACTCCAATATTAGTTAATAATAGCTAGCTCACAACATATTTTATTCAGTAAGAAAGAGAGAGAATGTTGAAAACAAGTAGATAGCTCTTCATGAGGAGTTAAACTTGCACACTTTCCTATGATTCATATACGTCTATAGTTACACGTTTTCTCTGTGCTAGCATGTTAGTATGCTCTATTTTTATCCTCTTTTTACTTTGTATATGAGTTAGCTAGTCGTTATTGAGGGTGCCCTTAGCATAGTAACTTGATGTGGATGCTCATGTTTTAATGAATTTGTTATAGGATTATTTAGATGCTATTACATTCTTTTGATTGTAGATGATGTCTCCGTTGACAAGAAGTTTTTTTTATAAAAAAAATAGATATTTAAGGTAGGTGCCACTCCAATTCAAAATTGACCAGGTCAAATTTGTATCACCGCCTACTTGGTGATTTTTCTATTGTTTTTACTCTTTATAACGACTCATGTACTCGGACGACTCATTTACATGACCTGGATATATCAAACGTTCCCACCGTACCTGTCCTAGCAGCAACTCTACAAACTCGAAAATCAAGATATCCAACGACAACTTGTACGTAGTATTTCATCTATTTTAAAATTTTAAGCACTTTTGTTTTAGGAGGAAAAGTCTTTACCATTTACTCCTTAACTCCTTTCCACTAAAATTATAAGCTATTTTGACTTTTTAGATACATAGTTTTTTATTATATGTTTAGATATAGCACATATTTTAGGTTTATACTTTGACAGTGCTTGCACTCATGTTCTAAATGCATGCTTATTCCCTTCCATGGTGCGAGAAGAGATGATTTTACCCAGATACGGAGTAGGCAATCCCCAATATATTAGATTGGCATCGAACATTTGATTGTGATTTTCTATCCCGGATCAAAGTCCAGTCATTTTCTTTTTGAGGGATCAAAGTCCAGTCCTAACAAAACGAAACACATACTACACTAAATTTTTTTAACAGAGGCAATATTATATACTCTCACTTGTTGCTAGGTTGATTGGCTCCATCACCATTATATAATTAACAATTACTAATAAATCAGCCATCTCACTAGTAGTAGCTATCGTGCGGTGCCTGTCCAATCATGCACATTTGTGAAGCCAAGGGCCAAGGCCAATAGAATACTTTCCAGAAGGAATCAAATTTAAAGCAGGAAACCGCAAAACCTACTGGCTTTGACACACCTACAATGCAAGCAGCCATTAGGCAGCGGAGAGTTTTATTATGTTGTTTTTAATACTGTCATGTCATATAAAATAAAATAAAACTTGGATAAAATACTCACTCTCAATATAAAGTTTCATTCTATGGTTTCATAAATATTTAATTTTAAGACTCATAGAAAGTTGGTAGTCATGCCAAGAGAGTTTCATCTCCATGAAACTCATTTCTTCTCTCTTTATTAAAACATTGCCATGTCATAAAAAATATATATGTGGTAGGCTATTAAATGCAAATGAAACTCTCATGAAACTCACACTGAGAATGGCCTTAACGAACATAAAGTCGTTCCTATATGCTTTGCCGCGCTGCCGGACTATAGTTATTGTGTACTAGTGGACCAAATAGAAAGCCATCCCTTGTGTTCCTATATGTATGGACATGTGGGGCTAGTTTGTTTCCCAAACCATTTTTCATTGCTAATGTGAGAGAGGCCATATACAAGAGCACCCACATTGTGGCCAAGCTTGAGGTCTTGCAAGGCTCGTAGAGAAGCAGTAATCCAATGACTCACCTCAACAGGGATGTAGGTTGCTGCCAAACAACTGAACCCTAAGGTAAATCGTTATGCCTTTTTCCCTTGGCAGTTTGCCTACCACACTTGTGCTCTTTACTTGTTCATCTTTTGCTTGTGTAGCTTCTAGCATAGCTCGACTAGTTGTTTAAAGTAATTCGAGTAGTTACTTACTTTCCTAGCTTGATTAGTTGAGTAGCTTGCCTAGAGTAGCTTGAGTGTTCTAGCTTATTACTCTTCCTGCTTCTAGAATTGTGTAGGAAAGGCTTGCTTGATTGTCCTAGGCTAGGCACGTAGAATTATTAGGGATCATATCAACTATTAATATTCTATCCAGCTGTGGTTGCGCTTTGAAGAAAAATTTTGTTGGTGTCGGGGACCAATACTAGGGTATCCGAAGAGGAGCTAATGGTCATCAACATTGATTCAACCGAGCAGTCAAGAGCGCACCTACAGCTCCAACTGACCCCTAGGTACGCGGGCTCCGCCTAGCCCGACCCTGAGGCCGTGATCTCCGCCTCGCCCGACCTCCGGGGGCGGGCTCCGCCTCACCCAACCCGAGGCCGCGATCTCCGCGTCGCCCAACCTCCGAGGGGCGGGCTCCGCCTCGCCCGACCTCGAGGCCGCGATCTCCGCCTCGCCCGACCTTCGGGGGCAGGCTCCGCCTCACCTGACCCCGAGGCTGTGGCAGAACCTCCTAAATTATATGGCCCACATGCACCTGTCACTGTCCAACGACCTTTGACAACTATGCATACGTTCCTGGTAACTTAAGAAGACTGTCGGGTGTCCCCGGGGAACCCCGAATCATCCACGATTTCCGAGCAGGATCACATTACAAAGTCATTGCAGTATTACAACAGTTTATTCAAATAGATACATCAGAGTAAAAACAGCGGAAGTCTTACAATAACATAGTTTACAAACCATTTGTTTCAAACCATACAACTAAGTTCGATATTAATACAAACCAAGGTAGTGGAGTGGCATTATAATATAATACAACACACTCAAATAAAGCTGCCCTGCCCAAGGGCCACACATCTACTTATCGTCATCGCACTGAACAACAGTCATGCAGCACGATCCAAAACAGATCTGCTCATGAGCATCACCTGCAACAAGGGTTAACGAACCCTGAGTACAAAAGTACTCAACAAGACTTAACCGAAATAAGAATTAAAATAACTTATGAATGCAGGCTCATGGGATTCAAGGTATGCCTTTAGCAATAATCAAGGTTCTTTTACATAAAAGCTTTTTAACAAAAATTCTTTATATCAACATTTACAACTTCATAAGATCATATACAAAGCTAACACGATCCGTATTGAGATCATGAAACTTCGTATCCAACACTTTCTCATACCATCCTTAAGTTCCAGTTATTAATTACTACGATGATTAACAGTGAGTTGAGTCTCCATAACCGAGGAGCAACGATGATTCGAACCGATTAAAAACCTAGCTGGGAATTCCAGACCACACGACATATGCAGGTCCCCGACCTACATATACCAACCTACCCTCGGATCCTCTAAAACAAGAATGGGTCCGCGCCACCCAAGAATACAGTACTCCACCAATCCAGCCCATTGCCACGTGGGTACATGCTATCCCCGCCATCTCTCCACTCCCAGTGCGCGAGTAGCCATTCTCGTAATAGAATAGCCAAGTTAAGGCTTACCGGAGTATATGGTTAGTACTACAAAGTTTCACCTCATGCAATTCAACAACGGACAGACCTTAATCGACACAGGCGGAAAAGAACCCGCTTGCAAGACCTCCATGTCTTGTGGCTCACACACACCGAGTCCGCTCGGTCTAGATTTATTACTCCACATTCCCATATCATATGATAACATAAGTAACCAAAGTTCCATTTGAAACTTGTAGGTGACAGGTAATCATCTGACTTTCATTGTTCTAAGCATAGCTAAGTAAAACTAGGCATATACGAATTTAAAACTGGTAATATGGTAAATATGGAATAACAAGGTTGATAATGTACCAATTTGGTTTTCACTTGACTCCTAATCACTTAATACAGTAAAAAGAAGCAAAAGCGAAATCAATTTGTAAAATACAAGGTAGGGTTGTATGCATCCGGGGCTTGCCGTCGTTGACGGAAAAGTCCGGGTCCGAAGTCGTTCCACCGATATCAACACCAACCTCCACAGACGGATCAACCTCCTCAACTTCTTGATTAACTACCACGTGTTCACCTTCGTTCACTACACGTAGTAACAATGCCATGTTTAACATGATGCAGAATACGAAACATGATGCTTGATGATGGATACAAAATTAACAACTTGAATACAACTTTCCTTCGCGGTACAGTTACAAGTTAAACTAACTAAACCATTTTCGCAACACTCACAACAATTGCCAAGGATCATCACCAACTAATGACCCAAGGACATCACTTAATCAAAAACTCAAACAAAACCTAAATCACAAAAGGTTACTATTTGCTTTTATGAATTAATTAATTAATTAATAATTATGAAATAAATCAACTTGTTCCAATTGACCTCAAAATTTTTGTATATGATCATCACATGATAACTAAGTGACAAAACAATTTTCATAATTTTTGGATACATAAATAAGTCTAGAAAAATTCTGGAAACTCATTTATTAATTAATTGAGCAATTTTTATCACATTCAAAAAGTACTGAAAATCAACATTTCATATTTTTTCTAAATAATACACATCACAGAGAAGTCAAACAAAAATTTTTAGAATTTTTGGAGCTCTAAATAAATCTACACAAAAATAACAAAAATATATACTATTCATTCAATTCTGAAAATATAAAAATCCAATTTGAACGCTGTGTCACTGACATCGGGTCCCACCTGTCATCCCTAACCTCACGCGTTTGACCACGACGGCGACGGCGCTGACCGACGTAAACTCGTCGACGGTGAGTCCAACGGCGACGGCCAAAGTACCAAAACGATCACCAAGACTAGGCGCATCGATTGACGTCCCTATCTGTACTGATTACGGCCCTATACTAGCTCGACGGCGGCCATGGCAGACGCGGTGGCATGGCAGCGCTACGCTGGCGACGTGAAACCAGTAGAGCTCAAACAAAGGATCCAGGAAGCACCAGTAGCTCACCCCGAACGCGTTGAAGCAAGGAGCGAGGTCGGAGAAGCAACGGAGAGGCATGACGACGACCACGGTGATCACGGCAGAGCAAAGATCGTCGGTGAGGAAGAACCGGCGACTGCAGTGATCAAAACGAGCAAGCAACATAGGATTAAGCACCACAGCATCGAGACGAAGCCATAGGTACACCGATCAAGGCCAACGGCTCACCGGAGGATGCTGGCCACGGTGAAACAGAATCTCGGGTGAGGTTGCCGGCCGCGAGGAAGAAAGCGACGAACGGCGAACTCACGGCGAAATCAATCGACCAGAGCTAGCTGGCTGGGTGCGCAAGGAGTAGGCGAATCTATCTAGCGCTATGCTGTGACGGCGCAGGCGCTGGTTCGACGGTGAGGGCTCAACGGAGCAGCGGCGGCGGTGACTGGAAAAACAGAGGAGAAAAGAAAGCGAAGAACGGCGACGGTGGCTGGCTTATAACGCGACCAAGGAAGCGCAAAGAAGCCACGCGGAAGCCTTCACCGTGCCAACGTGACGTCCAGACGGCCACACGCGCGTCTGGAAGCAAACCGAAGCTCGCCGGCGGTGTAGCTAAGCGGTGAACACTGTTCATCGAAATTACAGAATTGTCATTCACCAAATTTCAAATCAATACAAAGATTTCAAACTTGATTCAAACAATACCAAGCAATACTTATAACATAAATGTAAACTTGTTTTAGTGAATGCATATCAAAGTTTACAATATGACCAATGCCTTGCAATGCATATGATGATATGTCCAGTTTTTAATACTTAAACACCCGGGGTGTTACAATCCTTCCCCCTAAAAGAAATCTCGCCCCGAGATTCAAAGCCATAGGGTAAGTAATGGAAAATAAAATGTGTCAATCCAAAAACATCCAATTCTCATCCATAAAACAACTGAGGTTCCTTTACAAAACACAATTTGTAACAACCGAGCTCAACTAACAGTACTCTATTCTATACCGACGCAAGAAATTTTGGAAACTTTTCTAACAAGTAATCTTCTGATTCCCAAGTAGCCTCCTCTTCTGAATGTTGATTCCATTGTATCTTGTAGAACTTTGTTGTCCTCCTTCGAGTAACACGATCTTTCTGATCCAACACTCGGATAGGATATTCTGAATAAGTCAGATCTGGTTCAAGTTCCACTCCTTCAACTTCAACATTCTGCTCAGGCACTCGGAGACACTTCTTCAACTGAGACACATGGAACACATCATGTACAGCTGATAAATGTTCTGATAATTTCAAGCGATATGCCACTTTTCCATCTCTCCAAAATTTGAAATGGTCCAATATATCGGGGTGCCAACTTGCCTTTAACACCAAAACGGGTAACTCCCTTCATTGGTGATGCTTTCAGATATACAAAATCTCCTTTGCTAAACACCAATGGTCTCCGTCGTCTATCCTCATAACTCTTTTGGTGGGACTGAGCTATCTTCAAATTACTCTGTATTTGCCTAACCTTGTCTTCTGTTTCTTTCACAAGGTCAACTCCAAAGAATCTTCTTTCTCCAGGCTCAGACCAACTAAGTGATGTTCTGCATCTACGACCATAAAGTGTTTCAAATGGAGCCATTCTAATGCTTTCCTGATAACCATTGTTATATGAGAACTCGGCCAAAGGTAAGCATTCGTCCCACTTGTTGGAATAATTAAGGACACAACACCTTAACATATCTTCAAGCACTTGATTGACTCTTTCAGTCTGTCCATCAGTCTGCGGATGATAAGCTGTACTATACAGGAGCTTGGTACCCAATGAAGAATGCAATTGTTTCCAAAAACTAGAGACAAACTGTGTACCCCTATCGGACACTATGGTCTTTGGTATTCCATGGAGACTCATAATTCTTGCTAAATATATCTTGGCATATTGGACGGTGGGATATATAGTCTTGTGGGGAAGAAAATGTCTTTGACTTAGTGAGTCGATCTACAATAACCTATATTGAGTCAAATCCCTTTGATGTCTTGGGTAGACCAACAATAAAGTCCATACTTATGTCCTCCCACTTCCAAGTGGAATAGGCAATGGTTGTAATTCTCAATGAGACCTCAAATGTATAGCTTTCACTTTTCGACAAGTATCACACTTTGCTATATATCTTGCAATTTCTATCTTCATTTTGGTCCACCAAAACCTTTGTTTTAAGTCATGGTACATCTTGTTGCTTCTCGGATGGATAGATAACCTAGTAGCATGAGCTTCTTCAAGAATTGACTGCCTCAACTCGAGAACCTTTGGTACCACCAAACGATCCTTGAACCATAGCACACCTTCATTATCTATGCTTTGAAACATTCCGCCTTTCCATTCTCGACTCTTTCCTTGATATGGGCTACACCCTTGTTTTCCTTCTGAGCAGCAATAACTTGATCTCGAATAGTGGCTTCAACAATTATGTTGGTTAAACTACCTTGTTGAATTACTTCTACATTCAACTTCTCCATCTCTTGACATAAAGTAAAACCCATTGTTCTTACTGTCAGGCAATTGCAATAACTTTTTATGCATCGAGGGCATCGCCACCACATTTGCTTTTAGGGGTGATAATGTACTTCCAAGTCATAATCTTTAATCAGCTCTAACCATCTTCTTTGTCGCATATTCAACTCGATTGAGTAAAGATATACTTTAAGCTCTTGTGGTGCAGTATAAATATGGCACATATTACCAAGTAGGTAATGCCGCCAAATCTTCAGAGCATGGACCACAGCTGCTAACTCCAGATCATGAGTCAGATAATGTTCTTCATGTTGCTTAAGTTGCCTGGATGCATAAGCAATGACTCGGCCTTCTTGCATCAACACACATCCAATACCAATACCTGAAGTGTCACAATAAACATCAAACGGCTTCTCGATATCAGGTTGGGCTAATACTGGTGCAGTAGTCAACAGTCTCTTCAAAGTCTGGAAAGCCTCTTCACAATCAGATGAGCAGGCAAATTTGACTTGGTTCTTCAGTAACTCAGTTATGGACTTTGATACCTTAGAGAAATCTAGAATAAACCGATGGTAATACCCCACCAATCCCAGAAAACTCCGAACTTGATGAACTGTGGTTGGTGGTTTTCAATCAAGCACATCCTTCACTTTGCTTGGATCAACAGCAACTCCTTCCGCTGACAAGATATGTCCAAGAAATTGTACTTCCTTAAGCCAAAACTCACACTTGCTGAACTTGGCATATAGTTGATGTTCCCTCAAGCGAGTCAGAACAATTCTGAGGTGTTTTGCATGTTCTTCCTTATTCTTGGAATATACTAGAATATCATCAATAAATACCACTACAAATTTGTCTAGCTCAGGCATGAATATTGAGTTCATCAAATATATGAAATGAGCTGGAGCATTGGTCAAACCAAAAGACATTACCAAGTATTCATATAATCCATATCTTGTGGTAAATGCCGTTTTGGGAATATCTTCAGGCTTTATCTTGATTTGGTGATATCCTGACCTCAAATCTATCTTAGAGAAAACTTTGGCTCCGGCCAGTTGATCAAAAAGCAAATCTATCCGAGGTAATGGATACTTATTTTTGATGGTCACTTCATTCAATGGATGATAGTCAACACATAACCTCAGGGTTTCATCTTTCTTTTTCACAAAAATTGCCGGACACCCCCAAGGCGATGAACTAGGTTGTATAAACCCCTTCTCAATCAATTCTTGCAACTGAGTTTTCAACTCGACTAACTCCTTAGGTGGCATCCTATAAGCTCTCCGAGAAATCAGAGCTGTTCCAGGTTGCAATTCTATGTTAAACTGGACATCCCTATCAGGTGGTAGACTGGGTAAATCTTCAGGAAACACATCAGAAAATTCACATACTACCGGGATATCTCTAATCTCTTTGACGGCAGTTGCACAAACTTTGCCCACTGATCTTCTTAAGGTTGGAAGTTGGATGAGAAGTTGAGAAGTACTATCTGGCAAACTCACCAATATAGTTCTATTCAAAGCATCTATAACAGCCTTATGCTGATACATCCAATTCATTCCTAAGATTACATCTATATCCTGATCCTTAAGGATAATCATGGTAGTGGGAAAAATATGCCCACCTAGGTTTATGGGCACCTGGTATACCATTTCCTTAGTACACAGACGTCCCCCGGGCGACTGTATAAAGAAATTTTCCTTTGTTGCCCCAATTGAAATTTCATACTTCACCACAAATGTTCTATTCATGAATGAATGCGATACGCCAGAATCAAAAAGTATAACTGCAGGATTGTTGACAATAGGAAACATACCCATCATCACTGGCTCCCCTTCCGGAATTTCCCCAGCTTGAATGTAGAACACTCATCCTGTCCTCCTTTCATCTTTGCCTTTCTGAACATTCTGATTGTTGCCCTTATTCTGTGCCTGACCCTGTTGTTGATTTGCAGGAGTCTTCTGATAAATGGGATTAGACTGCCTTGGATACGGACATTCTCTCGAAAAATGACCAGGCTTGCCACAATTGAAACAGGGATACTTGTGACCCTGGGGTGTTGAAGCAGAAACCCCAGAAGCATTTGTCGGTTGTGGATTCTGATAAGTTGTAACAGGGCGGACATTTGATTGCTGACCGGCTTGAAACTACGGCGGACGATAAGGAGGACGATTATGATTTACTTGATGATAAATCACCCTTTGTCTTTTTGGATTTCCCACATAAGATCCAGACGACATACTCTTTTTCTTCTTGAGCTCCTTATGCTGCCGATACTTTGCCTCTGAAGCAATTGCAATATTCACTGCCTCATGATAAGTGACATTGGTACAAGTTGTCATCATAGTCTACAATTTGGTATTCGGACCTCTCATGAACCATTTCTTTTTCTTGACGTCAGTATTGACATGTTCAGGTGCATATTGTGATAGGTGATTGAATCTTCCCACATACTGCATCACGGTTTGATCCCCTTGCTTCAAAGCAAGAAATTCATCCAGCTTCATAGCCATAACTCCCTCCAGGATATAATGAGCTCTGAAAGCAGTACAAAACTCCATCCAAGTTAATGGAACACCTGCGGGTTGCATGGCCATAAGATTTGCATACCAAGCACCGGCTGCACCTCTAAGTTGCTGAGCAGCAAAAACTGGTTTCTAAAACTCTGTGCATGGTATAAGATCAAATTTCTGCTCCATGGTCCTAAGCCAATCATCAGCCTCCAATGGTTCATCTGCCTTAGTGAACACTGGGGGTTTTGTATCTGTGAAGTCCACATATGTAGCCTCCTGCCTATTATGATGGCGTCCACGGTTTCCATGCATCTGATTCTGATTACTTTGAGCCATCTCATGAAGCAAACACGAATTTTCAACCGTCACATTGACAAGTGCGGCTATAGCATCTGCTAGATTTGTTGGAACTGGTGGTAGATCTAGAATATCGTTCTCATTTTATGAAGTACCAGGAATATACGAACCCCGCGTACGACGCATCTATTCACAACAAATCAAACTTTACTCACAAGCCTTTATTGATTGATAAAAGAGCGGACTACAACTCATTACACTAGTTTCACTTATTTAAACACAAAACCGCATTTAAACAAGACTACTTAACTTAAACTAGAACTAACTATTTCATAACTCTACTCCTTTTTGCGATTACATCAAACTTGGGCTCGGTATCCATTCCGGAAATATTACCGCCTTCATTGTCACTTTCATCGATCATTACTAATTCTTGGGATCTTCTTCTTCTTCCGATTCACTTCCATCGGCAAGGATAACACCGGGATCCATTTCATCAGCTTGGGGTTCATGATTTGGATCTAGGAGATTGCTTAGCCTATGAACTTCCTCATGCAGATATGTATTATGCTCATCTAAGTCTTCTACATAAAATTCTAACTCATGAGTTCTAGCTCTAGCTACATTTTTCCTATGCCAAGGTTCATTCCTTCCTTCCACCGTACGAACTAACATACATTTGTAGTTCCTGTGAGCGGTGGTGAGATGTCTTAATTGCTCCTGTAATCTGCCCACCTGGATGGCGTCCATAGCCCTATCTCTAGTAGCTTGGGCTAACTCTGCAGAAATCCTCTGTATCTCCGCCTGAGGATCAGGCCTAGAGCTGCTACTGCTAGCACCGTCATTCCTAGGGGCAAGTTGATGGCGAGGAACTCCTTTGGGCCCAGTGCACTTACGGGGTGTCTTCTTGGTACGAGCCATACTGTACAAGCAGTATTAATCCAAGTAAAACAATCGGACAATAGTCTTAAGATCAGTAAGGATGGACTACACACTCAACCCATACACACTACTCACCCCAGACTTAGAGACGAAGGAAGTAACAAGTGAATTAATTATGATGCATGAATTGTTCTTACGAACAAAACCACCAAAGCTTAAAACGAAAATAAACAACATTTGTTTTTATATAGGGCATAATAAGATTACTACTCCACCACACAAAACATTTTTAATCAAATAAGGAATGGTGAGAAAGAAATAAGACAAGTCAGAAGCAATTTGGATCAAATTAATCAAGTTAAATTTAGTCATCCCAAATCATTTTGAAGTTTTCGTAAACCAATACCACAAAAACTTTGTAATGAGCTCTGATACCATTCTGTGGCAGAACCTCCTAAATTATAGGGCCCACATGCACCTGTCACTGTCCAACGACCTTTGACATCTATGCATACGTTCCCGGTAACTTAAGAAGACTGTCGGGTGTCCTCGGGGAACCCCGAATCATCCACGATTTCCGAGTAGGATCACATTACAAAGTCATTGCAGTATTACAACAGTTTATTCAAATAGATACATCAGAGTAAAAACAGCGGAAGTCTTACAATAACATAGTTTACAAACCATTTGTTTCAAACTATACAACTAAGTTCGATATTAATACAAACCAAGGTAGTGGAGTGGCATTATAATATAATACAACACACTCAAATAAAGCTGCCCTGCCCAAGGGCCACACATCTACTTATCGTCATCGCACTGAACAACAGTCATGCAGCACGATCCAAAACAGATCTGCTCATGAGCATCACCTGCAACAAGGGTTAACGAACCCTGAGTACAAAAGTACTCAACAAGACTTAACCGAAATAAGAATTAAAATAACTTATGAATGCAGGCTCATGGGATTCAAGGTATGGCTTTAGCAATAATCAAGGTTCTTTTGCGTAAAAGTTTTTTAACAAAAATTCTTTATATCAACATTTACAACTTCATAAGATCATATACAAAGCTAACACGATCCATATTGAGATCATGAAACTTCGTATCCAACACTTTCTCATACCATCCTTAAGTTCCAGTTATTAATTACTACGATGATGAATAGTGATTTGAGTCTCCATAACCGAGGAGCAACGACGATTCGAACCGATTAAAAACCCAGCTGAGAATTCCAGACCACACGACATATGCAGGTCCCCGACCTACATATACCAACCTACCCTCGGATCCTCTAAAACAAGAATGGGTCTACGCCACCCGAGAATCTGATACTCCACCAATCCAGCCCATTGCCACGTGGGTACATGCTATCCCCGCCATCTCTCCACTCCCGGTCGTGAGTAGCCATTCTCGTAATAGAATAGCCAAGTTAAGGCTTACCAGAGTATGTGGTTAGTACTACAAAGTTTCACCTCATGCAATTCAACAACGGACGGACCTTAATCGACATAGGCGGAAAAGAACCCGCTCATAAGACCTCCATGTCTTGTGGCTCACACACACCGAGTCCGCTCGGTCTAGATTTATTACTCCACATTCTCATATCATATGATAACATAAGTAACCAAAGTTCCATTTGAAACTTGTAGGTGACAGGTAATCATCTGACTTTCATTGTTCTAAGCATAGCTAAGTAAAACTAGACATATACGAATTTAAAACTGGTAATATGGTAAATATGGAATAACAAGGTTGATAATGTACCAATTTGGTTTTCACTTGACTCCTAATCACTTAATGCAGTAAAAAGAAGCAAAAACGAAATCAATTTGTAAAATACAAGGTAGGGTTGTATGCATCCGGGGCTTGCCTTCGTTGATGGAAAAGTCCGGTCCGGAGTCGTTCCACCGAGATCAACACCAACCTCCATAGACGGATCAACCTCCTCAACTACTTGATTAACTACCACGTGTTCACCTTCGTTCACTACACTTAGTAACAATGACATGTTTAACATGATGCGGAATACGAAACATGATGCTCGATGATGGATACAAAATTAACAACTTGAATACAACTTTCCTTCGCGGTACAGTTACAAGTTAAACTAACTAAACTATTTTCGCAATACTCACAACAATTGCCAAGGATCATCACCAACTAATGACCCAAGGACATCACTTAATCAAAAACTCTAACAAAACCTAAATCACAAAAGGTTACTATTTGCTTTTATGAATTAATTAATTAATTAATAATTATGAAATAAATCAGCTTGTTCCAATTGACCTTAAAATTTTTGTATATGTTTATCACATGATAACTAAGTGAAAAAACAATTTTCATAATTTTTGGATACATAAATAAGTCTAGAAAAATCCTGGAAACTCATTTATTAATTAATTGAGCAATTTTTATCACATTCAAAAAGTACTGAAAATCAACATTTCATATTTTTCCTAAATAATACACATCACAGAGAAGTCACACAAAAAATTTTAGAATTTTTGGAGCTCTAAAGAAATCTACACAAAAATAACAAAAACAGATACTATTCATTCAATTCTGAAAATATAAAAATCCAATTTGAACGCTGTGTCACTGACATCGGGTCCCACCTGTCATCCCTAACCTCGCACGTTTGACCACGACGGCGACGGCGCTGACCGACATAAACTCGTCGACGGTGAGTCCAACGGCGACGGCCAAAGTACCAAAACGATCACCAAGACTAGGCGCATCGATTGGCGTCCCTATCATCATGCGATTACGGCCCTATACTAGCTCGGCCGGCGGCCATGGCGGGGACGCGGTACGCAGCAGCGCTTACGCTGGTGACGTGAAACCATGAGAGCTCAAACAAAGGATCTAGGAAGCACCGGTAGCTCACCCCGAGCAGCGTTGAAGCAAGGAGCAAGGTCGGAGAAGCAGCGAGAGGCGTGGCGGCGACCACGGTGATCACGGCGGAGCAAAGATCGTCGGTGAGGAAGAACGGCGACTACGGTGATCAAAGCGAAAAAGCAACATAGGATTAAGCACCACGGCATCGAGGCGAAGCCGTAGGTACACCGATCAAGGCCAGCGGCTCACCGAAGGATCTTGGCGCGGTGAAACGGAATCTCGGGTGAGGTTGCGGCGCGAGGAAGAAAGCAACGAACGGCGAACTCACGGCAAAATCAATCGACGAGAGCTAGCTGGCTAGGTGCACAAGGAGTAGGTGAATCTATCGGCGCTATGCCATGACGGTGCATGCTGCTTTGGTTAGGCGGCGAGGGCTCAAGCGGGCGGCGGCGGTGATTGGAAAAAAGCAGAGGAAAAAAAGCGAAGAAGCGGCGACGGTGGCTGGCTTATAACATGACCAAGGAAGCGCAAAGAAGCCACGCGGAAGCCTTCACCGCGCCAACGCGACATCCAGACAGCCACACGCGCGACTGGAAGCAAACCGAAGCTCGCCGGCGGTGTAGCTTAAGCGGTCAACACTGTTCATCGAAATTACAGAATTGCCATTCACCAAATTTCACAAATTACTCCCAAATTTTCATAACAACTCAAAAATCTCCAAAAACAAAAGTTGTTCAAAATCAAAAGTTCTACAACTTTGCTTTTGAAACCATACCCAAATTCGGCCTACATTTTGAAATGAACTTTTGAATTCAAAGCGGGGATATTTAAGGAATTTCGCCTTTTTAAATAACTTCAAATTTTACTAAACAACTTGAAAAACTCCAAAAACAAACTTTGTACAACTCGACAATCTCTACAACTTTGCTTTAAGACTCAACCCAAAAATGTGCTTCGATTTTGAAATGGGTTTTCAGGGTCGGATTTAAATATTGAAAATCAGGGTTTCCGGAATTTCAAATCAATACAAAGATTTCAAACTTGATTCAAACAATACCAAGCAATACTTATAACGTAAATGTAAACTTGTTTTAGTGAATGCATATCAAAGTTTACAATATGACCAATGCCTTGCAATGCATATGATGATATGTCCAGTTTTTAATACTTAAACACCCGGGGTGTTACAGAGGCCGCGGGCTCCGCCACGCCCGACGGGGACCCATACCGCCGCCAACCACTCCAGGTCCAAGCTTATGGGGCTGGGTCAAAACTCTAACACCAAGGGAAAGATCGGCACGCCCCGATGTAGCCTGCGGCCATGACGGGCTATACCTGATGATTCACATCAAGAACAGCGTCGAGCGTACCGGTGCTATTCTGCCTAACCCTTGTACGAACACTGACAGGCACGTCAGTTGACCACGATGTCCGCCAGTATAAACCTCATGTCCTCTAAGCACACCATCTGAGCCAGACGCATAATATTACAAATTTACTCATCGGTGGTAACTCAAAACACCGATAGTTGGCGCGCCAGGTAGGGGCCTTTTGCACGTCTCGACGTCCACACCAGGTCTCGGATGGCTAGCCAGGGCATCAGCTGGGTCCTGGGCGTGCATGTGCATTTTGAGAACCTGGACTTCATCGTCACGACGGAGGGAGAGTTGGTGCATGCTTCCACCACCATCCAACCTCTCCACTCTGCCGGCCTCGACATGATTGCTAAAGGCCTTGAGGAGCTATAGCTGCACGCACTGGAGGCTCGTGCCCCCAGGAGTGACCAACTCCTCGGTCTCGATTATGGGAGGCTAGAGCGCCAGCTTGGCGCCTTCCTAGGACCCCGACCATCCCGGGAGGACTTGCGCCACCTCACCTTCTTGTTCGCCAATGTCATGATGCAGCTTCTCGGAGGAGAGCTGCTCTCCCCGAAATACCTCATTCGGAGCAACCTTGACAGCGCTCCCGTCCGGTCTCCGTAACACCATAGAGACCGTTGGCCACCCTGTGGCATAACACATGCTTCCATCATCCACGAATGATGAGTTTATGGGGATGACCGAATATGTCATGAAAT
The DNA here is from genome assembly GCA_904845875.1 of Miscanthus lutarioriparius. Lineage (NCBI taxonomy): Eukaryota > Viridiplantae > Streptophyta > Magnoliopsida > Poales > Poaceae > Miscanthus > Miscanthus lutarioriparius. The sequence goes on along the minus strand of CAJGYO010000016.1, from coordinate 17,733,135 downwards.
CTTTCCATGACCTCTTCGCGGGAGAATCGGGGTCGCCCTACAACTCTGACTCCAGCGGGGGGAGCCATCACCCTTCTAATGAATGTTTTATGGTAGGTACCCCCGAGGGACATGTGAAAAGCATCCATGAGGGAGAGGCTACCCCAACGAATGACCTCAATGATGAGGTCCAAAATGATGCAGGGGCCCCACCTCGCCTGCGGGTGGAGCAGCTGAAGGCCCAACCCCAAGAGCTCGAGGAAGCATGACTCTAGCTCGAGCAGGAATGCGCAGAGCTCGAGCAAGAGATCGAGCACCATGGAGATGGTGGGCGTACGTGCGCCGTGGCCTGTGACATGAATTGGAGGGTCATAGAGGACGATGAAGCCCTCCCACACTTCACCCGGACGAGCCAGAACATCGCTGCTGCGGCAGCCTTGCTCTAGGGGCTTCCGAGGCCCACGACGCCCGAGGATCATCGGGCCCATCACGAGATTCGTACGCTACTCGAGCGTGCGGTGGCACAACAGGTTGAGAGCTCGTTGTCCCAATGACACGAGCTCGACGCTTGACCATCTGCGCGCCCCAAAGCGACCCAACATGGACATGTTAGTCCACCGTGCAAGTGAGGCGGTAGGCCATGCACCGTGGTCCCTATGCTGAGCGTCTCGGTCACAACCGTGATGCGTGCGACACCCTCCATGCCCATAGGCGTGCGTGCCTGGCGACATGAGGGAGGGGGCGATCATGGCTACCACCCTTGTCGTGGCGGGCCTTCTGACGATGGCAAGGACCAAAGCTCGATCCCTAACTTGCGGGACCTCAGTCCTTTGGCTGACACATCCTCAATATCGCCTTTCCACCGTGGTATCGACTGCCGACTAACATCCTGAAATACTTCGGGGAAATGAACCCTGGACTGTGGCTCAAGGATTATCGGCTTGCTTGCCAAGCTGGTGGAGCAGATAATGACGATTTCATTATCCGCAACCTTCCATTGTTCCTGGCCGATTCGGCGCGAACATGGTTGGAACACCTTCCACCCAACAGAAACCAAAGTTGGGCGGACCTAAAAGAGATCTTCGTGGGAAACTTTTAGGACACATACACGTGTCCTGGGAACCCATGGGATCTCAAAAACTACCGATAGAAGGTCAGGGAAACTTTTCATGGGTATATTCGGTACTTCTCCCGGTAGTGCAACGAGCTGCCCAACGTCGCCGATGCCAACGTCATAGGAGCCTTCCTGTCTGGGACCACCTGCGAGTCCCTAGTTCACAAGCTAGGATGCAAGGGCCCTTGAACCACCAAGGAGCTCCTCGACATCGCCCCTAGCCATGCCTCGGGTGAGGAGGTAGTCAGAGTGATCTTTGACTGCCTCAAGGGCAAGGCAAAGCAGGATGAGGACGCCGACAAAGGCACCTCCAGATGTTCCAGCAAGAAGAAGAACAAGCAGTGGCGTGAGGGCTTGCTCGTGGCTGCCACTGACCACAAGGGGTTCGGAAGCCCACCAAGGGCACCCCGGACCACTTCGAGAAGCTGCTCGAAGGACTATGTCCGAACCATGCTTTCCCTATTAAGCATCTATACAAGGACTGTGGTCTCATGAAGCGGTTCTTATTCAGAGGCTCCAACAAGGGGGAGCATAGGAAGGACCCCAAGCCATCCGCGGACAATGCCGAGGGGAAGGACAGTGGCTTTACGACGCTAGATGGCTGCCTCATGATCTTTGGAGGGTCGTGGCCTACAACTCCAAGCGCCGCTAGAAGCTCGCCGTGAGGTCTATATGGCCGAGTCGGCCACGCCTACCTTCTTCCAATGGTTGGAGTCCGTCATAACCTTTGAATGGACCAACCACCCGGAGAGCGTCCCCTAACCAGGGAGATATCCACTCATGGTCGACCTGATCATCGGCATGAAGCATCTCACCAAAATCTTCGATAGATGGAGGCGCGACCTCAACATCATGTGCGTAAAATGCTCGATGCCATGGGCATCGACCGATCATGCACCCGACTGACCAGAGCGCCTTTCCATGGCATCATGCCTAGAAAGCAGGCCATGCCACTTGGGCAGATCGATCTACCCATCACCTTTGGGGATCTAACCAATTATAGGACAAAGACCCTTACCTTCAAGGTGGTCGAGTTCCACGGAACCTACCACGCCATCTGGGGACATCCATGCTAATGGAAAGCGAGGATCTGATCTTTTCGGGGTAGTGGTAACTATCATTGTGGTGAAGAATGACACACCGATCCGGCTTCAGATCGAAAGATTGAACCCTGCAATCTTAGCACCACAACTCCTCTGGTTATCAACCGAGACACAAATCTGGTTGACATCGCCAAGAAGGCTAATCCCTACCTACGCAACGAAGAACACAAGCAAGAACAAGAAAGAAAGCAACCAAATTGTAGATGAATGATTAATCTCACGAAGTTGGGGTCTCACAAACCGATGAACGGTGAAATTGTTCTTGACAGATTAATCTAAGCAAAACCCCCAAACCCTAATGGAGGGGTGGCGGCTGTTTATGAAGACTCTAGGGTCATGCAAGACCCCTGGATGCACCCCCAATGGGCCCAAACATGATACATGGTCCAACGGACCAAAAGACGGTGTCGTAGCACCCTGTCAGATTCTGGATGCTGACTTGTTTTGACGATTCTAGTTGATTCTGAAGGACTTTTGATGTGAGACCATATGGATTGACTTCCTTATCAAATTAGCTTTCCAACCATATGTGGATCGTCAAAAACAGAGTCCGGATGCGTCCTGGGTGACCAGTTTAAGATAGACTGGTCCCGGAGGCCGAGGCAGACTCGAAATCATGTAGGACTAGACCTCTAGTTTCTGTTGAACATCCTTGCTAGTCATCAACACCTCCACCTCTTCCTCTAAGTCCCTCATGACCCTCTCCAATGTTCCTAAGCAAGATAACATCATTAGGTAGTAGTCTATTCTCAAAAGTATGAAAAGGATCGCTTAAGAACGAGCTCACCTCTAAATTGAGTTGACGCATTCGAGCCCGGGTCATTGGACCTTGCATGACAGTTGGAGGATCAGCGGGTACATCTGAAGGAGTGATGTCCTCATCACATGCTACGTGAAATTCATAGGCGTCCCCAACTACACCTATCTGAAGCTGAAGATGCAGGGACCGTGCGGGGTCATCACCATCGGCACCTTCTTCTAGCTTGCCTATGAGTGCGAGGTCGAGTGCTGTGAACACGCCATGACAATCATTGCCTCCAAGGAGCTTGCGACCATTAGGAACAAGGTCACCGAAGAAGCACCCGACCCCAAGCAGTCGGCCATGTCTTTTGTGCATGTAGAGGGCACCAAAGAGGTTCTCATAGACCCCAGCAGCTCCAAGGGCAAAGTGGTGCACATTACCACAATGCTTTCCTCCGCGCCAACAGAGACATCTTTGCCTAGAAACCCTCAGACATGCCAGGCATTCTGAGAGAAGTCGCTGAGCATGCCATGAAGATTAGGTTAGGCTCCATGCTGGTGAAGCAGCGCCTACATTGCTTCGACGAGGAGAAGTGCAGGGCCATCGACAAGGAGATTGCGATGCTTTTGGCGGCCGGGTTCATCAAGGAAGTATACCACCCCGAATGGTTAGTCAATCCCATTCTGGTATGAAAAAAGAGTGGGAAATGGAGAATGTGTGTTGACTACATGGGTCTCAATAAAGCATGTCCAAAGGATCTATTTCCTTTATCATGCATAGACCAAGTAGTCAACTCAACCTCAGGGTGCGAAACCCTTTGCTTCCTTAATGCATACTCTGGCTACCATCAAATCATGATGAAAGAGTCCAACCAGCTCATGACATCTTTCATCACCCCACTCGAATCATTCTGCTATGTCACGATGTCATTCAGTCTAAAAAACATAGGGGCAACGTACCAGCGTTGTATGCACAAATGTTTCGGGGACCGCATCGGGCGAAGCATTGAGGCCAAAGTGGATGACATCGTGGTCAAATCCAAATGGGCTAACCAGGTCATAGCCGACCTAGAGTAGACCTTCATGAAACTCCAAGCAAACAACATTAAGCTCAACCCCGAGAAGTGCGTTTTTGAGGTCCCAAGGGCTATGCTCCTGGGTTTCATCATCTCCAAGCATGGCATCGAAGCCAATTTAGAGAAGATCTCGGGCATCACGAGGATGGGCCCGATTCAAAACATAAAGGGGGTACAACGAGTTATAGGGTGCCTCGCTATACTCAGCCACTTTATCTCATGCCTTGGTGAATGAGGTCTTCCCCTCTATCGTCTCCTAAAGAAGGCCGGCCATTTCGAATGTACGCCCGAGGCCCGGGAGGCACTTGACATGGTCAAGCAGCTTCTGACAAAGGCCCTGATCTTGGTCCCTCAGACCAATGGGGAATCGCTTTTGCCCTACATTGTGGCCACAATGCAAGTGGTCATCGCTGCCCTGGTGGTGGACCGAGAAAAAGAGGGACACAACCTCAAAGTGCAGTGTCCCATGTACTTCATTAACGAGGTCTTGTCTGATTCTAAGACTCGCTACCCCAAATCCAAAAACTCATGTACACCGTCCTCATCACCAAGAGGAAGTTACGTCACTACTTCAAGTCACATCCGTGATGGTAGTGACGTCCTTCCATCTCGGCGAGGTCACCCAAAACCGAGATGCCATGGGAAGAATCATGAAGTGGGCACATGAGCTAATGGGTCAAGGCATTTCGTATGCCCCTCGGACGGCCATCAAGTCCCAAGTGCTGGCTAATTTTGTTGCAAGAGTGGACCAAGGTCCAAATCTTTGCCAGCGATCATCGACCAAGAGTACTAGACGATGTACTTGATGGATGTTGTTGATGAAGAAAGGCACCGGCATGGGGCTGGTCTTCGTTTTGCCCCTCGAGGTACACACGAGGTATATGGTTCGCATCCATTTCCCCTTCTCCAATAATGTGGCCAAGTATGAGGTACTCATCAATGGCCTATGCATAGCCATCAAGCTAGGTATCCGATGGCTCGATGTCCGGGGTGATTCCTAGCTGGTCATCGACCAAGTCATGAAGGAATCAAGCTGCCACAACACCAAGATGGCTACATATTGCCAAGAGGTCTGCCAGGTGGAGGACAAGTTCGACGGTCTCGAGCACAATCACATCCTAAGGTGTCTCAATGAGGCGACTGATGCGCTGGCGAAAACGATGTCTGGCCGAGAGCCGATGCTCACGGGCATCTTCGCCAGCAATCAGTACAAGCCCTCGGTCTGCTACTAGGAGCCAGAACAAGCCAATGACGGGCCACCAACCCTGGGCTTGGGGGCTAACTAGCCATCGGCTCCATCCGATCCTGAAGTCATGGAGCTTGATGAGGATCTAGTGATAGAGCCCGACCCTCTGGCCAACTGGAGGACGCATTACCTCGACTACCTCCTCCGTGAGGCGCTGTCGACGAACAAAATGGAGGCTCAGCGGCTAGCGCGTCACGCCAAGTCCTTTATCCTTATTGAGGGTGAGCTCTACAGACAAAGCCACACCAGGATCCTACAGCGCTGCATCCCCATCGAACAAGGGAAGCAGTTGCTGACTGACATCCACGGTTGGGTCTACGGCCACCATGTTGTGCCTAGAACCCTGGTCAAAAATGCATTTCGGCAAGGCTTCTATTGGCTGACCGTGGTAGCTGATGCTGAACATGTCTTGCGCAGCTTCAAAGGGTGTCAATACTATGCTCGGTAGACCCACCTACCAGCCCAAGCACTCCAAACGATCCCCATCATGTGGCCATTTGTGGTCTAGGGGCTCGATCTGGTTGAACCTCTCAAGAGGGCGCCCGGGGGATATACGCACTTGCTTGTCACCATAGACAAGTTTACAAAGTGGATAGAGGCTTGACCAATCTCCGTGATCAAGTTCGATCAAGCCATGCTGTTCTTCCTCGACATCGTCCATCGCTTTGTGGTCCTAAACTCCATCATCATGGACAACGGCATGCAATTCACCAGAAAGAAGTTCCTTCGATTCTATGATGAATACCACATCCATGTCAATTGGGCCGCCATGGTGCACCCCTACATGAATGGGCAGGTTGAGCATGCAAATGACATGGTCCTATAAGGCCTCAAGCCTAGGATCTTCCACCGGTTGAACAAGTTTGGCAGACAATGGATCGTGGAGCTTCCCATGGTGCTCTGGAGCCTGAGGATGACCTCGTGCTGGGCCACCGGCTACACACCATTCTTCATGGTCTACGGTTCTGAGGCTATCCTCCCTACTGACCTCGATTATGGAGTGCTAGCGGTCGTAGGCGTCTGATGAATAGGGAGCCGAGGCATCCCTCGAGAATGCCATGGACTAGCTAGATGAAGCACGCGACATTGCCCTCCTTCGCTTGGCCAAGTACCAACAAGCATTATGTTGGTACCACAGTAAAATCAAGTGTGGGGTCGAGGCGTTTAACATCGAGGGACCTGGTGTGATCGAGTTTTTCCACATCCACGAGCCCTAGCGGCTACGACATTTTTGCTCCTAGCGGCTACGGCATTTTTGCTCACTAGCGTGATCAGAGTTTTTTCCGCACCCTGAGCTTTCTAGCCTTAACTATGGAAAGAGTCAGTACATGTCTAAGAGTATATCCACCCGATAGACATTCTCAACGCTCGACCCTTTCTCACGTTAAGACCTAGAAGCAAGGGTTCTGAAGCAATGACACCGAGTAAAAGCTGGTCAGACTCCAAGAAACCTATGCCCCAAGCAGCTACGGTGTTTTTGCTCACCAGCGTGATCGTAGAGTTTTTCTACACCCCAAGCTTTTCTAGCCTTAACTACGGAAAGAGTCGAGACGCATCTAAGAGTATATCCACAGCAAACATTCTCTATGCCCGAGCCTCTCTCACGTTAAGACCTAGAAGCAAGGGTTACAGAAATGAACTCTGAGTAAACCTAGTTGGACTGTGAGAAACCTATGCCCCAGCGGCTATGGCGTTTTTGCTCACCAACATGATCAGAGTTTGTTCACCCGCACCCTGGGCTTTACAGCCTTAACGATGGAAAGGGTCGAAATGCATTAACCTTTTTATACAAAAAGGGGAGAAGGGCTAAAAATGTATTTAACCATAATGAAATTTAAGAGCTTGTTCACTTGTTGTGAGTTTGCCACCTGGCTTATCTACCTAACAAAATTTTTGGGGAGGATGATCTCATCCTTTATCTCCATAGGAAAGTCCTATGCTAGCGGGTCACCTAGGTCAATCAGACGGCTCGGGCCGCTGTTGAGAGACGGGCAAGGAGCAGTAGGATGCCCCATGCGGGTTATGCCGACCCCATCACGAATAATGGACCCGGATTCTTGAACATATCCGATAAGAGCTCCTCGAACCCATCACTCGAGCCATCTAGGTAAGTCATATGCCAGCGTGTCACACAAGTTGATCGGACAGCCCGGGCCACTGCTGAGAGACGGGTCACCCTTATTTTACGCATGTCTTCTCCTATTGGTTTCGCTATCGACTCCATGATCTCTAAGTGACGCCCGACCCCAGCAATGGTCAGGGGTCAGTCCTCACTCGAGGGCTAGTAAGAGTATGTCTATTTAGTAGACATTCTCCATGCCTGACCCTTTTTCATGTTAAAAACTAGAGGCAAGGTTTGTGGAGACAAACGCTGAGTAAAACTGGTCAGACCGCAAGAAACCTATGCCCTAGTGGCTACAACATTTTTTCTCACCAGCGTGATCAAAGTTAGTTGCCCGCACTCCGAGCTTTAGCGTCCACCTTCCCAGGAAGGGTTTGGAGGGGCCCACCTATAGAATCTCCATCGAGGAGAGGCCAGCAGATCACCCAAGTCAATTGGATGGCTCAAACCGCTCCCAATAGATGGGTAAGGAGTAGTGGGAGGCCCCATGCGGGTTATGCTGAATCCATCACGAACGACAGACCCGGATTCCACTTGGACATATCTGATAAGAGCTCCCCAAACCCGTCACTCGAGCCATCGAGGTAACTTTACCAACCCCCGTTCTGCTTTTCCAGTGCATGATCATTCATTCATCCATTCCCATGCATGCTTTCATACATTCATCCATACATCCATCCCATACATCCAAGAATCGCATATGCAATTATTGCATCACAACGCTTCGCGTCGTGTCACAAAGCGGTAGTCGTCTCATTCGATATGAGCGGCGACCGACCGAGGTTCAAAGGCCGGCCCACGAAGGGATCGAGGCCGCTTGCATCAAATAGAGCTAGGGGAGAAAACACAGATGAGCCCTAGTGGCCTTTGCCTAACACGCTCAGAAGCAGACAGGGTCATCTCGACCTTCTTGTTAGATCCTAATCTCGAGCCATGCCCATAGAATCTCCATCAAGGGGAGGCCAACGGGCCACCTGAGTTGGTCTCCAGAACAACTCGTGCATCTGTCAGGAGGTAGGTTAAGGAGCAATGGAATGCCACATGAGGGCTATGTCGACCCCGTCATGAACGACGGACCCAGATTCCACTCGGACATGCCCGTTAGAGAGCTCGCCGAGCGCGACACTCGAGCCATCGAGGCAAGTGTCGTTAGCTCAGCCCCTCTGGTTGTGGAAATCGTGGATGGGGTGACGCACAAAACTCGGCCGACCCCTACCGAGCCTAATGGGGCTCGGGGGCTCAAGCCGCCAAACCCCAACTCAGGAATCCGACCGACCGAGGTTCGAAGGCCGGCCCGCGAAGGGCTCGAGGCCACCTCACATCAAATAGAGCCAGGGGAGAAAACATAGATGAGCCCCAGTGGCCTTTGCCTAACCCTCTCAGAAGTGGACAGGGTCATCTTGACCTTATCATTCGATCCTAACCTCGAGCCATGCCCATAGAATCTCCATCGAGGGGAGGCCAACAGGCCACCTGAGTCGATCTCCAGAATGACTTGGGCATATGCTGAGAGGCGGGTTAAGGAGTAGTGGAATGCCACATGAGGGCTATGCCGACCCCATCACGAAAGATGGACCTAGATTCCACTCGGACATGCCCTTTAGCGAGCTCACCGAGAGCGTCACTAGAGCCATCGAGGCAAGTGATATTAACTCAACCCCTCCGGTTGCGGAAACCACGGACGGAGTAACGATCGCAAAGATGAGCCAACCCTCGACCGGACCCCCGCTACGCGTAAGGTCTCAAGGAAAGTTGGACTCGCAAGGAGACTAAATGCGTTGTCGCAGAACGATGGCTTAGATCCTAGGGAGGGGATACATGCGAAAAACTAAGGATAACATTTCCAAAATAAGAGACGCTTTCTCCTACTAGTTTCATTATCGTGTCTCTTGACCTTTAGTGAAACCCGACCCTAGCAAGAGCAAGGGGTCAGGCCTCACTTGGGGGTTGATAAGGGTATATATATAGCCTTTCTAAAATAGTCACCATGTTCGACCCCTTCCTCACTATAAAAACCTATATGCAAGGTTTGTGGAAATGAACGACTAAGTAAGGCTGGTTGGACTGCAAGAAACCTACCCCTTGCGGCTATGGCACTGTTGCTTACTAGCATAATCAGAGTTTCTCGTCCATGCTGAAAAGGACTATGATGCCTAAGAGGGGTGGTGAATTAGGCAACTTAATATTCTAACTTCAAACTATGGCATCTTTTTCTAACCTTAGCAAAACATATGCAAAAGATAAACTATCTACATGTGCAACTACGGTTTTTCTAATGTGTTGCTATCTCTACCACAAAAGGTGTAATAGAAACAATGTAAATGCAGAAGCCAAAGAGCAAGGTAGAGATATGCAAACTCCTATCGATGACTCCGGTATTTTTACCGAGGTATCGAGAAGCACGCAAGCTTCCCCCTAGTCCTCGTTGGAGCCCCTCGTAAGGAATCCCTCGCAAGGGCCAAGCTCCTAGGTGGGTAACTCCGTGGATAGCCCCAAGCCTTCCCCATGCACAAGTAGGTCTCCGGTGCCTCTCCCTGGACCGCTCCCCGTCGTCTTCACTATCAAGCTTCCGGCCAAACCGCCGTGGGCCTTGTTCCGTTTGGTACACGGTGGCGGCCAAATCACAAACGCGGTTGGTGTGATCTCACAAGACTACAAGCCCTATGATGTACAACAATGGTGCACGCAAGCACCGAGTGGTAAGAGGTATGCAAACTTCACTAAACACTAGGCCTAAACCTACAGCAAGCGCATAAGCGGTGGTCTAATCAACCTAAGCACTTCGCAAAGCACCTACGCTAATCACCTAATAAATCACTAAGCACTATGCAAGTGGAGATCACTAAAATGGTGTATCAACACCCTAGGTATGTTTCCTTGGCTCCACACAACTCAAATGGTCGGTTGGGGGTCTATTTATAAGCCCCACTGAGAAACTAGCCGTTGGGGATGAAATCCCGCTTTTCTGCTACTGACCGGACGCTGCTTTCGTCCTGACTGGACGCTGCTTTCATCCTGACTGGACACGTCCGATCGTCCCGACCATTAGAGCGATCAACTGATCGGACACGGATGGCGTCTGGTCGCATGCCACTGGACGCATTCGGTCGCAACTTCACCGCTCTAGAACCTCTATGTACTCAATCGGACGCTGCAGTTCCTGCGTTCGGTCGATTAGCCGCCAGCGTCCGGTCAGTGCTAAGTGTGTTGTGGGATGATGAACAGTGCCATTGGTGTGTCCGGTCACTTTCAGTCCTCAGCATCTGGTCACTGCTGCTGACGCTTGCTGTTGCCGAGCCTCTTGATCGGAGTGCCCGGTCGCTATGCTGCCAGTGTTCGGTCAATGTTGTGAAGCTCGTTTCTTCGCAATCTTACATCCGGCTTGGTTCATATCTTTGTGCTTGGACTTTGCTTAATATCTTAGGTCTTCTCTGGTGCTTCTAGGGTCTTGCTTATGGTGTTGATCATGGGATCACCATGTCGCCTTCATCCAAGTCACGTCTCGCACCCTATTGAATTACAAAATAATCACTTGCAAATTCATTAGTCCAATATGGTTGTGTTGGTCAACAAACACCAAAATCCAAAGTAAATGGGCCTAAGGTCCATTTTCCTTACAATCTCCCCCTTTTGGCAATTGATGACAACACGACCAAAACAAGCAAATAATAAAAATTTTGGAATTTAAAAACTATTTACTTGCTAGGATGCAATGCAAAGGGCAACATTATATGATGCTAAAATATACCAATTGTAAGACTAAAAGATACCAATTGTAAAGCTAAAAGGTACCACATGTAAACATCTTTGGAAACTTATCTTGCCCTTGCAAATGTCCCCATGTGGCATTATGGATTTAAGCCTTGCTTTTTGGTGCAACAAATTCTCCCTATTACATAGACTCATCCATAATCCACTATCCTTCCTTTCTCAGACCATTACTACTTGTAAATTATTATGATCAGGCTTGCTTTTGGACCTACAAATTCTCCCCCTTTGGAATCAAACACTAAAAAGGAAGACATTAGTAGCACAAGGGAGGGTTAAACTTTGTGATCCTTTGTATGTGGAGTGGAATAGGTCACAAAATTTGACTCTCACAATACATAGACTAAGCTCCCCCTAAATATATGCATACATATGATGGAGAATGTAGTTTATGCATAATTGACAAATTAATGCTTCACGGGAGTTTAATCTATATAATGCATGGAGAAAGCATATAAATACCAAAGTGAAATCAACATGATGATATCGGTTTAGAAATACCACATGTGGAAAGCAATTTGATTTATACCACTTGCAATAGATGGTGGATATTTGAAGTATGATGCTTAACTCTGGAGACTCCATTTTCCTTGCAATGAGACTACTACACACATGATAAGCTTGAAAAGGTGTTAGTCTCAAAGCATCCAACTTATAGAGTAACCTCTCCCTAAATTTGTGCATACAAGTATGGAATACTTGTAGGAGATATGCACATTGATTTTAGAATAAAAAATACCACTTGAAAGATGACATCACATGAATGTGAGAATCATTTTCGAAGGTGATTTTCGGGAGAAATTATCTACAATTTAGACTTTGGCACATATTAGATGAACAATTGTAAAACAAGCTATGTGCCGTGTTCCTAAACAAATTAAACCATGTAGGTTTGCTCCAAGGGTCAAGAGTGAAATCGAGCAAGCCTACCATATGATTTACCTAGTGTATGCATGACAAAAGATTAAACATGCAAATGCAAACCTAGGCATGAAAAGGAACTAGATGCTAATTGAGATTGCAAGAATTGAATCTTGATAGCAATTGTAAGAAATTACATCTAGTTACCTAACATGGGAAGGGGAATTTGGGTCTATAGTATTCACTAATCCACTTGGTAATTACTTTGTCCATAATGATGCACCCCATGAAATGCACCCATGCTTTGCCAAGTCTCCAAATTCCTCGAAGTCCATTGGACTTCTCACTTTCCTTTCAGGATCCAAACCTTCTTGGTGCTCTTCATATTTGAAATGGTTTCCTTTGGCACCCAAAAGCGTTTGACCCTATTATTGGCTTGCTTGTTCACCTTGATGGACACCACCTTGTCATTTTTCTTCTTCTTCAAGAGATAAGGTGTGGAGGCCTTTTTGTCCACCTTGTTGGTGTAGGTGTTAGAGAGCTTGGTTGTTTGCCTTTTCTCTTTCTTCTTTGGTCCTCCCCCATTCTTCACCTTGCACTCATAGGACTTGTGGCCTTCCTTGTGACATACGTAGTAAACCATGATTTGTCCTTCATCAAGCTTCTTCACTCCCTTGATGGTGTTATCTTGATGAAGTTGGGCTTGCTCCATCTTACCTTTCACTTGAGTCATGTCCTTGGTGAGGTGAGACACTTCTTGCTTGAGTTGCTCATTCTCCATTGTAACCTCTTGTGTGCATGTATCTACAATAACTTTCTCAACACAAACTTGGTTGCACAAGGGTGAGTCTAAACATAAATTATTACAAGAAGTAGAGGCATCCTTTTTAGGCATGTAAAAAATTGAACCTTTCTTTTTAGGTGCCTCGGTGGGGGTAGAACTGACGGCTTCAAGATTAGCAACTTTATTAGTTAGCTCATCATAATATTTGCACATAGTTTCTATTTTGGCAAGCAAACTTTTATAAGCATCTTGTAAGCTAGCTAACTTTTTCTTTAATTTCTCATTTTTCTTTACAAGTTGCTCATCATTGATTGTGCAATCATTTGTGTTTGCACTAGTCTCAAGTTGCTCAATTTTAGTAGATAGCACCATATTAAGATTGGCAAAAGTTTCATATTGTTCAAGCAAAGTAGCATAAGCTTGTTGTGACTTATCTAGTTTTTCTTTTAATTTTTCAAGCTTCTTTTGTTGACTAGTGCAAATTTTAACAAAGTTAAGATTTTCTTGCACAATTTCATCATAAGAAGGTAGTTCATCATCACTATCACTATTGTTGTCACTGTCACTAGGGATAGACTTTTTGTTACCTCATGCCATAAGGCACACACATGAGGTGCTTGATGATGAGTGCTCATGCCCTTGTCTCTTGTGATGGTCTTTTTCTTCACTTAAAGAATCATCCCATGACCTTATTAATGTGAGGGCTTTATCCTTGCATGCCTTCTTCTTTGTCTTAGGTGTGGGCTTGTTTGGACAAACTTCCACAAAGTGCCCCAACTCGCCGCATCCATAGCAACATTTCTTTCTTTGCTCATTTTTTTGATCGGTGAAGATCAAATCTTGAATTTGGATGGGCACACCCTTGACATTGAGCCTTTGGATCATTTTCTCCACCTTGTTGATAAGTTTGATTGATTCTTCATCAAGGTCAGAGGTGGAGGAGGAAGATTGATCATCATCACTTGAATCTTTATCATCATCATCATCATCATCCTCATCTTCTCCTTCATCTTCACTTGAGGAGCTTGAGCTTGAGCTTGTCTCAACTTGCTTGCCCTTCATCTTCTTTTTCTCACTACATGTGAGAGTTTTGCCTTTGCTTGATGAAGAGGCTTCTTCTTGACCCATCTTGCGTGACATTTCAAATGTCACTATCTTGCCAATGACTATGGCCGAGGTCATAGTGCTTAAGTCCTCCATGTTGTGAAGGATGGTGATGATGCTTGCATATTTCTTTTGTTGTAGCATGGAGATGATCTTCCTCACGATGTCCGCATCATCTACTTTCATTAATCCTATTGAATGGAGCTCATTGATAATTAGATTCAAACGTGAATACATATCACGAACAAGCTCATCATCATTCATTTTAAAGGAATCATAATTTTGTTTAGCTAGACAATATTTTTGCTCACGGATATTAGTTGTGCCGTCATGGAGCTCTTGGAGTTTTAACCAAATTTCATATGCTGAATTTAAAGTGAATACTTGGTTAAACACATCCATGCTAAAAGATTCAAATAAGCAATTTTTAGCTCTAGCATTGAAATGAAATTTTTTTCTTCACTCTTTGTGGGTTTATCGGGATTCTTAATGGGTTTCATCCCATCACGAGTGGCTCTTCAAACACTCAAATCTATCGCCTCAAGGTGACAAGACATTCTAACTTTATAATAAGGGAAGTTAGTGCCGTCAAGGTGCGGAGGCCTAGAGGTATCCATCCCAACCACTCTAAATAGCATCGGCTCAACGGCGGTGAAGCCAAAGGTCCAAATTGAGCTAACCTGGCTCTGATACCACTTGAAGGGGACCGTGACGCCTAAGAGGGGGGTGAATTAGGCAACTTAATATTCTAACTCTGAACTATGGCCTCTTTTTCTAACCTTAGCAAAACCTATGCAAAAGATAAACTATCTAGATGTGCAACTACGGTTTTGCTAATGTGTTGCTATCTCTACCATAAAAGGTGTAAAACAAACAATGTAAATGTGGAAGCTAAAGAGCAAAGTAGAGATATACAAACTCACATCGACGACTCTGGTATTTTTCTTTGAGGTATCGAGAAGCGCAAGCTTCCCTAGTCCTTGTTGGAGCCCTCGCAAGGAATCTCTTGCAAGGGCCAAGCTCTGGTCGGGTAACTCTGTGGATAGCCCCGGGCCTTCCCCATGTGCAAGTGCGTCTCGGTGTGCCTCTCTTGGACCGCTCCCACCATCTTCACTATCAAGCTTTCGGCCAAACCACTGTGGGCCTTGTTCCCTTCGGTACACGGTGGCGGCCACACCACAAACACGGTTGGTGTGATCTTGCAAGACTACAAGCCCATCCAATGTACAACAATGGTGCGGCGCAATCACCGAAAGTGATAAGAGGTATGCAAACCTCACTAAACACTAGGCCTAAACCTAGAGCAAAGCGCATAAGCGAAGGTCTAATCAACCTAAACACCACAAAGCACCTACGCTAATCACCTAAAAAATCACTAAGCACTATATATGTGGAGATCACTAAAATGGTGTATCCAGTCACTGCTGCTATCGCTTGTTATTGCCGAGCCTTTGATCAGAGCATCTGGTCGCTATGCCGCTAGCGTCCGGTTAATGCTGTGAAGCTGGTTTCTTTGCGATCTTGTGTCCGGCTTGGTTTCTATCTTCGTGCTTGGACTTTGCTTGATATCTTGGGTCTTCTCTTATGCTTCTAGGGTCTTGCTTATGGTGTTGATCGTGGGATCACCATGTCGCCTTCGTCCAAGTCATGTCTCGCACCCTATTGAACTACAAAATAATCACTTGCAAATTCATTAGTCCAATATGGTTATGTTGGTCATCAAACACCAAAATCCAAAGTAAATGGGCCTAGGGTCCATTTTCCTTACACACACCTCGAGCTCTACGGTCTTAACAACAGCAAGAGTCAGAACGCATTAACCCCATTTTTACACACAAAAAGGAAGAAAGAACAAATTTGTTCAAATAAAATAACAAGTTTGTTTAAGCAAAGCACAAGGGTCAGAACTTGTCTGCTTATTACAAGAATGACCGCCTGTCCTATTTAACTAACTAGCCCCTCCAGGAAGAACTATGCCTTCTATCCTATCCTCCAGGTCCTGCAAAAATGGAGCCATCGCCGTTTCCATCTCCTCTAGTTCATGGACTTCATAACCAAGCGCGTAGCCATGGCTCATCGCCTCCAGATCGATGATATCCCCATAATAAGAACGAGCAATTGTGAAGGGCTGATTGACCCCAACGCGAAGGGCATTCCTCTCGAGCTCGTGCACCCGGGCCATGATCTCGATGGCATGAGCCGTGAGTGAGCTGGTCCCCTCCGACCGTACCACCCCAAGGTCATCGCATACCACCCTGAGGGCGGCACTCAGGATACTAAGCTCGTCACTCTCCGCTTGAAGTTTTCTCCTTTCCTCGGCGAGATCCACAGCTAGCCTAGTAGAAACGCTCTCGGCCTCCAGTTTTTGGGTCGTCTCCCTTTTGAGCTTGGCCTGGAGGGAGCCAACTTTCTGCTGCGTGTCACCGTGCTCTTGGTAGGCCTGGTCACGCTCTCGGAAAGCCAGGTCATGCTCCTGGCAAGCCACGCCGCATTCTAAATGGAGCCTCTCCACGGTTTGGATCAGCTCATCCTGCTCCTTGTGCAGCCGAGCGACCATCGTAGCATCTAGGCTCACCCTTTTCTCTAGGGTCGTGAACTTCTCCTTAGCCCCTAGCCTCAGATCCCTTTCTTTCTCAACCTTGCTCAGAAGGTCAAGGATCCACTAGCGAGTATCAGCGTCCTTCTGGAGCAACTCATCTCGCTCCTTCCTGACCCTGGCAGCTTCTTCATCATCCTTCCATGACCTCGCTGATAGGGCCTCAAACGCCTTCTTGGCCTCGTCAGCATCCCGACAGGCCTCGTCCACCCACGATCAAAGATTGGCCGCCTCCTCGGCAATGGAAGTCAGCTCGACCACCCTCTGCTGGGCAGCGGTGAGCTGAGCTATCACCTCCCTACGTAGCCACACCTCCTAGATGAGGTGGACCTAGGTTTCCTTCTATTGACGAAGGAACCGAGATTTCCCCTGGCTACGAGCTATAAGGGACTGTAGGGAGACGATGGTCAGGATACAAAAAGTATATAGAGGAAGAAAAGGGCAAGAAGCAGAACCAAACCATGCCTAGCCGGAGGGAACAACAACGTCGCACAATGTGCCCGTGGCGTGGTCCAGGGCCTCGAGCATGGACACGATCCCTACGTCGAGGCTCTCCCGCTCCATGCCCTCCGCTGCGTCATTAAGGGTAAAAAGCATCAACGTCGGATCCTGCGGATCCATCCACTGGAGCAAGGGCTCGCCCCGCGTGGGCGAGCCGCTGCCCACCGATGTTAGGGTCAGGGATGACTCCCCGCTGGCCCCAAAAGCCGCCGACCCCTCTCGCCATGATGTTCCTGTTGGGACACCCCCTTCAGTGATGGAAGGGGCCAGTGGTGCAGGCGTGAACCTCTCTCCAAGCACCATGACTCTCGGGGACCCCTCGGTCGCGTCCCCCTCCGTCCGGCCCATGCTAGGCTTCGTCACTTGGGCCACCGATGGCACAGGTCATGCCAATGCCTCAGGCAATGCTGCGGTCGTGCCGGGCTATGACCCATCTATCATGGTCGTCGCCACCTCCACCTGCGTCGGCGGGGTCACGACCGATTGCGTCGCACCCGCCATGGTAGGCGCCACGAGCATGGTCGGCTGCCCCGTCCGCCCCACCATCAGCAGAGGGATCGTGGCCATCACTGGTTGCTCCACGATGTCTGAAGGCGACCCATGAACGCCCGTGTCTGCCCATCCCACTGAGGTCATAGGCGCCACCTCGGGTGGTGCCCGACTAGCCGGTGACATGGTCACACTGGCGCCGCTCCCGCCCGAAATGGGCGCAACACTAGCCGACGGCCGCCGCTCAGACTGGAGGGCGATGCTCTTCTTTGGCACCAGCGCCAAAGGATTCCGCTGCCTGCCGACGCTACAAAGGACAAAAAACACAAGTCACGATGAAACCTGACTACAACAGGAAAAAAAAGAGGAATCGATAACTCACCTCGGCACTGTCAGGCGGCAGATGCATTTGGGGGATGAACCCCCCGACCCTTGCTCTGCCTCATTGGAACAAGGCCGCTTTGAGCCCGCCCCCTGCTCCTAGGCAGAGGGGCTCGCCCCAAGAAGCTTCTGGGGCATGTTGGTAGGACGCCCCACTCCCATTGGCTCTTGGGGTGCGACAGCGGGGCCACCAGCCTCCGTTGGCACCTCAGGAACGATGGCAGAGCTGCCCGCCTCTATTGGTCCTCGAATGTACCCTGCCCTCCATGGGACGGGAAGGGTCCTGAAGCCTACAAGGATGAACCGATGCTTGTCAGCGCATCCTCGTTCTCCAGGTTGTCCCACTCGATATCATCGGCTACTGTTTCTTCTTCCTCCATCACCTTGTTATCGTCACCATCATCATCGTTGTCATCGTTGTTGGTGTCCTCCCCTCATTCTTGCACCCACAGCTTCTGCTGCTTCTTCCTCTTCTTGTCCTCCTTCACCTTCCTCAGCCGCTCGACCTCAACGTGATTTATCGCCCTCATGGCCGAATCCCTCAGCAGTGGAGCCTGGTGATCCATGATTATGAGGTCCCTCGGCTGGTCCTACCCCTCTCAAAGTTAGTCCCATGGGGCCAGGAAATAAATTGAAGAGAAAGCAGGAGAAAGGGAAATTTAAGAAGACGACGTAGCCTGGCTCTGACCACATTAGAGGATGCCCCAACACCGGGTAGACGAAGTCAAGGGTGACACCCGCATTGTCCCGCAAAGGCTCCATCGCCTCCTTGATGTGTTGCATGATCTTGAAGTTGGGGAGCGTTCCCTCGGGGAGTGCCGTTCTGTCGAACGACGCCTTGGGTACGATCGCGTATAGCGAGAGCGCACGCGTCATCAACGGTGCCACCCTCTGCGCATGGTAGGCCCCGATGATGTCTGACCTTTTTAGGTCATTCTCCTTCAGGATGTGGATGGCGGTGATGTGGTCTCGGATCTTCATTTTGTCCTTCTCTGGAATGCCCCACCTCCTCCACTGCTCTGGGGCCTCTTCGATCAGGCGTCCGGTGAACTCCAGCAGAGGGGCAGCGGTGTCATTCTTGAGATATAACCACTGCGAGTGCCACCCCTTGTTGGATGTCGAGAGCCGCATGGACGGGTACTCATTGACCTGATTGTTTCGAAGTTGGATGCCGACGCACCCCATCGGCATGTGCAGCTCCTGTCTGTTGCCCTTCTCCCTCTTCCTCTAGAGGCTGACGGCAAAGAAATACCTCCACAAGTCAAAGTGGGGGATGATCCCTAGGAATCCTTAGCACAGCGCGACCAATGCCATCATGTGCTGGATCTCGTTGGGATTGAGATGCTGCACCTCAATCTTGTAGAAGTACATCAACCCCCAAAGGAATTTGTGGGTGGGGTCGCAAGCCCACGCTCGTGGAAGTGGGCAAACGACACCACATAGCTGTCGGGCGGCGATGGCGAACCCTCATCGCCAGGCAGCAACCACTCCTCGATCGAGGTCCACGTGTAAAGAAGACAGTGGCGGACAAGGCCCTCCATGTGCTAGAAGGTGATGTCGAAATGGCACCATGGATCCATTGGAGGTGGGAGCGGATGGATGCGAGCTCAACGGTAGCGGAATTACAGAGGCAGGAAACCTAAGCGTTGGTAGCGGCGGTGTGGCTATGGATGCAGGCATGCGTATGAAACCCAGAGGGCTAACCCTTTGGCTTTATAGGGGCGATGGGTGCGAGGAAACCAATCACCTACCTAGATCTCCGTGCCTACCACTACCTGTCACCACGTCTCGTCATGGGGCATGCGCAAGCAACCTATGGTCGTCCCCTCAAAAAACATGCCGGACATTTTGCCTCCCCGAACGGGCCATCACTCGTCACAGGTAAGAGGGGTACGGAGCTAAAAACGCTCTTACGGCCTGTCTAAGCCTAGGAGTTCGAAGGTTGGCCCATCGACGGGTTCGACAATTGCTCTGCACACTTTAGAGTGAGGGGTGGAAAGGGATGGGCCTGCTAGCGGCCAGTACCTAGGAGCACGAGCGTCGCGGGCATCCTGGCCCATGTTCGAGCCTCGGATGGATACAATCCATGGTTTTTCCTGGAAGAAAGGCAGAGAGCCCTCGGAACGATCAAACGGACCTGAGAACTATATGGATTGACCATTGAGAATCTAGAGTCAGTCACCAGCTGACCCAAGCCAGACCCCCACGAATGGGATTCCAGGGCCCCACTCAGACTAGCCCGTTAACAACTCACCGAGCACCATTGCTCGTCCATAGAGGAAAATCATGGCACGACTCAGCCCCTCTATTTTTATCAGAAAAAATGCTTGAGGGAAGATGATCACGAAGATGAGCTGACCCTCGACTGGACCCCTGCTACATACGTGGGCTCGAGAAAAGTTGGACTCGCAAGGAGACCGAATGCACGGTCGCAGAACAACAGACCCCCGTAGGGGTTGAAATCTAGAAAGACCTTTTCCAACCCACCAAATCTCACGGCTATACCCCCAAGAGGCCCGATCACAACGAAAGAGAATCACCGTCCCCAGGACACGCTGTGGGCGACAAGAAGAGGCCAAGGCCCTCAGAGTCCTCCCGTTCAGAAAAGCCTCCAAAGGAGTATTCTACTGCTCCGTAGGCTCGGGGGCTACTATCGGGGACCAATACTAGGATGCCCGAAGAGGAGGAGCTAATGGTCATCAACATTGATTCAATCGAGCAGTCAAGAGAGCACCTACAGCTCCAACCGACCCCTAGGTGCATGGGCTCCACCTCGTCCGACCCCGAGGCCGCGATCTCCACCTCGCCCGACCTCCAGGGGAGGGCTCCGCCTCGCCCGACCCTGAGGCTGTGATCTCCGCCTCGCCCGACCTCTGGGGCAGGCTCCGCCTCACCTGACCTCGAGGCCACGGGCTCCGCCTCGCCCAACCCCTTGGGTATGGGCTCTGTCTCACCCGACGGGGACCCATACCGCTGCCAACCACTCTAGGTCCAAGCGTATGGGCCTAGGTCAAAACTCTGACACCAATGGAGAGATCGGCACGCCCCGTTGTAATTCGCGGCCACGACGGGCCATACCTGAGGATTCACATCAAGAACAGCGTCAGGCGTACCAGTGCTATTCTACCTAACCCTCGTCCAAACACTGACAGGCATGCCAGTTCACCACGACGTCCGCTACGATAGAGTAGAGCACCATGACTGGCGGATGACTCCTGCGCATGGCGCTAGTGACGACTAGGACCACGACGTGGAGCCGTCCCTATTGACATCTACAGGGTCGGTGGGACCCGCATTAAGGAGAAGAAGGACATAGCTATCATAGAGGCCTTCCTCTCTCTCGTTCTTCTCCTTTTTCCTCCGCTATAACCCGCGCTTTCCTTTGGCCTATAAAAGAGAAAGCAGGGCGCCCCATGAAGGGGATCCTGAACCGATCGACCCATCAAGATTCGATATAGATCCGCACAGGAGCATGACACGAATGCACAGCTGGGCAGCGATCGAGCTCTTAGCACCCACTCACTCCTTTCACCAGAGACTTGGGATCTTTTCTCTCTCTCGCCCGTTTATGACCCCTACTACAAACTTTCGGTGCTAGTAATATGAGCAGCAGTGACGAACTGGACGTAGGGACTTTCTGCCCGAATCAGTATAAACCTCGTGTCATCTAAGCACACCATCCGAGCCAGACGCGCAATAATACAAATTTACTCGTCGGTGATAACTCGAAACACCGACAATAGACGATTCTCCTTTTAGAGCTACGTGTGTATCAAAAGTGGTTTGATGATTTTTCATGGTCTATCGAGGTATCGATGTTCAACGTGGGTGTAGCGCTGATTGAATTCTACAACATATTTTTCTTGCACTCTTTTGACTCATTTTTATTTCTTTGCTATATCTTTTTCATGGACACTATTACATGTTGATTTCTAGGATAATGTGGTGGTTTTTAGTCCTTAGAGGAAAAACGATGACTTTTTATCTATAGTGATACATATGCAAATTAAACTAATGTTTTTAAAAGTTCAATTTTTAAATTTAGATGTAACTGTAAGGTAACAAATAGTTTAAAAAAGTAAGGATTATAGTGATACATCTTGAATTGATGGATTTTTATTGTAATTTTCTATGAACTTTTGTTGGCGTCGATGCATTTTCTATGTTTCTTGAAGACATGTTCGCGAGCGAAGAGTTTCAAGTTTATAGTAGTTATGAAAATATTACTTGGTTATGATTCAAACACATGTATTGGTTCTTTTTTTATACGGATAGAACATTATTTAATTTACAACATCATAGGTGCGGAAAAGTTACTTAAATGTAATATTACATGTACCTAAATTTAAAATCTAGACAATTTCACGAAAGCCAAAGGTGCATAATTTTTTTCAACTAATCTTGTAATTTTTAGTAAATAAATATCAATAGATTATCATAAAATTCAATGAACATTTTTTTCTTTTTCATGATTCATCTCAAAATTCTAAACCCTCTTGACAAATGTAGAGCTTCTTCTAACACAATTATATACATATCTATATCTATACCTAATTTCAAAGAGCCAAAATTTTATCCTTTTTTTCCATCCACCTCCCCCTAACTATATATTTGGGTAGTGGAAAGTTTCTTCCGTCTTGCTTTTTTACTTCGCAAAGTGCACTCACAGGGCCTTCGTGTCTTGTACATGACGACCCAAATTTATGACATTACATTTCTCATATATGACTTTGGACTCACGATCCGCATTAATATGGGTTAGAACAACTCGTGTCTAGTAATAATGCGGAGTCCGATTTCTATACGTATTGAGTCGTATTGCAACGTACGGATATGTTTACCAATAATAGATAATACCAAATATTAATATGATGTGCCAAAGTACTACCACGTGCCATGTGTGTGTACTAACTATGCATTTACCTCTTTTTTCTAGAACATCTTTTTTTGCGAAATTTATTTATGTGAAATTGCTACGTACGCTCCCGAAAAGCCTAGACATATACACTCCCTTTGGGAGTACATACTTAAGCACCTTAAAATTAACGCGTGCCTCACTCATACTTTACCGCGTGTTTTCTATTATAAAAGCTGACCATCGGGAGGAGCCGCAGAGGGAACACATACACACACAAAGAAGTTTCTTCCTAGAGAGAGACAGGCAGCGCTCGCGCTCGCGCATGGCCGCCATCATGGAGTACAACGGCCTCTTGCCTCTGGCGCTGCTGGCAGGGTGGTGCGCCCTCGCGACGGCGCTAGTCTTGGCCATTTCCGCGTGGCTGCAGCGGCCGCGCCGCGTCGCGGAGGCCTTCCGCCGGCAGGGCATCGACGGCCCCCCGCCGCCGTCGTTCCTGTCGGGTAACCTCTCGGAGATGCAGGCGAGGGCGGCTGCCGCGGCGGTGGCGGAGGCGGCCGGCTGCCGCGACTTCCAGAAGGAAGGCTTCGACGACTACTGCAAGAAGATCTTCCCCTACTTCGAGAAGTGGAGGAAAGCCTACGGTACGTCTCCGTCAAATCGTGCGGCTGCTTGTTATTATTATATATATAATATATATAGTACTTAGTGCTTAATACTCGCTAGTAATTTCTTGGATTATCAGGAGGTCGCCGTTGTTCTCATGCAAAAGTTTGTAGGTTCTTGCGCCATAGAGAGAGAGAGAGAGAGAGAGAGAGAAAGAACAGTTTTAGTAGTAAGTTGTAGCTTGTTGCCAGCTTCAAGCTAGCATGGCTATACTGCTATCCCATGTTAAAGGTCTGGCATGTTATTTTTTACTAGTAGAAAAGATTGAGGTTTTTATGACAAACAAGATTTTGTGCCTTATTAAACCCAACTTGTAGAAATAGAAATGACAACATCTCATCTCAGTTTTACATGAGCAACATATATATAGATAGATCCATGTGGGTTGTACTGCTATATAGCCCCCAAGCAAGTTGACATATTAGCTAGTTGTAGTTTAACAATTACTGCTAGTAGTGCAAAAAATGTTGCAAAGTCACTGCTTACAACACACAAGTGGGCGAAGATAACACTGCACCCCTACCCAAAGGGGGGTTTGAGTTGTCAATGAAGTCAACATCAGAAAGCTAGTAGCAAGCAAGCAAGTTAAGGAATAAAAGAAAAACAGAGAGAATGAACAAACCAATGCTGCATGATAGAAACTGGCGCAGTCAACTACCGGGTGTCCAGGTTCTTGATCACCAAGTATAATGCTCCTACAATACAATTAAGAAATAAACAAATTAATAAAAAAACTTTCAACAAAAACTATATATATAAGTATACATCTGACTAGTAAGTAATTGCAGACAACACACAACCGCCTAGCTACACCTATGGCAAGCTAAGGGTATCTTTGTTCGTCTAGTAACTACTAAATTTAGTAATTTTTAGTCACTTTAGTAATATTTTTACTGAACGCTATGACTAAAAGCTACTAAAAAAGCTTTAGTCCTCTCTAGTAAATCTGAAGTTATTAAAAATGACTAAACTATTTAGTAGCTACTAGGTAGGCAAACACCCTAACTGCGGATAATATAAGGGGGGAGCGGGTGGCCATGTGGTCAAACTGTCCTGGGCTGCTGGGCATGCACTCCTGTAGTCGCGCGCGGCCGGCCGACCTGCGCATATGCATGCACGTATTAATTGCCGGAGAGGGAGAGGGAGAGGGAAAGGGAGAGGGAGAGGGCGTGGATGAATTGGCATGCCTCGGTTTTTCTTGGGACCGTACGGTTTGACCTATGGGGTTGCGCGATGATGCATGGCTACCATGACTAGTCACTACTAGCTGCTGGTCCTCCGTTGTTTTGTTTGACGGGTCCTGATGGTTTCTAAATAGCTAGAGTAGCAAGAATTTTATTGAATATCAAGAAGAGAGATCAAATAGCTAGCGACTCGTAAATAGCTAGTCTAACATGATCTCTTAAAAAATAACTCTCTCACAGCTCATATAACTCTCCACTACAGTATTCTTTTTTTTATTATTTCTAAGCCTCATCTGTCTACCTATTTGCAAGTTGTCATTGAGGACGCCCTGATGGGCTAGCTGCACCTGCCTAGCTCAGCTCAGCTCATCTCTGCCGGTTAGATCGTGTGCATGCAGCAAACTACTGTAATTGTTAGGAGCTATGGCTCGAACAGTAGTGCCATGCGCCGTAAATTAGAAAAAGAAAGAAAAAGGAACAGATAGATATTTCATCTCTGGTCTTAGCTAGCCAGCCCAGTGACCGACAAACACTACTGAATAAGTAAGTAATTGCCCTGGCTGGCAGAATCGTCTGATCTAACTATAGTAGTATTATAGTCGCCTAATCAGGTAGGATTTCCGTAAACGGGCATGCAAGCATGTTGCCCTTAGCTGTCCAAAGCACGCACACCGATCAAAGCTCCATTTCGATCGTGCTAGCTCTCCTCTGAATCTTGACGTCGTCGTCGCCCATGCTCATCCACTGCCTGCCAAAGAGATCGTCGTCAGATCGAGTCCTCTGCCGGACCGGTACGTGGTGCTTGCTGTCATATAGAAACATGATGTGCGTGGCCAGCTGATATATACACTGACCGCAGCGATACGTGTGAGTGTGAACATGTATATTGTACCATACGGCAACCGCATATGTGTATGTATCGATATGCATCTGATGTAATTATATATATAGTTGCATATATAGATATATATATATGAATAATATATAAGAATATACTCCGTATATGAGGGAGATTCCTCTAGTTTCGGTGTTCGGTAGTAGCCTGCATATGCTCGTTGAAGAAGAGAACTAGCTAGAAGAGAATACACTATGGCTGATGTAGTTTTCCTGTTCTCCATTGGTATATGCCTAGAGAATTCAAATCAGAATATATATCTATGTGCAGTTGGAAATTCGGTGCATGCATGATAGCTAGCTGACTTGTTGCGATAAACATATATAATAATGGCCCCTCCTGCCTGTACATATAGCTAGTATAACTGAACCTAAACTAATTATGGAAGTAAATAATTAATATTTGTAGCTAGTCGACGTAGCTTCTCATGTAATAACAGTATAACAACTATACTATAGCCCTGTCCTGGCCATGTTAGCGTGTGAGAATGCATATCATATTTCTCGTGCATGTTAAGTTTGTTGAATAATGCCTCTTGATGGAAACTCGGAGCAAATTAAATTTTATAGTATGTACATGCGTGTATCTGAAGACTTGCTTACATCTTGCATTCATACGTGGGGCTATCTAGCTTGTTATCTAGGATTCTTGATTTATTAATTCTTTTCTTCCATGTCAAACCCCATCTTAATAATTATGGAAGTTAATTATTAGCTTTATTCATTCTTCATCATAGCACGATCGATGTGGACTAGTACAAAGATTAATTTTATGGTGTGGCCATCGTACGTATACGTACGTACGACGATATGCAATAATATATACAGTATTGATTATTTCGGCAAGATGATTTTGATTTAATATAAACAATAGTAGTAGTACTAGTATTTGTTTAACTTTGTGTGCTTCTTCTTTCTCCCCTCGTTCAAGTAAAGGCCGTTTGACCAACTCAACACATATACGGAGTAGCTAAATTAAACTATCCTTCAAGTCAATCTTAAGCTATAAACTTCCACAAAACTAATTAATCAAACAACACACATCCCCCCATGCTTATTCCTTCTTTCTCAAGACACCAATAAACAATGAAGCTAATTTAATGTCGATGATGACGCCCTATATATCAATTAGCCAATGCAATTGACTTATGGTTATGATGAACATGTTATAAAATTAGTAGTACACCATACTGTACACCAGATGACATGATATGATCATTTCCAACGGCTTCAAATAATTCAACAACTACTAATAAACCAGTGGCTAGAGGTACCCTGTACGTACCCCTAGGGCCCCCAGTCTAGCTACTAATAAACCAGTCCATCCATATGCTAGTGGATCATCAGTTGTTTCCGGTACAAGCATGCTGCTGCCTCCCCTACAGTGACATTGACTAGCAGCATGTTCGGGAGGCCGTATCGTATCGTGGATTATTTACTGCTGGCTGGTTTAGTGTGAGAGAAAAGTACTGTTCCCGGCTGGAAATTTACGATCGTTTACGAGCAAACGAACAGGTTATCAGCCCTAACCTCTAGGGCAGGGCTCCAATGGCTCATAGCTAGCATTCCTAGTCGTCCTAGCTGAGGCTAGCTGACGAAAGGATCATGCTCATGCATGCACACACTGCAGACAGCGCAGTGTGGTTGCATGCACACATGCACTGTGTCATTGGTACTGCAACAACCGTGCATCCGGCCCTCTCTCTCTCTCTCTCGCTCGCTCGCCACCTTTAAGGACGACGTGCGTGGGACTGAAAGTCTGGATCGAGCTGAACGTTTCTTTGCGTCCATGTCCATGGTCCATCGATCTCTATTCTCTCTCCCTCTCCGATCCAACAAGGACTCCACACATGGATCTTCTGATGCATGCATCGTGGCTACCCTGATCATCCCGGCCACCTAGCTACTAGGTGTACGTCTAGCTAGTACACAGGTTGATCTCGATCGAGCGATCTATTTCGTGGAGCTAGCACGTACGATATATGTGATGCAGATCAAAGCTCTTTTTAATCGTCTGATTAGCCTTTTCAGAGCTTTTCTTTGCCCAATAGCTAGGTTGAACACATGCGTCTGCCTAGCTAGTTGGCCAGAGTGTGATGTACGTGCATGCCTACCTGTGCTGTACGGTAATGTCTCACCATTTGCACGTACGATCACACATATATATAGATAGATACATAGTGACGTGCGTAGATGAGATTCATGTGTCTATTCGGTTTCATTTGTTGTGTAGTGTGTAATAACAGAAGGACCGTGAATCCGGCCCCACAAGGGTACGTAGTAGCGTACAAGTGTCCCCGAGATCCATAGCACGCCAAATGCAACCGAATCAGTTCGTGCGCGTACTGCTAGTTGTTGAGTGGCTTGCCATCATCGACAGGCAACCACATTTCCTCATCATGCCGATCCAGGCCAGGGGGAGGAGTCCCTTTCGTGTATGAGATATATACTCTCCTTCCGTTCCAAATTGTAAAGCCGTTCTGCCTTTTCATAGTAAAAAATATGTCCTCTAGAAGCGCTTAGTTTAGAATAGAGGGAGTACATACATTGGCGGACGGGATGGATCGGAAGGATAGTACTGTCTCACGGTATATGCAGCGAATGAGGCCAGCATCAGCTGCAAGCAAGCGAGCAGAAGCACGTCGCGACATTGGCGGACGTCATGGCCGACGTATATACACGGGTGGACGGGGCGTGACGTGACGCGCCCGCGCGCGAAGGACGATCTGCAACGGCCAACTCCCCTGCTAGAGGCCGACCGCCCGTCCCTGCTGGATCGGTGGCATGGCAAAGTGGCCTCCCTCCGATCCGGCTAGTACGTAGTAGGTGCCCGCGCGCGCGCTGGTCCAGGCATGAGATGCATGCATGCACCCCCACGCCACAACGACAGATGTGTGACGATGATCCATGCATCGATCCATCCCTTCTTCGCCAAGCAAAATGCAACGACCTCCGACCCTGATGGTACGTATGTACTGCACGTAGACATGCTGCTAGTCCTAGGCCTTGTTAGATACCCTCAAAATTCCAAGTTTTTTCACTCTCTCTCTATCACATCAATTTTTAGCCGTTTGAATGGAGCATTAAATATAGATAAAAAAATAACTAATTGCACAGTTTAGTTGGAAATCACGAGATGAATCTTTTGAGATTAGTTGGTCTACGATTGGACAATATTTATCAAATAAGACGAAAATGCTACTATTCATCGGGTTGAAATTTTTTTCGATCTAAACAAAGCCCTAGGTATATGAGATGTGTGCGCACACCACACGCACGAGCTATTGCTTACGATGTCGGCGAGTAGGGGCTTCGTTCGTACGTGCGTTCACATCTCGATCGCGCGCGACGCGGACGGACACATTCAGGTAGCTAGCAGGAGCAGAGGGATCGGTGTGAACACGAAGCAACAAGCGGCCGGCGAGGACGGATCGGAGGACCACCCCACCATGGCTGTGGGCGAAGTGATGCTGAAGTCAGCTGGTGGCTTGCGGCCGCGCGTTAAGAGCCTGTTTGGTTGGAGACCTGGAGGACTTGTCTGGCAAAAAGTGTTGCCTGCCTGAAAAGTTGATGATTTTTGTCTGGCAGGCAAGTCTGAAGAAGGTTTGTTTGGTTGAAAGCTTGTGCCTGGATAGACTAATAAAGATATAATACCATCTTTAAAACATACGTAATATTATTTGTATTATTCGTATCAAGATAAACTATTTGTATTAGTCTTTTCCTAAGCTCGTAATATTATTTACAATAATTATTTTTTCTATATTAATTAGAGGGAGCACGAGAGATTGAAGGAAATAATTGTTTTGCAAGTTTGTCGACTCCGCAAAACCATGCCTTGATTAAGAAAAGAAAAAGACGATGAAACCATGCGATTAGCAGGTCACACGTACTTCCGTTAGCCCAGGCAAGTGTGCTCGACCCAGGCGCTCGATATCGGATGCCTGGTTGGGGAATCTATTGCCTGGAGCAGGCAAGGTTCCAGGGCTGCAACCAAATGGTACACAGGCAAGGACCAGGCAGCTGTCCATCCAGGCAATTGGAGCCCAGGCTTAGAACCAAACAAGCCCTAACTGCATCTGCATGCAGCTCTGCTCTGTTGGTTGCGGCTGCGGCGTCAATCTGGATCTGCAGAATCAATCCCGGTCAAAAATTCAGTGGAGTTCACTGATCAGTCAAAGATTCAGCTGCTCAGGAATATTCTCTCCGCCCCTCTGTTGGTTGCGTGATGAGCGGTGAAAGGATCTTGCCAAGATACCACGGGACAGTCAGTGCGTGGGCCAGTTGATCCCGCCGCCCCCCCCCCCACCAAAAAAAAAAAAAAAAAAAAGATTCCCAAAAAAAAAGTGCGTGGGCCAGTTGGCCGGATCCACGCCGGGGAACGTGTAGCTTTGACCGGAGTTTGTTAAGGCCAGTCAATCGATCGGTGCCCAGGATCCTGGAGCTATGTAGGATATACTGAATTACTCACGCCGTTCTAAAATAATTGTACGTATTTTTCTTTAAAAGTTAACTTTTTAAAAAAATTAATTAGTTTTATAAAGAAAAATATATAATCCACATTTCTATACTAGGTTATCGAACACGCATCACAATGTGTGCACATGTGGTGGACAATGATGATACTACCTCTATCTTAAAATAATACAATTTTATGTGCATTCTTTGTTCAAGTATCTAAAGTCTAAAGTTTTATTAAATATATAGATAAACATAGTAGTGTTTATGGCATCAAATTGATACATTGTGAAAATATATCTCATAACAAATCTAATAATATTTATTTAGTAACATAAATATTAATATTTTTAGTTCAATTCAAGATACGTTAACTTGACTGTCCTAGAATTGTATTTTTTTTTTCCCTGAACTGCGTAAAGTTGCCGTGTGGCCCATCTATTTTGGACGACATTGGTCTCGGCCCACAGCATAAAGGCAGCGTCTCAGCCCAAAAGGCAACGGGTCGAAACAGCTGCCGCATGCACTGCCCAGCGAGCCCAATCAGATGACTTCTCTTCGAACCCAATTAAATGACTTCTCTTCGAGCCCAAGAGCATTCATTCCTTTTCCTTCCAAAAAATGTTCCTTTTCTTTTCCCTTGTTTTGAACTGACCCGCGCGGACCGACCGCTTTGTGTTTCGGTAGGCGAGACGTACCTGTACTGGCTACGCCGCCGGCCGGCGCTGTACGTGTCGGACCCGGAGCTGATCCGCGAGATCGGGCGCTGCGTGTCGCTGGACATGGGCAAGCCCACCTACCTACAGAAGGGGCAGGAGCCCCTCTTCGGCCGCGGCGTCCTCAAGGCCAACGGCGCCGAGTGGCATCGCCAGCGCAAGCTCATCGCCCCCGAGTTCTACATGGCCAAGGTCAAGGTAACAAAGACGACGATCGCCGCTTATTGCCATCCGATCGACCGACCTCCGCATCCGCGTTTGTGTTTGATTCGTCCGGTGCGCGCGCCGGCGCCGCGCAGGGCATGGTGGAGCTGATGGTGGACGCGGCGCAGCCGCTGATGACGTCGTGGGAGGACAAGGTCGCCGCCGCGCCGGGCGGCGTCGCGGAGCTCGACGTGGACGAGGACATCCGGAGCTTCTCCTTCGACGTCATCTCCAGGGCCTGCTTCGGGGGCGACTACTCCAGGGGGCGGGAGATCTTCCTCCGGCTCAGGGCGCTGTCGGGCCTCATGTCCGAGACCAGCGTCATCTTCACCATCCCGTCGCTCAGGCACCTGCCCACGAAGAAGAACCGGAGGATCTGGAAGCTCACGCACGAGATCCGGTCGCTGATCCTGCAGCTGGCTACCGAGCGCAAGGCGGCGGCGCCGGCGCCCGGCCGCGACTTCCTGGGCTCCATCATCGACAGCAGCCGGGACCAGCCGCGCGCGGACGACTTCGTGGTGGACAACTGCAAGAACATCTACTTCGCGGGCCACGAGACGAGCGCGGTCACCGCGACGTGGTGCCTCATGCTCCTCGCCGCGCACCCGGAGTGGCAGGACCGCGCGCGCGCCGAGGCGCTCGACGTCTGCGGCGGCGCCGCGGCACCGGACTTCGACGCGGTCGCCAGGATGAGGACGCTGCACGCGGTGGTCCTGGAGACGCTGCGCCTCTTCCCGCCGTCGTCGTTCGTGGTGCGGGAGATGTTCCGCGACATGCAGCTCGGCAGCAGGCTGCGCGCGCCCAAGGGCACCTACCTCTTCGTGCCGGTGTCCACCATGCACCACGACGCCGCCGTCTGGGGCCCCACGGCGCGCCGGTTCGACCCGGGAAGGTTCCGCGACGGCGTGGCGGCCGCGTGCAAGCACCCGCAGGCGTTCATGCCCTTCGGCCTCGGCGCGCGCACCTGCCTCGGACAGAACCTCGCGCTCGTCGAGGTCAAGGCGCTCGTGGCGCTCGTCCTCGCGCGCTTCTCGCTCGCACTGTCGCCGGACTACAGGCACGCCCCCGCATTCCGGTTCATCATCGAGCCGGAGTTCGGCCTGCGCCTCCGCGTGCGCCGCCTCGGCCACTGAGTGCGAGTAGATGTTCAGGTGTTTGGAGTTGCATTTTTTAAAGGCCTACACTAGCTAACACGTGAAAAAAAAAAGAAGGAAAGTGCACCGTTCAACACACAAGCAATAATAAGGTTATACACGTACATGATGGATGGTAAGTAATACCGAAGAACTTTGTCAGCGCTATGTGAATTAACACCCGACAACCTCAGTTTCAGTCGACGCAAACATATCTTCTTGATTCAGTTGTTTAATTGGTATCAAACTATCAACACTCGTCTGTAAATTCATGTGAAAACAGGAAAAATGACTTGGATTGGAGGCCAATTGACTGACACCAAAACAAAGCAACGCGAGAAGTTTCAGAAATCACATCAGGGAAAGGGACGGTTTCTTCGAGGGGCACTCTAGCACTCTCGCAGTCATGCTTGACGCATGAGCAATTGCGCACATCACGGTGGCGAGACCGCGAGAAGGTGATGTGTATCTCTTGCATCCATTCTCTTATGCTATAGGCGTTTGGTTGAGTGAACAAACGTACGACAGGGACTCCTGTGACCGGTGTCCTCTGATTTCTAACTTAGTATAGCACTAATAAAATCCCGCAGGTTGCTCGGTTAAAATCAGGAAAGCGCAGTGGAGACTGATGGCGAATTTGACATCTACCTCGCGTCCGTGAAGCCAGTCTCCTCTGCGGCTGTATGCCTGTATCTGCCTTGATTGGTTCGAAATGTTGGGAGCAGGTGGTGGTTTTGGTTCGAGTACATACATAACCAAGAACGCACCTCTGTGGTGTGCCAGAGGAGCTCAACAACGTCGGGTGTGCGAGCGAGCCGCCAAGTCGGCCAACCATGTCCGAGTCAGGCAGCATGCCGCCCGAGCGCCACTACCCGCCCCAAGGACCCCAAAAGGTCCGCCGCCGCCGGCGCGTCCTCCTCTGCCTCGCCTTCACCGTCCTCGTCCTGCTGCTCCTCGCCGCGGCGGCCGCCATCGCCCTCCTCGCCATTCTCCGCCCGCGGGACCCCGTCACGGAGCTGGTCTCGGTCAACGCCACGGGCGTCCTCCCGAGCGTCGTCCAGCTGCCGACCGTCTCCGTCCAGCTCAACCTCACCTTCCGCCTCGTGGTCCGCGTCCGGAACCCGAACCCGGCCGCGTTCCGCCACGGCGCCGCCACCACGTCCCTCTACTACCGCGGCGCCGCCGTGGGCTACGGCGAGGTGCCGGCCGGGACCGTGCCGAGCCGGGGCGCCACCACCGTCCGGATGAACATGACGGTGCAGGCCGACCGGGTCGTGGCGGCCGCCGGGATCGGGGCCTCATCGCGGACGTGCTCGCCGGCGAGATGGAGTTCGAGGCGAGGACCGAGGTGCCGGGCACCGTCGTGCTCCTCGGGTTCGTGAAGCGCAGCGTCGAGGCCAGATCGGTGCGCCGCGTCGTCATCGGCGATTCGGCGTCGCCGACGT
Organism: Miscanthus lutarioriparius; assembly: GCA_904845875.1. NCBI lineage: Eukaryota > Viridiplantae > Streptophyta > Magnoliopsida > Poales > Poaceae > Miscanthus > Miscanthus lutarioriparius. The sequence goes on along the minus strand of CAJGYO010000016.1, from coordinate 17,699,715 downwards.
CAGCGTTCGGCGCCAGGAGTGCGACTACGAAGTCAAGCTGTGAAGTGTCTTGATCTCGGCGATCATGCTTATGCTGTGCTGTGCACGTACCGTTCGTGAACTTGTACATGTATCATATACAGTATATATATACATTCATGCGTATATTGTCAATTTTTTTTTGAAGAATAATTTGGTGCATAGCAGTCTCTGTTCTCTACGGACCTCCACTTGTTCTACTTTACTGTTTTTAGTGTTTTTTTCTAGCAAAGGTGTCCGCACAAATAGCACGGATATCTAGCCTTTTCATAGTAACATTTGGATTTTCCTATTGAAAATTTTACTTTTTACAATAATATATTGTCTTTATTACACTGCGTTGGTCTTCCCTCCATACACCCTAGTGTATCCATAGCCAAACTTTACCGGGTCCAATTGCTCGCATACTGAACGTGGTTGTTCCCTTAGGCTTTTAATTGTTTTCTTGCTATTCTTCGGTTTCTTATTACAAGCGGCACGAGTTTTTCTTCTTCACCAAATTAGCACAAGAAGACTCAATTCCTTTCTCACGAGTGTTGTCTTTTGCTCTTGGCTTCTCAACATCAAGCGATATAATAAACTCAGCCACGCTAAACTCTTCTCTATTGTGTTTTAGAGAGGTAGTAAAATCCCTCCAAAAAGACATCAACTTAGTGATGATACCACTAGCCACAAACTTGTCAAACAACACATGGAAACTGAAAGTGCATCTAGCCCTTTAGTGGGTTTTGGATGATTGAATGACAACGTGATTAAAGGACTAACCCGTTTGCTAAGTGTGAATAGGTAATAGGTTATCTCACATGTACTTAATGAAAGCCAAAATGATGTGTTGTTGTATAAACAATCTAGTTCGAGCACAAGACAACAATGCAAATGGAATTCATGTGAAGGCTTATTTTTTGTGGGATTTCCATTGACTATGTGAAAGCAAGCTCATGATTATTAGTTAATGAGACATGAGGGATTGCATATGGAATGGTCTCATATTTGAAGCTTGCTAAATTAAAATGAAAAAGATAACAATACATATGAATGGATGATTCAACACAAGATGTGACTTGATGGCTTGAGATGGTGAAGATAGCAAGGAAAGGCTTCGAGGTACTAAGCAAGGGTGAAGGGCAAGCGACGGCTTGGCGGCCGAAGAACCTAGCTAGGGTGAAGAAGAAAGTACTTGCATTTAGTTGAGGTACTAATCAAGCTAAGATGGTCATATTGATGTGAAGAATCAAATCTATAATGAAGTATTTGATGGAAGTGACTTGATACATTTGGGGTTATTCAAATTTGATGAATGGAATCAAGTCACATGCTCAAGATGGCTATGCTCAAATGAAAAGATCAACATCAACATGTTAGCACCCTTACTTGATAAAGATTGGAAGGGACGGCATCAATTCAAAAGAACAACTCAAGTGGTACAAATTCATATTTCCGTTTGTCTTGAGTTTAATAGGTATGCCGTACTATTAAGAGGGATGCATCATGTTGATAGATAATGTTTCATAAGTGCTCAAGCCAACCCATGTGAGTTTTGAGTATTTGAGAGACAAAAGAGCTAACTGATTTGTTGCTGGTCTGGCAATACCGGACGTGTCCGGTATTCATACCGGACGTGTCCGGTATTTGTCCAGCAGCTGTAAAATTGTTGTTCTCGGGTTGGTTAGTCGGGAGTTCCGACGTAGGTCGGGAGTTCCGACGGTCGGGAGTCCCGGCATGAGTCGGGAGTTCCGACGTGTCGCACTTCAACACACTTTGAGGTTTCACTGTCCTGGTCATACCGGACGTGTCCGGTATTCACACCGGACGTGTCCGGTATGGATGACCGAAGCCAGCGGCTAGTTTTCAAAAGCCGTGAGGGTCGGGAGTTCGACATGCGTCGGGAGTTCCGACACCTCACTAACTTTAACTTCGATTACATGTTTTTCAAAATTTTTGAGGGTCGGGGTTTCGACTTGAGTCGGGAGTTCCGACGGTCGGAAATCCCGGCATGCCGGGAGTTCGAGGCCTCACAACATCATTTGTAACAAGTTACCGTTGGCGCTTGATGTGAGTCATACGGACGTGTCCGGTATGCATACCGGACGTGTCCGGTATTGCAACGACTATAAAGCGGCTAGTTTTTCAAGGGGCTATAATACCCCCAAGCCTCCACCTTTGGAGGCTCATTGATTCTTGACTTAGACACACGTTTTAGAGCCTTGCCAACCCTCTCTTAGTGAGTGATTGATCAAACTTGCAAAATCAATTTGTGGGTTGAGTGAAATTCAAAGAGAGCCATCCAACCACTTGAGCACTTGTGCATATTGTCAATCTCGTGATTCGCATTTGTTACTCTTGGACTCTTCGGTCCTAGAGCGGTTAGGCGTCGCCGGAGAGCACCCGGGGAGATTGTGGTGTGCCTCGGAAAGTTTGTAGCAGTCGATTCCGCCGCCTCGGAATCAATTAGTGGAAGGAGGAAAAGGAGTTGGAAAAGACTCGGCTAGAGTGACCTTCGTGGTATCCTCTAGGGCTGACCTTCATTTGGGTCGCCCGCAGCCCCCTCAACGGAGAGTAGGACTCGAAACGAGTCCGAACTCGGTAAAACAAATATCGTGTCTCAATTCGCATTTCATTTGATATTTGTGTTGCTCTAGCACTTGTGGAGTTCTCTGTGTATCTTGATAGTTAAATTAGGTGCCTGCAGTTTGGTTTGAAGATAGAAATCAAAAGGAGCAAGTTCAGGGCTGATCTGCAGAAATCGTGTATACCGGACACGTCCGGTATTTCCTGCCTGCACTAAAAATATTTATTCTCTGTTCTAACTTGATGTTGCAGGGTTGTAGCTTCTAGATATATTCTTTATACCTTGTTTACTCTGTGGCTAACTTGTGAGGGGTGGTAGTACTCTTAATTTGGAGTTTCCATTTTGGAAACTCCCCTTTCTAATTGTTTTCGCATTTAAAGGTGTTAATTTTCAGAAACGCCTATTCACCCCCCCTCTAGGCGACATCCTAGGTCCTTTCAATTGGTATCAAAGCGAGGTTCTCACCTAAAGCTTCACCGCCGTGAGAAAAGGATATCGACGCCTATCGAGTTGGAGCCGGTGCTTCTCCAAAATGATGGTTCAAACTTTCTACCTTGGTCAATATATGTACTCAATGCTTTTAGAGATATTAGTCCTCTTGTTGAGCATATTGTGGATGCAAGCATACCTCTTTCTATAGTTGATTGGAGCAACTACAAAAATTTGTCAAAAGAGGAAGAGATATGCGTGCAACTCAATGCTCAAGCTATTAATATTATTTTGAGTACATTGAGTGTAGAGGTTCAAGATGAGGCAATCTTCAATGGACAACCACCTCCGGAGAGTGCTAATCTCATTTGGACTAGACTTTTTGATTTGTATGGAAAATCCAAATGTGATGATGCACTTGAGATTAAGTCATTGGAAAGTATGTCCATTGTGTCATCATACAGCGAAGAAGCCTCACAAGACCTCAAGAGCACCGAGCCGGAGCAAGAAGTGCAAGCAGCACATGACGTGCTGTCTGCCTACACATACCGGATGTCCGGTATGCCTACCGGACGTGTCCGGTATGCCTACCGGACGTGTCCGGTATGGCCGAGGCAGCAGACCAGCAAGCAGCTGTTTGTAGCGATGCTCAAGCCCGATGGCGACCAAGTGATGAGTCAACCTCAGTATCTCATGATACTCATCACTTGTGTCTCATGGCCAAGAAAAGCAAGAAGAAGAATAACAAGAAAGATCAAGAAAAGGAGAAAGCACAAGTAGATGATCAAGATAAGAGTGATGTTGAAATTGAAGACAACTACAACCTTGATCATCTCAACCATAAAGACAAGTTCATCATCATGAAGATAGTTGAAAAGAATGATGAGCTTGAAGAAGAGATTGAGAAGCAAGAGCAATCGCTTCAAAATCAAGAAAAGTTTCTCATCTCCAAATTGCAAGAGCTAAAGGCAATAAATGAGAGGTATGAAAAATTGTCAATCAAGCATGCTTTAGTTACTAATTCCTCTTCTAGTGTTTCACAACTAGAGAAGGAAAACTTCGAGCTCAAGGCAAGGCTCGATGAACTATCAAGCAAGTATAATGAGCTACAAGCAAATTATGTTCATCTAAAGTGCTCTCATGAGGAAGTAGTAGAATCAAGCATCATGCTTGAGGTGGCTCATGAGGTTGTGATTACATCGGTAAAATTCTCTCAACCTCTCACACATCCGCTCACTAGTACAACATCTCAAATAAATATTTCTTGTACTAATGAGTGTGCTCCTCAAGCAAGCCAATCTTCGATTGAGCTAAATCTTATAGAAAACATAGAGCTCAAAGAAGAAGTGCAAAGATTAAAGAAAGATGTGATTGGTTGAAGGGTAAGGAGAAAGCACAACCTTCTCGGGATAACCGTGATAACATGGTGAAGAAGCTTGAGAAGGGTTCAAACCTTGCTTCCTCCAAAGCCCAACAAAAGAATCACATCTCAAGCAAGGCCAACACAACCAAGAGCAAGAAACATGGAAAAAGGATGTGTTATGGTTGTGGATTGTATGGACATGAGTGGGCTATGTGTCCACACAAGAGTTGGGCCGACAAAGTTGAAGCCGCCAATCAAAAGGCTTCTACCAAGAAATGCCCAATGTACAAAGAAGCAAGAAAGGAAGCCCAAGTTGCAACTAGAAGATGCTATGGGTGCAATGAGATGGGCCACAAGGTTGATAGATGTCCATACAAGCAAATCAAGCATAGAGCACACAAAGGCCGCATATGCTATGCTTGTAGAAGAAAGGGGCATCTAAGCTATGAATGCCCAAATGGTAAAACTCCTAAGCCAAACACATTTGTTTATAATGATATGCTTAGGAAGACCACAAATGGAGTTAGCACTAGTAAGGTGATGTGTTCACCACAAACTAATGCTAAAGCCATTTGGGTGCCTAAGCACTTATTGACTAACTCAAAAGGACCCAACAAGAGTTGGGTACCAAAGTGTGCTTAGGTTAATGATGTAGTTACTTGGTAATGGGATGAAGGTATCAGGGTGGTTGAGCAAGCAAATTGACAATATTCACTCAATCTATCAACCAACTCTCATCATAATTCCTTATATGGTTGACCCGAAGATAATTCAATGAATATATCATATATTTCATTATCACCATTGGTAACAAGTACCTAAACCTTTTAGGATAGCCACTTTGTTCGTTTCATGTTCTATAGTTCACAAATAAGTACATTTGTGAAATAATGAAAGTGGCTAATTAGATTCAATTAAAAAGAATTTTACTTTGTCATATGATGCTTTTAATAATTCTCTAGTAGAGCAATTCATTTGTTGAGGTGCAAGTATACAATAAATACTAGAGCTAAACAAGAATCACAAGCAGAGAATTAATTGTCTACATCTGCAAATATCGGACGTGTCCGGTATTACTATCGGACGTGTCCAGTATGGCGAGGACGATGAAAGTCAATGTTTCGTTACGTATATTCGGACGTGTCCGTATACTACCGGACATGTCCGGTATTGCATGGACCGAACACTAATTTTGTTGCACCTGAGTATTCGATCCATACATTTTTCATATATCCCTAACATACTCGTAAGCTTGTGTTTTATTAAATCTAAGTGGATTGTGAGCATCTCTTAAGCTCACTTTTAAATATGGCAATTTTATTTGGTTCATGGTCAAAATGAAAATTGGCTCTCAATTTCTTATCAGAATAAAAGTGCTCGTTGAAAGTCATTCAAAATACTTGAAGCACTTATTTAGGGGGAGCTAAATTTCTATTTTGCACCGTTGTGGACTAACAAATTTATCTAGCACTCTTTGTAGTCCTTTGGATGAAAAATTGAATTTGTATCAAGCATGATTACTTGGCAATCAAGGTCAACATAAAGATTATCATGCCATGTGTCTTCTTAGTGGTATTCTTGTGGGCTCAAGGCAAAGGTATGTTTTTACATACATGCATTGTAAGTGCATCTAAGGCCCTTTACATGTTAGAATGTGCATTTGTGTGACATAGAGAGATGTTTTCAAAACCCACAACTAGCATGTGTAGGTGGTGTGAATTTGAAAAACTATTTGAATCTTGGTCTTTGTGACCTAGCCTTGCCATGTGATGATTATAGCTCTCCTTGATTGTTTGATTGGCTAATCACACATGACATGGCTTTCTTAAGTCCACAATCTACTATTGTCTCACTTTATCTCTCTCAAGCAAGCAAATTTTGATTATGCCATTTATTTGGAAAAGAGAAAATAAATTGATGGCATTCGATAAGAAAAGTGATAGTACTCGGTTTGGATCAAGATCATACACCTTTTTGGACTGAGCAACAACAGAGAAAGGGTTTGGAAGAGTGAGAACACATTTTGGAATTATTTGGGCCAGCCCGCGTATACCGGACGTGTCCGGTATGCTACCGGACGTGTCCGGTATGAGCGGGACTATAAAAACAGAGCGTACCCTTCGGCCCAAACAGACTTGCCTCCTCCAAACCAACCCAATAACGTCCTTCTTCTCCCCCAAGGCGACCAAGGATTTCACCAAGGAAAAGAGAGAGAGGGAGATTGCATTGGAGAAGGCTTGGATCAAGGATTGAAGGCCCGTGGATTTGGATTTCACATCGCGTTCTCGTCTCTTCTTCAAAGGTACCCTAATCGCGGACCTCGTCCGATCTACATGGTTGAAGACTAGTTTTGAAATTCCTTCGGTCAATATGCTACATTAGTGATATAGAAGCAATGCCCAAAGTTTGGAATGGATCCGTGATGGTTAGAATCCGGGAACCCGGTTAGGGTTCTTTGGTCGCCCATCACGGATGTCGTCCGTATGCTACCGGACGTGTCCCAGTATGGCTAACAAAGCGAGACTCCCCTGCGTTTGTTCTCGATTCAATCCTACCTAGAATTGTTTGTTAGGCTTAGTATCTTTTGTATCTACGTTTTGCAAACTTTTTGACAGTTGTTTGTCAAGATGATTGTAAAATCATGGATAAAAGATTCTTTGTCTAATTGCAATTCGAGATTAATTATGGGCATGTATCTAAAATTCTTTGGAAATCTTTGGATCGGGGACATTTGCCATGAGTGGACGACAGAGGCGAGGTCCAAGCACAGGCATGATCCAAAGACTTGAGAAGTACAAGAAGGCGAGACAGGATATGCATCCTGGATTTCACCGACCAAGCAGGAGGTCCACCAGTACGCCACTAGTGCAAAGCAGACTCAATATCTGAAGGGTCCAGAGCTCTTCTTGACATACAGACAGATCGATGAGTTGAGTGGAGTCTAGAGATGAAAGAAAGAGGAAGAGCAGCGACAGAGGATCAGATGGTGACAGCTCGGATGAGGAGCAGGAGATTGAGGAGGAGGTCGGTTCCTCCCGATTCACTGCACCAGCCTGGTCAAGGGATGCATTATGGTCTTCTTGAGACATGTCTGCCCAATGTGCCCTCCTATGTTCCCAGAGTTGACTTCTGGGGGAAAGGGTATGACTAGGAAGGCTAGAGATGAGCGAAGGGTTGATCCGAGGAGCTTACCTAAGGTTCAAGACGATCACCGCTTCAGACACTGACCTTTCACTTGGACTTCTACTCCGGTGTGATTCTTACCAGAACCCGGTAATTGCTGTGTCTCGGTGGATTGGTGGCAATATATTAGAAAGAGTTGCGAGAAGGCCTCGATTGATCATGCTATTGCCATCTGCGCGAGCACGAGGAGTTTATGAGATCATGGAGTTCGGCATGACTGGAACACACGAGGTAGTAGCTTCGATTCTATGCTACTCTATTTGTTGAGGAGGATGAGCGGCGGATGCCTTTGGATGCTTGAGGGCGAAGTGGTACAGTGTTGACTATGATGTTTTGCCGCCCATCTTGGCTTCTCGGAGGATGATCTCTCGGAGGGACAGGATCCACACACGAGCGGTGTTACCTCTGAGCAGCTTCGCCTACATGTATCCTGCTACCTGGTGGTGAGAGAGGAGGCTGTGGGGAAGGTTCTAGGTCTTCACCCTACCTACAGTACACAGGACGGGATGTTCGGGAAGACTATTGATTTGCAAGGGTGGAGACAAGGGCACCATTGCTGATTACTCCAGAACCTACTCCACAGATGGCTTTTGATGCTCGGCCCTTCAGCGTGTTTGACTTTATTTGGTCCGAGATCAGGAGTGTTGGAGAGAGGCCCCTCAAGGGCTGTGGTTTTGCTCCTTATATCATGCATATGATTGAGCAGGTGACAGGGCACACATTTGAGTATGATAAGATTCACAATGCCCTGAAGATTATTGCAGATTTGCTCGAGGCAGGGGTTACCTCCAGAGACCGGGAGGAGCAAAGAAGAAGCACCTGAGGCAGATGCACTGGGAGTGGTGCACCCGGCCAGAGCTTCACCTTCACCACGTGCTCCTTCACGTTCTACTTCACGCCGTGGCAGTCCTCCTTCGCCTATCCGTAGGCTTTTCAGCTCCATTTTGGGATGTGCCGTGACATCCAGACTAGGCAGCAGAAGGAGAGGGAGGCTAGGAGGAAGGACACTCGGACTTTGAAGCAAATTGCTTCTAATCTTGAGCTTGATCCTCCTAGGTCTCCTCTATCGGATGAGGCGGCTAGTGAGCCCGAGGCCGAGGAGAAAGAAGCAGCTAGATATGATAGAGAGTATGTTGAGTTCATACAATGACAGCAGAAGCAGAGCACTGAGCACCACGACACTCTACCACTTCAGGCTCGTGTGCCTACTCACTCTCATACCACGCCCCAAAGACCTCTGAGACGACTATACTCTGATTGGTGGAGTGACTGACGGTGGTGGTGGCTTCTCTGGGTCTGAGTGGCTATGACGCGTCTGCAGTGCGGGTGGTTCTTGTCCAGCCGGTGTTGCACTTTCGGATGATGAGGATCTTTGGTCGAGATGATGATGATGAGTGATCTCACTTTCCGTGATGACTTGTAGCCCCTTTGTCCTTAGTATGTCATTGTTGGACCTTTGTGGTGATAGATGACAAAGGGGAGAGAGACTGATTAAAGCTTGAGGATAGTTTCATTTGCTTATCTTTGTACCTGAAGATATGTACTGCAGGCTGTAGTTTGTTTTTGAGCTTCATTGATGTATCTTGGATTTGTGATAGATTGTATCATGTGAGAGATGGGACTTACTTATGCTTTATCTTTGTATCTCTTGAGACATGATCTTTATCTATATATATCGAGTGGTTTCGGACTTGAGAAAATTTGTAATGAGTGCTATGTGTGAATTACATATGTCATATTTATTTTCATAAGGACTATGCATGCTAGAATGAAAATATTTGATGTGATGCTTTTATATTTATTCTTGTGTGATATATCTTGTCATATGCATCACGGTTTCACTTTGTCACACACACATGCACCCCACGGATGCAATGATTTAGGGGGAGTCTCCTAAATGTTTTAGTATGTGCAATTGACATTTGAGGTCATTTTGTGAATTCTAATCATAAGCACATATTAAGGGGGAGCCTCTCATAAATCATTGAACCAAAAAGTTTAAATGTTTATATCATTTTGTAAGCTTTAATCAAGTTGTCATCAATCACCAAAAGGGGGAGATTGAAAGTGCATCTAGCCCTTTAGTGGGTTTGGATGATTGAATGACAACGTGATTAAAGGACTAACCCGTTGCTAAGTGTGAATAGGTAATAGGTTATCTCACGGTACTTAATGAAAGCCAAAATGATGTGTTGTTGTATAAACAATCTAGTTCGAGCACAAGACAACAATGCAAATGGAATTCATGTGAAGGCTTATTTTTTGTGGGATTTCCATTGACTATGTGAAAGCAAGCTCATGATTATTAGTTAATGAGACATGAGGGATTGCATATGGAATGGTCTCATATTTGAAGCTTGCTAAATTAAAATGAAAAAGATAACAATACATATGAATGGATGATTCAACACAAGATGTGACTTGATGGCTTGAGATGGTGAAGATAGCAAGGAAAGGCTTCGAGGTACTAAGCAAGGGTGAAGGGCAAGCGACGGCTTGGCGGCCGAAGAACCTAGCTAGGGTGAAGAAGAAAGTACTTGCATTTAGTTGAGGTACTAATCAAGCTAAGATGGTCATATTGATGTGAAGAATCAAATCTATAATGAAGTATTTGATGGAAGTGACTTGATACATTTGGGGTTATTCAAATTTGATGAATGGAATCAAGTCACATGCTCAAGATGGCTATGCTCAAATGAAAAGATCAACATCAACATGTTAGCACCCTTACTTGATAAAGATTGGAAGGGACGGCATCAATTCAAAAGAACAACTCAAGTGGTACAAATTCATATTTCCGTTTGTCTTGAGTTTAATAGGTATGCCGTACTATTAAGAGGGATGCATCATGTTGATAGATAATGTTTCATAAGTGCTCAAGCCAACCCATGTGAGTTTTGAGTATTTGAGAGACAAAAGAGCTAACTGATTTGTTGCTGGTCTGGCAATACCGGACGTGTCCGGTATTCATACCGGACGTGTCCGGTATTTGTCCAGCAGCTGTAAAATTGTTGTTCTCGGGTTGGTTAGTCGGGAGTTCCGACGTAGGTCGGGAGTTCCGACGGTCGGGAGTCCCGGCATGAGTCGGGAGTTCCGACGTGTCGCACTTCAACACACTTTGAGGTTTCACTGTCCTGGTCATACCGGACGTGTCCGGTATTCACACCGGACGTGTCCGGTATGGATGACCAGAAGCCAACGGCTAGTTTTCAAAAGCCGTGAGGGTCGGGAGTTCCGACATGCGTCGGGAGTTCCGACACCTCACTAACTTTAACTCAGTTACATGTTTTTCAAAATTGCTGAGGGTCGGGGGTTCTGACTTGAGTCGGGAGTTCCGACGGTCGGAAGTCCCGGCATACTTCGGGAGTTCCGAGGCCTCACAACATCACTGTAACTTAGTTACCGTTGGCGCAGTGTGAGTCATACCGGACGTGTCCGGTATGCATACCGGACGTGTCCGGTATTGCAACGGCTATAAAACGGCTAGTTTTTCAAGGGGGCTATAAATACCCCCAAGCCTCCACCTTTGGAGGCTGCTGATTCTACTGACTTAGACACACGTTTTAGAGCCTTGCCAACCCTCTCTTAGTGAGTGATTGATCAAACTTGCAAAATCAATTTGTGGGTTGAGTGAAATTCAAAAGAGAGCCATCCAACCACTTGAGCACTTGTGCATATTGTCAATCTCGTGATTTCGCATTTGTTACTCTTGGACTCTTCGGTCCTAGACGGTTAGACGTCGCCGGAGAGCACCCGGGAGATTGTGGTGTGCCTCGGAAAGTTTGTAACGGTCGATTCCACCGCCTCGGAATCAATTAGTGGAAGGAGGAAAAGGAGTTGGAAAAGACTCCGGCTAGAGTGACCTTCGTGGTATCCTCTAGGTATGACCTTCGCTGGGTCGCCCGCAGCCCCCTCAACGGAGAGTAGGACTCGAACGAGTCCGAACTTCGGTAAAACAAATATCGTGTCTCAATTCGCATTTCATTTGATATTTGTGTTGCTCTAGCACTTGTGCAGGTTCTCTGTGTATACTGATAGTTAAATTAGGTGCCTGCAGTTTGGTTTGAAGATAGAAATCAAAAGGAGCAAGTTCGGGGCTGATCTGCAGAAATCGTGTATACCGGACACGTCCGGTATTTCCTGCCTACACTAAAAATATTTATTCTCTGTTCTAACTTGATGTTGCAGGGTTGTAGCTTCTAGATATATTCTTTATACCTTGTTTACTCTGTGGCTAACTTGTGAGGGGTGGTAGTACTCTTAATTTGGAGTTTCCATTTTGGAAACTCCCCTTTCTAATTGTTTCCGCATTTAAAGGTGTTAATTTTCAGAAACGCCTATTCACCCCCCCTCTAGGCGACATCCTAGGTCCTTTCAATTGGTATCAAAGCGAGGTTCTCACCTAAAGCTTCACCGCCGTGAGAAAAGGATATCGACGCCTATCGAGTTGGAGCCGGTGCTTCTCCAAAATGATGGTTCAAACTTTCTACCTTGGTCAATATATGTACTCAATGCTTTTAGAGATATTAGTCCTCTTGTTGAGCATATTGTGGATGCAAGCATACCTCTTTCTATAGTTGATTGGAGCAACTACAAAAATTTGTCAAAAGAGGAAGAGATATGCGTGCAACTCAATGCTCAAGCTATTAATATTATTTTGAGTACATTGAGTGTAGAGGTTCAAGATGAGGCAATCTTCAATGGACAACCACCTCGGAGAGTGCTCATCTCATTTGGACTAGACTTTTGATTTGTATGGAAAATCCAAATGTGATGATGCACTTGAGATTAAGTCATTGGAAAGTATGTCCATTGTGTCATCATACAGCGAAGAAGCCTCACAAGACCTCAAGAGCACCGAGCCGGAGCAAGAAGTGCAAGCAGCACATGACGTGCTGTCTGCCTGCACATACCGGATGTCCGGTATGCCTACCGGACGTGTCCGGTATGGCCGAGGCAGCAGACCAGCAAGCAGCTGTTTGTAGCGATGCTCAAGCCCGATGGCGACCAAGTGATGAGTCAACCTCAGTATCTCATGATACTCATCACTTGTGTCTCATGGCCAAGAAAAGCAAGAAGAAGAATAACAAGAAAGATCAAGAAAAGGAGAAAGCACAAGTAGATGATCAAGATAAGAGTGATGTTGAAATTGAAGACAACTACAACCTTGATCATCTCAACCATAAAGACAAGTTCATCATCATGAAGATAGTTGAAAAGAATGATGAGCTTGAAGAAGAGATTGAGAAGCAAGAGCAATCGCTTCAAAATCAAGAAAAGTTTCTCATCTCCAAATTGCAAGAGCTAAAGGCAATAAATGAGAGGTATGAAAAATTGTCAATCAAGCATGCTTTAGTTACTAATTCCTCTTCTAGTGTTTCACAACTAGAGAAGGAAAACTTCGAGCTCAAGGCAAGGCTCGATGAACTATCAAGCAAGTATAATGAGCTACAAGCAAATTATGTTCATCTAAAGTGCTCTCATGAGGAAGTAGTAGAATCAAGCATCATGCTTGAGGTGGCTCATGAGGTTGTGATTACATCGGTAAAATTCTCTCAACCTCTCACACATCCGCTCACTAGTACAACATCTCAAATAAATATTTCTTGTACTAATGAGTGTGCTCCTCAAGCAAGCCAATCTTCGATTGAGCTAAATCTTATAGAAAACATAGAGCTCAAAGAAGAAGTGCAAAGATTAAAGAAAGATGTGATTCGGTTGAAGGGTAAGGAGAAAGCACAACCTTCTCAGGATAACCGTGATAACATGGTGAAGAAGCTTGAGAAGGGTTCAAACCTTGCTTCCTCCAAAGCCCAACAAAAGAATCACATCTCAAGCAAGGCCAACACAACCAAGAGCAAGAAACATGGAAAAAGGATGTGTTATGGTTGTGGATTGTATGGACATGAGTGGGCTATGTGTCCACACAAGAGTTGGGCCGACAAAGTTGAAGCCGCCAATCAAAAGGCTTCTACCAAGAAATGCCCAATGTACAAAGAAGCAAGAAAGGAAGCCCAAGTTGCAACTAGAAGATGCTATGGGTGCAATGAGATGGGCCACAAGGTTGATAGATGTCCATACAAGCAAATCAAGCATAGAGCACACAAAGGCCGCATATGCTATGCTTGTAGAAGAAAGGGGCATCTAAGCTATGAATGCCCAAATGGTAAAACTCCTAAGCCAAACACATTTGTTTATAATGATATGCTTAGGAAGACCACAAATGGAGTTAGCACTAGTAAGGTGATGTGTTCACCACAAACTAATGCTAAAGCCATTTGGGTGCCTAAGCACTTATTGACTAACTCAAAAGGACCCAACAAGAGTTGGGTACCAAAGTGTGCTTAGGTTAATGATGTAGTTACTTGGTAATGGGATGAAGGTATCAGGGTGGTTGAGCAAGCAAATTGACAATATTCACTCAATCTATCAACCAACTCTCATCATAATTCCTTATATGGTTGACCCGAAGATAATTCAATGAATATATCATATATTTCATTATCACCATTGGTAACAAGTACCTAAACCTTTTAGGATAGCCACTTTGTTCGTTTCATGTTCTATAGTTCACAAATAAGTACATTTGTGAAATAATTAAAGTGGCTAATTAGATTCAATTAAAAAGAATTTTACTTTGTCATATGATGCTTTTAATAATTCTCTAGTAGAGCAATTCATTTGTTGAGGTGCAAGTATACAATAAATACTAGAGCTAAACAAGAATCACAAGCAGAGAATTAATTGTCTCTGTCCTGCAAATATCGGACGTGTCCGGTATTACTATCGGACGTGTCCGGTATGGCCAGGGACAGAAAGTCAATGTTTCTGTTCTGTGTATTCCGGACGTGTCCGGTATACTACCGGACATGTCCGGTATTGCATGGACCAGAACACTAATTTTGTTGCAACTGAGTATTCGATCCATACATTTTTCATATATCCCTAACATACTCAGAAGCTTGTGTTTTATTAAATCTAAGTGGATTGTGAGCATCTCTTAAGCTCACTTTTAAATATGGCAATTTTATTTGGTTCATGGTCAAAATGAAAATTGGCTCTCAATTTCTTATCAGAATAAAAGTGCTCGTTGAAAGTCATTCAAAATACTTGAAGCACTTATTTAGGGGGAGCTAAATTTCTATTTTGCACCATTGTGGACTAACAAATTTATCTAGCACTCTTTGTAGTCCTTTGGATGAAAAATTGAATTTGTATCAAGCATGATTACTTGGCAATCAAGGTCAACATAAAGATTATCATGCCATGTGTCTTCTTAGTGGTATTCTTGTGGGCTCAAGGCAAAGGTATGTTTTTACATACATGTATTGTAAGTGCATCTAAGGCCCTTTACATGTTAGAATGTGCATTTGTGTGACATAGGAGAGATGTTTTTCAAAACCCACAACTAGCATGTGTAGGTGGTGTGAATTTGAAAAACTATTTGAATCTTGGTCTTTGTGACCTAGCCTTGCCATGTGATGATTATAGCTCTCCTTGATTGTTTGATTGGCTAATCACACATGACATGGCTTTCTTAAGTCCACAATCTACTATTGTCTCACTTTATCTCTCTCAAGCAAGCAAATTTTTGATTATGCCATTTATTTGGAAAAGAGAAAATAAATTGATGGCATTCGATAAGAAAAGTGATAGTACTCGGTTTGGATCAAGATCATACACCTTTTTGGACTGAGCAACAACAGAGAAAGGGTTTGGAAGAGTGAGAACACATTTTGGAATTATTTGGGCCAGCCCGCGTATACCGGACGTGTCCGGTATGCTACCGGACGTGTCCGGTATGCTACCGGACGTGTCCGGTATGAGCGGGACTATAAAAACAGAGCGTACCCCTTCGGCCCAAACAGACTTGCCTCCTCCAAACCAACCAGCCAACGTCCTTCTTCTCCCCCAAGGCGACCAAGGATTTCACCAAGGAAAAGAGAGAGAGGGAGATTGCATTGGAGAAGGCTTGGATCAAGGATTGAAGGCCCGTGGATTTGGATTTCACATCGCGTTCTCGTCTCTTCTTCAAAGGTACCCTAATCGCGGACCTCGTCCGATCTACATGGTTGAAGACTAGTTTTGAAATTCCTTCGGTCAATATGCTACATTAGTGATATAGAAGCAATGCCCAAAGTTTGGAATGGATCCGTGATGGTTAGAATCCAGGAACCCCGGTTAGGGTTGCTGGTCGCCCATACCGGACGTGTCCGGTATGCTACCGGACGTGTCCGGTATGGCCCAACAAAGCAGACTCCCTGCTGTTCTCTGATTCAATCCTACCTAGAATTGTTTGTTAGGCTTAGTATCTTTTGTATCTACGTTTTGCAAACTTTTTGACAGTTGTTTGTCAAGATGATTGTAAAATCATGGATAAAAGATTCTTTGTCTAATTGCAATTCGAGATTAATTATGGGCATGTATCTAAAATTCTTTGGAAATCTTTGGATCTGGGGACAGTTGCCATGAGTGGACGACAGAGCCGAGGTCCAAGCACGAGGCATGATCCAAAGACTTGAGAAGTACAAGAAGGCGAGACAGGATATGCATCCCGGATTTCACCACCACCAACAGGAGGTTCACCGTGGTCGCCACTAGTGCAAAGCTGACTCAATATCTGAAGGGTCCAGGAGCTCTTCTTCCCACATACGATAATCGATGAGTTCAGAGTGGAGTCTAGAGATGAAAGAAAGAGGAAGAGCACTGACAGAGGATCAGATGGTGACAGCTCAGATGAGGAGCAGGAGATTGAGGAGGAGGAGTCAGTTCCTCCAGTTCAGCACCAGCCTGGTCAAGGGATGCATTATGGTCTTCTTGAGACACGTCTGCCCAATGTGCCCTCCTATGTTCCCAGAGTTGACTACAGGGGAAAGGGTATGACTAGGAAGGCTAGAGATGAGCGAAGGGTTGATCCGAGGAGCTTACCTAAGGTTCAGTACGATCACCGCTTCCATACAGCCTTTCACTTGGACTTCTACTCCAGTGTGATTCTTACCAGAACCCAGTAATTGCCAGGTCTCAGTGGATTGACTGGCAATATATTAGAGAGTTGCAGAAGGCCTCAGTTGATCATGCTATTGCCATCTGCCAGAGCACAGGAGTTTATGAGATCATGGAGTTCCAGCATGACTGGAACACAGAGGTAGTAGCTCAGTTCTATGCTACTCTATTTGTTGAGGAGGATGAGCGGCGGATGCACTGGATGCTTGAGGGCCAGTGGTACAGTGTTGACTATGATGTTTTTGCCGCCCATCTTGGCTTCTCGAGGAGGATGATCTCCAGAGGGACAGGATCCACACCGAGTGGTGTTACCTCCCGAGCGGCTCGCCTACATGTATCCTGGCTTTGGTGGTGAGAGAGGAGCTGTGGGGAAGGTTCTAGGTCTTCACCCTACCTAAGGTGTACTGGACAGGATGTTCGGGAAGACTATTGACTGCAAGGGTGGAGACAAGGCACCATTGCTGATTACTCCAGAACCTACTCCACAGATGGCTTTTTGATGCTCGGCCCCAGCGTGTTTGACTTTATTTGGTCCGAGATCGGGAGTGTTGGAGAGAGGCCCCTCAAGGGCTGTGGTTTTGCTCCTTATATCATGCATATGATTGAGCAGGTGACAGGCACACATTTGAGTATGATAAGATTCACAAGGCCACGAAGATTATTGCAGATTTGCTCGAGAGACAGGTTACCTCCAAAGCAGAGACTGGGGAGGAGCAAAGAAGAAGACCAGAGGCAGATGCACTGGAGTGGTGCACCAAACAGAGCTTCACCTTCACCACGTGCTCCTTCACGTTCTACTTCACGCCGTGGCAGTCCTCCTTCGCCTATCCGTAGGCTTTTTCAGCTCCATTTTGGGATGTGCCGTGACATCCAGACTAGGCAAAGCAGAAGGAGAGGGAGGCTAGGAGGAAGGACACTCGGACTTTGAAGCAAATTGCTTCTAATCTTGAGCTTGATCCTCCTAGGTCTCCCTCTATCGATGAGGCAGCTAGTGAGCCCTGAGATCGAGGAGCAGCAGCAGCTAGATATGATAGAGAGTATGTTGAGTTCATACAATGACAGCAGAAGAAGCAGTGCAGCACCGAGCACCCCGACACTCTACCACTTCAAAGCTCGTGTGCCTACTCACTCTCAGCCCACGCCCCAAAGACTCTGCATTTACTATGCTACAGATTGGTGGAGTGACCTGACAGGTTGGTGGCTTCTACGGGTCTGGTGGCTATGACGCGTCTGGTGCGGGTGGTTCTTGTCCAGCCGGTGTTGCACGCTCAGATGATGAGGATGCTGGTCGAGATGATGATGATGAGTGATCTCGAATTTTCCGTGTGACTTGTAGCCCCTTTGTCCTTAGTATGTCATTGTTGGACCTTTGTGGTGATAGATGACAAAGGGGGAGAGAGACTGATTAAAGCTTCAGGATAGTTTCATTTGCTTATCTTTGTACCTGAAGATATGTACTGCAGGCTGTAGTTTGTTTTTGAGCTTCATTGATGTATCTTGGATTTGTGATAGATTGTATCATGTGAGAGATGGGACTTACTTATGCTTTATCTTTGTATCTCTTGAGACATGATCTTTATCTATATATATCAGTGGTTTCTGGACTTGAGAAAATTTGTAATGAGTGCTATGTGTGAATTACATATGTCATATTTATTTTCATAAGGACTATGCATGCTAGAATGAAAATATTTGATGTGATGCTTTTATATTTATTCTTGTGTGATATATCTTGTCATATGCATCATGGTTTCACTTTGTCACACACACATGCACCCCACGGATGCAATGATTTAGGGGGAGTCTCCTAAATGTTTTAGTATGTGCAATTGACATTTGAGGTCATTTTGTGAATTCTAATCATAAGCACATATTAAGGGGGAGCCTCTCATAAATCATTGAACCCAAAAGTTTAAATGTTTATATCATTTTGTAAGCTTTAATCAAGTTGTCATCAATCACCAAAAAGGGGGAGATTGAAAGTGCATCTAGCCCTTTAGTGGGTTTTGGATGATTGAATGACAACGTGATTAAAGGACTAACCCGTTTGCTAAGTGTGAATAGGTAATAGGTTATCTCACAGGTACTTAATGAAAGCCAAAATGATGTGTTGTTGTATAAACAATCTAGTTCGAGCACAAGACAACAATGCAAATGGAATTCATGTGAAGGCTTATTTTTTGTGGGATTTCCATTGACTATGTGAAAGCAAGCTCATGATTATTAGTTAATGAGACATGAGGGATTGCATATGGAATGGTCTCATATTTGAAGCTTGCTAAATTAAAATGAAAAAGATAACAATACATATGAATGGATGATTCAACACAAGATGTGACTTGATGGCTTGAGATGGTGAAGATAGCAAGGAAAGGCTTGAGGTACTAAGCAAGGGTGAAGGGCAAGTTTGACGGCTTGGCGGTCAAGAACCTAGCTAGGGTGAAGAAGAAAGTACTTGCATTTAGTTGAGGTACTAATCAAGCTAAGATGGTCATATTGATGTGAAGAATCAAATCTATAATGAAGTATTTGATGGAAGTGACTTGATACATTTGGGGTTATTCAAATTTGATGAATGGAATCAAGTCACATGCTCAAGATGGCTATGCTCAAATGAAAAGATCAACATCAACATGTTAGCACCCTTACTTGATAAAGATTGGAAGGGACGGCATCAATTCAAAAGAACAACTCAAGTGGTACAAATTCATATTTCCGTTTGTCTTGAGTTTAATAGGTATGCCGTACTATTAAGAGGGATGCATCATGTTGATAGATAATGTTTCATAAGTGCTCAAGCCAACCCATGTGAGTTTTGAGTATTTGAGAGACAAAAGAGCTAACTGATTTGTTGCTGGTCTGGCAATACCGGACGTGTCCGGTATTCATACCGGACGTGTCCGGTATTTGTCCAGCAGCTGTAAAATTGTTGTTCTCGGGTTGGTTAGTCGGGAGTTCCGACGTAGGTCGGGAGTTCCGACGGTCGGGAGTCCCGGCATGAGTCGGGAGTTCCGACGTGTCGCACTTCAACACACTTTGAGGTTTCACTGTCCTGGTCATACCGGACGTGTCCGGTATTCACACCGGACGTGTCCGGTATGGATGACCAGAAGCCAACGGCTAGTTTTCAAAAGCCGTGAGGGTCGGGAGTTCGACATGCGCCGGGAGTTCCGACACCTCACTAACTTTAACTTCGATTACATGTTTTTCAAAATTGCTGAGGGTCGGGGTTCCGACTTGAGTCGGGAGTTCCGACGGTCGGAAGTCCCAGATGCCGGGAGTTCCGAGGCCTCACAACATCATCAGAATTTAGTTACCGCATGGTATGATGTGAGTCATACCGGACGTGTCCGGTATGCATACCGGACGTGTCCGGTATTGCAACGGCTATAAAACGGCTAGTTTTTCAAGGGGGCTATAAATACCCCCAAGCCTCCACCTTTGGAGGCTGCTGATTCTACTGACTTAGACACACGTTTTAGAGCCTTGCCAACCCTCTCTTAGTGAGTGATTGATCAAACTTGCAAAATCAATTTGTGGGTTGAGTGAAATTCAAAAGAGAGCCATCCAACCACTTGAGCACTTGTGCATATTGTCAATCTCGTGATTCGCATTTGTTACTCTTGGACTCTTCGGTCCTAGAGCGGTTAGACGTCACGGAGAGCACCCGGGAGATTGTGGTGTGCCTCGGAAAGTTTGTAACGGTCGATTCCGCCGCCTCGGAATCAATTAGTGGAAGGAGGAAAAGGAGTTGGAAAAGACTCCGGCTAGAGTGACCTTCGTGGTATCCTCTAGGGCTGACCTTCGCTGGGTCGCCCGCAGCCCCCTCAACGGAGAGTAGGACTCGAACGAGTCCGAACTTCGGTAAAACAAATATCGTGTCTCAATTCGCATTTCATTTGATATTTGTGTTGCTCTAGCACTTGTGCAGTTCTCGTGTATCTTGATAGTTAAATTAGGTGCTTGCAGTTTGGTTTGAAGATAGAAATCAAAAGGAGCAAGTTCGGGGCTGATCTGCAGAATCGTGTATACGGACACGTCCAGATTCATACCGGACACGTCCGGTATTTCTACCGCACTAAAAATATTTATTCTCTGTTCTAACTTGATGTTGCGGGGTTGTAGCTTCTAGATATATTCTTTATACCTTGTTTACTCTGTGGCTAACTTGTGAGGGGTGGTAGTACTCTTAATTTGGAGTTTCCATTTTGGAAACTCCCCTTTCTAATTGTTTCCGCATTTAAAGGTGTTAATTTTCAGAAACGCCTATTCACCCCCCCTCTAGGCGACATCCTAGGTCCTTTCAGAAACGCTCTGAGTTCCGTAAGTAGTGCATGTATCTCAGGAGCCTGTTCTGTTATCGAATAATTATCAACCATTTTGTGGTTAAACAACTGTTTCACGATGTACAACTTGCTATCAGCATCAGAAACACCGAATTTTGCCTCAAGTGCATCCCATATTCCTTTGCCAGTTGTGTATGACATGTATACGCCCACAGTGTTGTCTGCAAGAGCGATAACCACGGCGCCTCGAAAAAGGTTATCGGCAACCTTGAAGCTTTCTCCTCCTCAGGAGTAAAATATTTGGTTTTCCCTGTGTGGCGTGGTAGCAACTCATAGCAATCAACCACAGAATCATCTTAGCACGTCATCTCTTATAATTTGGATCAACAAATGCATTCGCTTCAACGAAACAGCAAAACCACTAATAAAAAATTGTCTAATATTATGTTTTTGGATTGATAGATATTTAGACATTTTCATGTTTAATTTAATCCAGAAAAATATTAGTAAATTCATGACATCATATATGTCCATGTGTGAACTACAATTAATCGCTACAGTAGCAACCATGACGAACTTATTGATCGTAAGCAATACAAATATCTTACTAAACACAGAAACAATAAGATTATAAATATACCCAGCGGAGGGACCATAACCGAAGGCTCCGGTGGCTCCATGTGTACTAGTCGACATAGTATATTGCTCGAAGTCGTAGACCAAAGTCAGATGCATGAAGGTGTTTGCAGTGCAGTTCCGCGAACGTCCACCGGAAAGAAGATGCAGATGATCAGCGAACTGTTGCGTTAGACGCTCCCAAAAACCTGATCACCCGGCATACCTGAGCAGGCGTCGCAGACACAGGCGTGGTTCTGAAGGCATGCTCTCCCAACGTCTGTGCATGCAAGAGTTGAGAAGGGGAAACTAGAAAGCAACAATAATAGAAGAACCATGGTGTGCTTAATGTGTATGTTTCACGCGTGAAACTAAAGGCGAGCACCCTTCTTGTAGGCAGGAGAGATGGAGAGCGAAGAGGCAGATGTTGAATCTGGACGTCATGAAGGCGTTTATTAGTTACCAGCAACCGCAATCATAATAACAAAGAGTTACTAGTAACCACGGACATAATCATGACCTTTACAAATTCAACCATTAACCACAATCAACTCGTCATTAATCAGCTCAAATGACTAAACCAGCCCACTCGGCACCACCATGCCGTGGATGTCCGATCTGACCGCCCCCGTGTTCATCGCATCACGCAGTTTTATTGTACCTGGCATTTAATCTATACGTTATGATTTTATTAGATTTCGATTTAATAAAATTAAGCCAAGCCTAGTAAAATCTGACAAGACCCGGCGTCGTGGCCACCCTCCCACGTACGGAGTAATTGCTATTGTCCCCACCCTCACCGCAAGCTATTTGGAGATGGAGAACCTTGGGTCCTCGATGGATCAAGACTCCGATGGGCACAATTCTAGCTTTGGGGCTAGAAGTTAGTTGCGTGTTTAGTTTGCCACCGCAGGCAGTCGACCCTCGCCACGCTCACCTAGTTTGTTTTGCATGTCACAGTTTGCCCAGTGTGTGGTGACGAATCGTCGGTCACACTTTTGACATGGCTTCGTTGCCGACGGGGCATGTGTAGGCACGCACATGCACCAAACATGTCTTGAATCTCACGCCGTTCTCTTTTTTCTAATTTATTAAGCACCATAAAATCATTTTGTTTAATTTCTCTGGACTCAAATTTTTGAAATTCACGAATTTTAGTAATCTCAGCTATGACCATTGAAAACATACAAATCGAAAATTGGAACATGTAGCCCGCCGTCTTCTTTTTCATCTTCTAGCTGTTAAAAATTTCTGAGGTTCGTTCGCGGTGTTGAGTGTTTCTGATGTGATGAATGATATAAAAACGCTTAACTGATGGTCTTTGCAATTTAAAGGCCGGGTTGTCGCCCTTGAACTCTAAAAAAAATTTGGAACCTTGGCCTACAACATTAAGTACAGTGATCTTGGTCGCATCTACGAGAGCTTCTCACATGCCCATGGCCACCACTAAACTTAATTACGATTGCTAAAAAAACTAAACTTAGTTACAGCCATTTTGTCTTGACAAAATAAAAAAAGTCTTATATTCTTTAATAAGTGGACCTGTTGGATTTAGGCCAAAACTGGCAAACTCCGCCACTGCTGCTACGAAGAGGCCTTTGCCGATGTCACTAACCTCCGAGACGTCATCAACCATCGCGAGTCCAAGATGCCCAGAACGCCAAAATGGGTTGGTTTGGCTACCCGCGGCCAGCCAACTTCCAGTTCCAGGCCAATGCGCACAGGAAGTGTCGTCGATCTTGTCCAACACACTCTAATGAACTTCTTTGCCTCTTTTTTACAACCTTGCAGATCTGTTGGCACAAACTATGATTTGTTGCTCGCAAGCCGGAAATCATGCCTCCGCCGAACAGCGCGAGGGAACGGCGCGCGGGAAGGAACTGCACGCGCAAATCAGTCGTAGGTTAGTTTCTCTTTTTTTTTCTTTGTTTTCTTATTCTTCTCGTTTCTTTTATTTTCTTTTGCCTTTCTCTTTTTTCTTTTCGTGCTTCATTTTTATTTTTATTTCCTTTTTTATTTTATGTGATTTTTATTATACTTTCATTTATGTATTTTTATGTTTCTTTTATTTCTTTTTCCTTTCCTTTCCTTTTCTTATTATTTTTTAATCCTTTTCTTCAAATTTTTTTATTTTTTGTTTCATGTGAATTTTTATTATTCTTTTATTATATTTTTTTGTTTTTACTATAATTAATTGTTTTGTTTGTCTTATTTTATTTTATTTTATTTTTTATTCTTTTTGTTTTCTTTCTTTTTCTTTTCTCTTTGTCTTTATGTTTTCTATAGATTTTTTATTTTCTATTTTTCTATTTTACCTTACTTAATTATTTTTTTGTGTTTATTTTTTATTTTCTATATTCCATGAGATGTTGTGTTTATATATGATACACGTGATGTTCTATAATGTATTTTACGATGTTCGCGTGGTATATATATGTCATGTTTTATGATGTTTTTTGTGATGTTCATGTACACCACATGTGATATTCTAAGATGTTTTTTATGATGTTCACGTGTTGTAATTGTGATGTTCTTTTTTATCTTATGTTTTCTTTTTTTCTTTTGATTTTTTATTGTTTTTTCTTACTTCTATTGATTCTATGATGTTCATATAGTATACAATTATGTTCTATGATATTTATTGTGATGTTCACTTAGTATACATATGATGTTTATGTAATATATATGCGATGTTATATGGTGTGATGTTTACTCAGTATATATGTGATGTTCTATAGTGTATTTTAGGATTTTTGAACAGTATTCATGTGATGTTCTTTTAAATTTTTCTCATGTTTTATTTTTTCCCTTATGCTTTGATCTGGATTTTATTATTTTTTATTTATGTCATGTATTTATTTATTTTTATGTATATTATGATACTAATTTCATGAACATAAAATTAGAATACTGTTGTTCTCAACCGAGAATATTTTCTTACGAAGATGGAACATTGTTCTGTGAACCTAGAACATCGTCTCTGCTCAATAAAAGAAAATGTTCTATCTTTATAAGATAAATGTTCGTTAATAAAATTTTATCTAAATATATCCACATGGGATCTCGTTTTGAAGAATTTGTTGCAATAAATCTGATGGTGTAATCGAAATTTAAATTGGATCTTTGGTTTAGCAGTTATTACTTTTTAGTTCGTTAAAAGTCGTTTGTATGCGTGAGTTGAGAGCTGACGGGGTGAGGTGAGCCGTGCGCGATTGGCCAGATATGCCCGCGCGCTACCTGCTCCATGAAAACTTTGCGCACGCAACCGACCGACGCGGGGTAGGTTTCGATTGACCGAACCTTAGGCCTTCCACGGTGTGGAAGTGCAGCCTATTAAAAATCAGAAATACTTCTTCTCAGTCGCCTGTTGCGTTGCTTATCTGTCAGTCACATGCACCTACGCCAGTGCTATGCCCGTTCGGCGTCAGTCCCACGACCACGCCGCCCGTGCCGTCGAGAAAGTCTGCTGGAGCCCTGCTCGACAGCGCGCTGACGCTCATGGTGGTCGGGCTGCATTACGACGAGGATGCGTGGACGGACTGGGGCCGTCGCAGGACGCCGTGTCCGACCGCGTCATGGTCGCCCATCCTCGACGCCGAGAACGTAGGATCCCTCCTTGCCTGCCGACGCTTGCTTCCCACCCATCCCATGAATCTGCAAAGCAAAAACTGAAGAAGACAGGACGCCGGACGGCCGGAGAGTAAGGCCCAGTTTAGTTGCCAAAATTTTTGGCAAAACGTACTGTAGCATTTTCGTTGTTATTTAGCAATTAATATCTAATCATAGTTTAATTAGGCTTAAAATATTCGTCTCGTGAATTTCGTCTAAACTGTGTAATTAGTTTTATTTTTTATTTATATTTAATGCTTCATGTATGCGTCTAAAGATTCGATGTGACAAAAAATTTTGAAAAATTTAACGTTTTGGAGGGGAATTAAATAGGCCCTAAGAAGAAATGGAGGAGAAGATGGAGATGACGGGTGGGGGAGGTGACTGAAACCATCAGCCACCTACTGCAAAGACACCCATTAAAAATCAGGTCCTGCCACCCAAAAGCAGCACCGCTCATCAGCTGCAGTGCAAACCGGACATCGCTTCCGGGCCCACCAGCGCAGGTGATGGGACTCCCGCACAGCCTCACAAACTACGTACCCCTCCATACTTAGCCCTCGTTTAGTTCGCGAAATTTGGATTTTGGGTCTACTGTAGCACCTTCGTTTTTATTTGGCAAATAGTGTCCAAACATTGACTAATTAGGCTTAAAACGTTCGTCTCGTAATTTCCCACCAAACTGTGCAATTAGTTTTTCTTTTCGTCTACATTTAATGCTCCATGCATAGACCGTAAACATTCGATGTGACAGGTACTGTAGCAACTTTTTGGAAATTGGGTAGCAACTAAACAAGGGCAATAAAGGCCATGTTTAGTTCACGCCGGATTCGGCGCCGTCGGGACACTGTAGCTACACTGTAGCGTTTTGTTTTTATTTGATAATAATTGTCTAATCGTTGACTAATTAGGCTCAAAATGTTCGTATCGCAAAGTACAACCAAACTGTGTAATTAGTTTTTGATTTCGTCAACATTTAGTACTCCATGCATGTACCGCAAGTTTGATGTGACGGGAATCTTCTTTTTGCATACTACCAAATTCTAAAATTTGGGGCACCTAAACATGGTCAAAATTGTTTTTGATAGCGACACGGTCTTCAAAGCATAACTTTGACTACTTACTTTTATAAAGATATTTATCAAAAAGTGATATATGTAAATTTTTTTGAAAATATTTTTCAAGACAAATCTATGCATATGATTTTTATATTTTTAAACTCAATAACTTAAAAATTATTCATGATTTATATTTCTAATGTTGGACCCATGGAGGGAGTATTTTACTAACTGGCCATCGATGAATGCAGTTGCACCGCTCCGGAAAATCTCGGCATCGCTGGGAAGTTGGCATCGCCAGCCACAGTGTGAGAAGCGACACCCAGTCACCTTTCTTCATTCTGGGCACCGCTTTGGCGTCACGTTGCAGAAGGCCTTAGGCCCTCCGAGTGTGTCGCCTAAGGCCCTCTGCAGTGTATAGCTTAAGTAGTGTCAAGAGAAGAGAGAGAAAATCTGAGCACCGATTTATACACTGTAGCAACCGATGTCAGTGCCTGAAATTTCTGGAGCGGATTAAGTAGTTGCTCCGCTGCCTACTTCTGTCTTGTGAATTAAATAATCAAAACTCGATGCTTTTGCCTAGTACTCCGTACATCAGATAGATTGATGTAGTATTTTATATGGATGTTTTTTTTGGTTTGAGTGATGTAGCACACTGTGGCTTGATGATGCCAATTCCGATGAGCCTGCGTGTATCGAAAAAAGTTTCAGGCACTACTAGTGTTGCCTCAAAAGAGAGAAAAGTAGAGCACCGCTCCTGCCACTTTGAGGGGCGATTCCAACTCTGAGCGACTCCAACTCTGTGAGCGACGTTAGAAAAAGGTGGAGCGGTTTTAGGCTGGGTTGACTTATAAGTCATATTTGAAAGTACTATTAATTAATTTGATGTAGGAAGAAAATACTATTCGTTGACTGATAAGTCATAATTTATAAGTCAAATACGATCAAATGAAAAGATTGCTCTGGTTCTAACTTCTTTAAAAAATTATGAAGCTACTGTAGCAGTAGTTGGCATTGAGCTTTGAAGACGCGCAAGTGCGGATGGTTGGAAAGACGATGAATATTTTATTAGAGTTATGGGCCCCGCGTACTAAGTAGCACCGGTTCCATCTATTTTACACACCGTAGCTTAACTTGAGGGCTTGTTTAGATACTCTCAAAATTCTAAGTTTTTTCACTCTCTATCCATCACATCAATTTTTAGCCGTTTGTATGGAGCATTAAATGTAGGTAAAAAAAATAACTAATTGTACAGTTTAGTTAGAAATCACGAGATGAATTTTTTGAGCTTAGTTGGTCCATGATTGGACAATATTTACCAAATAAGACGAAAGTGCTACTATTTATCGGTTTGAAATTTTTTTCAATGTAAACAAAGCCTGAGTTATGCTCTATTTGCTGTATCTGGTCCCACATATTTTCTGGCTTTACTGCCACACTGTGGACGGCCTTAGCACCTCCCCAAGCAAGCTGCCAGCCGATCGACGAAGTGCAGCGTGGCGCACGCAGGCTTTATGTCATTATTGTTCACTGTATCACGCAGTGCCGTCCTACAGCCTTGAACAGCGATGCAGCGTGATTCATATCAACGTCTCATTCTCCGTTACCGATCGCGATCGCACCGTGTCGATGGGGGAATCGGGATCTAGTCTTGTTGGGCTCGAATTCGCGCATTGGCCAACCAAAAATTAAGCAGCAAATCGGAGCATGCCCATGTGGCCAAGCCATAATAAACCATCCGTCCCTAGCCACGCGCTCCATGCGCGCGGGAGCGTCAAGGTCTGCGGATTTCAGAGCGCACGGTGCGCTGCAACTGGCAACAAGCTGGCCGTGCTTGCTCGAGTATAAATAGGTCACTTTCGAAGCAACTGCCCACACAACGAAGTCACATGCCACTGTGCTCCACGGACCACTAGAGCTTAGAGCTTAGAGGTGCCAGCCAGTCTTCCCCGAGGCGATCGAGTGCGAGGTCATGGGGTCACTGACGACGGCGGCGGAGGGGCAGCGGCCGCACGCCGTGTGCATGCCGTACCCGGCGCAGGGCCACGTGACGCCCATGCTGAAGCTCGCCAAGCTCCTCCACGCGCGGGGCTTCGAGGTCACCTTCGTCAACACCAAGTTCAACCACCGGCGCCTGCTCCACTCGCGCGGCGCGCTGGACCGCGTGCCCGGGTTCCGCTTCGACGCCATCCCGGACGGCCTCCCGCCCTCCGACGCCGACGCCACGCAGGACATCCCCGCGCTCTGCTACTCCACCATGACCACCTGCCTCCCGCACCTCCTTGCGCTCCTCGCCAGGGTCGACGCCGACGCCGGGTCCCCGCCGGTCACCTGCCTCGTCACGGACGCCGTCATGTCGTTCGGCTTCGACGCCGCCAGGGAGTTCGGCGTGCCCGTCGCCGCGCTCTGGACCGCCAGCGCCTGCGGGTTCATGGGCTACCGGAACTACAGGAGCCTCATCGACTGGGGCCTCGTGCCGTTCAAGGACGCCGCGGACCTCGAGGACGACGTCGATGGCGGTCGACTCGCCACCGTGGTGACCGGCGCGCGCGGCATGTGCGACGGCGTGCAGCTGCGCGATTTCCCCAGCTTCATCCGCACCACGGACCGCGCCAACATCATGCTCAACTTCCTCATGCGCGAGGCCGAGAGGCTGTCGCTCCCCGACGGCGTCATCGTCAACACCTTCGAGGACCTCGAGGGCGCCACGCTGGACGCCATGCGCGCGATCCTCCCGACGGTGTACCCCGTCGGCCCGCTCCTCCTCCGCGAGCGCCTGGAGGTCCCCGCCGGCAGCCCGCTCGCGGGGCTCGGCTCCAACCTCTGGAAGGAGCAGGAGGGCCTCCTGGAGTGGCTCGCTGGCCGCGCGCCGCGCTCCGTGGTGTACGTGAACTACGGCAGCATCACGGTGATGACCAACTCGCAGCTGCTCGAGTTCGCGTGGGGCCTGGCCAACAGCGGGTACCCGTTCGTGTGGAACATCCGGCCGGACCTGGTGAAGGGCGACTCCGCCGTGCTGCCGCCGGAGTTCGCGTCCGCCGTCCAGGGCCGCGCGCTGCTGACCACATGGTGCCCGCAGGAGGCGGTGCTCCA
This sequence comes from Miscanthus lutarioriparius, assembly GCA_904845875.1. Taxonomy (NCBI): domain Eukaryota; kingdom Viridiplantae; phylum Streptophyta; class Magnoliopsida; order Poales; family Poaceae; genus Miscanthus; species Miscanthus lutarioriparius. Next base: position 17,670,489 of record CAJGYO010000016.1, on the reverse strand, counting down.
GCATGAGGCGGTCGGGGTGTTCCTGACTCACTCCGGCTGGAACTCGACCCTGGAGAGCCTCTGCGCGGGGGTGCCCATGCTCAGCTGGCCCTTCTTTGCGGAGCAGCAGACCAACTGCCGGTACAAGCGGACGGAGTGGGGAGTCGGGATGGAGATCGGCGGGGTGGTGCGGCGCGACGAGGTGTCGGCCATTCTGAAGGAGGCCATGCACGGGGAGAAGGGGCGAGAGATGCGCCGGCGCGCGGAGGAGTGGAAGGAGAAGGCCGTGAAGGCGACGCTGCCGGGCGGGCCTGCGCAGACCAACCTTGAAAGGGTCGTCGACGAGGTGCTGCTCTCCAAGAAGAAGGGACAGACTGCCAACGTGTGAATGTGGGCGTAGCTTGTATGGCGTCTTCACTCTTGCCGAGCATATTTCATCATGCATTTCCCCCTCGCTTTGTACTGTTCTGTGATACGTGTCTGAGCCTTGAGCAATTAATTAGAGTATGTCTATATCACACACGAGTGATTTACACGCCTCTCGCACGAATTTTACAGAACATCACATGTATGTCACGTGAACATCGTAAAAAAACATTAGAAAAAATCACATGTATATTATATAAACATCATATGTACTATTTTTAGTATTTGACACATTTGGTTGCTTTACACGTCTCTCAAACGCGATTTTTACAGAACATCACTTGTATACCATGTGAACATCGAAAAAAACATCATAAAATATCACATGTATACTATATGTAAATCTGTCAGATTTCATAGAACATCACTTATATACTTTGTGAACATCAAATGTGTATTGTGTGAACATAAAAATTTTTGAGTGATAGCAGCCCAAGAATCACCCAAGTGACATATAGCTTTTCTGATTAATTACTATCTCAACTTTCACCTCTCAAACCTGAAACCCCAGCTCTCCACTGAAAGGTTGTAAACAATTTTCTCATAGCCTATTTATTTAGTTTCAGTGTGTGGTGGTGCAAAAAATTGGCAACATTGGGCCATGGCTAGGCTCCATCACCATGCAGGGTGAGAGGAATTTATCAATTATTAATAAGCCTTCAAGGCGGGGAGGAAACATATACCGTTCACTATCTCGCCATCCTGAATCTCCTAAGGCCTTATATCATGACTAATAAAGCAGCCAATTGAATTTCCAGTTCAACGATAAATTGAGTTTGTTCGAGTATAATAATCGTTTATCAAAATCATGACCAAGTAGACTTGCACCTTGTCTTTGCTTTACATATCCATCACTTGGACAATAAGGGCGCGTTTAGTTGGCGATTTTTTTTGTTTTGGCTACTGTAGCACTTTTGTTTGTATTTGGCAATTAGTGTCTAATTATGGACTAATTAGGTTCGAAAGTTTCGTCTCGTGATTTCTCACCCAACTGTGTAATTAGTTTTGTTTTTCGTCTACATTTAATACTCTATGCATGTGCCGCAATATTCGATGTGACACTTTGGGGTGAAAATTTTTTGGAACTAAACAGGGCCTAACTCTTTTTTTTAAACAACTGTCATGCAATTCATCATCATGTAAATATCTGTATGATCAGTACACACAAAGATAGGAATCAAATATAATTATGTATCAAAGCTACAAACCTAAATACATCTCTCTTACTACCTGGACAGATGGTGGTGTAATCAGTGAAATCAATGTGGACTAGAAAAACATAACTCGGATTGACCTCAACCTTGAGCAGAACAAAGTAGACGAAATTGTTGAAGTAATCCGACTAGAATCACATCATTGGGATGTCCTAATTGAGCATGTTTTTTTTAGATTATAAGCAAAAACTATGCACTGTAAATGAGGTCAATGGATAAACTATGCACAAGCTTCTGTTGTACTACAATTTATAGTCGGCCAACGCATGTTGTTTTTAGAGAGAGGGCTAACGCATGTATGTGAGGACGTCGCGGTGGTGGGAGAGAAGGACGCCGGGTGGGAGAGGAGGACGTCGAGCTGCGGGAGCGCGCAGCCGCTGGCCAGGGCGGCAGCCATGGCCGCCCTCGGGGTAGGCGCGAGGCGCGAGAGCGGAAGGGAGGGGGAAGCGAAGGACTAACTGGGTGCAGAGTAAGCGAGTGAGGCGTCGGACGGACGTCTTAACTTGAGCATTATCGGAATTAGAACAGTGCAGCAAGAATTGAACTAAGGGATGTAATGGATGAACTTATCACTGACGGAGTGCTCATGAAAAGATCAGTGAAAGAAAGATCAACGAAACAGAGACTAAACTGGACGTCTATGAAATAAATCGATGACACATCATGCATGCACGTACTCCATCACATTTGCAGAGGAGCTATTGGCGGCTGCAGGTGAAAGTGAAACATTCAGAACCTAAGGCAATTACTTGCTGCTAGCTTGTCCCTGGGCTGCTGAAAAGGGAACGCTTTGACAGCGGAAAAACAAGCAGCGACTGCATGATTTGAGAGTCACCGTACAGTCGTCGTCGAACTAGTCGAGCTTTATCGTACCACATTGCGTCTAACCAAAAGCACCAGTGACAGAGCTAAATTTTTAAAAAGTCAAGAGTGATTCCCATCATACAAAAAAAATTATCTAGAAAAATACAGTATTTCTTTTTTTATACAAAGAAAAATTCTTATTTGCACTTCACCCAAATAACGATGAGCCCTTTATTTAAATAGATTAGATCAGATGGTTATGATCATATATTACCATTTAACACATATGGTCTATTTGGCACAGCTCAGCTGCACTAGTAAAGCTGTATTTAAAAAAAAACAGCTTCATGAGCAACTTTATAGATGAAGCTAAACTGTTTTGAAAAAATTGTTTGGCAAAACAGCTTCATCAATAACTTCATACATGGGTGGGAGAGAGAAATGAGGTAGAGAGCTGGGATAAGCTATTTTTTTAGTTTCATCCTAGCTTATGTATTTGTGAGAGGGGAGAAAATTAGTTTTATGGGTGAAGTTGTTTTATAAATGAGTGTTTTAGCAAATAAAACAGCTCACAATAGCTCAGTTGTTGTGAGCTATGCCAAACAAGCCCATAATAGATGAAATATTTATTCATTTATTTTGTAAAAATAGAATAAATAAATAAGAAAAATTTAGATATAAAAATCTTCTTTCTAGATCAAATTCAAATTGATGCATGCATAATCAGATGTGGTAAATCTTTTTATTTCATAACCAGATGTAAAATATTTTAACTAGCGTGTTGGCTTTTTTCTGCATGTATGACATCAGTTTTAGATAGTGTCGTGTTAGGGCCCGTTTGTTTCCACTTCTCCTGGCCACGCTTGATTATAATCTAAGCGAAGATTTTCTCGCTTTTCATTTTTTGTTTTTCGTAGTTCAAATCTCTAAAGCGGCTTACCACATAAGCGAGAATCGGTGAAAATAAGTAAAGCGTTGGGCGAGATTCTCGCTTATTTCCACTGACAAACCGCTTATAAGCGGAAACAAACGGGGCCTTAAGCCCACGATTTTTTTAGACTTGTAACGTGTACCTCCCGGGCTATCTAACGTGTTACGTTTAGGCAGCGATTTTTTTCCCATTCATGTGCATGTTTTTTTTTCTACATTGGTTAGTTGCCAATCTTTTTCGTCCATGTAACACGTGTTTTCCAATTGTGTATATAATAAGGCCAGTCTCAGTGGAGATTTCATGTCCCTGTTACCAATGCATTTATATTTTGGAAATAGTATAGAAGAGTTTCATCCCCATGAAACTCTCTCTACTCCCATAAAACTCGTATCATCTCTCTCTTCATCAATACGGTGCCACATCAGCCTATTTAATACCCATAAAACTCTGATGAAACCCCACTGAGACTGGCCTAATATGTTTTCTCTCTATAATTGTGTTCGCCAACGTTATAGTAGACTATAATTTGGTAACATGTCATGTACACGAAATCGAGAGGCCGCAATTTATATTGTTATATAGCCAATTGTCATGGAACGTGTATAATGTAACACCCTCGGTGTTACACCGTTAATCATCTACTAAAACGTGTCATGAGCATCATACTTATGTGTTAATGCATGTGGTGAAGTGTGTAGATCAATTTATTTAACTCAAAATGATCAATAAAAATGTTAAACGAAAGTTGGTTTGATGGTTCATGCATATCAAGTAGGGTTTAAAATCAATTTTTATTAAGCAAAAATGCTATATGACATATATGTGACGCTTAAATAAAGTTGGAAGTGCAAACTTTATAGATGATAATGAAATACTTGCTGTTGAAAAAGAATATTGCTAAGTAATATTTTCAGTAGCTTAGAAATGCAATACGAAATTAAGATGAGCTCAAACGCTTAGAAAATTTCGAAGTATGTGAACAGCTAGACGCTGCTATGTTTAGCAATTTATTTGAAGAGATTGGGTTAAGAAGTGGTGTAGTGCTATGATTCGATTTAGTAGTTTCATATGTCATCTTGAGTGTAGTGAAGCCGGTTTAGGTTTAGGAGCAACGGTTTGGTCGTGATCAGCTCTTTAAAATTTGTGCACGTCATAGCTTTATGTTGTTTGGCGCCGTGCGGTTGTGCCGTGCGCGTGCTTGGCCGTGCACCGGCTGGCCATGGCCGCCGTGGCCTTGCCGTGGCTTGGTCGCTCTGGCCGCACCGCTAGGCCATCGGTCCGCTCTACGCGTAACCCCCCGCCACTGTGGTGGCTGCCGGTGGTGCTGCTATCTGCAACGCGCCCGCGCGCTTGACGACGCCATATTGCCGCCATCGTCGCATCACCACTTCTGCGACGCCTATATAGCTGCGCTGCGCGCCGCCCGCTTTTGACTGCGCGGACGCGTGGCCGTGTCGCCGTCGCCTTGCCATTGATGGCACTGTGGCGCGCGCCAGTCGTGAGCGTGCGGGTCTGTCGGCTAGTGCCTAGCCACGGGCTACATCGGTCATGCCAACCGCGTCCCACCAAGGCACGCCCTTGTCGAGTCGCCGGCTGCCCCTCCCCCACCGCTCCCTCGCTTTCTCTCTCTGTTCTCATCTCCCTGTCGCCGTCGAATCGCACTGGCGTCGTAGCTCCGAGAGGTCACCTCTCATCAATCCCTCTTGTTCGTGCCTCCGCTCTCACGTCCCCTCTCCAGCCACCCCCACCCCACTTTGATTGTGGCTCAGCCGAGCCTCAATTTTGGAGCTTCGCCCAGCCACCGCACCGTTAAGACCCGTCACCGTCCGCGCCATGGCTAGCCTCCACCACTTCACCCCGCACAAATTCCTCTGCACCACTAGCTCGCCTTGGCTCCCTCTCCACCATGCGCACGCCAGTGGGAGCGCTACCGCCTCCCCGCCGCCGCTGACATGGCCGCGTCCGCCGTGCTCGTCACGCGCACGTGGCCAGTCCTGCTCAGGTAGTCGCTGGTCGAACCACCACTTCAGCTGGGTTCACGGTGTACCCCTGGTGCTTATCCCCTATCTCTACCATCCTGTTAGCGTTGTAGCTTGCCAGGATGACCGCGGCACCGTCGTGGGTGACCGCACGCAGGGGCAGCTCGCTCCAGTGCGCCATGTTGCTCCGTATCGCCGCTTAGGGTAGGTGTTAGGGTCGTAGATGGGGTTCGGCTCGTTAGTTGGGTCGGTGAGAGCCTCGAGTGGCCGACGTACCGCCTAGTGCCACCGTCCACCACGTTGACGAACGCGGGGCGTCTCGGGGACCTCTCCGGTGCGAAGGTGAAAAGATATGAGGGCTCTATTGTAAAGTCGTTGTCTGTAGAAATAGTACGTGTAGTGTTCGCGCTATTGTCTGATAACGCGAGGGCGTTTTTGTAAGAGTTCCAGTAGCGCATACGGGCTCCCCCCATGGCCTCCTTCAGCGTGAGGCGGCGCCCGGCAATGCAGCGTTGTGCCGAAATCGGTTTATCTTTTTCGTGGAAAATAGAAATAGCTTTTCATTTTAATTCTGAGCTGAACTTTGGTAATTAATATAAAATAATATAGACATCCAAAAATTATGAAACCAATTTTGTTAGGCTCTTAAATTCTGTATCTATCTGTTAGTATAATTATTTCATACATATCTATGATGAAACAGAGGTCTATTAAATTAATTGGAAATACTTAATATTATTAAGTTAATAATTGTAGGAATTTTTGTGGCAAAATGGTAATAGCTTTAGCTCTAAAAATTTAATTGTAGTTTTATGGTATTATTATGTGCTCACTGTAATTTTTAGGGTAGTTAGATACTCCTTATTTTAATATATGTTAAATCGCTAGTAGAAGCAAGAATATATTTTAGTTGTTAAGTTAATACGTGTCAGATGAATTTGTACCTTGTTTGATGAAAATGCTAGTTAGCTTAGTATCTGTGTCATTAGAGTTAGCTTAGTAGATTAGTAGATGTATTCTTATTTTTAAGAGCTGTTGTTGCTAAAATACTAAGTGTTGTATCATCGTTGCATGCATGTAGAGAACGAGTTGGTGGAGTTCGTGACCACCGGAGAGCAAGAGTACGAGGAGGTGATCGAGGAGTACGAGAAGGAGGTCCTTGTATAGGAGGAAGCCTCAGAGCCACTGACGACTGACACAGCTGACAATCCGCCTACCCAAGGTAAGCCCCGATACATAACCCTTATTTTGAATAATCAATGGATATATATATATGATGTGTATTTACGTTATATGATTTATATTGAAACTACATGCATAGATAAACCTACCTATGAGTCCTATTAGCATAGGTTGAGAAGCTATTATGCTTAGGCTATCGGGAGCGTGAGTAACCTGCCGTTACTCACAATAGGTGATTATTATTATTACTCTCATGATAAAATAATGAAAGGAAATGGAGACCGGGCAGGAATATGGTACGTGTATTGGTGAGTGTAATAGGTTGTGTCCCGTGGCCAACGAGGCATAGCTTAGTTACACTGTTTTTCCTGTCCATGTCGGTTAAGGGCCGTCCGTTGCTGTAGATGGTAGTCAGGTCACAGACTTATTATCCTGAGCACATACTTGCTTATAGGAGTAGGAAAGCTCGTTGCTCTCTTGTCGTGGGTTCCGGCTCTTTTCGGACCGACTAATTGGACTGATTGGAGGAGGGGATGGTGGAGGTCTAAGCACCACACTGAGTCTGGGACTTAGGAGTGAGGGCTTGGAGTCCAAGTTTGAACAGGGACCTGGACCCCTTGACAGGAGAGTGGTGGGTTGGTCTTGCTTGTGCCTGGGGTACAAGCGGGACATGTGTTTTGGGGTACCCAGCTGAGATACATTGGTTCATGAATCGCCGTGTGATACGGTACGACTTGGCTATGGTCTAGCACCGTGGTAAGAACTGGAAGATGAAAGAGGATGAATGGATCTGATTGCTCAACTCTTGCTTAAAAGTAGAACATGTGCTTACAAGCGGGACATGTGTTTCGGGGTACCCAACTGGGATACATTGGTTCATGAATCGCCGTGTGATACGGTATGACTTAGCTATGGTCTAGCACATTGGTAAGAACTGGAAGATGAAAGAGGATGAATGGATCTGATTGCTCAACTCTTGCTTAAAAGTAGAACATGTGCTTACATAGAACGGTTAGCTAATGAACTAATCATGACTGCTAATAAAACACATATATAAGGATTCACTACTAGTAATGCTTTTCGTAAAAAGTAAACCCAGCAAACCATAAAGCTTATCATATCCTTTGGAGTCAGAAAATTATTCTGACTAGTCAGGTAAGTCTTGCGAATACATTGTGTACTTAGGGTTTATTTACCCCTGTTGTAGGTGCAGCTTGAGGAGTGGTTGTTGTGTGGAGGATTTTTCTGGTGGGCACAGACGGATCCTTGTATCTTATCATTAGATGTTTATTTCAATTCCGCTGTTTAAATTCCGCACCCTGAACTTGGTATTGTAATAATGTATTTCCGAGAACTCTTGATGTATGAAATGGACTAAGTATTGTAAACTCGTTCTCATTATTGGATTTTGGATGAAAAAAGTGGATTGTTCGAGTTCTCTCTTGGGGTGTGCTCGACGGAACTGTCCGATATAGCTAACTTTCGGGGTGCTTAGTGTCTAGTGAAAGATGAACGCCTCTGAAGGTGTGCTATTTCGGACGGTTCTACCACATATAACACAAAGAGAATGAATAGAAAAGGAGGGAGAAAGAAGAAAGGACCAGGAGCAAAAACGATATTTCAATATATATAGTTATCTCTCCTCTCAAGCTGGAAATGATCATTTTAATAGACACGGCGTTTTTCATTAATATTTTTACAAATTAAGAGTGTCTACTAGACAATTAGACTTTTTTCGTTGTCACCTGAATCCATAAAGCTGGCTGGTCATTCCAAATTTACGGGTCAATTTTCTCTTAGAAAGCATAAATAAAAAAACAAATCTATCTAGTCAACCGGCCAGCTTAAAAAAAAGTCACTTATTACCCGACCGCTGCCTCTTGCACGGATGACGGCAGGGTGCACCGCTGCCAAGGGCTGCCCTCTGCCTGCTTCACATGACGAGCGTCGGCGTGGTGGCGCGGCTACTACTACACGTATCCGCGGTCGCCGACGTGTGCGCCTGGCGCGGCGTCCCTTGAAGCTTCCCCAACGCTTCTTCAGGTCCATTAGCCCCGTCCTCCATGTATGCATTTGGTCTCCACATCACACGGTTTAGTGGTTTTGCAGACTGTTAGATTAGCTTGCACGAGCACCAAGTGCTTCATCTGATAAAAGAACGAAGCTCTTACCGAAGCGCGCGTTGGAGCAAAGATTTTATCAGACTCTCCACTTTACCCCTAGAAAAGATCGAAAAGTCACGAAAAGCAGTATACGTCTTTTCAGAGCAGGAGGACAAGCTGCGTAGCTCGCGGTGGAAGTTTGATAGCTTGCTAGCATCTTGGCCGGCGGAACTGGGGGGCTAGTGGGGGCGTGCCCCCCCCCCCCCCACACACAAAAAAAACAGTGATTTTTTTTAATACCTTATTAGTAATACAATACAAAGTATATTTAACTCGTATTTTATTATAATGTTATGCTTTTTTTGTTATGAACACTAACTATATATATGTAGAAACATAGAAAAATATGTTGAAATGTAGACTTATGTACATATTTATCACACATACGATGTGTCATTACGTTTGTCCGGTCCTCCTAATTAAAGTTGTTGGTTCCACCTCTGCTTTAGCTTTTAGGTGAGGCATACGCTTCTACCCCTCCGTGTTGCCGCTGCCGAGAGGCGCTGTGCGAGATGGTGCGTGCATCTCTGCACCCGTTGCAGGCGATAGCAAACCGCGAGGCCATCGCCCGTCGACTAGGGAAACGTATGTACAACAATTTAGTGTTATCTTCATTATGTTTTTTATTTGATAGAGCTCTTTTTTTATTTCTATTTGATAGAGCTCTTTGATACAGCTCAGGTGAATAGAAGAACCGAGACATCCACTGAATTGTTCTCTTGTAGAGAGTTTGACGGCGGCGGCATAGTCCTCACACTCCGAGGGTACCGACGTGAGCCCATCTCCCGCGGCACCTCGACCCTCTGATGATGTCTAACGGTTGTCCATGGCTGTCAGCACGCGCACGGCGCACACGTTGTGCCGCGGACAGGCACAACACTGCTGCGCCACCACGCCCACGCTCGTCATGTGTGCCGCCACAGCTACGCAGTTGTCCACACATAGGATGACAATCCTACACGCGGGTGTAAATACCCACTGGAATAGTATCCGATGGGGGTGAGGTCGGTACGAAATTTTATCCATAGATGTAGGCATAGGTATAAGTTTCTACCCGTGGGTACAGGTGCCGGTAGGTTGCTTCACCCGCTAGTGCTAAAATACAAAGAATTCTACTTATTGTAGTGACAATCTAGCTCGAGGGTGCGAGTACACGCGGGTATCGTATCCAACGGATGCAGGTACGGGTACAAAATCTTACTTGTGGGTATAGATATGGGTACAAAGTTTTACCCGATGGGTAATTTATCGTGGGTGGATATTTACTTCACCTACACGTTATCCGACACGTTGCCATCCTATATCCACACGAGCGCACCTTCGCTACCAGCACTGTAGCCATCTCCATCACCCATCACCTACCTGCTCATGGATGAGGACAGTGGCGGCGCATTGTAACGTCCCGAAAATTCAAATCTTAAAATCACTCGTTCAAAAATATCTTCAAAACCTTTTTTGAAAAATAAAGTCATTTGAGCTCTATTTAAATTTCCTTTCTACCTGCATTCACCTCATATATATATATATATATATATATATATATATATATATATATATATATATATATATATATATATATATATATATATATATCTTTTTCAGTCCCTTGTTCAAATATACATTCCACACACCGCCACGAGAATATCTCGTGCCGTCCCCCACCTCTCTCCCTCGCCCGATAGCACCCGCGTGTGCCGGCCCCGCCACTACCCCCGCGGTGCACCCGTGCCCGGACCCCCCATCACCGACCATAGTGCCGGCGCACCACCGCGACATCGTGGGCCCCATCTCCCTCTCCCTTCTCCATCAAGCCTGAGCATAGTGTGCAAACCCAGCAGTAGCAGCAGCTCATGCACCCGCACAGTGCGCAAACTCATACAGGGCAAAACACGCCATCAACAGCAGAACGCATGCTCATACATGCAACCGCACCATCAACTGCGATTTTTTTTTTAATTTTAAGCCTTTTTTGAATATAATTTTAAATTTAACATTGTCGGTTTTTTTAAAACTAATACTTTTGGCCGTGCCTATTGCCCTGGCGCGGCCAAATGCATGTGCCGCGCCATGCATGGTGGCGCGACAGAGGACTGACGTGGCGAGGGCTGGCCTGGGGGACCGCTGACGTGGCAGGTCCTGCCGCGCCACCGACTTTGGTGCGGTAGTGACGCGCCCTGATCCGTGGCGCGGTAGGACCATATATATACCGCGTGCGAGCCCGCCCGCCCGCCCGCACCCTCCCCTGCCCGCCCGCCCGAACGCCGTCGCCGCCGCCAGCCGCCGCCCTGCCACGCCGCGCACGCGCCCACCCGGCCCGGCCTCGGCCGCTCCCCCCGCGCAGCGCCCTAGCCGGCCGCGCCACGAACGCCGACGCGTCAAGGCCGCCCGCTCCTAAGGTACCTCCGTCTCGATTTCAATTTTTTATTATTATGTAGTATAGTATTATTTTTTTGTATTCCTAAGGTACCCCACGTGCTCTCGCAATCCTCGAGCGGTCGGCGCAGAAGCAAAAGAGTTGATGAAATCTTAGAACGACTATTTTCATTTCTTTTTCTAGGAGCATCTAGGGGCATCGAGGCTATTTTCATTGAGTATTAGTGTCTTTGCGATATCTTAGAACGACTATTGTTATGTGACGGATGAAGTACCTTTCGTAATATGTACTATTATATAATAGGTACAATTACATTAAGCGTGGAGTATACTTTCGTAATAAACTTATTAGGAGATACAAATATTGATACCGTTTTTTTTAGTTTTGATCAAACTTAAACATATTTGACTACTTGAGAAGTAAGATGTGTATTTATTTTGAGACGAGGGATTACTTGTAATTTTGGAACCAAAGTTTTATATGGATTGATTATGTATTTATTATCTAGTATACTTAAGATTTTGGGTTTAGGGATTTAGGCTAGTTAGGTTAGTGAATTTGTTTGTGAACTTACTAATGTTAACTTGAATTTTTTTAATTTGAATACTCTAACGCTTTGTTTATCAATTTGTAAAAGGATGCCCCCTCCCACGCAGCACCCGTTGTACCCCATTCTTGAGGTGGAGTACGACGACCAGCACCGAGCACACATCTTGAGTGACAACGACGCAGAGGTGTCATTGCCTCCTTTGAGGCCCCGCACGCACACCAGGGCGCCTCAGTGGGACGAGCGTTATACGCCGTACATACGGCGTGCCGGCTTCCTCGAGCTTGTCCGTGTTGTGAACCATGGTCTTTCGCCTCTTGACCCAGCACTACTTACTGCAGCTGTAGACATGTGCGAATGCATTATTTGTACGTAAATTTTCTTGTAATAAATTTGAGGCAACTAACAGTAGTTCTATTTTTATAACAGGTGGAGGCCTGAGACCCACACGTTCCACCTACCTTGTGGCGAGATGACCATGACGTTGTAGGACGTGAAGGCTATTTTAGGCCTTCGCTTGGGGGGACTTCCAGTGACAGGGATAGTTGACAACGATTGCCCGTTGGGAGGCCCCTTAATAATGGTTTACCGGTAAGTACTTCGGTTCATTATATTTTCCAGGCAGTTAGATATGATGAGATTATTTGTTGCTAATTCATTATCGTGTTCAATGCAGCGATGGAACGGGCATGATACACTCCCTACAGCTTTGTATATCTGGACGGAAGCACAGTTAGTTAGAGGGAATGCGTGGTGCAAGTACAGGAAGTACACGGACGGTCTCGACGTCCTGACACAGCACCAGGTTAGGCTCTCTATACTATCATACCAGTGTTTGCTTCGATGTACAGTATATCACAACCTAACACAATTATAAATTTTCAGGTGTTTTGGTGTCCTTGGGATTCTCCGGAGCTCCAGGGCTACCTGAGTCCTGTCACTAGGGACGAGTCACACGAGTATCGCTGCGACGTCCCTCTTATTTTCTTCCATGTGGTCGAGATTCACTTGCCTATCCAGGTCTGTAGACAGTTTGAAAGAATGACAGCCTGTCCACCACCACTTTACTCCACCAACCAAGAATTGCACGGGTGCGTTATCGATTAATAACAACGCTACAATTCAGAGGTGTGTTTGGTACAACTAACATCGTTTTGTTGCAGGTTTGACCACAGGAAGAGGTACAAGACCAAGGATTGGCGCGTGACACACAACCCGTACATCCATTTGTGGCAGACCAGGGTACCACATGCGGTCCTTGCGGGTCCTCCACACGACCAGCACACCTTCGACGAGTACCTGTGGTGGCTTCACAGGTCTACGAGGACACATGTCAAGTCTCCGTACACTGACGTGGCGATTGACGATGACTCGGAGGAAGATGTCATCGAAGATGTGTACGACGTTACCACTAGGGAGGACACATAGCTACAGAGAGCCCCGCTTCAAAGATACGTGGTAAGATACTTGAATGGTACAATTTGTTATCCTTTTGGTTTTAAGTAAGTGTACTAAAACTAACCAACCGTGTTTCTGTACCCAGGCGACACAATTGTTAAGGCTGTCCAACGAAGCAGCGTTCTGGCTTCACGAGTCTAGAGGGCAGGGGCCAGGCATTCTCGCGGCTTTTGTGGAGGTAAACATAAACTTGTCCGTTTCGAAAATATTTCTTTAGTGTATATGCATTTGTGTAATGAGCTAACTTTAACGTCTATTTATGCAGAAGGTGAAGAAGAGCTGCAGGAAGCTAGCTCAGAAGCTGAGTTGCATGGACACTCCTTATGAGGAACCGCCATTCCCGACGCGGTCGGGTGGCACGTCTTCAGCCTCTTTGAGGACACCAGCCGGCTCTTCTCAGCCGATGACAGGTGCCACTTCTGTGGTGCGTACACCACCACATCATAGCGCTGGGAAGGACCCTGCAATCGAGGACGAGGAGGAGGACGATGACGACGACGACGAACCCCCGGGATTCCGCGGACAGCACGACCAGTGGGACGAATGGCCGCAGGACGAGATCGGCATGTCTCAGCTAGGTGGTGCCCCGCTTGGCACCAAGGAGCCTCATAGGTACTAACAAAGATAGTTTGTTTCAATACGTAGGCTCCATGAACTAACGATCATAAGTAATCGTGCGTATCATATACCTGCAGGGTACGAGCCGTACGCACCGTCGACGCGACCATACCAACGTTGGCTACACTCCCAATGTGTTGCCAACAAATCTGAAGAGACAGAGGCGTCCGAGGGATCCTTACACTCCTGGGTCTTAGTTTGTTAGGTCAAACGAATATTGCCATCCGAAACTTGCGTGGTTATTTGATTATGTTATCTCAAACTTATGTCAAAACAATGAATATGTTATGTGGCAGCTTGTCAACTTGCTTCTTATTCGTTTCTTTGAGTCGCGGCAGCACTGCCGGCGAGATTAAGTACCAACTAATTCGGGAACCGACAGTCCCGGTGGCAATTTTTCATAATCGATTAGTTTAAATGGTGCGTAATCGTATTATGAAAGACGAAAACCTTATCATTGGCTTATCAAATTCTTTATTCGGCTGTGAAAAAAACTCAACAAAATACGTGCGCGACGCGTTTCGATTCAACCATCCAGGTACTCCGTGCGGGCGGCAGGCGCAGCGGCTAGGTGGTGTGGCTGCGCGGGCGGTATATATATGGTCTTGCCGCGCCAAGGTCGGTGGCGCGGCATGAGCTGCCACGTCAGCGATCCCCCAAGCCGGCCCTCGCCACGTCAGCCCTCTACCGTGCCACCATGCATGGCGCGGCACATGCATTTAGCCGCGCCAGGGCAATAGATGCGGCAAAAGTGTTAATTTAAAAAAACCCGACAATGTTAAATTTAAAATTATATTAAAAAGGGGTTAAAATTAAAAAAAAAAATTCTCAACTGCTAGCCTCGTCTCGTCACCCTGCAGCAGCACACACAGAGCACACTCAATAAACAAGCAAGAAAGTACCAGCAGCTCGTACGCCTACCCTGCACACCAGTACACGTACAGAGCAAACGCTAGCAGCTCGCAGCAACGCTAACGCAACCGCGCCATACCGAGCTGCCACCGCCCATCATCCCATCCCATCGCTCTGGGAAGTTGCTCCCGCACGTTACGCTGCCACTGCCGCGCAGGACGCCGCGGCCATGCCGAGGTACTGAGCGTGCCGGTCAGCCAAGCTGCACCTCCAGCTGCTTATACAAGGGACGCGCTGCTCGCCTCCCCTCCACTCCACTGAGCTCGTCATCCCGCACCACTGCTCTTCACCGCTATCCCGAGCTCCTCGCTACTCGATCTCCGACGCCCGGCCACCTCCTCCCGATTCCTTCGACGGTGAGCCTCCCCAGACCCTCCACCACCTTCCCCAAGCAGTGCCTTGTCTCCTCCTTGCCTGTGCCGAGCTCTCCCGAGCTCCTGCTGTGCGTCCATGGCGGACGGAAGCAGCGGACGACGAAAGCTCCGTTCTCCCGTCCGTGGCCTCTCTCTCCCTCTGGTATTCTCTCCTTTGGGCCAATGCACAGCGAGCTAAGCCCACAGCCCAATGGGCATGACGTGAAGTCCAAAATGCCACTCAGCCAATCACGTGCATGCATTATTTTCCTTCAATTTAATTAGACAGCCACATTGCAAAACTAGTATCTCCACCGTACTACCTCCGATCCTCCGATTCTTCTTTCTAAATTCATCTAAAATCGATATCTATCTCCCATATAAATTTCATGATTTTAGGGCTTATTTAAGTAAGTTCTAGTATTTGATTGTATTTGTTTGCGTGTTTTTGCTCATGTAGTGAACGAGCCGTCCGAGGACGTCGGAGACGAGTACCGCGAGCTCGACACTTAGGACCCAAACTACCAGCAGGAGTTCGCCGAGGACGCCGATGGATGCCAGTCCAATCTAATCCCTTTGATGCATATTGATCTCATTTTTAAACATAACCCGTAGAAGCCGTTTTAAATATTGCATGTACAATATACGTACGAGGTATTTTCGCTGCTTAGCTAAATCCATTTGAATAGCCATCCTTGCATCGATATTATCAATAAATGTCTTGTTCAAACTTAGGAATAAATAATATGCTATGACGAAATATCGTTATTTAGTATGCTTAGGACTTGGTACCCATCATGTATACTCATCACTATGATTTCTCAAATACAATGATTTTAAATGAAAACTGTGTGATAGTGAGGATAAGTTGTGTGTATTGTGAAAGGGTTAATGAACAAGTTATAGCTGGTGATTATCCTAGAGATGACGGATCGAATCCCTTTTGTGGGATGTCGTGGTGTCGTGGCTTGTACCTTTTGTGGTTAAGCGTGAAGATATTCGCCTTGTCTCGATTAAGGACTGAGTTGATGATTCATCTCACCTAACTCACTTTATCGTACAACCACTCGATCTTGTATGTGGAAAGGCTTAGTCTAATTCCCCTAGTTGGTATGGCAATCACCTGGAGGCAGGTGTGTAGCGGGACACTAAGAGATGTATGTGGAAATTGAAAAATTGTATGAAATGTAATGAGCTATGTAAATTGTTGTATTATGATATTGTTGCCTTAGTGTGCCCGTGGTGAGCACCAGTATTCAGCTATGGAGGGTAATGGCTGTGATGGATCTGTGCTTGCATGACGGTGTTAAGTTATAGTATCCTACTTGTGGTGAAAGTGTATAACCTCTGTAGAGTATAAAATTTATCCGGATAGCCGTGTCTGCGGATGGGTTATGGTTTGGTTTCAACAACTAGATGGGTTGGGATGAGTGGAAATATGAACGAGTGTGATTTTGAAAAGAAATGGTTGACGGCCATGTGTTTTGGGAACAGCGTGTTCAGCAACACTTAAAATTGTGATAAACCCTTTTTCAGAATTACTCTTATATATGGAGAATATATGTCTTTTGCAAATGTATTTATGAAATGAAACCCTGCATGTGTCTAAAGATAGCTTTCTGCAAATAAAACCAAACCTTATCTTTGATAATGTTGGACTTGTTTAGTACTTTGTACTCACCCTTGCTTTGTTGAACAGAGGAAGATCCGGACTTCAATCCTGAAGTTGCGTTCGAGTAAGGTCGTGTCTATAACCAACTAAGCCCATGGCATTGGGACCCGTCAGATGTTTGACTGTAATTCTTTTTGTTTCTGGGTCTGTTGGACTTATATTATATTCTGGTAGTTCTAATAGTGGCATATCTTCATTACCCACGCTTGTCGAGACTATTGGATTGAGACTTATCTGATGTAATAAATATGTTACTAACCTCCTGGGACTAGTATTGTATCACATTTGAGTTCCTTGATAACCAGGGACGCTTCACGCATCAAGCTCCATCTTGATGGCCTCGTGTGTGTGGTGCTGGCCTCCATGACCATCGCACTGTCCAACCCAAGGGGCTTATAGATGGTCAAACAGGACCTTCGGCATGGCCTAGTAAAAGCACGACCTGATGACGTTAAGCCAGGAATGACACATCAGGCCACCGGGCCATGCCGAAGAGGGCTTAGTGTCTGACCATCGGGCCAGGCACAACATGATGAACTGATTTATGGCCCGAGGTACCCAATAAGCTTGGCCTACAGAGTAGGTAGGGCTAGCCCGAGGCCCGCGTCTCCATGCCACCGTTGAACTGTGGAGGAGCGCCATGCCCGTAGGACACCACCACCATTATCTGCTGCTAGTCCCTGTCCATTGGTTTTTTACATACAGTACATTGCATGACACCACCACCACATCATCTACTGCTATTCCCTGATCAATCAAGCATAGACGTGCAGCTATGCACAGTACCCAACACATGTCAAAATGTTGTCCAAGTCATTCTGATTAAGTTAAAACAGGGTAAAAAACATAAAGTTTTTTTTAAACAGAGGTAAATTTGCGTAAGAAAAGTTGTCTTTCTATACAGGAATGAACACCGTTAGTCCTCCAAACAGGATAGTGGCAAACTAAGGGCCTGTTTGGTTAGAAGCTAATAAAGTCTGACCGGGCAACAATACGAGGTGTTGGATTTTAGAGTCTAGGTTGAACAGGAATGCATGGCCAAGTTGTGTGGCACAAGGACTCCATCCAAACATCACTCCATCTTTGGCTTGAAAAAGTAGGGTTAAAATTGCTAAATTAAAAAATAGGTGAAAATACTATTAACCTCTAAAGTAGAGGTATGAATGTAAAAGGCCCAACACAAAAACATACGCTTTCTTCAAATATCGATTTCCTATTTCATTCACCGCCTTCCCAATTTCCTTGCCTTTTGCAGCGATTGAAATAACCACGTGCTTCATGAAAAATTCAATTTTGCTTAGCTCTCCTCCCTCCAACTCTCTGGCCTTTTGGAGCGACGAAACCATCAGCCTATTCGACAGGGCTGATTTGGCTGGCTGGAGCTGGGGCTGGACCAGCCAACCCAGCCATCCAATTCCAACCTCCAGCCAACAGCTGGTTTTCAAAAGTTCAAATAATGGCGCCAACAAGAACAGGTGCTTTCTAACCAATTCTAGCTCATGCTGATTTCAAAAATTCAAATTCAAACTACCAGTCAATTCTAACTAATGCTGATTTCAAAATTATAGCCAACAACAGCAGGTTCAACCAATAATTTACAGTCCATTTGTTCCATCCACACAACACACATACAATGTGGGGGTATTAACCCCTATACCCTTACGGCTAGGTTTGGGTCGGCCCGGACCAGGGGGTCCGTCCCACCAGAAGACGACACACGGCCCAGCCGATCTACTCAGAGTTCCGTGCAAGGAATCAAGGCAGACTTGGAGATCAAGCAAGATTTTGGTCGGTTAGAATAGAAATCCTTATCCGGCCACCTATGACAATTGTAACCGGTTGGGATTAATTTTTAGATCTGTAACCCTGCCCCCCAGACTATATAAGGCGGGCAGGGGACCCCTCTCAAAACATCACAATCTCATTTACATACAGCAATACAATCAGACGCAGGACGTAGGTATTACGCCCTCACGACGGCTGAACCTGGATAAAACCTCGTGTCTGTCTTGCGTCACCATCTTGTTCGTAGCTTGCGCACCTGTCTGCCGATAATCTACTACCTTGGGCATACCCCTAGGTAGACTGTCGACCATATTTTGTCCACAGTGGCGCACCAGGTAGAGGGTGTGCGTACTGCTCCCCAGACGAACAAGATGGTCATCATCCCCGGCTCCATGGCTACGCCGAACGGCCTCACGTTCACCATCGGCCAGATCACCTGGACCACTGGCTCCGACAACTTCATCACCATGACTACGGAGGAGGCGCAGATCCAATCTGCGTCGACCACTGCTTCATCAGCATCGGCTATGGCTCCGACCACGTTGGATCTAGCTCCGGCCACGCCAGCATCGTCTTTAGCCACGCCGACAACCCGTCTGTCGCTTCCTCTCTACAAAGGGAGGCAAATCGACATAACCAACCTGCTCGACTCCATCGATCAGGTAACCACTACCCACAACAGATCTACCCGACCAGCTCGGGCCGGTCGTCCTGCACGACTCGGTACGGATCTCGCGGTCACGTCTACTCCTGAAGGGCGCTCTGTTCATCGCCGACCAGCCCCCGCAACGGGTCTCCGGCTCTCCGAGTGCGAAGCCTTGATGGAGAATTACCAGGCCTAGCCCTACGGCCTGCGAAACAATGCTTCCAACTATGCGTACAATATACAACGCTGCTCGGATCTGTGTTTTATACATCGACCTCAGCCAAAGCCACGCAACTTTGTCAACATGATTCGGATTGAGGAGTATCAAGAAGTAACGGTGCACTAAGACAAGCAGCAGCCCTAACATCTATGACATATCATAAGAGTCGATCGGATCGATCTCGATCCGGCCCGGTGGCATAGATGGTCCCGTTTCGACTCAAGCGTCTGGTTTTTTTGGTCTCCACGCGGCATCCACATGGAGCTACGACACCAAATTTGCATGATGGCTTGCCATTACATGCACGATGAAGATCACGTCAGCGACTATGCAAGAAGACGAGCACACAAGCAAGTGGGCCAACTATGGTGTTTCGTGTTATGTATGTATTCATACACAATGTGCGGCGACACAACCGGAAGGACTCGTGTGCTTCTCCGACTCCAAATATGAAGACCACATACAATCTACTAAATCGCCATCAGGCTACTCCGTAACCTTCACGCAAGCAAGGAAGATCTCCGACTGCGCCCGACCTCGGCTAGACATGCCCGAGGGCTTTTGCCTCCCCATGCGATGGAACTAGGTACATGCCCTCCAACCACCGAACTGATCGAGCAGCCACGTCGACCACGGCCCAAGCGGCTTCGCCGAGCTCCGACCACGTCGACCACGGACCACGTCGACCATGTCTCGAGCGGCTCCACCGAGCTTCGACCACGTCGACCACGGACTACGTCTCGAGCGGCTCCGCCGAGCTTCGACCACGAACCACGTCGACCACGTCTCGAGCGGCTCCATCGAGCTCCGACCACATCGACCACGGACCACGTCGACCACATCCCGAGCGGCTCTACCGAGCTCCGACCACCTCGACCACCAGACCACGTCGCAATGATGATCACCACGAAGAATGACGCTATGACAACCACGACCACCGTCATAACAGGTCGAAAAGTATGAGGATCGGACAACTTTATCGCCATCGACCAAATTTCTATCCAAAGATAAGTACACTTCTAATATTTATATTTAATATAATTTTCATTACGGCATTTCTCCACAACATTCTCGTCATGATTATTCTTCAAATAACGTTTGTTCATGTATACCATCTTAAATATAACATACAGCTATACTTAATGCAAATCCTCGACCAGTCATGTTGACGCTCGATGTCTCCAGAAATGGCCCTGTCTTCGGCTCCTCCCTACACGTGCATGAGCGTCTGCCCTCTGCGTTATGGGTGGTCAGCAGCGGCCCCTTAGCGACGCATTATTCTTCCTACACGTGCACGGGCTCCGCGCCCCGCGTTATGGTTAACGGGCTAGCTAGGGCTGGAGACTCAGCTACACACTAACTGGTCGGGTAGTTTATATTAAGTATAAACACAAACTTCACTTTAACACTGATGTTTACAAAAGCACCAACTGCTTTATCACATCATGCTCATTTACAAATGACTGTTGAGCGTCATACGCTATTTCTTCACCGCTAATTTTTCTCCATAATTTATTACTTTGTACATCATGTACTACCATTCTACATATTTATATTGCAGGAATTTCGAGCTACGCATGGGGACTTCGTCGCTCGCTCCTCGATCTGTGCTCGGGGACTGCCTCGATCACTCTCTGACCACAGCTCGGGGACTTCGTTGCTCGCTCCTCGACCTATGCTCCGGGACTGCCTCGATCACTCTCTGACCATAGCTCGGGGACTTCGTCGCTCGCTCCTCGACCTGTGCTCGGGGACTGCCTCGATCACTCTCTGACCATAGCTCGGGGACTTCGTCGCTCGCTCCTCGACCTGTGCTCGGGGACTGCCTCGAACACTCTCCGACCACAGCTCGGGGACTTCGCGTCTCGACTACATGCGACTGGCGACTCGCATACAGTTGGGATATTTTTTCTCCTTTAGACCATGCTACAAGGCTCATACCTCTCCTTCCAGCAAGCTCAGGGACTACATCGGTACGATGCACCTAATGGTGCATGCTGTATCTAATTAACAAGACTCTTTTAGACCCTGGCACCACGTGCCTACGTCACCTACTACCAAGCTCGGGGACTAAGTGGGCACACTTCACCTTGCGGTGAATGTGCTCGTTCTGATGGTTCAAACGCCTCCGATTCTACAAGGACGACCGTGTCTCTTTTCAACTCAGAGTCAAAGTGGGCACACTTCGGGGAAATATTTTCAAATTTTATCTTGAGCCCCTTACATCCTTTCAGCAAGCTCAAGGCGGCGCTACTCGAAGGATACAAGGCGCTTGGGGACTAATTTGTGGGGTATTAACCCCTATACCCTTACTGGCTAGGTTTTGGTCGGCCGGACTGTGGGGTCCGTCCCACCAGAAGGCAGGCAGCTGGCCAAACCCCGATCTGCTTTCGAGTCC
Organism: Miscanthus lutarioriparius; assembly: GCA_904845875.1. NCBI lineage: Eukaryota > Viridiplantae > Streptophyta > Magnoliopsida > Poales > Poaceae > Miscanthus > Miscanthus lutarioriparius. Next base: position 17,648,829 of record CAJGYO010000016.1, on the reverse strand, counting down.
GCGTAAGGAATCAAGGCAGACTTGGAGATCAAGCAAGATCCTAGTTGGTTAGAATAGGAATCCTTATCCGGCCACCTATGGCAATTGTAACCGGTTGGGATTAGTTTCCAGATCTATAACCCTGCCCCCAGACTATATAAGGCGGGCAGGGGACCCCTCTCAAAACATCACAATCTCATTTACATACAACAATACAATCAGACGCAGGACGTAGGTATTACGCCCTCACGGCGGCCGAACCTGGATAAAACCTCGTGTATGTCTTGCATCACCATCTTGTTCGTAGCTTGCGCACCTGTCTGCCGATAATCTACTACCTTGGGCATACCCCTAGGTAGACTGCCGACCATATTTCGTCGACATACAACATTTGTTCCATCCATTCACAAGAACTTGTACAACATTTCTCAAAATTTGATCTCACAAAGTCCTTGAAATCCCCAGAACACACTATTCTCCACCACTAACGAAGTTCTGGCAGGTTTGCAAGCTCCACTGGAATCTCGCCTTTGAAGTTATTGAAGCTCAAATACCTAAAAATTCCTAATAACACTTAGAGAAATCAAAAGTGAACATTTATGTATCCACATAAACTAAGTACATTCTACAAATGAACTTACAAGTGTGTCGGTTTCTTCAGTTCACCAATTTCAGGTGGAAGCACATCTTGAAGCTTATTCCACCTCAGATTCCTAAGTTTACAAGAACACTTGCTTAGATGAAGAGCAACTACACTCAAATTAGCCATGGACTCAAAGTGCAAGACAATAGTATTGGTGCAGCATTGATTCAAGGGCTATCATTATCCGAGGACATTGGAGTATTGCAGAGAATAAAGAGACTTATGTTCAATGTTGCAAAAACTAAAATGCTCTAAAGTGCAAACATCTTGACCTCAAAGCATATACTCAGTATGCACAACAGGTATATGAAGAACACGAACCCAATCAGTTTATATCAAGTAACCATGAAACATAAACAACCATGTCCTCCTAGATGCTAATATCGAACATATTAATAAAACAGGACTGGCAAGAAAAAGGTTCTTACAATCTTCTTAGATCCAACAGGTTAGTTACTGCTGTTGGGAAAGGACCAACTATTGATACAACATAGACTTCCCTGAAATAAGATACACAATATGGCATTCATGCATGTATGCGTACAAATGATTGATGATGCATGAAGCTTCAGACAAGCAGTAAACATGATTTTACAATTCATAGAGTTGAAATCCATAACCAGAACACTTGTATTGGTCATAGATGCTAAATTGCAAAGTATCTTATTTATTTCCAACCATGAAATAGCTTCCAAATGCTCATGCATGCCAGGAGCCCAGGTGACAAGGTACAATCAAGAAAATGATAGAATGGTGCTTATAGTTCTGTCACAACTCTATAATCCGCTTGCTGAGAACATGTCACACCGGACCAGGGGGTAGATAACCATGCCCACAACGATCATCGCCGACCCATGAGTATAAAACTCTCCAACCTAGTGAAGATTTGATCTCATTCAATACTTTCACTGCATAAAAATAGACTGATTTTAGTTCCAGCGCTTAAGCACTGAGCACCTACTGAACATTTTATAAATATTTCTAACTGTGAGCTAATGTTTGAGGAGTAATTAACTATCATAATTCAGTATAGTAAACAATAGACAGATATATAGGAAGCAGCTGTATTACCTCAACTTTCCTAAATCAGACACCACTCCACACAACCATAGATATTAACTCCCTAACTCCAGAGGTTGGGGTTCCCCGATTTAGCTCAACCCACTCCGACAGCTGATACGAAGGTGGATCAGCTCCGTACTTACGCATCCACAAATAATTTTCTAAAGCAAAGCATGAAATGATTATTATAGCCTGCTTCATCTTCTTGCAGTACGGCACCCTGTTCATAATATGCCAACGTTCTTTCAACCCCCCAAACCTCCTTTCAATGATATTTCATAACTTCGCATGAATGCAGTTGAATTTTTCCTCCCTCTGCAACTGCTGCAACTCTACGCCCCTAAAATCGTTGATATGATACCTTGTGTTTCTATAGGGGGTCATGTAACCTGGCATGTCCGTGTAACCCGCGTTCGCCAGGTAGTACCGGCCTACAAGAAATGACAATAGTTCACCAATTAGTCCTATCAACAGATCACTTACTAGGTACAGTCATGACAATCTCATCATTTGCAATCCTGAACTTAATTAATATGACATAGAGAACACAAATGTATCAGCATTGCTGTATTGGGAATTCATATATTAGCATTGTTATAATGAGAAATCAAATTGCAAAATGTTTAATAAGGAGACAATATGTAGGCACCAGCTGCCATAACAAATTACAACAAAGGGGCAGCAAAATTTGGTTAAGGCATAGAGAACAGAAACATATCAGTTGCCATAGCAAATTGAACAGAAGTATGCTTCAATACATCTAGTACAAGCAAACAATTACGGAATGTGAACATCAAGGCATCACGAACCTGCTGGGGATGTGGGAATGAAACGTCGCCCTGACAGTCTTTCAACACCGCCATGTCATGACATGCCCCCGCCTTCCCGACCCCCACGTATGTGAAACGGCCATCCATATCCACGATGGCACAAACATTAATTGTTATTTCGCCTTTCCTATTGAAGAAATCAGCCTTTGCTTCACGGTTAACCTCAACCTTTATGTGCGTGCCATCTATAGCACCTATGCATCCATCAAACCATGGTGCATATGCTGCAAGTTTGTGCCTTACGCGTGCGTAGTTCCTATCTGTGGGCACTAGGACAGTATTTGCCCACCTATACATGACCTCTGCAACTGCTGTTATCTTTCTGCTAGCTGTATCTAAAGACCTTTCAAACCTATCTTTGCACTCTCTACTTGCAGATTGGTGGGCATAGGTCCAGATGTACATGCCTAGAGCTTCTACCGAGGTACACTTATCTGTTGATGGCAGGCCAAACGACAGCAGGGTGTCATGCAAATGCATGAAGGCATCACGCGTCATGTGTAAATTGTCTATACATTTGGTTTGGTCGGCAAGGGTAAGCTACATCCATTGGGCTCCAGATAGTTTAGGAATGGGACAAGGAGGATTTACCTCAGGCATTTGCTGCGACATAATAACTTTCAACCTCAGAAGGACAACTGCTGCCTTCGCCAAGGTCACAGTGCTCGGTCCATCACTGGAAGTGTCGCTGTACGATGACTCGTCCGTGCTGCTCATTATGCTACCTGCAAATGGGCACAAATCAGTAAGATGCTAATGCATATATTAGGAACAAAACATTTGCTAATAAGTGAACATGTCAAGATACCTAAACTTGGTAGGTGGCATGGCCATGTTAGACAAATGTATGTAAGGAATGAACAAGAGAAAAGTGATACATGCATAAGGTCTTACAACGCTCACAGCACGACATGAATATTTTATTCAAAACACGAGACAACGACATGCACTTAGTTCTCCGCAACGGTCTTTGTTAAAACAAATAAAACGAACATAACGAAACAACGAACAAACTCAACATGCACATGGTGGAAAACAGAAAAACAGTAGAAAAAACCGCAGCCTGAACAAATGTGCTGATCACTGGGACTTTGTGGAGCACACGAAGCCCCACGTCACATTGATCTAGTTTAGCCATCCCTCTTTAGTTTTCATATTAAGAACAGCCTGACGACGGAGCCTATTGTTGCAAAGGTTTAGGGCTTGCACGAATACTACATCAGTCTCGCTGATACCATCTTGCAACAGAATCTCATGGACTTGGGCCAACTCCTCAGCATCTGTGCTTTGACGGGCCTTCTGGGACCTAGCTTCCCTGATAATGTGGCCTAGGTCTTCAAGGCAGTCTTCCACGGATGGAGTCTGCCTACTCTTCTTACTGCGAGGACTGTTAACAGAATATTCCCTATGGACTCTCTTCGAGGGCTGAGGACCACTATGTGGTAGGATCGGATCATCCGACGAGGACAGAGGAGTGCGAGGGCTTCCACTACTAGGTGACTTGTGAGGTTGATGGCCCCCCGCCGATACCAACTCGCCCCTGTCACGTGGGGTGCGTCCCAAAATCGTGATCAGTTGCTCACAGCATTGGGGGCGTCTGAACTTGTCTCTAGGGGGTTGGCTACTTTCCTGCACGTGTTCCAGTGATGGCGAAGTTAGTACTGAGTTAGTGGGAACCTAATTGCTAAAAAAATTCAAGGAAATGCGTGTAGTTAGTACCCCGGGACTGGCGCCGTACCACTCGGGGTCAGTTGTAACCTCTCCAGTAAGCGGGTCATGGCCTCAGCCCAAGATGGAGTGCGTCTGTCATCGCCAATTGAAATACAAACGCTTTTTATTTCGTTGTATTTGTTCGCACTTTTTCTTGTTGTACCCGAGCCTCGTGACTTCATTGAAGCCATGAATGACATTGGTCCACCCTAGTGAGGTTGGACCAATGGCGTTCCAGTGACAGAGGTCTTTCTGCTTGATGATTAGGTCAAGAAGCAGAGAGCAGGTTCTGTCATCCCAGCTAGCACGGTCCTGGCTCATCTGATGCAAGGATCGGCATTCGAAGGGATTACGTACATGGATGCATATGTTATGTCATACGGATGATAGTTCAAGTATGCAAAGCTGAGAGTGGGCGACGGAAAAGAGAACTTGCCTTTTGGATCCGTTTGCGGCGTTTTGAGCGGAGGTTGTAATGACTGCCAGCAGGTGGAGAGCAAGACGAAGTCGACGACGCTGCCAGTTTGGGTAGCGTTGGTCACTCAGCGGACGAAACGTCCCTAAAATGTCTACAGTGCAAACATAGAGCACACTTGTAAGATGTTAAACCTAATCTGAAAATAAAACATTTGCAGTGGTGAAGAACATTAAATGTGTCTTTATTAAACATAATCGAAAATAGAATATCTACCTCAAAATTCCTTGTCTCACATTTTGAACTTTGGAGCAGTGAGTGTTGTAATTTCATTAGTCATACTTCCATGTTTGGTTTGCAAAGTTTAGGTGCACATTGTAGGACGACAAGCAAAAAAAAGAAAGGAAGGGAATACATAATTTGCTTGCATAATCATACTACCTTTGACATTGCATTAAATATATCAATTACTAGTATACTTTGATTCAAAACAAATGTACCACATCATATGTACAAAGATGACATGTACAATGTCGGGTTTGATGTAGAGGTCAACTAGGCCAAGAGTTACTACAAAGCATGCTTGGGTCCAATTTCCTTGCTCAATAATCACCTGAAAAACTATATAACTACAAGGTATGGGATCGCAACGAGAAGAAATATACTCACAGGACCCAATGCTCAACATTACAATTGTACCAACTCAAAGCGGTGCCCATAAAATCCCAAATCAAAGTGAGTGGGTCTGTGGTGAGGCGTGATTGATTTGTAGTGGTTCTCATTGTAATCATTTGAAAAAGAGCCAACATAAATAGAACCAATCTTAGATGGGCACTGTGACAACTTGATTTGGCCTTGGAAACATAGATTGGCATACGGTATAGTAAGCTAAAACATGGATTGGCCTTGAAAACAGTGGGAGGTGGAGGTGGGCACTGTGGCAACATGAGCCGGAAGAGAGCATGGATATGTCAGTCTTTTCTAAAAATTAATCATCCACCCTGATGCTAGCCACAATTCAAACAGGGTTAAGTAGTTTACTTCAAGATTTCCTATTGCCATTTAGTAGATGGTTCAGTAATTTAAGAATACAACAACCTGGTACAACGGATCTGTAGGTAGAGCAGATCTATAATATAGAAATAAAAAAAATAACAACACAAATTCATTACACAGCTGGAATTCCTTTCATTTATTTGCAAATCTGTAAAATTTTTCAACCTGATACAAGCTGTTCTAGCACATATCAGAAACTTCCTCAAATAAATGTACATTCAATCTAACAAGATTTGTGGATTTCTATCTTACACATACAGTAAAAGACATCAATACATGTTGGATCTCAGATCCGGCCGGGTGAGACTGCGGTGGCGTCAGGTTCCGGGGGGCTTACCGTGCTAGAGAGAGTCGCTGTTGATGGAGGCGGGGTCCGGGGAGAGAGGCGGAGAGCACTGTCACCGAGGCCCGGCGAGAGTGCGGGAAAACCCTAGCCGCGCGGGGGTCAAACTACAAGACGACGAGCTAGGGCTCAGAGGCGGTTGGGTGAGAGGACGACGACGTGGGATTCGGGGGTTATCTTGCTGGGCGAAGGTGCCATCGATGGAGGCGAGGTCGGGGAAGGAGGCGGACGTCACTGTCACCGTAGCCCCGGCGAGGAGGACGGCATAGAGAGGCGTCCGCGGCTAGATCCGGTGGCCACCGACGGGGCCCGACGACGCGGCGCAGACCACCGTCGGGAAACTCGCGGAGAGACGACGACGAGCGACGCTTGTGCAAGGAACCCTAGTCACCGACGAGAAAGAGGAGAAAATGAGAGACGCCGACGCATGCTGCGGCTTATAACACCAGCCGTTCGGCTGGGGCTACGCTGCCGAACGGTTGGGCTAATAAGCCCAGCAACGGCCAGCCCACCCAGCCTAACAGGCCGATGCGCTCCATTCAAAATTTGAATTGAAACCAAAACCTTCCAAAAATAGAACGCTCCACGGTCCACGCCGAGCGCTACTTCATCTCGTATAACACCAACGCATTCCGTGACTACCCATCTGACTGATAGGTGGACCCAGTAAATCGGGACCCACGTATCAGCGAAATATTTCAAGAGGAGGCCAGGTCGCGTTCGCTCGGACACGACCCGAAAATTTCAAACCAGCGTAGCCAACTCTTCGATCCCGCCCGCGCAGCCCGTCACTCACTGACGTTACGTCCTCACATGTCAGAGGTTACCAGGGCGCGTCATCTTTAACACCTGTCCATTTCCCTTCATCCATCTCTCTCTCTTCTCCCCCCAATCTCTGAGCCGGAGCTCGAGCTCCCAAACCCTAGGCCTCACCGGGGAGCCATCTCCGCCACGCCAGCGATGCCTCTCGCCGCAGCGGCTTGACGGGGCCCGCCCCCAAACCTACCTCTTCGTCGGAGAGCGCGGCGTGGTTGCTGTGGGAGGCGCGGCGTGGGTGTGAAATGGAGCCGAGGCGGATCTCGGCGAGCCCGCGCCCGTGCAGCGGGCGGCGGGTGGTGGCGGCCAGGAAGAGGCCGAGGCAGGAGGCCGTAGTGAGCAGCGTGCGTAAGCTGCAGCGCCGGGAGATCAGCTCCCGCCGCGACCGCTCCTTCGCCTTGAGCGCCGCGCAGGAGCGCTTCCGCAACATACAGCTGCAGGTTTGCCCCTAGCCCCGTCACCACTATCTCAAGCGTCAGCAAGTTAGATCCTTTTTCGTGGTTAGCCGCCAGTTCTTGGTGTGAGGAATTACGGGTGGGGTGTGCTCACTGGCCTAGTTTAGAGTGAGCCGGCCGATTTACGTGAGATCTATTTAGCATGCTTTTGAATTCTTGTTGGTAGCTGCGAGTGGAGTTCAGTGCTGAACGGTGTGCCCGATGAGAGGTTAAGATTGTCTGATACGTGTTGTGCGGCTTATATAGCAATGCTTGTTTGAGGAGTCGCCAAAAATTTAACCTTCATCTGTGCGACTGTGTGTGTGTGTGTGAAAACCCTCTATGCCTTCGCACTGGTCTGCTTAGGCATTTGTACAGTTCTGATTTGTTCAGTCCGGGGCACTTTTTTATTTTATTTTATTTGGGGGCACATTGATATTTTCTTGGTCAAGGAAAAAGAGGGTACTGTGCGCTGAAATGCTGATGTTTGAGATTGTCCAAACCTGATAATCTAGGATTGTTTGAATCTGCTTATCCCCTATAGGCTGTAGCAAATGCCAGTTACAATTCTCTGCTGTAGTCTCTATGCTGCCAAGTTGGGTTGGTGCTACACATGCTGGAATCAGCTGCTAACCAAGTAACTGACTGTCACCTCTGTGCCAGTTGATGTCTTTGTTCTGTAGTATGAATTTGCCAATCTTGTCTCTTATTTCTGAATATTATTTTAGTACTTATTCTGCAGTCAACGAAGAGCAAGGATGTCATCCTAGTTTGAATTACTAGGTTTGTATTATCATTGGCACTCCAATGCTCAAACACAATCACTTTGTGCTGGGAAATCACCGTATTAGAGCTGTCAACCTTTGCAATATCTGTCTTTTTGTCACTGTGCAGCAATAAATTTATCTCAAGTTCTGTTTTTGGTAACATCGATTGACTGCATTTTAAGTTTCTGATAAATCATGTTTGCTGTCACTTTTAGGAAGAGTTTGATACTCATGATCCAAAGGAGAACACTTTGCTACTCCCTTACTTGAGGAAAAGGTCAAAATCATTGAGATAGTTGCAGTAGCGTGATATAGTCTTTGCTTTATCACAGTCAGGAGTATGTGCTGCTTTTTAGTAGAGGTATGGCATTCCTGCCTTCTTGAAATCCATTTCTGCTTCCTCTGTCTGTCCTGAGATTCTCTTTTTATATTTCCAGAGACAAATCAGAGAATATGCTTTCTGAATGGAAGTCCAGATGAAGTTATCCGCAGTTTATTTTACAACAAGAATAATGATTCACTCATTACTGTGTCAGTATATGGTTCTGAAAATTTCAGTGCTCTGCGATGCAGAACAACTCGAATAGAGTATGTTTGTTGTTCCATATGCGTTATCAATGCAATTTTTTTTGTTATGTCATCTTCATTAAGCTTTTTAACCCAACTATTCAAGGTACATTCAAGCGAGGACAACCAGATGCTGGTTTCCCTCTTTTCGAGTCTGAGTCATTGAAATGGCCTGGATTTGTAGAGTTTGATGATGTCAATGGGAAGGTTTTGACTTATTCTGCTCAAGACAGGTATGCTGATTGCTGAGTCACTGATTTTGGTAATGGCTAAAAGAAACTGAATCTTCTGTGAATCTGCTCTGATGCCATCACATCAATAAACAGCACTTACAAGGTGTTTGATTTGAAAAACTACACGCTACTGTATTCGGTGTCTGATAAGAATGTTCAAGAAATAAAGATCAGGTAATTTGATATTTCCTTCTTCCTGTGTTCCCTTTTCCTGTGTGTTACTGTATTAGATACTCTTTTATGCTTCTTTTCGACTTTGATGTGTGGTAAATTGATCAGTCATCATTTTAATGTTTCTTACATCAGAGGTCATAACAGCAGCAGGTTTGTCACTTAGGGGGTGTTTGGATCCTGGGGCTGAGAATTAGCCCATCTTGTGATAATGGGCTAAACAGGGACTAATGAAAGCTAATGGGCTTGAGGCCCCACTAGTTCTTATTAGCCCATGTTCAACCCTCCTATTTGGCATCCAAAACCCAGGGCTAATAGCCCATGGGATCCAAAACCCCCTTAGACATCTTTAAAATGGACAGAATCATTCAAATATAGGGTAGGATATATACTAGCGCATGGACTCTGGGCAATAGCAGTTCTTACAGCAGATCTTGTCTGTATACTTTCAGCTTGAACCTTGAAGTATTTTATTTGATTCTTCAGTTGGCTGTACATATTTGCAATTTGCATTTGTCCAATCTCAAATTATCTCTTTTCTTGTCATAGCCCTGGGATAATGCTATTGATTTATACAAGAACAAGCAGCTCGGTTCCTCTGAAGATTCTTTCCATTGAGGATGGTACAGTCTTGAAGTCCTTCAGCCACCTTCTCCATCGTAATAAGAAGGTAGATTTCATTGAACAGTTCAATGAAAAGCTTCTGGTCAAGCAGGAAGGAGAGAATCTTCAAATTCTGGATGTAAGCCTTGTACCTAAATGCAATCAAACAAAGAATATTTGTTTCGTCATTAGGGTTTTAACTCTGAACTCACTCGTGTACCTAATATCTGTAGGTAAGGAACTTCCAGTTGACAGAAGTGAGCAGAACTGAGTTTATGACTCCATCTGCCTTTATCTTTCTGTATGAGCTGCAACTGTTCCTGACATTCAGGAATCGATCAGTAGCAGTTTGGAACTTTCGAGGTGAACTGGTCACATCATTTGAAGATCACCTGTTGTGGCACACTGACTGCAACACAAACAACATATACATTACAAGTGATCAAGATCTTATTATTTCATACTGCAAGGCTGACTCAACTGATTCATCTTCAGAAGAAAATGGTGAGCATGTTTTATATATATTGTTCAACTGCTCCTGTAATTTTTTTTGCAGTGCGTGTTGTATTCTCCTGGTTATGTTCTTTTGATTTTCCCTTGTAATGTTCTTTCACTGCCAGCTAGATCATGTTTCATGTGCTTCCCAGATCAAACTATTTAACTAAAATTGCCATTGCCTGATCTCATAGCTCATGATGCATGTTTCGTTCTAAGCTTGATTTTGTTTCAGTTTGATAAATTGGTCAACTGTTTTGGATGGAATTCACTGTAGTTTTTTTGTTTCACTTCAGTTTGATGTACATAAAATGGCACACGCATGGTATTCACTACTTCGAACTTTTTGGTAACTGACAAATATAGTGCCTAGTATTTGGCTGGGACTTCTTTTTTAATATTGCATTTCATCCTTCCTTTTAAGATTATTGAATGAAACTGCATTTCTTGTGCTGGCGCTTATAAAATTATTGAACAATAATCTTTCTTTCCTATAATGCAGCTGGCTCTATAAACATCAGCAGCATACTGACTGGCAAATGCTTGGCCAAAATAAATCCTGGAAATTCATGCAAGCAAAAGAAAGCATGGAGGTTCCAGAATACGGTCTCGGAGGCCCTTGAGGACATCACAGCTCTGTACTATGACGAAGATCGTGATGAGATCTACACTGGCAACCGGCATGGCCTTGTCCATGTGTGGTCGAACTGAAAGCTGAAACTGTGGCGGCTTTCACCCACAACACGGTGATCTTCACCTGTATGTGTATTAACAGCTTGTGCCTCACGTGGCAGGGGGCATGAAGAGGACCCCCAGCCACCAGGTACGTATGTTCATTTTTGAGGCAATTCTTATTTATCTCAGCATGACAAGAGTTCTCTCCACCCATTCAGAAATCAGAACCATCCAGATTCGTTGTAGAATGGCAATCGTTGTGCGTTTTCACTGTAGCATGTAGCTTTTTGGGAATGCCGATTATGTCCCTCAACTCAGCCACAGAGCGAGTTCAAGTGTAACGGATGTTCCTTGCAAGTAATGAAATTCATTCGTTGAGTTCTCATTTCGTCGAAATGCTTTCACTGTTGAAATGCCAAGAGTATGTATGTTCAGAAATGCGGAATCCTATACTCTGACTGAATGTCTTAGGCCTGGTGAGGGTGCTCAGTAGTCACCAGAGAGGATGCTGCTCCTTTGAGAAGTACTGTAATTCAGAGTGCATACTCAAGCACAACTCAGTCTTGTTTTTTCGTGGCCAGAATTTAGATTAATCTAAACTTTGGTTGACTAGAGAGGAGCAACAGGCCTGAGGTTCGTTTGCAACACGGGAACTGGAGCGTTTGCTAATGGAACTCCTGCGTTCCAAACGAACTCAAACTCTGAATGCTGCGGCAACCCACTAGGCCACTACGCTCGGCCCGGCCCCGGCGCAGTCTGTGCTCCACCACCTCACCGCCCTCACGGCCACCCCGCATGGTGCGGTGCTGGTGCCGAAAGACCAAGACGCAACCACCTTGGCGAGTCGGCGATCTCCGACGGCAGAACTTTCGGCGCCCGGAATTTCAACACGCACCACTAGCTTAGCTTGGGGCAAGCAAGACGACTAGACCAAACCAGAGTGATCAAGTGCTGAGCCGACCAGGGCTGGCGCCTGGAAAAAGGAAGCACGCCACCAACCATTTGTTTCGCCGCGTGCCGGCGAGGCCGTTAGGATTTCGGTCCCGGGCAGGGCAGTCCAGATGCTTGGCCCGGATCCACCGTGCAGTCTCAGTCTCGCCACTCCATCATGGTAGCATGTATGTACAGGGGCTCATGAAGTGGGGGACAAAAAAGCGTGACGCTCAAGCTCAAGCATGCCCCGCTCCTCCTTTATCGCCCTGATTTATAAGCCGTACTTTTACAGTTAACGAACAATATTTTTTTTTCACAATAAATCAACCAATAGTACTTTCAGCCATGACTTATCAGCCAAACGAACATGGCATATGTGTGGACTGAATTTGAACCGACACAGCAACACTGTCCAAGTGATTTTTGTTGGCATGCCAACCTTTTCTTCTGAAAAAAATAGTTGATTCTCCGAACCCAATTCAGACTGCGCATGAGAAAATGCAATAGTGGGAAAAACAGAGAGAGAGAGAGGGGAATTGTCCTACTCTAACCTCTTTTTTTTTGTTTTTTTTTGAAGTATTTACACTTTGCTCCCTCTTTACAAGGTGTATGGTTTTACTGCCGGGTGCCGGGTTAAAAAAAAAACCACACACGCCAAGAGGAGCTTCAATCCACGTTCACATTCTATGAGTGACCCCAGTTAGGGCTCGATCGTTTGGGGCAATTTGACACCAGGATTCATTCCGGCTGATGAAATCTTATACAAATAAACTAACGATTCCGGCAGGGAACTGTTCCTGGCAGTGATTCGGGGGGAATCGAACGGCCCTTAATCGGCTTTTTGATATCAAAGAGGAACGAAAAAAATGGCAGCCATGAGCAACTGCTGTGCTTCCGGGCCCAAACAATTGGGGGGCAAAAGAAGAGGGAAAAAAAGCACCCATGCCAATGGAATGGCACGGCGGCGATATACAGAGAGCGCTGCACTAGGAGGACCAGCTCCTGAGCAGGGACGGCTTGCCGAACATCTGGTCGAGCGCGAGGACGACGGCCATGGCCAGCGACACCTCCATCCCGGGCTGCACCACCAGCCGGAACACGTCCGAGCCCACGGTCTCCTTGGGGAGCACCTCCGCCACGGCCTGCCGCCGCTCGTCGTACACTGTGCAGCGCCGCCGCAGGTACGACCCCTCCACCTCGTACCCGCCGGCGCCGGTTTTCGCGGCGGCTCCGCCAGAGCACGCCGCGACGTGCGCCATGGACTTGGCGCCGCCGCCCCCGCCGCCGCCGCGCATGTACTGCGCCGCCCGCTTCACGGCGTAGAGCGGCGGCAGGCGCCGGGTCTCCTCGCCCGGGTACACCAGCCACTGGTCGGATCCCAGCCCGAGGCCGATCAGATTCCTGCAGCGGCGGAGGGTGAGCACGGGGCAGCCCGCGGCGTCCATGAGCACGACCTCCGCGCGGGAGTCGGACGCGTAGCTGTCCACGCGGTACACCAGGTCGCCGCGGGCGTCGAACACCGTGAACCCCCTGCCGTTGAACAGCAGCGACTTGCGCCACACAGTCAGAGTGACCGGCTCCTCGTCGGCCGGCGCCGGCGCCGGCGCCACCGCCGGCGGCTGGCCGAGGGACTGCGGCATGGCGACGTTCGGGTGTACCTTCGCCGTCATGCTTAGATCAGCAGACTGATGTTTCTAGATTTAAGAATGGTGGAGAGATGGGAGGGAGGAAGTTAGCTCGCTAGCTATGCTAGAGGGAGGAGAGAAATGGCAGTTTATGATTGTGTCACGGCTTGAGAAAGAGGGGTGGACGTGAGCAGTATATATACACACTCCATGGACAGGAATGCCCCTGGATAATTAGGTTGGGTTGGAAGGGTTATGTGGCAGATGGCTCTCACGTGTATTGGGGCAGGGGATGAGATTATTAACTATATATTCCACCCTAATAATACTCTGCCACTTTTATCTAAAGTTTAAACTAACATGAAACTTTAGACAATACAATAGAGACACATTTACACTCATGTAAACATGAATCTTGGCTAGGATCCACCCGAGGACTACATCAGGTAAAAGGGTTAGAAGTATATATTGTTTGCTTATAAATGTATGGTAAGCATTACTTTCTTGAGGCCGGTTTAAAAGATATAAGGTAGATGTATTGGTTAGGTATCGTAAATGATGGAACATGTTCACTTGAGTTTAAATCTTGATTTAGCATAGGTGCACATATTTACAGTTCATTATTTTTTCAGCGTCGGCTAAGTTACAATTACTTTATCAAGTTTAAGATAAGCCAACGTAATGCATAATAAGGTCATGGACACAGGCAAAGGCGGAGCTATGTTCAGAAGATTGGGTATGGCCGCACCCACACAAAAATAAAAAACAGATCATATTTGTACCTTTATGTCACAAATCCTTGTAGGCATGAGACAAGCATACCCTTTTGGTTTTTCTCTAGCTTTGCCCCTAGACGCAGGATATGCAAGTGAGAATTCTAGGGCGGGTGCATGTATGTAGAGTGTTTGTGCACATTACGTTCCAAAAATAATGTCAGCGCTTTCTTTTAAAGGTGCAAGAGGAAGCCATCGTTTCAAATTTTTTAAGATTGAAAGGAATCTTAGGTCCTATTTGGTTGGCACAACTCAGCTTTATTATTGAAGGTGTTTTTTTTTGGAAAATGGCTTCAGAGAAGCTTTCTTGGTGAAGATAGTTGTTTTGTTGTGTTTGGAAAAAATGTTTGGCAAATAGCTTCACCAACAGCTTCATGCATGCATGGCTAAGAGAGAGAAATGAGGAAAATAGCTGTGAAAAGCTATTTCTGTCAGCTTCACCTCCCTCTTTCCTTTGTGAGAGCATAAAAAAAGCTTCACCCATGAAGATGTGTTTAAAAAGGGTGTTTGGCAAAAAAAAAAAACTCACCATAGCTCATGAAACTGTTGGTGAGAAGCTGTGTGAAACAGAGCCTTAACCATACAACAAATTTGTTAACAAAGTAGGCTTATGCAGCCACCTCTTCAAATCCTCCCCCACTCTTCATAATGTTTTCAAACCAGGCTGATATTGGAGTTACTAGAAGTTTAAGAAAGAGTGGTAAAACTAATTTGATGCATTTTGTTACTCATAAAAGGCTGTTAATTAGCCTTATTAGAATCTATAATTACAGCGTCTGGCAGCTTCCTTGGAGCATATTTTTCATGGTATCACTTCTCTCAGCCAAACGTACTACAAAGAGTGATCAGGATAAAAATCGCTTCCTCATTTATACTAGAGCAACTCCAAAAGAAGAGTCATTCATGTTGTGTAATCTATATTTGACTATTTTGGGAAGAAAAGAGAATCCAACAACTATTGTATCTGACATTCTAAAATAGCAAGCCATTTATCCCGGAATTCTCGCATGGTAAATATAGCTTGCATATGCCGCTAGCCATCTGCCTCGCCGTACTACAAAGGTTGTTGAAGTTTTTCGTGTTTTTGTGAGAATTTCTATTTTAGAGATTAGCTAAATCATGAGTTTAAAGCAACTCCAAGAGATTGTGTAAAATAAGAGTCTAAAATCCATGATTTAGCCATTCTCTAAAATAGAATATCCTCCAAAAGAGTAGAGCAGTGCAACAACCTTTCTAAATTTCTCATTATCTATTTTTTAAAGCTGACATGTAAAGCTGAGATTGATTCGTTTTCCCATTTCCTATACTCCAGCCACTTGCTTGCACACCAGCATGCAGATGGCGAGCCTTCATGGCATGCTATTTTTACCCAGCGAGAAGTGCGGGATGAATGACTTGTTATTTAGGAAAACATGATAGAATAGCTGTTGGAGCCATGATTCTTCCAAAAATGTCTAAAATAGCATTTCACGATACAAATGGCTACTCTCTTGGAGTTGCTGTTAGCTATCTATTTTTACCAACTCTTTTGGAGTTGCTCTGAGAACTACACGAAGTTGTACCAAACAAGCTCTTACCCTCTTCTGTATTCACGTCTCCGGCTCGACGGCGTTGCTAAAATTTACGACCACTATAAACCCCGATATTTCTCGCATTCGCAATCAACGTCGCTGCTCTTGCAATTCGGGTTGGCAACGTTGGTTAATCACGACCAATTCTTTAAGCGGTTTGGCCATGTTCTACGCTGTCGTTTCATTCATTAAAAAAGATGTTCTTACGCTGTCGCTGGTCAAAATCATTCCCCGAAACCGACCGAACGCGTGGCACGAGGTGGGGATTCGGGTGGCCAGGATGAGGCGAGCGCGCGCTGGGGGCGGCCCGCGGCCGAGAGATGCAGCCCCCGCGTAGGCGCTCGCTGAGTCGCTGCCGCCGCCCGCGCTCGTCAGCACCCGGCGTGGTCGGCTGGAGATTAGAATAAAAACGATTGATTAGTGGCAGCTGCGAAGCGATGAAGGCAGCGAGATCTTCATCTCGAACCATAAGCAAGAACGCCAAGCTTATGGCTTTTAACAATTGCTGTACGGTGATGTCGTTATTAGCTGCTAGCTTAAGATTATTATTCTACGTAGACAATCTAATCTAATGGTTACGAAGTGATTGTCGTTGGAGTTTCAGTAGCCAGAGAGCCGTGCAGACTCGGTGTTGATATTTCTCTTGACTCTTGTGGCGTGATGGAGGAGATGACGTCATATGCATTAGTTTTATACATGAGATGAGAGTCCGTCAGTTTTTCTTTGTTTCTTCGTGAAACTCAGGGATCGAGTCCTATGAACACACATAAAGCATATCCTGCCCTAATAGGCATCTTCGAAGAACAGAGTTGGATCAATAAAAGTTGAGGTTGATGAAATCATCATAGATGCATCGCTGCTGTTCCTAATGACAGAGTTGGATCGATAAATCTTGAGATTAACAAAACCATCGTCGACGCATCGCTGCTCTTCCTAACCTAATAAGCAACTTCGAAGGGCTGAGCTGAATCAACAAGTCTTGAGATTGACAAAGTAATCATTGACACGTCCCCTACAACCGAAAAAATAACACCACTAAATTCGAAAAAATGTTCAGAAAAATGTGAACATGTGTGTCAAGTCGAAAAATTGAACATAAGTGGGTTGGTTCCACCATAAAAGGTCACCCTTGTTTTTAAGTACATGGCATTTACCACAAAAGCTAATTAATGCAAGCGAGCGCTAGTCCAGTTGGCTAGCTGCTACCGCGTTGCACCCTTGCGGTCGGAGTTCGAACCCTCACAGAAAAATTTCACCGTCTGCCTCACACCAAAGCACAGGTTTAAGGCCAGCTCAGTCTCACGGGAGCTACGATGCCACTGTGTATGGGTGGACAGGGGCTCGGCGGTTTTCTCGACCTGCGTGAGAATGTCTTCTTCTTAAGCACAATGCCCGGAGCTGTTTTACCCCCGCGGATCGTGTTTTTTTTTAATATGAGGTTCATGGTAACATAATTAGTTAAAAAAGAAACTAGTAGCTATAGTCCTCAAATTTCATCTGTGTGCTGAACTAATTAAGAATAATCTACGTATTATGTTTCTGGGAAATTAGAAATTGAGATCGCTTGATGTGCTCCAGCCTGGAGCATAAGCTGTCAAATTGATTTCTTCCATTAAATCCACTGATTTGTAATCACAACTGACAGATGTGTCCAGAAGCAAAGCAATAAACCAGATCCACAGATACGAAAATGTACTACATCATCACTACTAGTAACCTCATTCTGGCTACAAGCCTACAACCCATGAGTCTCAGAATGCAAATTGCAAAATATATGAAATGAAACACATTGAAGAATTCAGATTCAGTTAATACTATACAAATGAAAATATAAACTTTTGTCGTTTATTAAGCATGATTAGAAATGTAATGACGATTAATACTTGACATTTTTAGCTAGCTGATCCTGATCCAGATCACACCGTGAGCACTGGCAGTGCCAGCCTAAAAAAGATCAAGGCTCGATTAAATCGGGGTACCAGAAGCCAAGCTATACACAGATGACTGCATAGGACAACAACCATCATCAGACTAGTGCTGGACATGTACTTGATCTAATTGCCAGTAAACAAACCTCTGATGATGCTATCGTCTAGCGAATAACTAATGATTGATTGTCTGGTTGATTACTTGCATCAAGCATTTTTCGGTTGCATCCGACGTAGATCCTTCAGCTGGTAGCTGGTCGTAGCTTAGCTGGTGTACTGCATGTTCTATTTATATGTACACTTCCCTTTTTTGAAAGAAAAGGAACTGAGATCCAACTAAGTCGATGGTACTTTTTAAGCAAATCTTTATGCTATCAGTTTCTTGCTTTGTTTCCTGCCTAATTATCTGGGGTTTCTCTTCAATTATACGAAAGTCGATTAATTAATCATATGGGCAATCCTTTGTTTGTGCTAAATCAGTTTGTTAAATGTGATTTAGCAGATCTTCTTCCCTACCAAGAATTATTTTAATTTCTTTTGTTTAGCCCAAAATACAATATTTAGAGAATCCGTTCTGTTTATAAACCAATCATTTAGCTAGGTTTCCTTATCATTGGTCTGGATGCAAAAAATTAAAAATTGAACAGACCTACTACTAGCAGTAGATGTCAATCAGCTAGGTGTTTTGAAGACAATTCGGTACAATAGATGGAGTTGAGGAACTGGTCAGGAATTAACTAGTACTCCGTACTAGATTAGTAGCGTCTTCATTTTTCAATGTCTACAGGAAAATGATGTTTTCTCAGTCAATAGATCGTGTCCAAATCAGGATTAAGCTAAAAAAAATGGTCTTCCACCACTTCTCTAATTTCTAGAGCGTTCCATTCTGCTCACCTGGCCCGGCCACGGGGTTAGTTGAGATATTTGACAAGTCTAGTCTCCGTTGCCCCCGTTATGTTCATTCGATGAAGGCTGTAACTCTGTAAGAAGTTGACCCCGCCTTTTGTGTTTCGGCCTCTTGGCCCTTTCAGTTGGATGGACAGATACATCATACATCATATCTGCATTAAAAAAAGTAACTTTCACCATCGTAATTTTGTATATATATGGCCTCAGTGAATGAGAGATTTCTAGTTTTTGTAGCTTGAGTGAATTGCATCATAAGCCCATCAGCTAGACCAGTTCCATTGCCCTCATCTCTCAAGTTCTTTTTCAGAATTAATTCCTCTTGGATCTAGCACCTCGCAAGAATTCAATCTAAGAACAACGTAACACCAGTCACCATGCTATGGACCCTAGTTCATATCGGAGATAGAGAGGATAACCATTGCCAAGAGGAAGGCCGGACAAAGTCAACGTGGAGGGAGACTAGAATATTTGGAGGTAACTGGATTTTTGTTGTTCATTCGTTCCTCCATCATAAACAGGTTACATGGTATAAATAGAGGTAACCAGCCCCTAGCTAGGCGTCCAGCCTCTAGCTCTTCGTTTCTCTCCCCATCAATGACTCTAATCTCTCATTAACTCTAATCTCTTTCCCAAACTCTAATTGCCATTGATTACAGCCGGCACCCCCGGGATACCGTCCTGGCTGCCGGTCCTCGGCTGCCCACATGACATCTCTCCTCCCATTCGGAGCAGCTCGCCCACGAGCTGCCACAGACTTAATGCAACCACGGGTTAAGCCTTTTATATCTTGGCTTACCTTTGTTAAAATATGAAACAAATTTGAACGACAACTATGCCCTCCTGGATCCCATGGGAAGAGCCCAATAACTAGCTTCAGGATGTAGCAGTGGTTGCAGAACCAGTCGTGAGTTCAGAAATGCCAGTTCAGGTTGGTTAGATGATCTCCACCAATTGGCCCAACGGTCAATTGGGCCCTTGGATCCGCGCCCTGATCGAGGGCGCCCAACCGTTCCATGGTTGGTGGGCCCCTGTCGCACAGTGCCATAAAGAGGGAGGTGAGGGCTGGGGCACAAGGCACGAGATTCACCTGAGCCGCCAGACGCCCCACCTATAGTCCCTAAACCCTAACCGATCTAAGTGAGGGGCGTTGCTAGCGACGGGAAGCACCGCCACCGGCCAACGCCGCCATTGCACCGCCGCCTTTCACCGCCGCGCCTCCACCGAGTCTCCACCGAGCACCGCGATGGCCAGCTCGTCTTCTGCGAAGGCGGCCGATGGCTTTGCCACCCGCATCCCACTCTCCCTCTATTTTCTCGCACTAGACCATGTTCCAGGGTTTACTATTTCATCCCAAATGTCAGTGTACATGCTAGATCTATGGCTAGTGGATCATGTTAGAACTATCAATGGTATCAGACGCCTAACTAGGCGTAGATCTAGCTTTTGGGGTAGATCAAAACAAGAATTTAGAAGGAGGTGTTTCGATTTGCAAATCAGACCCTAACCCTAACCCTAGAGTAAGGACGAAGGAGGGGAGAACCTACCCAGACTCTCTGCCGTGTGTCACCACCGCCGTCGCGCGGGAAGGAACTCCGCTATAGCCTCGTCGGCGCGCGGGGAGAAGCCGAGCCGCGCTCGCCGCCATCCGCGCAAGCCCTGGCCGAGGGCACCGGCACAGGACCGCTCGATGGCGCCGCTCTCACCCATTGGGGAACGTGCGCTCCGACGAGGGGACCCGCGGCGACGCCAGTAAGATCTAGGGTTTAGGGAGAATCTCACCGCAGTGCGTCTGGGGGATTAGGGCACCATTGCCCAGACCGCTCGACAGCGGCGTACTTAGCCCAGGGCGAGTGCGCGCACCAGCGAGGGGACCGACGGTGGCGCCGCTCCACTGCTCACTCCTTTTTCCTCTCCGTGCGCGGCGCTGAGAGAGAGAAGGTGAGCGAACGAATGAATTAGATTTAGGGCGTCCGCGCCGTGCGGGGCCATTTTTGTATCCGCCGAGAACGACGGACAACCGTCCGATCGCGATGAACGACTGAGAACCATCGGACCGGATTTGGCCCAAGCGGGATCGCGAATTCTCGGCCCAAGCCTAGGTTGTGGCCTAGGCGCGGGGGAGTGGGCGCGCGCGCTGTGTTGGGCCGAAGATGGGCCCCGAGCACGGGCGCGCGGGCGGTATTTCGCCGCTGGGCCGAGCACTGTTTCAACGGGCTAGGTCAAATGAATAGTAGAAACTCAGTTATTGTTTTACTTATTTTCATAATCAAATTTTGATGATTTTGTCCAGCTTCAACCTCTGTAAAAATTTGAGCCAACGGGATAATTTTTTCAGAGAGTGGATTAGTACAGTTAAATGCTTCTGAAAAATAGATAAATAATTTTTTCATGTCTCCGCTGCAATGTTAAAGTTTATTATCTTCTAATTAAATTTGAACCAGTGAAAGAATTTAATTTGAAGAGTAGTCATTTTTAGTCAGTAAATTATAATATTGTTATTTTTCTGATCAACGTTGATAATAGTAATATTATAATGTTTATTCATAAGGTTTCCATGCATTAATTCTATTTCTGCCCAACGATGATATATAATTAGTGTATAAGAATGTTGTATGTTTTAATTTTGATCAACGTTAAATTAAAGCATACAATTATGATGTCATATTTTCTCACTATCTCTAATAGTGTTTTTCAGGACTCAACCCAATAGCTTTTATCTCGCACATACCGCCTCTTGAAGGGGGCAACTACAGGATATGGCGAGAGAAGTATGAACTAACACTTGCGCTGTCTGAAAATGACCTAGCGCTTACCTCCCCGTGTCCGACTAAGCCAGTGGACCCGGTGAGAGAAGATAATGAGACTGATGCTGATTTCACTACTCGGCAGCGAGATCATGCAGAAGTGCGGATAAAGTATGATCTCTAACGCAAAAAATGGGGCATTTTAAACCGCAAGTGCTTGATAGTGGCAAAGTCCACAATTTCAGATGCAATAAGAGGGTCTATCCCAGATTATGATACCGCCACAGAGTATCTTAAGAAGGTGGAGAGTCAGTTCACTGGCTCTTCAAAGGTTTATGCCAGTACCTTGATCAAGAAATTGTTCAATAAGAAATATACTGGTGGCGGTATTAGAGAGCACATACTGAAGATGAGCAACACGGCTTCGAAGCTAAAGCCACTGGATTTGGGGCTTAAGGATGAGTTCCTGATTCATTTGGTTTTTGCTTCCTTGCCAAAGGAATATGAAACTTTTGTTGTTAATTATAACATGCAGCCCGATAAGTGGGATATAGAGAAGCTCATCGCAATGCGTGTTCAAGAAGAGGAAAGGCTGAAATCTTTACAAGGTGACTCTGCTAACCTTGTGAAGGACAAGAAGAAGAACTTCAATAAGAATGCCAAACCTCAAGGGAAAGCCCCTCAGAATGACCACCATCCGAAGAACAACAATGCTCAAGTTGAGAAGGATCAGTGTAAATAGTGCAAGAAGCATGGACACTACCAGAGGGACTGTCCAGACTTCCTGAAGAGCCTTCTGAAGAGAGGTGAGAATTTCATTATATTCATAGATAAATCCTTGTATTTAAATTATGCATAATCTACTTGGTGGATTGATTCAGGTGCAACTGTTCATGTTATAAATTCATTACATGGATTTCGTACGAGGAGTACCCTGCAAAGAGGAGAAAGAAAAATTAAAGTTGCAAATAGAGTTAAAGCTGAAGTTGAAGCCATTGGAGATCTATCTCTAGAATTAGTTGATGGTTTTGTACTTAAGCTTTCAGATGTTCTATATGTACCCTCTTTGCGAAGAAAGTTAATAAGTGTTTCACGTCTAGATGACGATGGATATGATTGCTATTTTGGTAATGGCAAATGTTAGATTATTTATAATAATAAATGTGTTGGTCTTGCTTTCCGACAAGACAAGCTTTATTTATTATCACTTTCTGAGAATGTGAATAATGTAAGTACTGAGAATGAGAATGCATCTTCATCTATGAACGTAAGTAATAAGCGAAAGAGAGTTCATATTGTATCATCGAAATTATGGTACTGTCGTTTAGGCCATATTTCGAGGGGGAGAACAGAGCGATTGATTAAGAAATCAATTCTTCCACCTTTAGAATTTTTAGATTTAGAGCAATGCATTGATTGCATAAAAGGAAAGCACGTTAAGAAAATAAAGAAAGATACCAAACAAAGTGTAGGAATTTTAGAAATAGTTCACATAGATATCTGTGGTCCTTTTCCTGTAAAGAGTGTAGATGGTTATGATTCATTTATAACATTCACATATGACTATTCTCGTTTTGGCTATATTTATCCAATTAAGGAAAGATCGGAAGCGTTGGATAAATTTAAGATATTTAAGGCTGAAGTAGAAAATCAGTACAACTTAAAGATTAAGGTAGTAAGGTCTGACCGTAGGGGATAGTACTACGATCAATATACCCCATATGACCAAGTTCCTAGACCCTTTGCAAGGTACTTATATGAAAAATAGCATAGTAGCCCCGTATTCTACACCGGGCGAGCCTCAGCAGAATGGAGTAGCTGAAAGACGCAACCGTACCTTAATAGATATGGTGAGAAGCATAATAAGTTACTCTACCCTACCGATAAGTTTATGGATGGAGGCGTTAAAAACCGCCATTCATATACTTAATCGAGTGCCAAGCAAGTCGGTGTCCAAAACACCATATGAGTTGTGGACAGGAAAGAAACCCTCACTAAACTATTTACGTGTGTGGGGTTGTCCAGCTGAGGCAAAAGTATTTAACCCAAACATAGGAAAGCTGGACTCCAAGACAGTCAGCTGCTATTTCATTGGCTATCCAGAAAAGTCAAAAGGTTATCGCTTCTATGGTCCTGACAGACAAACGAAGTTTGTAGAAACAAGATATACTGTCTTCTTGGAGAAAGATATGATAAGGGAGAGCAGGGTAGCGCGTGAAATTAGTTTTGAAGAGAAGCGGGTATACGTGCCCACTCCTATGATTCAGGAGCCATTCTTCACGCTACCTGTTGTTGCTGTACCAACAGTACAAGATACTATAGCAACACCACCTGTTGTTAGTTCTCCTGTGGCAACAATGAATGAACATGAGGAACCTATCTTTTAGGATCCCCTAGAACCCGTTGTCACACATGATGGAGAGCAACAACAACCTCATATAGAACAAGCATCATCTAACGAGGCCACTAGAAGGTCTCAAAGAGTCAGGAGATCAGTCATTCCTAATGATTATGAAGTTTATTAATATGAGGAATTTTAAATAGAGGATGATCCCACCTCATTTGAAGAAGCCATGAGAAGCGCTCACTCATCCAAGTGGCTTGAAGTCATGGAAGATGAAATGAAAACCAACGGTGTTTGGGACTTAGAAACAATTCCTAAAGGAGCCAAGATAGTAGGCTATAAATGGGTCTATAAAACTAAACATGACTCCAAAGGGAATATAGAAAGATTTCAAAGCACGACTTGTGGCGAAAGGCTTCACGCAAAGAGAAGGTATAGATTATAATGAGATATTTTCTCCAGTCTCATGTAAGGATTTTTTAGAATCATAATGGCGCTTGTAGCACATTACGATTTAGAATTACATCAGATGAATGTAAAGACGGCATTCCTAAATGGGGATCTGGAGAAAAACGTTTACATGGCACAACCAAAAAATTTTATTGTGGAAGGAAAAGAACGCATGGGATGCCGCCTGAAGAAATCTATTTATGGATTAAAACAAGCTTCAAGATAGTGGTATTTGAAGTTTGATAGTACAATAAGAAAGTTTGGGTTTCAAGAAAATATAGAGGACAATTGCGTTTATGCAAAGTTCAAGAATGGGAAATATATTTTCCTAGTCTTGTATGTGGATGACATCTTGCTCACTAGTAGTGATGTTAATCTACTACTAGAAACAAAGAAGTTATTGTCCTCAAAGTTTGATATGAAGGATCTCGGTGAAGCTTCGTTTGTCCTATGAATAGAGATTCACCGAGATAGAGAAAATGAGTTTTTAGGATTATCAGAAAAGATATACTTAGAAAAAGTTCTAAAGAAATATAGTATGCAAAATTGTAAGTCTTTACCTGCTCCCATAGTCAAGGGCGACAGATATGGGGAATTTCAATGTCCCAGGAACCAATATGAGATCGATCAAATGAAAGCGGTTCCATATAGTTCAACTGTCGGAAGTTTACAGTATGCTCAAGTATGTACTCACCCTGACTTAGCATTTGTTACCGGGTTACTTGGCAGATATCAGGGTAATTCAGTAATATAACACTGAAAATTAGTAAAGAAAGTTTTGCGTTACCTGCAAGATACGAAGGGTCTTATGCTAACGTATAGAAAATCTGATTCCCTGAACATAGATGGGTATACAGATTCTGATTATGCGGGAGATGACAGAAAGTCCACGTCAGGGTACATATTTACTCTCGTAGGAGGAGCTATATCGTGGAAAAGCTCAAAGCAAACTGTCACTACATCTTCCACAATATATGCCGAATTTATAGCATGTTATGAGGCCACAGGGCAGGTGAGTTGGCTAAAGAAATTCATGTCCAGGTTGAAAGTGGTAGACGACATAAATAAACCACTCAAGTTATACTGCGATAATAATCTAGCAGTATGTTATGCTCACAACAATAAGTCAAGTGGTGCTGCCAAACATATTGACATAAAGTATTATGTTGTGAAAGATAAAGTCCGAGATCATATAATTAGTCTTGAGCATATAAGAACAGAAAAGATGCTCGTGGATCTGCTTACAAAAGGCTTACCACCCAGCGTGTTCAGAGAACACTTAGCCGGCATAGGTTTAAAGGAAAGCCTATGATTCCTGGATAATAAGGACCTAATTGAGAATCTATTTCAAAACAGAGAGGTGCATTGTAGCTGTTTAATCTAATGACAACTGACCGTGACGATGAGGCACGCTCTATGCACTGATCTGTGATGGAATGGGAACAAGATAAAGTAAGTAAGTTGAGTTTAAATCATAAGGTAAGATCAAGATGGAGAATATTAGATGATCTCCACCAGCCAATTGAGCCATTGGATCTGTGCCCTAATCGGGGGCGCCCAACCGTTCCATGGTTGGTGGACCCCCGTCGCACAGCGCCATAAAGAGGGAGGTGGGGGCTGGGGCACAAGGCACGATGTTCACCTGAGCCGCCAGATGCCCCATCTACAGTCCCTAAACCCTAACCGATCTAAGTGAGGGGCGTTGCCAGCGACGGGAAGCACCGCCACCGGCCAACGCCGCCACTGCACCACCGCCTTTCACCATCGCGCCTCCACCGAGTCTCCATCGAGCACCGCGATGGCAAGCTCGTCTTCTGCGAAGGCGGCCGATGGTTTGCCACCCGCATCCCACTCTCACTCTATTTTCTCACACTAGATCATGTTCAAGGGTTTACTATTTCATCCCAAATGTCAGTGTACATGCTAGATCTATGGTTAGTGGATCCTGTTAGAACTATCACATGTTGGAAAGGAGCCTCTGCAACAGTCCTCCGGCAATTGCTCTGTTCGTTTGGCTGATAAACCATGGTTTATTGACTGATTTGTTGTAAGATAAAAATATTATTCGTTGACTGAAAAAGTACGACTTATAAGGGCCAAGCTACCTGGGCAAATGTTCTGCCTGTCAGTGCAGAGAAGCCAAAGCTCAAGTCTGTCATCGTCAGACGTCAGTGACCGTCCGGTTATGACTGCAGCGCGGGTGCTGTTCCCTGCTGCGCCTTTTGTTCCTCCACCAGCCCCTGTGATACCTGTCTTAAGCAAGGTACTGAACTTCATTTCCAAAATTCCTGCTTCTAGTCACTTTATCTTCCTCACTGATGTTGATATTGACTACGATACTATCATTCCTCCTTATTTTAATGATCGTCTGACTCTAGCCCGTTTGGCTCTTATCTTGCCCCCTCAGATCAATGAGCCAGTTGGTGGGCTAAGCTCTCTGCTTGAAGAGGAGGAAGAGGAAGATGTTGTGGAAATCTCTGCTGCTGACTTCACCCCACGTAAGGGGAGGGCCACCAGAGCCAAAGAACAAATTGATGATAGGTTCCTTCGTCGCAGCAAGAGGAACGCTCCAAACCTTGACGGCTTCAAATCCCCTCAGTCAGCAGAAAAGGAGAAAGAGATCCCAAGCCCGATCCCCCTAGCCGGCATCCCGGCTCGTAGCAGTTCTGTTGCTCCACATCTCAATGAACATGTTGTGCAGGGCATAGCAACCGGCTTCCTCCAGATACAGCCTTCGGTTGTGTCTGCTGCTGTACTGAAGGCTGACATCAATGAAGACCAGGCCTAAGAAGACTGTCCCTGCACCAAGCTGCCTGCTATTGGTGCTGCTTTTGCTAGACTTTAAGTTGCTACCTTTAGATCAATATGCCCAGTCTGCGAGCGGGCTTAATAAGAACTGTTCAGCCATTAACTGGCTTGTAAGCAACTTAAGTCTTTTCTGTTTCAGAAACATATGTCACTGCAACTTTTGGATGTTACCTATCAATCAGCTCATCTTTCTATACTATCAGTCTTGTGTCTTCCTGCACTTGTACTTTTTCACCTCTGTAATGATCTTTTGCCCTGTTGATCGTCTGTTTGATCCTGATTCTGAAGGTGTGGTGACTGGTACTTTTGATCAACAACTGCTGCCTTTGGTTACTCTGTTTGCCCACTGGTTGGACAAACTCATCTGTGATCCCCCAACTCTTAAACATGAATAACAACAGAAATCACAAGATTCTGTCCTGGAATATTTGGGGTATCAATTCCCAGGAGAAATGGGATGCCATTCGTTCCAAAATTGTTAAAAGTGCCTGTAACATTGTTTGCCTGCAGGAAACTAAAAGGGAAGATTTTAACTCGGCATACCTGAAGAATTTTTGCCCTAGGTCGTTGGATTGTTTTAGCCTTCTCTCCATCTGTTGGTGCATCTGGAGGGCTCCTGGTTGTTTGGAACAGTAGCCTTTACAGTACTACTATCATCCAGACAATCAGCTATGCTATTTCTGTCAAGTTCACTAGTCACCTTGATAATAGCTGTTTTCACTTGACCAATGTTTATGGGCCTGCTCATTCTACAGGAAAGCTAGCCTTCATCACCTGGCTTCTTAACCTGGACACTTCTTCCGTTGAAGATTGGTTTTTGACAGGTGACTTCAACCTTTACGGAAGCCCAGAAGACAGAAACAAACCAGGTGGAAGCTTCTGAAATGTAGATGTTCAATGACACTATTTTGGACTTATACCTACTTGACATTCCCTTCAGTGGCAGAAGGTTCACTTGGAGCAACATGCATCTAGATCCTTTTTTGGTCAAACTTGATTGGGTTTTTGTATCAGCTGCTTGGGGCCTTACCTTTCCTGCCACCACAGTGCAGCCCCTATCAAAGCCTCTCTCAGATCATATTCTTTATGTTATCAATATTGGGAGCAAAGTCCCAAAGGGCACTGGCTTCAGATTTGAGAACTTCTGGGTGGATCAACCTGACTTTCTTGCAACTGTTGACCTCCATTGGAACAGCAGCCCCTTTTTTGCCAATGCTGCAAGAACCCTGTCAGCTAAGTTCAAGCAGACCAGAGCTGGACTGAAGCTTTGGAGTAAGAGACTCTCCAACTTTAACAGGCTCATTCACAACTGCAACTGGGTCCTTCTCCTCTTGGATGGCCTTGAGGATCAAAGGCCCCTCAATTCCCTTGAGATTATTCTTAGAAGTCTGGTGAAAGATCATTTATCTGATCTACTAGAGGCTAAAAGAAAATACTGGAGGCAAAGAAATACTGTAAGATGGGTCGCACTTGGAGATGAAAATACAACCTTTTTCCAGGCCATGGCAACACATAGTCACACCAGAAAGCACATTGGGAGTCTGACTACCTCTGATAATATTTTAGTCACTGACCATGCGCAGAAAGCTGGCCTGCTTTGGAATGCCTTCAAGGATAGATTAGGGGTCAGTGACTTTTCTGGTATCTCTTATGATTTGGAATCCCTCCTGCATAGAGAGGATCTTGATTTTTTAGCTGATGTTTTCAGTTCTTCTGAAATCTCTGCTATGCTCAAAGACATGCCAAGCAACCATGCTTCTGGGTCAGATGGGTTTAATGGGCTCTTTATAAAAAAAGTGCTGGTCTATTGTCAAAAATGATTTTTTCACGCTGTTCCAGGATTTCCACAATTCAGTCATTGACATCAGTTGCCTCAACAGCTCTTATATTGCTCTCATCCCTAAAAAGCCTAACCCTGCTGGTGTGGATGACTACAGACCCATCTCTTTGCTCAATTACTCCTTTAAGTGCATCACCAAACTGCTCTCCACAAGGCTGCAATCGGTCGTCACAAGAGTGGTTCATCCAAACCAATATGGTTTTTATTAAAGGGAGAACAATTCAAGATTATTTAGCATGTGCCTTCCAGTGTAGCGGAGCCGCCTAATCTAATGCTCTCCTAAGAGTACTAGTCTTCCATTAGACACTAAGTACCCAAGAGAGTGCACTAAATCATGCCGTTCCTTCGAGCACACCCTAAGAGAGAATTCGAAAATCCACATTCTTCCGTCAGGATCATAAATGAGAGAATATAGCTTACAACATTCTTAACCATTTCTTACATCACTTTATTACAACATTAGAATACTTAAACAAGTTGAATGCAATGGCGGAATTAAGACAACTTTACTTGTACAAGAGTTTATACATTTTAGATTCACATTTTTATCTTGCAGCGGAAAACAACATATGATTAGAGTTACAGTGAAAATAAAGGTTAATAGTGAATCATTAACATAGTGAACATTTATAAACCAGATATGATGACAGATCATAAACTTTTTCTTCTAAAAACTTTTAGTGAGGGTTATAAATAAACACTATGGTCGTAGCGTGAAAGGAATCATCTATGAGCCCACCAGGAGGTTTCCACACACAAGAGTCAGATCTATGTTTCCTCTGGTCACCTGCAACAGAGGAAATAAAACCCTGAGTACTCGATTGTACTCAGCAAGACTTACCCGATAGGAGAAAAATAAAAGACTCTAAGGATATACAAGGCTACCTGGCTTGTGGGTTATTGCATTTGCAGGAAGCATTACTAAACGTGCGTCCTTATATTCAATTTTATTAGCAGTCATGATTAATTCATTAACTAACCATTCTATATAAGCACCAATGCTACTTTCAAGCATGTGGTAAGCAATCAGAACCATTTTATCATATTTCATATTTCAGTTCTTACTACGGTGCTAGACCATAACCAAGTCGTACCGTCTCATAGAAAACGATTATCCGTGTCCCCATCTGTGAACCAATATATTCCTTAGTCCACCTTTCCCCTGGTACCCTTAAACACAAGAGCCGTAACGCCTCGCTTGTACCCCATCCACAACAAATCAAGGCACAAACAAGACCAACCCATTGCACTCTTCTGGTCACGTCCCCAAAAGGATCCAGAGGTCCCCATCAAACTTGGACTCCAAGCCCCACACGAGACCCGTCTCAAGATGGTGCTTAGACCTCCCATCTTCCTTCCAATCAATCCGACAACACAATAAAGATGGAGAAACAAAATCACGACCAAAAAGAGCTAGTGTAACGAGCATTCCCGTTGATCCTATAGAAGAAATGCAAGCATGTGCTCAGGATAATTGCACCTGAATCCATGGTGATCCGACTACCATCACACAACAGTAAGCAAGTAGCCCCCGAAGAAACCGAAAAAGCGTAAAGAGAGACCGAAGAATGGGACGCATTCCCGCAAAGATGCTCCCATTCAATGAAAAGAAGCAAGTATGTGCTCAGATAATAACACAAAATCACAAGAGGATGAGCTATTCCCGAGAAATAATCTCAAAAATAGAACCATGAAATTCAAAGAAATTCTAAGAAAAACAACCAATGACTATCATCGAGTGGAACAACAATTGTTCATGACCAAGCATCAACGACCGATTACTTAAAAATCACAAATCAAGAAGGGAAACCGTGAACAAACAATAATAGATGGAGAAACAAACACAAACAATCCAGGACAAAAAGGTTAGGGCCCCATTGTACTCAAATCACACCAAAATATCGAATTTTTAGCTCATGGGACCTCACAGAGGGTGAGAGAGATGGGGAACTATTTAAATGCAACTCTAGTTTTGCCTGAGTCTAAGCCCAAGGAATGTTGTCCAACCAAGTTCATATCCAAAGTATCATTCCGACCGGTCTCCAATTATGAGGCCCAAACCGATATATATATTCCGATGGTGACAAGAATATGATAATAACAATAATAATATCTTTTCTATCTCTTACGCCAACACCGGCACACTCCATGTCTTCTTGCACTTGTGATGACAAGTGGTAATCACTCGACTTCTACCGGATCCTATAGCATAGCAATCCTGACCACGATCCTGACATACTAGTAGGACTCATAGGATATATATATACACACACACACAAGTGGGTTTCATTCAACTCCTCAAAACTTAATGCACAAGCATAAAATAAAGTGCAAGAATATTAGAGGTTATGCATTCCGATCGGGGGCTTGCTCGGTAAGATATATAACCAAAGGTTAGCACTCCATCATGGTGACACGATCACTTCGAGGCACCATCTTTTCTATTTCCTAGTCGACTCCCATGATTCATTGTTGTTCCTATTATGATCGCATAAAATGGATGCAACGTAGAGGTTAAACGTAATTAACCAACATGGTGACAATCTGCATCTCTAAAATCCGATCCACGCCTATTATGAAGCTAACGAGCTAGCTTTAATGGCTAACGATTACGCCCGCAAGCTAGTCTCACGTGATAACCGTCACGATCCATGTCAAGTAAGGCTTTGTCTCCAAAAAATGTTTTAGTTCTAAAATCCCAAGGTGTTTCGACATTTTATTGATTAAATATATATTTTTGAACTATGGCTCCTTTAGCTATCCTAGCAAACTAATTATTATGGAGCTACAAAAATTACAGTTAACACCTAATAATGTTAGAAATTTACTGTGAAAGTTTCAGAGCCAACACTATCACTTATTTATCACAACAATTCCTACAAGTTTATATCTTACAATATTAAGCACCTCAATTTAATTAGATAACTCCTGAAAATATTATAAAACTATGTGAACAAAATATACTAGCAGATAGATCTTAATTTTAGGAACCTAACAAAATTAGTTTTACAATTTTTTTGACAACTACACAAATTTATATTGTATTTACAAGTTTACCTTAGAAACTAATTAGAAAATGCTTTAGAAAAAGAAAAGGGCCTACAGCAACCCATTCTGGCCCAACATCAAGTCGCGCAGCGTCAAAGGCCGCGATAGCTCAAAGACGCCCAAGGATCGGAAGCCCACACGCGCGCTCGTGTTTTGCAAAAGAGGGCTCGGGTTTTTGGATAATCACGTGGAGCAATGGAGCACTATTACTACAGACTCACACTTTGCATTAAAGACCCAGGAATGTGTTGCCTTTGCAACGGGGCGGTCCTCGACGTACCCTCGCGCGACTGCGCGGCACATCGGTGGCAACGGCGGTTACGCTGAGCAAACTAGGCTCGCTACGATGGAAGTAAGGGGCCAACCACCATCTACGGCTAAGCGCGCAAGGATGGGTGGCGGTTAGGGACTCGGAGACGCACTGGTGCGAACTGCAACGGCGAGCGGCTATCCGCAGCGGCGGCGTGACTGTTCCGACGGCCTAAGATACTATCGGGGTGGCAGAGATAGCGGGTAAGCACAAATAGCTCACCAGAATTCGTGCTGCGGTGACGGTTGAGGCGGAGGAGTGCCGAGGTGGCCTAGACAAGTACGAGCCGCTGGGGCCCTAGCCAAATGGACACCCATGCGTCATCATGTCTTCGGCAAGCGCCCTAGCCAAATGGCGCGAGCACCAGATAGAGGAGGTCAAAGCGAGCTCGTGGATACAAACAATTGAACCCATTCGCACCTTACCCCAATTTCACTGGCACGACGGCGCACCTGGCTGGCGGCGAGAAAAACACCAAATTGACGGCCAGTAGTGCTCGGTTGCGCCAAGGTGAGGGTCGGGCTGCTAGCTGGCTTTCCCGTCTAACTGCTGGAACGCTGAATTGAGGTGTGGTGTCCTAAACCGCATTTATTTGTCGTGCGAAGTGGGGTGATTCTATCGGCGACAAGGGCAGGCAGGAGCGGCAGCGCTTCAAGGTTGTTCCTGCTTCGGTCGAGGCTGCGTTAAATTATTTCGCCCACAATAAATCGCCAAAAATAGTACTTTAAACGTAAGTTCTAAGTGTAATGAACCGCCTAATTTATACAAGATCATACTGCAATTTGTCCCGCTAACACGTTGACACACACATACTTTCATTCATATAAACCCGGTAGTCCGCCGAGTGTCCCGAAAGACCTCGGTAAATCAACATCACAACCAAGATCGCGTGATTAAGCAAATACACATCACATACATAGGGTTGCAGCGGAAATAATATTACAAATGAATTCACAAATAATAATACAAGTTTGGGTTTCAAAACTGATTAGTGAAAACAACATAGCTTTCAAAAGATTACATTAATATATGTTCCAAATACATTGCTAGCATAAGTGACATCATCCGACAAAAGCATATAGATGAGAAGTACTATAGAATCATCGAGCCCATCGGCGGTTAGCCACCATCTTCACAGGCCAAGAACTTCACCTGCAACATGGTGGGATAAACCCTGAGTACGAGAAGGTACTCAGCTAGACTTACCCGTCAAACCAGAATAAAGGACACCAAGGATCATGCAAGGCTTATGAGGTGGGCTAGCTTGACATAGTTGCATAAAAGAGCTTATGAATATAGTGACCAATTTAAACTTAGCATCAAGCTTATCATCATTTACCTATCCACTAGATTAGCACCTGTACTAGAGCACTCGCTTATTAGGAGCAAACAATATTAACCATAGCAGGTATAATAAGGCTGTCATCATCATATCATCATTTCCGAACCATAATGTTATTAAGTGTATCTACTTTGGAGATAAGCCCGTCAAGTTCTCACTAACCGGGAGAGACGGCGACTCGAATCGAATTACAACTCAGCTGAGGGGGTATTCCTAACTCTCACCCTGGCATACTTTGCAAGGGTAGCCGTGGGTCACCTTTGGGTCAACTCAGGAACCAAATTCGCGGGTTCGATCAGCGCCCAAGACTCTCGTGGATTACCCTTCGCCGGGACGATCGGGACTTTTAAATCACCGCCCTTGGACTCACGCCACGGCTCCCCTTTCGAGGTGCACTTTATACTTATCGACTCCTCGGCCTGAGGTGAGCTACTCGGCAAGCCCGTGGTGGGTCTCCGCACCCCGCCAACTAAGAGAGCAGGCATCGTTCAACATGAACAGGAAAGGCTCCAAGATTCAGTCCTTAATCGACACAGACAGAGTCACCGCAAACCCGGTAAGCCTCCATCCGGTCTTCATTTCAAATTAAGATCTGGTTCTTTTCCACGATAGCAAATATAGCCAACCGTGCCATATGTATCTTCCTATCTCTCGCAGTGGTGTGAAATCACCCGATTTCTACCGTGTTTGAGCAGGGCTAAGCAATACACGAAACTGAGCTATATAGGGTTCAAGGTAACAATATCTGGACAAGGATTTGGATAACCAATGCAGCAAGTGTTTGCATCCAACACCTAAACTTAATGCAACAATATATATATGTAACCATAATACTGTAACTGTATTTTAAAAATTAGGAGGCTTAATATGCTCCGGGGCTTGCCTGGGATCCGACACAAGTCAGAGTTAGGTAGACGACACTCGCTAAGTGAGCATTTTCCGCCCCTAGCACTTGTCTAGTCCTTCCACCTTCGAGATAGGTCCATCAAACGCTGTCTTGGGTTTGGCTCCAACATCCCATCCTTCACGTGGTGCATCTAGCGTACCTAGATGAGATGCAATATGCAAGTGCATAAATATGAAGAATAGTACCATGAGACGCATCACAAAATAGCAAGCAAGACAAGCATAGTTTACACTAACACACTTAAGTACTTTGCCATGCTTAACTTAAACATCACACAATCTATCATGCTAAGATGGCAAAGAAGACGACAACACCAAGCATGACACAATTTTCCCAAGATCTCAGGTGCTCTAACTCAGTCATCATTCAAGGCATAAGTCACACTTAACAATATACAAGCAAACACTATAACTGGAATCTGTCAATTTCTGGA
This sequence comes from Miscanthus lutarioriparius, assembly GCA_904845875.1. NCBI lineage: Eukaryota > Viridiplantae > Streptophyta > Magnoliopsida > Poales > Poaceae > Miscanthus > Miscanthus lutarioriparius. The sequence goes on along the minus strand of CAJGYO010000016.1, from coordinate 17,614,065 downwards.
CATGCAAACAGCAGCTGCAAGGTTTAGCTATAACTGAGTTATACAAATCCAAATGACTTGCAAGAAGACATTTTGGAAAGCTTATGAAATTATCTACATTTCATCTATAACCATCATAGCATGATTCCCAAGTTAAGTAGGTCGAAATTATACATTTACAGAAACTGGTCCACAATTGACAGAGAGCAGCAATTTCTGAAACCCAACTTTAAACAGGCATAACTCACAAACTACTTGGTCAAATGATACCAAATTTTAATAGCAGCTAGATACATAAATTATCTACAACTTTTGTATAAACAAGTTTCACAACAAAGCACCTTATCATGAAGAACTTTCCTAAGTTACCAGATCTGTCCAGAAACCACATTTGCAAGAAAATAAATATTAACTTATGTTGCAAACACATAATTAGGCAAAACCAACTTTACCAACATGTCACACATGACTAAAGAATACCAGAAAACCTAGGGTCCATGACCAAATAAATTCTTTTAATGCATTTCTTAATTTATTTTAGATAACAAGGTGACTTAAGGAACATATACCAAAAGTATACAATAAATTCTACAAAAATTACAGTGGCTCACATATCCTCTAAATAGTCTACTGTCCAAATTTCATTCCATTTTAATATGTATAGCAACCTCTATGAAAAAGACAAGTTGCTAAAGCAAGAAATCATGTGAGAGCAAGATAAACCAATAACTCACTCATACTTCATCCAATACTCATAAAATTTTTACCACACATCAACTATCACATGAGTAGCATGCCACAAAAATTTCACTTCATTTGGAGCCCTAGATCTACAGTTATGAAAAGACAAATACCACTAGCATTACAAACCTAGCTGCATAAATATATTTTTACAGCCAAAACTTTAAAGTAAAACATGTAATATTATAGATCTATTGCATAGAGAATTTCACAAGGATTCCAAAAGTCATCATTTTCTATTTTACGAATTTCCTATGATTTACTATACATTTTCAAAGTTTCAGCAAAATAATTACAAACCAGTCCTTACGGCACTATTCATTTGAGTCTACGGTTCTGCAGAAAACCCCCTGGACTTGTTTCAATTGTTACCCGAGGTCCTCGGTCGCGATTTACAGAGGGGTATGCACAGGAGCTCGCCGGAGGAGGCGCGTCGGCGGCGGGAAAGCGGCGGGGAAGCATCCAGGCGTCCGCGCGCACCCGCTGGTGGCCGTGGTTGTGCGGAGGCGGCGTCAGACGGGAGCCGGGCGGATGTAGCTCGGCGGCTCATGCACGAGCTCGCTCTGGCAGCATCCATGGTAACCATGGCGAGTGGGCCGGTGGGTTCACGGCACAAAGTGCTCTCGGTGGTGAGCTATAGGGTCACTTGCAAGTCGTGGACTGCGTTTTGGCCATAGCTGGCCGGTGGTAGCGGCGGGGAGGGCGCTGACTGGTCGTGTGCTTGCTGCAGCCATGGCGTGACCGTGCTCATGCACGCTACCGAGAAGCGAGAGTTAGAGGCGAGAGAGAGAGAGAGTGCCGAGAGAGGGGTAGGGTGCCGTTAAAGACTTAAGCACGGCAAGATGGCCACTGCAGCACGAAAGCAGGGCGCATGGCGGCCACTTGAGCAGCTGCAGCCAGAGCAATCTGGCCGACCACCATTCAACATTTTCAAAATTCTAATATCACCGCGAAAATACAAGTGAAATCCCATTTTCCTCCCTCATATCTCCTAAACTGATCGATTATTTGCTCCACCGATTACACCGTTGTGTAGGGCTAGAAGAGTACTCTAACTTTCCTTAAAGGAGTTTTCCCAAATTCGAAATGATTTGCAAACTAAAACTCGCCAAATATGGGTACATTGAAACTGAAAACTGGAAGTTCGTCATCTACACTTAGCCAAATTTCAGGGTTCCAAAAGCAGCAGTTTGTTGATTCTTGTGAGCTCCATTGGACCTAGCTATGCACTGAACTAGCTCTTGAGCATCAAACAAATTTGGTTCTATTCGACTTAAACTTCAACTTTTATTTAAGTTGTAACTCCATGCAAGCACTATAAGCAATTGGTCAACATCGGTCAAAGTAGCATCGCGGTAAAGCTTAAATCCAAGTTTTAGACCGATGGAGGTATTTTCTTGTCCTCCGCTCAACACGAACCCTTCATGACTTTTGTTGTAGAGTTCAATTAGAGTCCTTTGGGCAAGGTTGCAAGGTTTTGTTTATGACCTACATTTCCATTCACTTAATAGTGCAATTCAAGCACTTAGTAAAGTCATTCCAATAAGGATATAACTTATCATTTCATGTGACTTCTTGATTCCGAACTTCATGAAACTTTTCCACGGTTCTAGGTGGATGCATGTGGATGTAATGTACATGGAATAAGCATGTTTAACATTACTCTTGCATAATCTTAACAAGGGTCCATATGTAAGCAAATGTGCATGGCCCAAGTTTAAGGTGGAGCTCCATCATGTAGATTTGATCTTGACACCTTCATTACCACTCGACATATCATGTTTGAGCTCAAACCCATTGCTTAACTGGTGACAAACACCTAGGGTGTTACACTAAGTGTTTGCCACCTTAACGAAAAGGGCTTATCTTAACTTTAAATTTAATTTTTGAGCTCCCAAGAGCACTAGTTAACAATATTTATTTTGATTTTTCTCAACCACAAAAGTGAGTCACATAGAATTTGTTTATCATTTCAGGTAAGTTTTGAACTCTTAAACCCAACGAACTTGTTTTACTAATCTCTTTTTGGTCTTAATCTTGGTGCTAAGCAAGCTCGTAACACCAGGGGTGTTACATCCAGTTCCTGCATATCTGTCACCACTCAAGAAAAGAAATAGTCATCCTGAAATTAGACTTTGAGAAGGCTTTTGACAAGATTGAGCATCGCATTATCCTTCAAGTCTTACAGCACAAAGGATTTCCAGACAAGTGGATAAGTTGGATCCAAATGCTACTAGGCTCAGGTTCTTCTTGTGTTCTTCTTAATGGTGTTCTAGGAAAAAGTTTCAAATGCAAGAGGGGAGTTAGGCAAGGTGACCCACTTTCCCTCTTTTTGCTCTAGCTTTTGATCCGCTAAAGTCCATCATTAATAAGGCACGGCGATAGCTTAGGGTGCTTGGAGGTGATTACCCAATCATTCAATATGCAGATGATACCCTTCTTATTGTCCCCAGCAGATGCTAGAATCCTTTTCAACTTGAAGGGTTTACTCAGGTCCTTCTCTCGACTCTATAGGTCTTCATGTAAATTTTCGGTCCTTCCTTGTGCCTGTCAATATTGATCCCCTCGAGAGCACAACACCTTGCCAATACCTTTGGATGTCAAACCTGCCAAAGATGCCCTTCACTTATTTGGGCCTACCTCTTGGAACTCGAAGTCTTCTCTACAAGAATTCATCCTCTCCTAACTAGGATCAAAACTAGGTTAAATGGCATCAACAAAATGCTCTCTTATCGTGGTAGACTTGTTCTTGTCAACTCTGTATTTTCTGCAATGCCAACGTACTACATGTGTAGTCCGATGCTTCCTCCACGTGTGGTGACACAAATCAACAAATACAGGAAGCACTGCCTTTGGAGCAATGGAGATATTAACAGAAAGGGAACTTGTTTGGCAGCATGGGAACCTGCATGTAGACCTAAAGATGAAGGTGGCTTGGGCATCATTGATATCAAAACTCAGAACAAAGCCTTGCACCTAAAATTCTTGGACAAATTTTATAATCATGCAGACATTCCCTGTGTCAAGCTTACTTGGGACAAACTCTACCACAATAACAACACCCCACCCCATGCCAGATGTCCTGTTGGGTCTTTTTGGTGGAAAGATGTCCTAAAATTGCATGTTGATTTTAGATCCTTGGCTAGATGTAACCCCAAGCTAGGTAACTCTGTCAAGTTTTTTGGGGGGGGGGGGTCCTTGGAGTGACCAGTGCTTTAAGGACATGTTCCCTCACCTGTTCTCATTTGCTAAGAAGAAGAAATGCTCCATCAGATTCTATTTAAATAGTGACAATAGCAGGAATTTCTTTCTACCACTATCGGTTCAGGCCTCTGAAGAATTAGAAGAACTGCATGTTTTGATGCAAATGCATGAATGGGACCTCGAAGCCCTTGATACCTAGACATATAACTAGAACTCTGCAAAGTTCTCATCCAAAAAGGCATATAAATGTCTCCAGGGCACACAGGAAGCCTCACCCCTCTTCTCCTGGACCTGGTCTGCTGGAAGTCTTGGTAAACATAAATTCTTTTTTTTGGCTCCTTCTCAAGGATAGACTTAACACCAGAAACTTGCTAAGAAGGAAAAACATGTTTCTTGATGACTACAGCTACGCTATCTGTAATACTAGCACTGAGGAAACCATTATGCATTTATTCTTTGAATGCCCTTTTAGTGTCTCCTACTGGAACCATCTTGGAATACACTGGGATTGAACTCTACCCCTTTGGACATGATTATTGAAGCACGAACAGTTTTTGGTAGTGCTATTTTCAGAGAAATTGCTATTACTACTTGCTGGACTATCTGGAATTTGAGGAATGGACTGATTTTTGATGACAAACCTTGTACACTTGATAGTTGGAAAACTTTGTTCAGAACTGAAATTGGCTTGATTTGCATCAAGGCCAAGCCCAGCCTTGCAGGCTCCCTTAGCTCGTGGTTAGAGAATATAGCTTAATGTCTTTTAGCTTTTCTATTTTTGAGCTTTGCAAACTCTTCTTGCACTCCTCGTGCACCTGTACTCTTGTTTATCTTTTATATCAATAAAGTCAAAAAATAGGTGGGGAGTTTTCCCCACTGAGTCATCGAAATTTTTTTTAACTCATTCCTTAGCTCGCAAAACCTTTTCTCATTCAATGGCTTAGTGAATATATCAGCAAGTTGGTCTTTGGTGCCCACACTCTCAATGCAAATGTCCCCCTTTTGTTGGTGATCTCTAATAAAATGATAGCGGACATCAATGTGCTTTATTCTTGCATGTTGAACCGGATTGTTGGTTAGCTTGATTGCACTCTTATTGTCACATAGCAATGGCACTTTCTTAAACTTGATTCCAAAGTCATTCAAGGTGGCCTTCATCCAAAGAATTTGTGCACAACAACTACTGGCGGATATGTATTCGACTTCAGCGGTTGATAATGCAACACTATTTTGCTTCTTTGATGACTATAAAACAAGTGATCTTCCCAACAATGGACATGTGCCCGATGTGCTCTTTCTTTTAACCTTGCATCCCACATAATCCGAGTCGGAGTAACCAACTAGCTTAAACTTTGCTCCTTTGGGATACCACAAACTAATATTTTGTGTATGCTTCAAGTACCTCAATATTCTCTTTGTAGCCTTCAAATGACTTTCTCTTGGTGAGGCTTGAAATCTTGCACACATGCACACACTAAATATGACATCCGGTCTTGATGCGGTCACATAGAGTAGGCTTACAATCATAGTCTGGTACAACTTTTGATCCACCATGTTGCCACTTGCATCACTATCCAAATTATCATTTGTTCCCATTGGTGTGGCCTTTGCTTCATTCATGCCAAACTTCTTGAGTATGTCTTTGATGTACTTGCCTTGACTCACAAATGTACTATTCTTCAATTGCTTGATTTGAAGACCAAAAAAGTAACTCAACTCTCCAATCATGGACATCTCAAACTCATTAGCCATCATCTTTCTAAACTCTTCACAAAAGTCTTGATTGGTTGGTCCAAATATGATGTCATCAACATAGATTTGCAACACAAATAAGTCCTTTCCAATCTTATTGGTAAAAAGAGTGGTGTCAACCTTGCCTATTATGAACCCTTTTGAGAGGAGAAAGTTCCTCAATCTCTCATACCATGCTCTAGGTGCTTGCTTCAAGCCATACAATGCCTTCTTCAACTTGTACACATGGTCGTACTTCTTGTCATCTTAAAAACCAGGAGGTTGCTCAATATATACTTCTTCATTGATGTAGCCATTGAGAAATGCACTTTTGACATCCATTTGATATAGCTTGACGTTGTGGGCACAAGCATAGTCTAGCAAGATTCTAATTGCTTCCAATCTAGCAACCGGGGCATATGTTTCTCCAAAGTCAAGACCTTCAACTTGTGTATAGCCTTGTGCTACCAATTTTGCTTTGTTTCTTACTACTATCCCATCTTTAAGCATAGGCTAGTAAGATTCTAATTGCTTCCAATCTAGCAACCAGGGCATATGTTTCTCCAAAGTGAAGACCTTCAACTTGTGTATAGTCTTGTGCTACCAATCTTGCTTTGTTCCTTATTACTATCCCATCTTGATCTTGCTTGTTTCTATAGACTCATGTGGTTTCAATCACATTGTGTCCCTTTGGTCTTTTCACTAATTTCCATACTTGATTTCTTGTGAAGTTGTTCAATTCTTCATGCATAGGATTCACCCAATCAACATCCTTCAATGCTTCATCCATCTTCTTTGGTTTAATAGATGATATAAATGAGAAATACTCATAAAATGAAGCTAATCTTAATCTAGTTTGCACACCTCTAGAAATATCACCAATTATAGTGTCCAATGGATGATCTCTTGCAATATGAGTTGGTTGGAGCATTCACCAATCATTTGGTTGAGATGATGTACTAGCCACTTGATCTTGCATATTGTCATGAGAGCCACTTGTACTTGCTTGATTAGTGTCATCTTGCACATTTGAGTTAGAGAGCACTTACACTTGATCATCTTCATCATCATTCACTTGTCTAGGCCTCAATTCATCAACATCCATGTTCTTCATGGCATTTAAATGTTGAATGCCTCTTATATCTTCTAAGTTCTCATTCTCATCTTGTGAACCCTTGGTTTCATCAAATTCAATATCATGAACGTCCTCAAGAGTACCACTTGCCAAATTCCAAACTCTATATGCTTTGCCTGTAGTAGAGTATCTAAGTAGGAATCTCTCATCACATTTCTTTTCAAACTTGCCCAATCTAGTGCCTTTCTTTAAGATATAGCATTTGCAACCAAAGACCCGAGAATATGCAATGGTTGACTTTCTACCAGTCAAGAGCTCATATGGTGTCTTCTCTTTCAAGGGGTGACAATAGAGGCGGTTGCTACAATAGCAAGCCATGTTGATAGCTTCTGTCCAAAAGGATTGACTCACATTGCACTCACTAAGCATAAATCTTGCCATATCAATGAGTGTTCTATTCTTCCTCTCAACAAGGCCATTTGATTGTGGAGTGTACTTGGCAGAGAATTGATGTCTAATTCCAAATTCATCACACAACTCATCAATTCTAATGTTCTTGAACTCACTACCATTGTCACTTCTAACTCTCTTGATAGTTGTTTCAAACTCATTTTGAATGCCCTTGACAAATGATTTTGAAGTTGCAAATACATCTCTCTTGTCCACTAGAAAGAATACCCAAATATATCTTGTACAGTCATCCACTATCACAAAGCCGTATTTGTTTCCATTGATGCTAGTGTATTATGTTGGCCTAAACAAATCCATGTGCAATAACTTAAATGCCCTGCTAGTGCTCATTGTGCTTTTCTTAGGATGGGAGTTTCCAACTTGTTTTATGCCTGACAAGAGCTACAAAGTTTATCCTTCTCAAACACATCTTTCAAGCCTCTAACCAAGTCATGTTTAATCAATCTGTTTTATTGTTTCATTCCAACATGACCAAGCCTTCTATGCCATAACCAACTGTGGCAGAACTGTTCGAAATAACATGCTTTCGGAGACGTTCGTCTTCCACTAGACACTAAGCACCTCGAAAGTGAGCTACATTGGACAGTTCCGTCGAGCACACCCCAAGGAAGAACTCGAAACAATCCATGTTTTACATCCATAATCCAATAATGAGTACGAGCTTACAATACTTAGTCCATTTCATACAACAAGAGTCCTTAGAAATTATTTATTACAATACCAGAGTTCAGAGTGCGATAATTAAATAGCGGAATGAAAATAAACATCTAGCGGAAATGATACAAGGATCTGTCTATGCCCACCAGAAGAATCCTCCACACAAGAGCTACTCCTCAAGCTGCACCTGTAACAGGGGTAAAATAAACCCTGAGTACACAATGTACTCGCAAGATTTACTCGACTAGTGGGAATAGTTTCCCGACTCTTAAGGATATGATAGGCAATATGGGTTTGCTATTTTCTTTTTGTTTGCGAAAAGCATTACTAAGAGTTCATCTTTACAGTCAAGTTTTATTAGCAGTCATGATTACTTCCTTAGCTAACCATTCTAGGTAAGCACCCGTTCTACTTTCAAGTAAGGGTTAAGCAATTAGAACTATTTCACCATCTTTCATCTTACAGTTCTCACTACGGAGCTAGACCATAGTCAAGTCGTACCGTCTCATGGAAAAGGCGATTCACGAACCAATGTATTCCAGCTGGGTACCCCGAAACACATGCCCCGTTTGTACCCCAGGCACAAACAAGACCAACCCATTCCACTGCTATCACGGGGTCCAGGTCCCCACCCAAACTTGGAGTCCAAGCCCCCACACTTGAGACCCGGTCTCAACATGGTGCTTAGACCTCCACCTTTCCCCACCTCTAATCAGTCGGTCCGAAAAGAGCCGGAACCCACGACAAGAGCATAATGAGCCTTCTCGCTCCCATAAGCAAGTACGTGCTCAGGATAATAAGTCTGTGACCTAACTACCATTCACAGCAACGGACGGTCCTTAATCGACACGACAGGGAAAACAGTGTTACCAAGCTAAGCCCCGTTGTCCGCGGGACACAACCTGTTACACCCACCAATACCCATACCATATCCATACCATGTCTCCATTTTTCCTTTCATCATTTTATTATGAGGGTAATAATAATCCCCTATTATGAGCAACGGCAGGTTACTCACGCTACCGATGACCTAAGCATAGCATCTACTCGAACATGCACTAGTAAGACTCTTAGGACAGGTATATCTATGCATGTGGTTTCTCTAAAATTCCTATAACATAAATGCACAACACATATATATACGGTGAGTTATAAAATAGAGGTTATGCACCGGGGCTTGCCTTGGCCAGGCGTGGTGTCAGCTGAGTCAGTCAGTGGCATCTCCGGGACATCCTTCTGCACAAGAATCTCCTCCTCGTACTCCTCGATGATCTCCTCGAAACTCATGATCGCCGGTGGTCACGATCTTCGCCAACTCGTTCTTTATATGCATGCGATGATGATACAACACTTAGCATTTAGGCAACAACAACTCTTAAAATAATAATACATACACTAAGCTACTAAGATAGCTCTAATGACTAAGATACTAAGCTAACTATCATTTTCATCAAACAAAGTGTTGGGTTCAACTAACAAACCCTTAGCTTGGCAATTTAAGGATATATCTTTATTTCTACTAGTGATTTAATGTATACTAAAACAAATATCATTTAACTACCCTAATGCTTAGTCTATTCTAAAGCTACAAAAATTACAGTGAGCACATAATAAAACAATGAAACTACTGTAAAAAATTTTAGAATCAAAACTATCATTAATTCACCACAAAAATTCCTATAATAATTAACTTAATATTATTAAGCATTCTCAAATGATTTAATAGCTCCTAATGTCAACACATATAAACATGAACTAAATACACCAACAGATAGAGCATAATTTTAGAAACCTAACAAAATTTATTTTACAATTTTTGGATGTCTACATGATTTTCTATTAATTACCAAAGATCAGCTTAGAAATTAAATTAGAAAACTATTTCTAATTCCTTATGAAAATGAAAAGCTAATCTCCCGCGTGGCCCACACGCGTGGCCTGCGTGACACAGCGCGCGCACGTAGTGGCCCGCTAGCACGGCCCACGTGAGGCCAGCCCGCTCGCGAGGCGGCCCACGGCGGGGGAGTCCCGCGCGTGTTGGCACTTTTGTAAAAGAGGCCTCGCACTTCTCCTAAATCACAACTAAGTGCTAACACTATTTCTCCCTCTCTCAGACCTTCTCACTTAACCCCCGTCCTTTCCCTAATTCACCCACGTGCATCCCCGGTGGCTCAGTGCATGGCGGCGTGGCGAACGGCGACACAGCACGACCGCGCTGGCCACCAGAGGCTCGCGTTGGCCCGTTGGTCGGGTCAACCTTCAACTATGGTCCAACCACCTACACCAAGCAGCAACGTGAGGCGGTGGGACGCGCTAGAGCGAGCTGCAGCAACGCGCGGCCATCCATGATAGTGGCGCGGCTACCCCGATGAACCAGAGCACCTAAGAACCTAATTGGCTAGCGAGGGAGCATCAGTAGACTACCGTGGACCTAGCCAAGGTGATAGTTGGGGTGGAGGATGGTGGAGGAGGTGTGGCCATGTGCGGCCGAGCCATGTGGTGGCGCACCGTGGTGGCGCGGTCACGTCAGCATCGACGGGAAGGCGGTGGCGGTTCCACTGGCGTGCGCAAGGTAGAGAAGGAGGTAAGGCAAAGCTAGTGGTGTAGGTGAATTGGCTCGGGAGGGACGGTAGGAGGGCTGCCCTCATCCACGGTCGGACGCGGCCTTATTAGCACGGTGGCGGAAAAAGCACCAAATTGGAGCTTGGCAGTGCCTTGTTCATGGCTGGGTGGGGTCGGGCAGCGAGAGAACTTGATGGTGAAGCCACAGACGTGCTGAATTAAATGGAAGTGATCACTCGATGGCCAAATGGATGGCGTGGCTCGACGGTGGTAACAGAGGGAGAGAGAGACTAGGCGGCAAGTGGGCTCGTCTCAATCTCACCTTGGCGGGACGTGGCTGGCGTGATCTGGGTGCGATGTGAGCGCAGACGCAACGGACAAGCACGTGCGTCCACGACTGGCATGGCCCGTGTTGCCCGTACTGCCATAAATGACAAGGCGACGGTGAGCTCAACAACTTGCAAGCGGTATTGGCGGCATCGAACTGGGCCGGTTGCGGCGTAGAGGTGTAGAGGGAGGCATGGACATCACGGTGAGGCGATGGCACCGGCAGCAGCTGTGTCGTGGCACGGGGCGGATCAGCGGTGTAGCAGCGCGGTGAGGCAGGCTGCAACGTCGCTCGACCGTGTGAGCAGCAGCAGCGGCTCCACGCGGCAGAGCCAGTGGCGGCTAGGCCAGGGAAGTCGCAGCCGGACACCCGTGGCAGCGCGCGTGTGTGTGCAGAGCGAGCAAGCATGGCGACGTCACGCCCCCGAGACGTGGTGACCGCGCTCACCCGGTGAATTAGCCCGAAATCACGTCTTGCATGAATTTTAAAGCGCCTATAAAAACTAAACGGTTGCTCTAGAACCTAAACCATCTTCACCATGTTCCAGAGGGGATATGAGGCTACCAACCCGAGCTAAAACATGACACCATCTCCTAACTCGATTTCACAAAATAAATCGCCAAACATTGCATTGTCTAGCTGTCAACATACTTGAAAAAAGTCTAAATTTTTGAGCTAAACTTGGTTCCGAATTGGATTTCTAGGCTATTAGAAATGTTGGCTAGCACTATTATTTTTCCACGGCAAGTATTTCATTGTCATCTACAAAGTTCATGTTCCAAACTTTATTTAGCGCCACATATATGTTCTATAATATTTTTGTTCAATAAAAAATAGTTTTAAACCCTACTTTATACATATGAGTTATGTAATAGCTTATCATTTAACATTTTTATTGATCATCTAAAGTTACAAAAATATTATCTACACATTACATCACATACATTATCACATAAACATGATGCTTATGACATGATTTAGTAGTTTATTTAGGGCGTAACACCGAGGGTGTTACACCAACCCATACTAGACTTAGTGAACAAGCATGTTGACAATTGAGCTTCACTAGCATTGAAATCAACCAAGTATAGATTCTCATATCTAAAACCATTAAAGATCAAGTTAAAGCCATCTACGCTTATGATCTCTACATCATCAACCCCAAATATGCATTTGAATCCAAGATCACACAATTGAGCCACGGATAGTAAATTGAAGTTCAAGCTCTCAACTAGCAACACATTAGAAATGCTCATGTCATTAGATATTGCAATCTTACCAAGCCATTTGACCTTGCCTTTGCCATTGTCACCAAATATGATACTGTCGTAACCATCACTGCCATTGGTATTGATTGAGTTGAATATTCTTGCATCACCGGTCATGTGTTGAGTGCACCCACTATCAAGAACCTAATGTCTTACTCTGGCTTTGTAATTTACCTACAAGAGAAGATCAATTCTTTTCAGGTACCCAAACTTACTTTGGTCCTTGAAGGTTAGTTACTAAGCTCTTTGGCACCCAAATGGCTTTCTTCTTTGAGCCCATCCATGGTGCACCAATGAACTTAGCCTTCACACCATTAGTACCCTTAGTAAGCACATAGAAAGAATCAAGCTTATTTGAGGATACATTAGGTTGAGACTTCTTTTTTTTGCATTTTTGCTCTACATGACCAACTTGCTTGCAACTAGTGCAAAACTAACCATTGTTCTTCACAAAACTAGACTTGTGAGGAGTAAAGGCCGCCTTGCCTTTATTGGTGGTATAGCCTAATCCCTCTTTGTAGAGAGAAGCTCTTTGGCTATCCAAGCACATAAGCAAGCGGTCCTCACCACCATAGGCCTTAGCCAATGTGTGATTGAGCTCTTTTACCTCCTTCTTGAGTGTCTCATTCTCGACCATTAGTGAGGTATCACAAGTGAAACCATCACTAGTACATGAGGTAGAAGTAGAAGTGCTACAAGAAGGGTTAATGGGAGCAACAATGATAGGCTTATAGAATGATTCATCAATTATATCACAAGTTAAGCCTTTGTCACATGTTACAACATGCTCCTTCTCACTTCGCTCATTAACTAGAGAGGAATGAGCTTTTTCAAACTTCTTGTGAGCCTTGCCAAGCTTCTCATGGGCTTCCTCTAGCCTCTCATGAGATGCATTAAGCTCATCAAAGGCTTGCTTAAGGGCTTTTAGTTCCTTTCGCAAGTCTTTGCATTCCCTTCTCTTAATGCCAAAATGTTCTTTAGCATCTTCTAACATGTCAATTAGTTCATTTTTAGTGGGTTCATCATCATTGTCACTTTCACTCTCATTATCATGTTCCTTATCACATCCATCATCACAAATTTGTACCTTAGTGGTCTTAGCCATGAAGCATGATGAAGTGTCGAAAAGAGAAGGCTTCTCATTATGGCAATGCTTGCAAGAGCCTTCTTTTTGGTGGTCTTGTCATCATCACTTTCATCATCATCACTTGAGGAAGCATCACTATCCCAAGTGACCACATATGAACCACCCTTATTCTTCTTCTCGAAGGTCATCTTGTCCTTCTTTTCTTTCTTTTCCTTCTTTTCCTTCTTCTTGCTCTTCTTGTCATCATCATCATTGTCGCTATTGTATGGGCATTGAGCAATAAGATAATCCTTGCTTCCACATTTAAAGCACCTTCTTGATTCTTCCTTGTTGTTGGATGAATACTTCTTCCTTCTAGCACGATAGCCCTTCTTCACCATGAACTCGCCAAATTTCTTGACAAAGAGAGCCATCTTATCATCATTATTATCCCATGAACCATCATCTTCACTTGATGTATCTTGCTTGGCTTTGCCCTTGGATGATGAACTGGCTTTGAATGCCACACTCTTCTTCTTCTCATCCTTCTTTTCTTTGTTCTTTTCTTCCTTCTCATCATTATCTCTATAAGCATCATCGGTCATGATATCTCCCAAGATTTGGTTTGGTGTCATTGTGTCCAAACCGGTCCTCACTAGCAAGGTGACCAACATGCCAAATCTTGCGGGTAAGCATCTCAAGAACTTATGGGAGAAGTCCTTATCCTCCACCTTCTCACCAAGTGCTTTGAGATCATTGGCAAACACTTCTATCCGATGAAACATGTCCGACACACTCTCATCTTCCTTCATCTTGAAGCTAGCAAATTTCTCCTTGAGAATGTATGCATTTGCACTGTTTATTGCCTTGGTGCCCGTAAATGAATTTTCCAATTTCTTCCAAGCTTCATGAGCCATCTCAATGTTCTTGATTTGCTCAAATGTTCTCTCATCAATAGCATCATGAATAGCACTAAGAGCAATATCATTGTTTTGGAGAAGCACTTCTTTGGCCGCGATGGGATTCTCTGGATCGGCTATCTCAATTTTGGTCTCCACCACCTTCCACACTCTTCTATTGATTGAGTTGATATGAGTGGTCATCTTTGATTTCCAATATGGATAATTTGTGCCATCAAATTGGGGTGGCTTCTTGGTGTTGTTGATTTGAGCCATTTTGACACCGAAGGTTGTTAAGCCTCAAATCACGGTGACCACGGCTTTGATACCACTTGAAAGGTCCTAATGGCTAGAGGGAGGGTGAATAGCCTATAAAAATTTCTACAACAACACTACGCAAAGCGGTTAGACAAATAAGAGGCGAAGTGAATGTTGCGCCAACCTCCTAAGAATGCAAGCCACCTACCACAATTCTAGTTTCTATTGTCTATAAGCACTCAAAGGCTATGTCACTACACTAAATTAGTCACCTCTCATAGACTAACTAAAGAGCCTCATTAACCACTAGACACGACTCTTGCTTTCCCTCAAAACTAGCTACACTAAAAGGCCAAGCTACACTAAGAAATGTAAATGCGCGGGAAGGATGGAGTGTTATGCCGCCGTATAGAGGAATGAGCCAATCACCAAAGGAGCCAATCAATCATAAGAATGAATACCAATAAAGATCAATCACCTCGGAATCAAATGATGATATAATGATTTTTAACCGAGGTTCACTTGCTTGCCGGCAAGCTAGTCCTCGTTGTGGCGATTCACTCACTTGGAGGTTCACGTGCTAATTGGCATCACACGCCAAACCCTCAATAGGGTGCCACACAACCAACACAAGATGAGGATCACACAAGCCACGCGCAATCTACTAGAGTTGCCTTTTATGATCTCCCACGGGGAAGGCACAAAAACCCCTCACAATGACGACGATCGGAGCCGGCAACAATCACCAGTAGCCTCTAACGATCCACCAATCACCGGGCTGTCTAGGTGTCGGCAAACACCAAGAATAACAAGAACTCCACCAGCCCAAATTGCCCAACTAGTGCCACAAGATGCTAGAACACTAAGCAATGCACTAGAGGCTCTCCAATCTCACTCAAGATGATGAAATCAAGTGTGTAACTGAGTGAAGTGGTGTGCTCAGCTCTCAAAGGGTGTATGCAGCTGTTAGAAGTGCCAAGAGAGTGCCAAGGCCGGCCACTAGCTCTATTTATAAGCCCACAAGCAAATAGAACCGTTACCCCTTTAAGTCAGCTTCTGCGGGGGTCACCGGACATGTCAGTGTGGCACCGGATATGGGGTGGCGGTGCCCCTCCAACAGTCATCCAACAACAAGTTTCACTAGCCGTTGGGGCACCGGACATGCGGCGGTGGCACCGGACAGGGGTGGCGGTGCCACCCCGGCCAACACCTCGAAAACCATGCTCCTTCGAAAAATGGTGCGGTGCACCGCCATGGGGTGGTGGTGACCGCGGTGGTGCCCAATTCTAGAACCCCCGCTCTCTGTTGAAAAGGGGCGGTGCCACCGGACAGCGGTGGCGGTGCCCTTGGCGGTGCACCGTCGCACCTAGGGTGGTGTACACCGTCACTGGCGATGCCAGCCCCAGCTCCAGCCCCTCTCGGCCATGTCCAGGTGGCCACCGGACAAGGGGAGGCGGTGCCACCGGACAAGGGGTGGCGGTGCCCCCCCAGAACACCTCCCTCTCAGCCTCCTCTGTCGGTCACCACCACAGGGGTGGCGGTGCACCGTCACAGGGGTGGCGGTGCACCGTCACAAGGGTGGTGGTGCCCTCGGGACAGCAACACAAGCCCGACTACGCCTCCTTTTCTTCACATTTTTCACCACCTTTGCAAATGTGCTAAGACTCCAAGTGTTTCACCATTACGTGCAAATGTGCTAGCATTTTCACAAACATTTTTCAAAGGTTAATCACTTCTCACCGAATGTGCACTAGGCCTAAAATGCAATGCAAGTATTTCAACACCTAGTGGCACTAGATGATCGAGTTGTCCGATAAGAGCTCCCCTCTTAATAGTACGACCATCTATCTTAAATGTGATCACACTCGCTAAGTGTCTCAATCATCAAACCACAAAGCTTCTATTAAGTTTCACCTTTGCCTTGAGCTTTTTGTTTTTCTCTTTCTTCTTTTCCAAGTTCAAGCACTTGATCATCATGGTGACCACACCATCATCATGATCTTCACCATTCTCCATCACTTGGAATAGTGCTACCTATCTTATGATCACTTTGATAAACTAGGTTAGCATTTATAGTTTCATTAATTCACCAAAAACAAACTAGAGCTTTCAACTGGATTGTTTGTTGTTCATTGCTTCCTCCAACATAAACTGGTTACAGGGTATAAATAGAGGTGCCCAACCCCTAGGCGTCCAGTCTCTAGCTCCTTGTTTCTCTCCCCCATCAATGACTTTAATCTCTCATTAACTCTAATCTCTTATTAAGTATAATCTCTCTCCTAGACTCTAATTGCCATTGATTACAGCGCCGGCACCCTGGGATACCGTCCTGGCTACATGCAGTCGGTCCCCGGCTGCCCCACAAGACACACCACCAGATGTATTTAGTATTCCTATGGGACCTTTGTTCATGAGTCATGCCAATAATCATAGCTCAAGTGCAGCAGAAATCACATGGAGCACTGTTGACTCTCCCCATCAATATAACTGAACGTACATTTCATCTGCGCTTGTGCCTGTAGTCCTGTACCTTTCTGACGAGCCATGCATCAAGTAGCCCTCACGTCATGCCATGCTGTTGGCCTTGGCCCGGCCCCTCCATGATTCGACCTGGGGGACGCTGCTGCCCATGGAATGGAGGAGACGAAAATCCGAGATGATTCTGCCCATTATATTCGATCAAGATGCATGCATGGATCGGCCAGCACTGTACATGCATCCACAGCCGCACGCCTTCAGTGGCAGGAGATCGATGATCGCAAGGGTCCAAGAGAAACTGTTTATTGTTCGCTTGACGTCGGTTGACACCTGACCGGACCTGATTGCATTGGGGGCCCCGGAATGGCACTTGCATTGCTGCAACATTATCTGCCTCTGCCTGCAGCTGCAGGGGTTGCTGCGCTATCTCCAGTTCAGTCAGCACATGGTGATGACACAGCGCGGGGGAAACAAACTGTCAATCGGCAAAGCCAGCCAGCTTGCGATTCAACTGCCGGCTTGTGAGCTTTCTGTATGGATGTCTCTCTCTGTCCTAGGACCTTTTCAGAGTCTCAGCTAGCTCGTGCAGTTCAGTAACTGGAACCTTGAACTAGAAGTGATCCATTCCACTGCATGGAAGTAGTAGTTGGGTTTAGTTGATGTATCTGCATCTCTGGATGCTTTTGATGGTACGTGAAAATGCTTACATTTTTAAAGAAAGTACATCGAAATGTCATCTGGGCTCACTTTTCCTTTTCTCGATTTGATGTGGCAAATGTTGCTGCAGATGTTAAGCAACTTTCCATCAGGAAAGCTCCGGGATCCATTTCATTTGCCAGAGATCGCGCTGAGTGAGATTTGCCATCTGAATTTTGGGAGTGATGGGGTCCATCCTCCTTTCTGACATCATTAACAGATAAACAAAGCGTGGAAAGGGAACCGGCCATGTGCATGCAGCTCGTGGATCTTACGCTATTTGAGGGACTAAAACCGCACGATCAAAAGATTATCGGAAAGAAAATGTTAGGGCACAGCCCTCGCTGCTCGCCATTCTCCATACCTGTAGACCATCACCTGGAGAAAAAGGCTGAGAGCGAGTGGAAGCATGCAGCTCCATGCATGTTTATCTACTGAACCTTCACAGTTTTCTAAGCAGATCAGCTTTCCGGATGAGTCAGAGTCACCCCACGCGGCCGGCCCCTTTCAGTTGCGGGTGGGACCCATGCAGAAATTCTATCGTTGGAGTGCTGTGCTCCAGTCTAAACAGATAGGCGAGGAAATTATTTTCTTGGCCCTAAAAAAAAGTACCGTTTAGTTTTTTGTTCTTTTTTTTTCTCGAACTTGCTTATTTGGTCTAAAACAAATTTTCTTTGATTTCATGGCCCTTTCATTATTTGGATGAGCTAATGGTGTTAAGTTGTACGTGAAATAACTCTTTTACCCTTGGCTTGAAAAAATAATTATTGAAAAAAATAAAAAAATAATGATTTCAAGCTTGAAAAAATATTGTACCTTGTTTTGATTGGGAAACTATTGATAGAGACAGCACGAAAGACTTGTGAACTGTAGCCTTCGGTGCTAGGGGTAAAAGAGTCATTTCGCATACAGCTTAACACCATTAGCTCATTAAACTAACGGAAGGGTTAAGAAACCAAAGAAAATTCGTTTTAGGACCAAATAAGCAAGTTCAAGAAAAAAAAAGGGCCAAGAAACTGAGCAGCACTTTTTTTTAGGGCGAAGAAAATAATTTCCTCCTGATAGACTTTTTTTTTTATTGCTTCCTCCAGATAGACTGATAGAGTACCTTGCGAGCAGTAGCGAGTGACTCCGAGACAAGTGGTACCAGAAAAACGATCGTCTTGTTCTGAGTCTCTGAGCCTGAAACGGGGTATCGAATCAGTGTCCGTGAAAGCCTTTATGTAACTGTGGTCGACATCAACGCATTTCGGATGGCCGCCCGTACTCACCAGAGAATTTACCATGTTGATCAGAATCCCCGGATACAATCGGTAGAAGGTTCAGTCGTTTTTTCCCCCCTATGGTCGGCAGTTCAACAATACTATTGAGCCCAGAAAACAGACGCTGATTTTCAGTCCGGCCAGTGTTGTTGATTCGTGAATGTTCTGGTAACAATTTGCAGGTAAGTAGTACTACAGATCAAACAAAACGGGCGAGAAAATACGTTTAAACCGAAAAAAAGATGAGGCAGCACTAGAAGTAAGGTTGCGTGGTTATGCAGAACTATAAGCAGCCGCCATCACGGCGTCTGTTTGCCACAACATCTGTGATCTGACTATCATCCACAATAACGGATGGTCCTTAATCGATACGACAGGAAAAACAGTGTTATCAAGCTAAGCCCCGTTGGCCGCGGGACATAACCTGTTATACCCACCAATACTCATACAATATCCCTATATTGTCTCTATTTTTCCTTTCATCATTTTATTATAAGGGTAATAATAATCCCCTATTGTGAGCAACGACAGGTTACTCACGCTATCGATGACCTAAGCATAGCATCTACTCGAACCTACACTAATAAGACTCTTAGGACAGGTATATCTATGCATGTGGTTTCTCTAAAATTCGGTGGTCACGATCTCCGCCAACTTGTTTTCTATATGCATGCAATGATGATGCAACACTTAGCATTTAGGCAACAACAACTCTTAAACTAAAAATACGCATACTAAACTACTAAGATAGCTCTAATGACTAAGATACTAAGCTAACTATCATTTTCATCAAGCAAAGTATTGGGTTCAACTAACAAACCTTTAGCTTGGTAATTTAAGGATATATCTTTATTTCTACTACTGATTTAATGTATATTGAAACGAAGAGAATTTAACTACCATAATGCTTAGTCTATTCTAAAGCTACAAAAATTATAGTGAGCACATAATAATACAATAAAACTGCTGTAAAAATTTCAGGATCAAAACTATCATCAATTCACCACAAAAATTCCTACAATAATTAACTTAATATTATTAAGCATTCTCAAATGATTTAATAGCTCCTAATGTCAACACATATAAACATGAACTTAATACACCAACAGATAGAACACAATTTTAGAAACCTAATAAAAATTGTTTCACAATTTTTGGACACCTACATGATTTTATATTAATTACCAAAGATCAACTCAGAAATTAAATTAGAAAAGTATTTCTAATTCCTTCGGAAAACGAAAAGCGAATCTCCCGCGCGGCCCACACGCGCGGCCTGCGCGCACGCAGCGGCCTACTGGCACGGCCCACACGAGGCTGTTAGAAGTGCCAAGAGAGTGCCAAGGCCGGCCACTAACTCTATTTATAAGCCCATAAGCAAATAGAACCGTTACCCCTTTGAGTCAGTTTCTGTGGGGTCACCGGACATGTCGGTGTGTCACCGGACATGGGGTGGCGGTGCCCCTCCAACGGTCATCTAACAGCTAGTTTCACTAGCCATTGGGGCACCGGACATGCGACGGTAGCACCGGATTAGGGTGGCGGTGCCACCCCAGCGAACACCCTGAAAACCATGCTCTCTGAAAAAATGGGGCGGTGCACCGTCATGCGGTGGCGGTGACCGTGGTGGTGCCCAATTCCAGAACCCCCGCTCTCTGTTGAAAAGGGGCGGTGCCACCAGACAGGGGTGGTGGTGCCCTTGGCGGTGCACCGTCGCACCTGGGGTGGTGTACACCGTCACTGGCGGTGCCAGCCACAGCTCCAGCCCCTCTCGGCCACGTCTAGGTGTCCACCGAACAAGGGGTGGCGGTGCCCCCGAAAACACCTCCCTCTCGGCCTCTGTCGATCACCGCCACAGGGGTGGCGGTGCCCTCGAGACAGCAACACAAACCCGACTACGCCTCTTTTTCTTCACCTTTTTCACCACCTTTGTAAATGTGCTAACACTCCAAGTGTTTCACCATCACGTGCAAGTGTGTTAGCATTTTCACAGACATTTTTCAAAGGTTAATCACTTCTCACCGATTGTGCACTAGGCCTAAAATGCAATGCAAGTATTTCAGCACCTAGTGGCACTAGATGATCGAGTTGTCCGATAAGAGCCCCCTCTTACCCTCTTAATAGTACGACCATCTATCTTAAATGTGATCACACTCGCTAAGTGTCTCGATCACCAAACCAAAAGGCTCCTATTAAGTTTCACCTTTGCCTTGAGATTTTTGTTTTTCTCTTTTTTCTTTTTCAAGTTCAAGCACTTGATCATCATTGTGACCACACCATCATCATGATCTTCACCATTGCTCCATCATTTGGAATAGTGCTACCTATCTTATGATCACTTTGATAAACTAGGTTAGCACTTAGGGTTTTATCAATTCACCAAAATCAAACTAAAGCTTTCAACTAGATTGTTTGTTGTTCATTTCTTCCTCCATCATAAACTGGTTATATGGTATAAATAGAGGTGCCCATCCCCTAGGCGTCCAGCCTCTAGCTCCTCGTTTCTCTCCCATCAATAACTCTAATCTCTCATTAAATATAATCTCTTTTCTAGACTCTAGTTGTCATTGATTACAGCCGGCACTCTGGATACCGTCCTGGCTACATGCAGTCGGTCCCCATGGGGCCTTTGTTCATGAGTCATGCCAATAATCATAGCTCAAGTGCAGCAGAAGTCACAGGGAGCACTATTGACTCTCCCCATCAATATAATAACTGAACGTACATTTCATCTGCGCTTGTGCCTGTAGTCCTATACCTTTCTGACGAGCCATGCTGCCATGCATCAAGTAGCCCTCACGTCATGCCATGCTGTTGGCCTTGGCCCGGCCCCTCCGTGATTCGACCTGGGGGACGCTGCTGCCCATGGAATGGAGGAGACGAAAATCCGAGATGATTCTGCCCATTATATTCGATCAGGTTGCATGCATGGATCGGCCAGCACTGTACATGCATCCACAGCCGCACGCCGTCAGTGGCAGGAGATCGATGATCGCAAGGGTCCAAGAGAAACTGTTTATTGTTCGCTTGACGTCGGTTGACACCTGACCGGACCTGATTGCATTGGGAGCCCCGGAATGGCACTTGCATTGCTGCAACATTATCTGCCTCTGCCTGCAGCTGCAGCCTAGGGGTTGCACATGGTGATGACACAGCGCGGGGGAAACAAACTGTCAATCGGCAAAGGCAGCCAGCTTGCGATTCAACTGCCGGCTTGTGAGCTTTTCTGTATGGATGTCTTTAAGTAATCTTCTGCTCTCCTCGTGTGAACGCACGACAGAGACATGACGTCGAAAATGGCTTCCTGCTGTTGCACTGTAGCAATTGCAGAGGCAGGTGTCGAATGGCTCACCTGCCGCACTGCACTGTAGCCACACCAAGGGTAGACGTTAAAGTCACACCTGTTGTTACATCTAGTACTGTAGCAGTATGGCAGCTTAACATGTATGTACTAGTGTTAGATGGATATAGTTGTATATATAGTTTGCCACTGCAACTCAGTAAAGAGAGCGAGTTCAGTTTTACCATCTCTTCTACAGAGTTCCGGCCAACGCTGTTGCTTGTGCTATGTGTGTGCTCTGTTCTCCCTCTCTTCTTCTACCTCTAGCCATAGTGTGTGATAGCCAACGACAGTTCGTGGTCGGCATCGCTAGTGTGTGCTCGGCAACACTAGTGAGTGGTCGGATATCTCCGTACTGGAGATCTAGGAGCTAACAAGTGGTATCAGAGCCGTACAAGCGCCGTCGCCGGACTAACAACTGGCGATGACGGATGGTTTTGAGATGGGCGACAGCGGCGGTGCTGCTATGGCTGCCCAGCCACGACAGGAGGTCGTTGTGCGCATGGTGCGGGAGGTCAGCGGCACCAGTTGGCCGACGCTGATTCACACCAACTATGGCGAGTGGTCGGTGACTATAAAGGTCAAGCTCAGAGCCCGACGGCTCTGGAATGTTGTTGACAAGGGCATCGAAAACGAAAAAGACGACATGTCAGCGTTGGAGGCTATCATCGCTGCTATACCACCGGAGTACAGGAAGCCGCTGGGGGCGAAGAGCTCTGCTAAGGAGGTGTGGGAGGCTAGTGCGGCGATGCGCGTCGGTTCTGACCGCGCAAAGAAGACGACGACCCAGCTTCTGAAGCAGGAGTACGCCAACCTCAAGTTCAAGGATGGTGAATCGGTGGATGACTTCTCCCTTCTCCTGCAAACGTTCATCAGTAAGCTGAAGAGCCATGGCGTCACCATCGACGAAGAAGATGTGGTCTCCAAGTACCTCCACTCCGTGGCGGCGAAGTACATCCAGATCGCTCTCTCCATAGAGACGATGCTAGATTTGTCCACCCTTACCATTGAGGATGTGACTGGTCGGTTGCGGACGGTGGATGAGCGCTTGGAACAGGCGACAACAACGAAGGACAGCGGTAAGCTGCTGCTGACAGAGGAGGAGTGGGTTGCTCGGATAAACTACTTCGCTAGTGTGTGCTCGACAACACTAATGAGTAGTCGGATATCTCCGTGTCAGAGATCTAGGGGCTAACAGTCTTTCTCTGTCCTAGGACCTTTTCAGAGTCTCAGCTAGCTCGTGCAGTTCAGTAACTGGAACCTTGAACTAGAAGTGATCCATTCCACTGCATGGAAGTAGTAGTTGGGTTCAGATGATGTATCTGCATCTCTGGATGCTTTTGATGGTACGTGAAAATGCTTACATTTTTAAAGAAAGTACATCGAAATGTCATCTGGGCTCACTTTTCCTTTTCTCGATTTGGTGTGGCAAATGCTGCTGCAGATGTTAAGCAGCTTTCCATCTGGAAAGCTCCGGGATCCATTTCATTTGCCAGAGATCGCGCTGAGTGAGATTTGCCATCTGAATTTTGGGAGTGATGGGGTCCATCCTCCTTTCTGACATCATTAACAGATAAACAAAGCGTGGAAAGGGAACCGGCCATGTACATGCAGCTCGTGGATCTTACGCTATTTGAGGGACTAAAACCGCACGATGAAAAGATTATTGGAAAGAAAACGTTAGGGCACAGCCCTCGCTGCTCGCCATTGTCCATACCTGTAGACCATCACCTGGAGAAAAAGGCTTAGAGCGAGTGGAAGCATGCAGCTCCATGCATGTTTATCTACTGAACCTTCACAGTTTTCTAAGCAGATCAACTTTCCGGATGAGTCAGAGTCACCCCACGCGGCCGGCCCCTTTCAGTTGCGGGTGGGACCCATGCAGAAATTCTATCGTTGGAGTGCTGTGCTCCAGTCTTAACAGATAGACGAGGAAATTATTTTCTTGGCCCTTAAAAAAAGTACCGTTTAGTTTTTTGGTCATTTTTTCTCGAACTTGCTTATTTGGTCTAAAACAAATTTTCTTTGATTTCATGGCCCTTTCGTTATTTTAATGGGCTAATGGTGTTAAGTTGTATGTGAAATAACTCTTTTACCCCTGGCTTGAAAAAATAATTATTAAAAAAATAAAAAAATAATGATTTCATGCTTGAAAAAATACTATACCTTATTTTGGGAAACTATTGACAGAGATAGCACGAAAGACCTGTAAAAGAGTCATTTCACATGCAACTTAACACCGTTAGCCCATCAAACTAACGGAAGGGTCAAGAAATCAAAGGAAATTCGTTTTAGGACCAAATAAAAGTTCAAGAAAAAAGGGCCAATAAATTAAGCATAACTTTTTTTAGGGTGAAGGAAATAATTTCCTCCCGATAGACTTTTTTTTTGATTGCTTCCTCCAGATAGACTGATAGAGTACCATGCTTCCTCCAGATTTCGGATGGCCGCCCGTACTTACCAGAGAATTTACCATGTTGATCAGAATCCCCGGATACAATCGGTAGATTCAGTCGTCCCCAAATACGTTTAAACCGAAAAAAGATGAGACAGCACCGAATTTTTTATTTTTTTAACCCTTTTTTAAAAAGTTTTTCATAAATATGTCTCCGAAGGTATTATTTAAAAATCTGGACCCTTATCTCGGCGCCATCGTTGGTGACGCCGAGCTTACACGTCTCGGCGCCAAAGGGTTTGGCGCCTAAGTCTTGGGCTGACATAGGCGTCGACGCAGATGTGGCGGTGACTTGTCAGCCACCTTGACGCCGAGCTTGACGCCAAGATCATTGGCGCCCGAGCTTGACGCCAAGATCATTGGCATCGTACCCTGTCTTAACTCCCTTCCTTTGTCTCTTCCTCTCTCTTTTCTACTGCTCCCGAGCCAGGGCGCCGCCACTGCTGCCGCATCGCCGCTCCCGCCGCCGCGCGAAGCCCCGGCGGTCCCTCGCTCGCCGCGCGCCACCTCTCCCGGCCCGTGCCCGCTGCGCGCCGCCCCTCCCGGGCCACGCCCGCGCTGGCCCCGGCCGTGCCAGCCACCCGCGGCTCCAGCTTGCTCGCGCCGCCTCACCGCGTGGAGCCCCGACCGTCCCGCGCCGCCCCTCCCGGCCCCCGCCCTCGTCGGCCGCCCGTGGCCCCAGCCCGCTCGCGCCGCCTCGCCGCGCGCCGCCCCGGCCATCCCACGCCCGCCGCGCGCCGCCCCTCTGTAAGGTCTTAATGGCTAGAGGGGGTGAATAGCCTATTAAAAATTTCTACAACAACACTTAACAAACCGGTTAGACAATTATAAGGTTAAGTAAGTGTTGCGCTAGCCTACTAAAAATGCAAGCCACCTACCACAATTCTAGTTTCTATTGTTTCTAACCACACAATGGCTATGGCACTACACTAAGTTAGTGTGCCCTCAAAGGCTAACTAAAGAGCCACACTAACCAAACTAACAAGCGCTCACAACTAGCTACACTAAAGAGCTTGATAACTAGTTTGCGGTAATATAAAGAGAGAGCAAGATAGTTATACCGCCGTGTCGAAGAGTGAACCAATCAATCACAAGAATGAAAACCAATCACCTCGGAATCAAATGATGACACAATGATTTTTACCGAGGTTCACTTGCTTGCCGGCAAGTTAGTCCTCGTTGTGGCGATTCACTCACTTGGAGGTTCACGCGCTAATTGGCATCACACGCCAAACCCTCAATAGGGTGCCGCACAACCAACATAAGATGAGGATCACACAAGCCACGAGTAATTCACTAGAGTACCTTTTGGCTCTCCACCGGAGAAAGGTCAAGAACCCTTCATAATCACCACGATCGAAGCCGGAGACAATCACCAACCTCCGCTCAACGATCCTCACTGCTCTAAGCCATCTAGGTGGCGGCAACCACCAAGAGTAACAAGAAAACCCCGCAGCGAAACACGAACACCAAGTGCCTATAGATGCAAACACTCAAGCAATGCACTTGGATTCACTCCCAATCTCACAAAGATGATGAATCTATGATGGAGATGAGTGGGAGGGCTTTGGCTAAGCTCATAAGGTTGCTATATCAATGCAAATGGTCAAGAGAGTGAGCTTGAGCCGACCATGGGGCTTAAATAGAAGCTCCCACGAAATAGAGCTGTTGTACCCCTTCACTAGGCACTACTCGGGGTGACCGGACGCTCCGGTCAGATCGATCGGACGCACCCTGCCAGCGTCCCGTCCACGGATGACTGCCACGTCATCCCTCTCTTCAAATACTGAGCGCCCGATCCCAACGGTCAAGTGACGACCGGACGCGCTGCTCGAAGTGACCGGATGCACCAACACCAGCGTCCGGTCGTTTTCAGTAAGGTACCAGAAGCGAAAATTCACGACCGGACGCGTCCGGTCATGCTCAACCAGACTCACCCAGCATCCGATCACTCAATGTCTCTTCAGTTCACCGCATACGTCATACTGACCGGATGCAGGCCCTGAGCGTCCGGTCACTTTTCGCGCCAGCGTCCAGTCACGAGACCGAAATTGCGTGCTTACCGCTACCACTGACCGAATGCGCTGGTCCTACCGAGACCAGCGTCCGGTCATTCTGTGAAATCCTATCTTTTCTGTATAGGGTGCCAGTGGCACCATCAGACTGACCGCACTCTACGAACGGACACTCCACCGGTGAAGTTTCTTACCCTTGCTCAAATGTGCCAACCACCAAGTGTATCATCTTGTGCACATGTGTTAGCATATTTTCATAAACATTTCAAGGGTGTTAGCACTCCACTAGATCCTAAATGCATATGCAATGAGTTAGAGCATCTAGTAGCACTTTGATAACCGTATTTCGATACGAGTTTCACCCCTCTTAATAGTACGGTTATCGATCCTAAATGTGATCACACTCGCTAAGTGTCTTGATCACCGAAACAAAATGACTCCTACCATTTATACATTTGTCTTGAGTCTTTTGTTTTTCTCTTTCTTCTTTTTAAGTCCAAGCACTTGATCATCACCATGGCATCACCATCATCATGTCATGATCTTTATTTGCTTCACCACTTGGAATGTGCTACCTATCTCATGATCACTTGATAAACTAGGTTAGCACTTAGGGTTTCATCAATACACTAAAACCAAACTAGAGCTTTCACCCTCCTGGCCCGCGCCCGCACTAGCCGCCCGCGGCCCCAACCCGCTCGCGCCGCCTCGTCCGTCCCGGCTCGCCACGTTCGCCGCGCGCATAGGCGCTCCCTCCGACGACCCCAGCCGCGACACGGCCCCTGCTCCCAGCGTGGCGCGACCTCGCCGTCGATCCCGTCCTACTCCGGTCCGGGTGTCCGCGTCCGCGTCGCATCCCTGGCCTGCTCCGCCCGGCCACGACCACACCCCCAGCTCCGGCGTCCGCGAGCCTGCCCCTCCTCGCCTGCAAGGGAGGGACTGGTGTCCTGCTACAAGGCCGCAACAACCGCCAGAGCTTTGTTCGCCTCCAACGCCGCGTGCTCTGTTCGTTGCATTGACTTTGATAGGTAAATTTTTTTGAATATGCAATATAGGTACTTAGTTAACTTGAATTGTAGCGCTACTTTGATTATTTCGTAGTTTCTAGTAAATTTGAAAATATGGGTAGTTGATTTAGTTAGTGAGATAGATATAGTTAGATAGCTAGTGACATTGGTATACTGATATAGTTATTAGATAGCTAGTTGATTTTGTTAGTGAGATAAATATAGTTAGATAGCTAGTGGCATAGTTATTTAGGTAGGATTTAGCTATGTAGTTAATAGATTGTATTTATATACTTAGGGTATAGTTGGTTAGTATGTATTAGAAAGGTACTATGTAGCAGCTACTTTGGAGTAAGCGAACTGTATTTCAATTTTTGTTTGAACTACTAGATGGACAACCTAGTGAGCATATATCATCGAGGCACCGTGGAAAGAGATCGCTATGAATATGTTGAGTTTGTTGACATGTAAAGCGTGCCTGTGTTATTCAATGAGAAGCCTTCATTTAGTGAGTTGGTTGCAAGGGCTTTGTTGCTATCTGTTGAAAAGTAAATATAGGAGTTTTAATTAGAAGCTAGCTTTATTAAAACAAGCTTTGTTTGGAATTTTATAAGAAAAAAACAAGCTTTGTTTGTAATTTTAGAAGAAAAAAAGTTTCTAATTGTGGTTAGTTCATTACTTAATGTTTATGTTTGGTTATGGAGGAGGCAACATACCACCACAATCTTACTGAGAACTTTGTTGCAGGGCAATACTTTCAAATGCTCGGTTGAAGACATTGAGCGCTTTCGTCCGAGAGTCAGGGACGACGACACGCGTAGCTTTCTAGACGTAAGATTTAAAATATTCTTTTAAATATATTATTAATACATTAAATTCTTCCGATTAACATAATTTTGTACAACAGAGAGACTGCCACGTCGGCTACGCCGTGCGGCTGCTCGTTGTGGTTGTAGGACAGCCATGACGCAAGACGTGCGCGTTCCTTCTGCAGGCAGAGGAGGCTTAGGTTCATCTAGCCAAGCACCTACAGGGTCCATATACATTGCGTACAAGGACGAGGACGACGACGAGGTGGACCAGAGGCACGAGGAGCTTGGCCCGTCTCAGCTCCAGGACACTCCCTCGACTCAGCCTACACAGCCTTCAGGCACTAGGCGACGCCATCCACCTGACCCTTACACTCTTGGCACCGACGCTCTTGGTCACAAGAGTAAGGGTAAGACTAGGAGACAGTGAGGGTTTATGGTAGATGTTGTTATGTACTATTATGGACTTTGTGGATTTTCATTATGAACTATTGTGGACTGTATGAATTATTATTATTGACTATGAACTACTATGGACTATAATTATAGACTGTGTGGACTATTAAAATGCTCATGTATATGGTTTCAGATGAATGTGGCATATATCTATATGTTTGAACATGTTGTATTGAGGTTAAATATTCATGTCATATTCGTGTATGGATTGCATCAAAAAATAGGGGAAATTTTGCTGAAATTTTCTGCCTAAAGTACGTATTAATCAGCGCCATCAGTTTTTCTGGTTCATTAAGTAATCAGGATATGATAATAGGAAGGAAGATTGGCCAAAATGTATGCATGATGAGGACTACTTAGTGCAGATGTTCACTGAGGGGATCGACGGAGGTCGTCGCTTCTTCAAATGCCCACGAGCATGGGTAATTGCTATTACATTTCGTTTATTAAATATATTTCTCGAATACCCTTACAACTCATAGGACATACTTATTGTAGTCTTTCGAGTCCGAAGAAAACTGTGGGTTCACTAGGTGGGTCGATCCTCGACCAATTTATCCGCATCAGCAGTACATCTACTACCTGTAGGACCAAATCTTTGATCTACAAAGAGAAGTTAGCAGCGGGTACAAGGAAGACGAAGATAACGACAACAACAATGGTGCAAGTTAACAGGAGGCACTCTGCAATGATTCATATTGCATCTGCCCTAATCACAAGAACAAGGGGCTTCCGCCGTCAGCCCCGCCACCACCACCACCAACAATGGGAGGTTACTGTGGAGAAGGTGCAACACAATTTGCTATGTGGCCACACTACTAGAGCGACCCTATCTTATTCACATGACACATCCATGTGTTTGTTGTTTGGTTTAATTACCTAAGACATGTTAGGTTTAGTCAAAAGAACTATGTAGCCTTGTTTTGTACATGTTCTCACATGCCATTTCGTGTGCTTGTTGTTCGCTTCAATTACCTAAGGCATGTTATGTTTAGTTCAGGACCTGTGTACCCTAGTTCGGTACATGTTCTCATATGCCATTCCATGTGTTGTATGTGTTGAATTATATAAGGCCCTATTTCGTTAGGTTTTGTTTGCAGCACGTGATCACATTTCACTACGTCCGCAATATTAAACTGAATATTATGACCACAAATAATGAAAACAACTACATAATGAAAAGTCCAATACTATGACACATTAAACAACACAATAATACTAGAAGTACGTGTCGACAAACTAAATAACGCAGTACATGACCTAAGCATGCCCATACTTAAAGTGTATTACATGACAACACAATGAAAAGTCCAACAGCAGACAACATTATTCATGAATAAACCATAGAACTACCAAGTAATGGAGACTACTGAGTGCAACGAGGTCACTTTCCCTTCCTCGGGGCATCGGGATTCTCCTCCATCGCTGCTTTCGCTCGGCGTGCACGCTCAAGCTTCTCCTCCCTCTCTTCCTTGTACGCAACAACACTTCTCCTTTCCTCCTCTTTCTTGTGCTCCTTTTCTGCAGCCTCCTCTCTGCGTCTTTTCTCCATCATCTCCTTATCCTCTGCCTCCCACCGTAATAGTTTCAGCATCCATTCCTTGGAGGAGAAAGAAGAGGAAGAAGGCTAGGGCAGCAAGGTTGGGCACCGGGTTAAAACACCACCTCGGCGCTAGGATCTTTGGCGCCAAGCTCGGCTCCAGGATCTTTGGCGTCAAGCTCGGCTCCAAGATCTTCAGCGCCAACCTTGGCGCTAAGATCCACGGCGCCGAGCTGGCTGCCAGGTCAGCGTCCACGCCGCCAACGTGGCCCTGACCTAGGCGCCAAACCCTCTGGCGCCGAGACATGTAACATCGGCGCCACCAACGATGGCGTCGAGCTAAGGGTCTAGATTTTAAAAATATACCTCCAGAGACATATTTGTGAATAACTTAAAAAAAAACAGGCCAAAAAATAAAAAATTCGGGAGACAGCACTAGAAGTAGGTTGCGTGGTTATGCAGAACTATAAGCAGCCGCCATCATGGCCTCTGTTTGCCACAACCTCTGTGCAGGGCAGGTCCAAGAGCCCGGCGCGGCCTTTTCCATCAGCGCAGCTGAAAACACGGCGGCATGCCGGCACCCAGAACACCAACCATGTCAGTGTCTGCCTCCCACAGCGTCGGTCCCCGTCTCCTCTCCACTCTCCAGCAGTGCAGAGCGCCCTGCCGTGCATGGACCACGACCACGGGGTGACAGACACCGCACTGCAGTAATTAAACGCACCTACGAACAAGCCATGCACACCGGTCACCGGCTGCGCGTCTGCACCGTCGCCCCTGGCCGGCCGGCCTCGTCGTGGGCTGATGACCCGCGCACACATGGAGGCATGGAGCACGGTGCACGGCGGTGTGTGGCCGCCGGTGGGTATAGCTCGTGGCGCCACAGCCACCTCCCGGGCCAGGGGCCACCACCGCTACGTGTCCTGGACTCCCGGCTGCAGGGCCCCCTCTCATCAAGCTAGGCGGCCGTTGGGTTTGATGAGTTGGCCTGCTCCAACTTCCGAACGACCTCGACCGGCCCTTGATGAGCAGTAGTCATATATAATACAGTGTATTCTAGCATTTAAAATTATCCTTAAATATAATGTATTTTAAAAGATAAAAACTAGTTCTGCATTAAATATTTCTTATTTATCAATCAATCACTATTAATATGTGATTAGAAAATAAAATAAAGATATATGTGTTTTTTATGTTCTCTCTTCATTTATTTTAAAATTTATAGATTACTGTATTTCATTCCGGACAGAGAGACGTACTAGCATTACGTTTTTAGACTAGCATCAGGAGTGCCACCAGACGTGGTGCGTGGCCCCGACCCGAGGGACACCAGCATAGGCAATCGCATCACGCTACAAGTTGACAACGCGCGCGGGGCAGACCATGTGGAGGAAAACAAAAGGGAAAGGGTGTGTGGCAGCCAATGAGGTACTAGTAGATTTTCTTTTCTTTCTTTCTTTCGTTTTGAGAGATAAAATGGGAGGTACTAGCAGTAGTAGGCTAGTAGCTATACTCACTACGTGAAAAACGGTTTACAGCAACAGGATAATATTTTTTTTTAGGAGCGGCCGGTGATGGAGCCGTCCCTACAATGGCGTGCTTAGGAGCCCAGAGACCAGCCACCCCTACAAATGGAACAGCAGGGGCGGCTGGCGATACGAGCCGCCCCTACAAATGGGTCTGATTTGTAGGGACGGCTCAATCACCAGGCACCTCTGGTGTTGCGATTTGTAAAGGCGGCTCAATCACGGCCGCCTTCTACAAATCTTGCCGCCTTGAACCCAAACACAGGCTTGGGCCTCACTTTTCTTTGGTAGGCCACTTTGAAACCCGCGCATGCCTCGTTAAGCTGTCAGCGATCTAAGCCCTCGATCTGAATCGAGCGGCCGAGGTTAAGTCAACCAGTGACAAAACTACCCCGAACATCCGAAACCCTAGGGTTTCATTCTCACTTATCCATCCGACGCCGCACTCTCTCTCACTCGCTCTCTATCTCTCTCACCCGACGGCGCTTAGATCCGTGGGCGCTACTACATCCGCGTCGAGCCCCGGCGTGGAGGCGCGCCTGCGCTCCTCCTCCTCGAGCTCTACGTGCGCGGCGGGTGCCCGCGCCCCGGGGATAGGGGAGGGAGGGACGGAGGCTCTTCTTTGTGGCAGGAGGCCCATGGCAAGCCGCGTCTTGACGGGCGCAGCCCCGCCTCCTACGCGTCGGCAAGCGGCGGGGTCGGCGATGCGGCGGCGGCTGGGCGCCCATGAGCCTCGCTCTCTTCATGGCTGCCTTTGGGGTGCCGGTCGAGTTCCCTGCGTAGGAGCTCTGCGACCTTGTAGACGATGTCGACGTCTCCGTCTGCGTGGAGGTGCTCAAGGCCTCCAAGCTCTTTGTCAGGAAGATGTGGGGTGAGAAAAATAAAATCTACTTCCCTCTTCTTCCCCTGAACCCTGATGACATTCAAACGTTTCAGATTTTCCATGTTCCAATTCAGATTTCAGATCCTTTCAGTGCGCCTGTCATCCGGCGACGGATCTAGGGTGGTGGTGTCCCCCGTCGGTGGATCGAGGGCGGGTGTGCTCCTCGACGGCAGATCTAGGGAGAGCCCATCCTCCAAGCGGCAGATCTTGGGTGGTAAGCCTGTACCACTACTCCACTATCAACCTGTGTTTGTCAGTACTTAGCTGCCGTTCTGAGAGAGTCTGAGCAAAAGGTCACTCGTGTACTTTCGTTTAAATTTGCAACAATAACATATCGTTAGATCATTGTCTTCATTTCTCATTACTGGTGTTTGTTTTAGTTGCTGCTATCATATTCATTCTTCTGTGATGTCTCGTTCCAGAAGCACCTTTATAAGTCAAAAAATATGTACAGAATGGTAGTGAAGATAGTGTGTTGATTTTGCTGCTGATCTTGTGATGCAACCTTGTTAGAATAGTAAGTTTTTGCTATTTTCTAAAAAGTAATGATTGTTATTGACCTTAGAAGATACATTGAAATAGGTAAGCTGGCCTGGACACTTACTTTCAGCAAAAGAAATCTGTGCTAGCTATAGTGATTGAAACACTTACTGTTAGGCAACTTATTCTTGCTGGAAAGGAATTCTATATTGTTGTAGGCCATAAAGAACAAGTAACTAGTAACTTAATCTTGACACTACTGATACAGACCTTATGCTACTGCTTGACACTGTCCTTAAACCAATCCTTGGAAAATGCTCTTCGAACATTGCTGCAGGAGCTTGTGGTAACTTTCTATGTGGCTACACTGTCCTTTGATCTCACTTGATGATAAATTGGTTAGGGAGTGTTGTCGGCACGTGCATTTTTCTGGGTCATTGCATTTGTTCTGAGCAGTAGGGTTTTAATGATTATTTCTAAAAGAAAACGGAAGGTGTGGCTGCATTTTTATTTGCAATCCTAGAAAATTACATTGATTGCTGATTCTGTTTTATATGGAGAGTGTGTATTTCCATATTTCATTTGTGTATTCTTAGTCATCTGCAGTGCAATCGGGTTAAAAGATCATGCAATATGGGAATTCATTGGATAGCGGAGAAAGTAACTGCCTGATAACTCGCCTTCTTGGTCAGTTGCAGTTCTTCCAACATTCTTTGTTCAAATCCATACCTATCTGAGGACCTTATGGCATCACTTTCTCTTTTTTTCTTGAACACTATTTGGTGCCTGTGTAGCATTAGTTTCTGTTCTGAGAAAACAATGTTCTTCCATGATAGATATTGTGCTTTATCTTTGCGAAAGAGGGCATGTTGAGGGTGGTATGGTATTCCAGCTGTTAGAAGACCTAACTGAAATGTCAACAATCAAAGACTGCAAAGATATCTTTGGGTATATTGAGAGCCAACAAGATGCACTGGGGAAGGTAATTGTGATCCTTATTCTGTTTGGTTAGTTCTGGTTAAGTACAGAAGATGCATGTCTGTAACTTTGCTGATCGATTATCGTTTTGGGTTGTTTGTAGCAAGAACTTTTTGGACGTGGAAAACTAGTTATGCTAAGGACTTGCAACCAACTTCTTCGCAGACTATCGAAGGTTAGGTTCAGTTGTTTTGTGGTGTCTACTCTTTGAAGTTTAGATTTACTGTTGTTCCCACATCTGGTGCTGCTGTTTATGCAGGTGGTGACAATTAGGCTTACTGAGTCATTGTCTTGTACATTCTCAAGAATTGCTGCGGTGTGTCTTGTTCTCTCTTGTGTTACTTGCATCGAGCGAAGATTGATTTTCACAATACTTTTCATATACCTATGTGCAGTCTCATAGTTTAAATGAACAGCAAGCACAATAATTTGCACCGTGTATTGTCATGGAATATTTGTTATAATCTGGTATAAATAAATGTTCTGGTCGAATTTGAATTGTAAATTTAATTTTTTTTACGGAAAAATGATTTGTAGTGGTAATTTGGTGTTCCCAGACCGCCCCTATAAATCGATTTGTATTGACGGCTACAGTACCAACCGCCCCTACAAATCGATTTGTAGAGACCCTTGCGTAGGGACGGCTGACCGAACCGCCTTTACAAATGCTTATTAGCCGCCCCTAAAAACCATATCTGACATAGTGACTAGGGGATCTCGAGGGTTAGTAATCCAAGAAGCTTGTGCGCGGATTGAGGCCCACGGCGACCGGCCGGATAAGCGGATAGAAAAGCAGCCGAGTGTTCGAGCGTGGCGAGACGGCGTGGCATCTCCCATCTCCTTGGCGCTTGCGGGTTGCGGCGTGCGCGACTACTGCTCGCCTTCGCCCCGGCCATTGGCCATGCATGCATCGCTAGTCATATAGACACGGTGTCGGTCAGACGGTCACGTCTGTTGGGGTGTTTAGAGAAGGTACTGATAGCACTCAAAACTGGCTAAACTAGGCTGCCAAATCGACTAAACCGATCTTGGCAGGGTTGTTACAATGAAAATTACATTTTACCATTGTGTTTTTTTTCATCGAGACGATCGAAATACATATATGCAACATGTTTTACAGTAATACACTTATTCCTGTAGCGATCTGTGGAACCGACTCAGAGAGAATGGTTAGGCTTCACCACTATGTGAGTTAAGATGCACGGAAAAGAGATGGATACTAGTAGACCTCCATGTTTCAATAACTTTTTTTTTTAAAAATTCAGGAATAAACACCACGTGAAAAACGCTTTGTAGGGGCGGCTGCAGATCATTTGTAGAGGCGGCTCAGCCAGCCGCCCCTATCATATCGTCTCTACAAATCATGCATTTGTAGGGACGGTTCCCAAACCGCCCTTACAAATCGATTTGTAGGGGCGGCTGGTACTGTAGCCGTCTCTACAAATCGATTTGTAGGGGCGGTTGGTACTGTAGCCGCCCCTACAAATCGATTTAAAGGGGCGGCTACAGTACCAGCCGCCCCTATAGTACATTTTTCGACTAAAAAAAATTCAAATTTACAATTTAAATTCGACCAGATATGCAAATCGATTTGAGTCATTCACCATTACTTTGCTAATTAAGTAATCAGGCACAGATTTAAACATGAATAGTTGCAGTGTCCAAAAAATACTAGATAACAGAGATCCTAAATTTGATCAACAGATAAGCTTAAAATACAATGAGGACAAGCAAATTGAAATAAAGAAGCAACATGTCAATGTCTCCGAGTGAGGCAGGGAAAACTATCATCAGCTTCATCTAAGTACCCTCCGGAGAAAATGTTTTCAGTTTGCTTGTGGGAGTCATTATCACTACAGTTTTTGCTATCACCACCCCTCCCCTGTTCAGTAGCACAAATGCACACCTGGGTAAAGAAATGATAATCAACGTAAGAAAGTTAACTGGTAACAAACCCATGCCCACCCCAAAATATCTTCACTTAATTACCATTTTGGACAATACAAACCTCGGGCATTACTTGGTGAAAAATCTAATGATGGAATTTCCAGATTATAAATCTAAATATCCCTTTTGTATATTTGTGGCTAAGTTTCAAAAAAGTGAGTGCAATCATTTTTTGGGTCACAACAGAGGTAGTTTTTCACAAAAGCATGCTTTGCTCTGGTAATCATATAACAGGCATCAACAACAGAATAATTGGACCGTGTCACCACTGTTCTTGGTCAACTGTGTGAGTCATGCGGTAGTGATAGATTAAAGACAGTACTCCCTCACCTGTAAACAGTTTATAAGCATTTGGCAGATCATGCTTTTGGGTGGCATAAAAAATGTCATTCCCGGATGAGAGATATAGACCAGGATCAACGATGATTGGCCTTATTTGTCTTTCCCTGGATGCAGAGACAGACAGACAATGTAAATAACTTCCAGCCCTAAATTGAGAGAGAGACTAGAACCAAAAATGATAAAGTGCCCTTACTCCTTCCAACCAATATAGCTAGTATGCTGAATGAAGTTGAGATCCTTCGGTAGGTATGAAAAAACATGCAGGAGGTCTGCAAACAATTTGGAAATCAAGTTACCTTCATAAACTAATACCTTTCCACTAGCTGTCAACAATTTATGACATAAATGAGTAAAAGTAACAAACAGCTAGCGTAAACCCTGATAAGATTAAAGTAGCACGTTCCCATGGCTTCAAGCTCCATTCATAAATGCATGCTAGGTGCATAGGACTCAAGTAGGCAGTAATAGCATAAACCTTAGGAAAAAAAAATCTGCTGCCCAAGCTCAATGAAAACCAATCGAAAGCATTGGTTGACTAAGACTACAATATTCTTTGTGGGACAAATTCTGTCCCCCATTCTAATTGCATTATTTCCAAACTAAAAAAAGGGGCAGGAAATTTAAAAATAGTGGCCAGGAGTAAAGCTAGCTAATACAATCTTATTTACAAACTCTAGCGTGACACTTCCATTAATCGTTGGGAGTGTTAATTCAATTAAAATACTAACATGAGCATGCTTTTATAGATGAAGTGATTTTTTTTCCTTGGTGAATCGGCATAAGATGATACAACAAACTGATTATTTAGTTTCAACCTGTTCCTTTAGAGACCTACCAAAAAAAAACGAGTTATATTCCTTAAAGCCATCCTAGCCCCATTCTTTCAAACCTTTCTATATCCATTCTCATGCATTAGCATGATCTTCTGAAAGGGAACTATCATGTACGATAAATTGATTCACCTACTTGATAACACCAAATCCAGAGTTGCAGACAGATCTATCAATGTTAAACAAACTACGGAACATTTCATGCAAAAATTAACAATCTATTAAAACAAAATAGATATAGATAAATACTCTTTTGATCACCCAAATACCTAGATCTACATAAAAAATCTCAGGAACTCTACCGCATATATACACCAAAATGTAGCAGGATAGGTGTAGAGAGGAATCACCATCGGGTGCCACGAGCGGGTACTCATCGGCGTCGAGGTGCACGAACCAGTCCCAGCCCTGGTCGACCCTCAGTAGTAGCGCGGCGCCGTGCAGCGTGGCGGCGAGCGCGGAGGCCCCGCGCGGGTTGGCGAACCCGGGGTCCCCGACGACATGGACGTTGGCGCGGCCGGGGGCAGCACGCGCGCTGCGAGCGAGCCGTGCGCGGTCGTCCGTGGAGGCGGTGCGGTCGAGCAGGAGGAGGTAGACGTTGCGGGGGTGGTAGGTGGCGAGGAGAAGCCGCTGGAGGCGGTCTGCGTCGCCCGCGGATCCCATGAGGAGGAACGCGAGCGAGGGCGGCGCGGGGCCCGCGGAGGCTACGGAGGGGAGCGGCGCGAGGCGGGGCTATGGTGGTGGAGGCGGCGAGGGGGCGGGGGAGGAGGAGGAGGAGAGGAGGTGGAGGGTCAACAGCAGCAGCAGCATGGAGGTGAGGAGGAGGCACGGGAGTGGGCGGGAGTCCTTGGGGAAGACGCTGTGCGGCAGGGCAGAGGGCGGAAGGAGGCCGGCGGCGACAAGTGCGGGTGCCAAACCCTAGCCAGTGTGCACCCTCTGTTTTATACGCGTGCAAGTGCTAGCGCCTCTTGGGTGGGCAGAAAGGCCGGCGTGGCCCAGGCCCGCTCGTAAGTTTTCCGTCGCAGCATTTGTAGAGGCGGCTCAATCACCAGCCGCCCCTACAAATAGCAATACCAGGGGCGGCTGGTGAGTGAGCCGCCCCTACAAATCCTACCCATTTGTAGAGGCGGCTCGTATCACCAGCCGCCCCTGCCGTTCCATTTGTAGGGGCGGCTGGTCTCGTGGATCCCGAGCACGCCACTGTAGGGGCGGCTCCATCACCAGCCGCCCCTAAAAAAAATTGTTCCGTTGCTACAAACCGTTTTTCACGTAGTGAAAAAATGTCTCGGCCTCCCACATCCATGCATGAATAAGTAAAGCCGTTCAATACATATACAACACAAAAGTACTGAGACCAAGCTCCGTTAGACAGAGCTTTAAACAGAAACAAAATAATAAAAAAACGAGCCGATAGAACTAAACCAGGAAGCTTAGTTCTCTTTTCTTCTTTTGTATCTCTATATCCCAGCTTTCCAAAGACTTCAAACACCATGACTTCCAAACGACTACATCCTTCTTTTAAAGCCACTCTTTCTTTCTCTTTAGATATCTGGGGACTATTGTTTGATCCAGTATGCCCCCTCCCGCTAAAATTTACCTACAAGAAATAATTAGTATTTGTTTTGTTAAACACCACATCGTTTCTACTCAACCACAAAGCCCATCACATCGCTGCCATCCCCAACTATTACTTGATTTCTTAACCTTGGAGTAAAACTCTTTAACAAATAACCAAACAAGTGGACAATATCCTTGGGTGGTTGAAAATTAAAAATGATGAAAACAACACATTCCACGAGAAACTAGATATATGACAGTAAAAAAAACGGGTGTTGGACTGTTTCCCCTAATCCACAGAAGTTACACCTAGTGTCCCCTTTCCAATCCCTCTTTAGTAACTTATATTTTATTAGAACCACACCTCTCTTTAGATACCAAAGAAAACTATTTATCTTCAAAGGTAACGGTCTTCCAAAAACAATTTTTTCCCTAGAAATCTTTCTTTCTTCATAATATCTCTATACAAAGACTATGTTCAAAAGACACCATTTTTTTTCTTGACTGCCTAATAAAACCATCCTTATTATCATTTGAAGAAATGGGCAAAAACTAAGGATACAAGAATAAGCCAATCCTTCAACTTATCCCCATCTAACGCCCTTCCAAATGAAATGTTCTAAGGGTACGTACTTAGTACATTAGCCACAGTATATAACACCTTTTCTTCTCACAGTTATGTACAGAGATGGATACTTTAGTTTTAAAGGTTCCTTAACAATCCAAATATCTTTCCAAAACCTAGTTAGGTTTCCGCTATTAACCTTGGTTCTCCCTTTTTCTAGTAAAAGATTAACATCCATAAGTCTTGCCCAAAAGTGAGAATTACCTGACTGTTTTGCCACTTTGGGACAAACATTTGTTTTTTAAATATTTAAAAAAGACTTGGTGATCGGACGGTCGAGGAAGGATGGTGACACATGTCGAGATCGTGGAGGGAGTGTAGCGGATACACTTCTCGAGAGTGAAATGATCAAGATGCCCAAGAGGAGGGGGTGAATTGGGCTAATTCTAAATTTTCTTGCAATAATCTAATCCTACGGATAGCCCAATTAACCCCTTGTGCCTAGAAAAGTGTTTCTATCAAATTAACGCACAAAAGACTTACAACCTATGTTCCAAACATACTCTAGCATAGCAATTCTATGAATGTAAAGACAAGTATTGAATTGCTCAAAGTAAATACTTAAAGTAAATGCTCAAGGTAAATGGAGAGAGAAACGCGGCGATGTTTTGCCGAGGTATCGGAGAGTCGCCACTCCCCACTAGTCCTCGTTGGAGCACCCGCGCAAGGGTGTAGCTCCCCCTTGATCCGCGCAAGGATCAAGTGCTCTCTACGGGTTGATTCTTCGACACTCCGTCGCGGCGAATCACCCAAAGCCGCTCACAACTTGAGTCGGGTCACCCACAGTCTCCACCGGGTGATCACCAAGCTCCCAATCACCACCAAGCCGTCTAGGTGATGGCGATCACCAAGAGTAACAAGCACGAACTCTCACTTGACCACGCGAAGCCTAATGAGAAGATGGATGCACACTTGACTACTCTTGATTCACTAATGAGGCTACTCTCTTGGATTCTCAAATCTCAATCACCTCACTAGGACCTTGCTCTTCTTGGCACTCACAAACGTGTTTTTCAGCTGTTGGAATGAGCAAAAGCCACTCCACACACGAGTGGAGCTTCTATTTATAAGGCAGCCTGAAAAACGAACCGTTATGAGCTTCTGCGGAGTGACCGGACGCTCCGGTCGTGTTGACCGGATGCTCCGGTCAGTTCAACCTACGAACCAGTAAAAATGTATTGACCGGACACTAGCAGGGTCCGGTCAGCACTGAC
Organism: Miscanthus lutarioriparius; assembly: GCA_904845875.1. Lineage (NCBI taxonomy): Eukaryota > Viridiplantae > Streptophyta > Magnoliopsida > Poales > Poaceae > Miscanthus > Miscanthus lutarioriparius. Next base: position 17,573,386 of record CAJGYO010000016.1, on the reverse strand, counting down.
CGGACGCGTCCGGTCGCATAAAACCCTTACTGGAACCTTACTGGACTCGACCAGACGCTGAACCCTCAGGGTCCGGTCAGTACTGACCGGACGCGTCCGGTCGCAGATTCCCTTCACTGGAATCTTACTGGAGTCGACCGGACGCTGCCTTTCAGCGTCCGGTCACTTGACCTCTCCAGCGTCCGGTCACACCGAACGCAGACGTTGATCAAATGAACTGACCGGACCCTGCGGCCAGTGTCCGGTGACACCGGGGCCAGCGTCCGGTCAGTGTTTGACCCTCCATTCACTTCCAACTTCCGAACATAAGTGAATGAAGTTTGCTCCAAAGGATCTTAGGCATTCATAGGAGCTACCTAGAGCTAGTTTTGACAAGTGTGCACCACACCTAACTCACTAGACTCAACTAGGTCAAGCTACCCATCCATACCCCCCTTAATAGTACGGCCAAAGGAAAAACAAAGTCCTAAACTACTCTAAGTGTCTCTCAAACTCCAATCGACACTTAGAACTAGTCATCCTTAACCTTGTCGTCCATCCTTTAAAAACCGAAACGATTTCCATTGAGGGGGCATGACAACTTTGATTGCCCAATCGATCATCGTTACCATGACCTAACTTAATTGCCTCTGCAAAACACACGTTAGTCATAGTAATCTTGTATTGTCATTAATCACCGAAACCCAACTAGGGGCCTCGATGCTTTCAATCTCCCCCTTTTTGGTGATTGATGACAATACCACCTCGAGTATGTGAAAGAGTGAGGTTTTTGACGGGCTTGGTTCATATAAGCTTTTGTCGATAAGAACAAAAGTGTTAGTCAAGCTTACATGACCCAAGCCAACATAATGTACTCAAAGGATGTGAATTAAGCATGAGTACGATTAACAAAGCTCATTTGCATCGGAGTATAACCGCGGAAGCAAGGGCAAATGAACAATAACACAAGTGATATGACATATAAATAATGTAAAATAGAGAGCACACATGTCATATATCACAATCACATAGATAACACTATCACATAGATAGAATAATATGCGTGAAAGTAAACACACGAATGCAAAAGTAATAGTGTACCACACAAATAAAACTCCAAATGTATATAATAAGCTAATACTATATAACTAGCTCCCCCTAAATGTTGCTCCCCCTGAGTCTACATACTCGAACCCTCTCCCCCTTTGGCGTCAAACACCAAAACCTAGGGGTTGGACGGTGGGGCTGCAATGATGACGAAGGGTATTTGAGGTGCGAGGAGCAAGCTAGAAGCGAGTGCCATCATCATCGACCACTGAGCTCTGGTTGGCCCGACCCTCTGTGGCGGGGAAGTGTCTTTCTTGCGGTCAGGTGCAGTGGGAACAGTCTTTGCTGTGAAGCTGCTTTGGTACATCTATAGGATCGATGATCTTGCGATCGAGCTAGGAAGCCTCTAAGTAGTCACTGCTTGTTGAAGGCTCTTGCTGTTGAAGGACCGGCGGCATGCATATGCGGTGGTGTGGGCATGCCAGTCAGCTCGCTGAAAGATGCTCTAAGACTCACGGAGGCCCGGCGTGTCGAGGCACAAATAGCGAGGTGACTCCTCCGGTGTGAAGCCCGTCTGAAGTGGAGTGAACTACAGGGGCTACCACGGGTGAGGCTAACCTTTGGGACACACTGTACAAGAGGTGAAGCAAACCGAGTGGAGGCTGTCCACGACTCTAGAGCCTTTGGGCTATCTTCTTTGGAGTCATCAAAGTGGTAGCAATTTGAGCAAGCTAGAGGCGAAGAGGCTATGGTTGTGGGGCCCCAAGTGTTGTCACAACATCTTTGCATGAAGCCCATAATTGCTTCTTTGCAATAGGATCTCTTCTTTGGTGCATCTGCTGCTTCGCTTTGAGTACCTACCTGCTTGCCTCTCAAAACTCATCTGACGAGTCAGGCTGTGTAAAAGTTGGCACATGTGTCTCTGTGCCTAGCGATCCTGGTCTGCTTTGCATCCGCTCAAGTATGGCAATAAGAGCGGGTCCCGTCTCGAGTGCTTGGTGGTCTTGAGGTAGAATTGTCGGCCTCTGCATCGTGTCTGCGTGGAGGCATCTAAGGAATAGGCTGGTAGTCGTCGTCAGAGCTGTCACTGTACTCGCTCACCTCCTGCTGTGCCTCAAGTTGCTCCTCCTCGAGAGCAGCTATGCCTCACGATAATCTAAATCTATTTGAGCTCTGACGACTGGAACATCTGGACGGCTGACTGGGGTGAGTAGGTGCCTGTGGTGTCTTGTGCACGATCCTCTGTGCCATGTTATAAAGTGGGAACTCTATAGTGGCACCCTTGTACTCAGCAACCATCTCTCAGGGGGTGACGACTGCACAGACTTGAGTATCAAGAATGTGATCCAATGTGCATAAGGGAGCTGCCTGCGACCCTTGAAACCCTCAGCTATAGTATCCTCCATCTCTGATAGAAGGAGGTCCCAAATGTCGAACACAGTCTGCTGCATCAGGGCATTAAGGAGCCAGAGCTATAGGCGAGTCAGACCCTCTCTGTATCCCAACTGGGGAAGAAGTGTCCTCCTGATGATAGCCTCTAGTACTTGAGCTGTAGGAGTCAGGTCACTGGGGTTCCTCCTCGACCCCTCACCAAAGGGTTCCTTAAAGCAATGGCGCACAAGATCAGTAGGGGGCACTATCCCTCCATGAGGACGCCTAGGAGGCTCCTGCTGTCCATAACACACCTCATGCAATCTGATAGGCTGCTCCTGTAGCCTCAGTATCTCCCTGGCCCTCTGGCTCATCACTCTATAATCTCTACCGTTGAATGCAAAATGAATGAAGTTATGATGTGGGTCAACATAGAGTGATGCGTGGAACTGCCGAACCCAAGATGGTACATACACTCCTGTCCAGCCAATCAGATCTGTAAGCCCCGGTAGATATGACAAGTAAGGGCGGATATGCTCTCCGACTGCTGCCACAATAGGCTCTATACTGCAGACTCTCTGAGATCTGAACACAGCCCCCTTGTTGAGATAAGCATTGTAGAAATCCTCCTGCGGTGGCGTGTAAAAACCCTCTCTTTGCTCTCTCATCCCTCCTCGGAGGGAACCACACATCGAACTCAACAAATCTCAAGCTGGCGAACACAATGCAGCTATGGCGGCCCTCAAGTCGAGGTGTACCTTCGAGGCGGACCCTATGGTGCAGGCGGTGGGCGTGAGCCTCTGTTGTGTAGGCTGGCCTCGGTGGGCCCCTGTAGCACTAGTATGACCAGGCAGGCGTGGCGAGGTGCGGCTCGGTCTCCTCGGCCTCTTGACCCTCCTGAGTCTCTGGCCAGTGAGGCGAGGCTCTCTTGAGTGGGGGCTCTTTGTGATGATTGTGACTCCTATACTCTTGGTGACCCTCCACAATGGCAATCGCCCAAATCTGCAAGCGTGGCAGTCCTGCTTTGGACTACCGTGATGACGCTCAACCTCCTCAAGAGCAGCTCTCGGTCTTTGGTGGCCCGGGCGATCTGCAATGACAAGTCCGCTGCGGGCACCACCTCTCTCAGCACGATCTGCTGCCTCTGCAACTGCTGCTGCTCTGGCTGTCTCTCTATCTGGGTACTTCCTCTTCTTGGATGCAATCTTTTTTGTTGTCTTGCCTTTTGGATCTATAGGATTGCGAGGCGGGGGCCTCCAATCATCATCACCTGGGCCACCACCAATGTTCTTGGTGCGAGCCATCTGAACTGACAAGATGATGAACTGACGCTGATGAAGATCAACAATTGAAAATTGAAAGGATCAAGATCAACAGACAAACTGACACTCTCGAGGCTTGGCCTCGATCCTTACTCGTGAGCTTGGCTCTGAGTTGACTGCCAACTGCCACAAGAACCACAACGGAACCGACTCGCTGCACGATAGAATAGATGGAAATACAAATAAATACAATATATCTAATAGATGCGAAAACCTAGGAAGCAAACAATGTAGGTACGAAATTGAGACGACGGGCAAGCTACCTGACGAACAACGATCCGGGAAAAGGAAAGACGTCGCGTGGGGGAACCTCGGAACCGGCTCGGGTTAGGTCGAAAACCCTGAATGCGATTTGGAATCAGAACAATGCAGTTGATCTAGGTTCATAGGCAAATCAAATTTGGAGCATTGATCTGGTCTAACCAAGATGAGGGAGGTAGGGCTAGGGCACACTGCGCTTGATGACCAGCAGGATGACTAGAGGCGCACGGTGAGGCTTGGCAGCGGGCTCGGCTTTAGGCGGCGCGGTGGCGAGAGAGCCGGGCGAGCGCGGGCAAGGGAGGCGCGGTGGCGTGTGTGGCCGGCGCAAGGAGCTCGGCTGCGGGCTAGGCTGTGGCGGCGTGGCATGCTTGACGGCAGCGTTGGCGCGGGTGAGCAGCGGCGGCGACCTGGTGGCGGCAAGGGCTAGGTCACGGGGAAACAAATCGAAGGCAGCGGTTATATGAGGGTCCCAAACGCGACAAAGAAGGAAACGGAGAAAAGAGACCTGAAGCCATGCGAGATCCACTGACCGGACGCTCCGGTGGTAGCGACCGGACGCTACCACCCAGTGTCCGGTCGATTCCAGAGAGGTCCAATTCCTCTGGAATCGGGACCGGATGCGTCCGGTGGTCCATGACCAGACGCAGGCAGGGTCCGGTCAGTTCAGCTTGTTCTTCCTTCGATCGACCGGACGCTGGATCCCCTCCTGACCGGAGGCACAGACGCAGCGTCCGGTCACTCCTTCACCAGCAGTTCACCTCCTGTGAACTGACCGGACGCTGGACAGCAGCGTCCGGTGCACTTTTACCAGCAAAACTTCAAACTTCCTTCGCGCTGCCTGTTCCCAATCAAGTCCCAACATGAATAAGATCCAAATAAACACCAATTGGGACTGATGTGAGTGACCTCTCTCAAACCCTCATATTTTTCAAAATATTTTGCCTTAGGCTATAATTCTTTTTAAGAAAATAGGCAACAAGAGGGCAAATGGAACAAAACGACAAAACAACATTCATGCATATACAATACTTGTAAATAAATCTAGTTGCTTGTCAAGTTTGATCCAAGGTTAAGCTTCTTCACACGCTTTGCGGCGGTTATCTTAACCATGTTAGACAAGCCCTATATGCATTGCCACACGTTAAGCATGCTGTATATTACAATGAATGCAAGGGACAACACAAGCTCAATTTTTAGTGAAGTTACTAAAATCAAGTACATTGAGCTCATTTCGCAATCTACAAAAAGTAGCCTCATCTAGCGGTTTAGTGAAGATATCCGCTAATTGATCTTTGGATCTTACACCTTCTAGTGATATATCATTTTTAGCAACATGATCTCTTAGAAAGTGATGGCGGATATCTATGTGCTTGGTGCGAGAGTGTTGAACCGGGTTATTTGCAAGTTTTACCGCACTTTCATTGTCGCACAAAAGAGGTACCTCCTCTAGAACTACTCCATAGTCTAGCAAAGTTTGTTTCATGTATAATATTTGTGCACAACAAGCACCCGCGGCAATGTATTCCGCTTCGGCGGTGGATAAAGCCACACTATTTTGTTTCTTGGAGAACCAAGACACAAGCGATCTACCAAGCAAATGGCACCCTCCGGATGTGCTCTTTCTATCAACTTTGCATCCGGCGTAATC